>JAZGTL010000053.1:0-1200000 GCA_037349345.1 Oemleria cerasiformis | reverse complement strand
AAAACCGATTTGAGGGGGCCTAGGATCCGGGCCTTGGTTCCGTGTTGGCGGACTCCCGGTGAACCTCCAATATAAAAGGTGATTTTGCAGAGATTGTGGTCGACTCTAAGTGATACATATTCTAGCACACCCCAAGGGATACCCTGGTGGCTAGGGATATGATAATCGAGAGATATGCCGACGGATATGTTATGATAGCCGAAGGTTATACCGGCTGATGATACGATATGATAGCCGAGGATATATCGGCTATAATATGAACCAGACGACAATTGTCATGGGCTTAATCAACCTATGAAAATACTTCGTCAGCCGGGTCAGTGGGTTGGTGTGGGCGGTGACCCAGAGGGACGAATTATTATTGGTTCACTAGTATCTGACTAGTCTGTTGTCTTGTGGTTTTCCAGTAGAGATGTCAGCAATGTCTGACTACTGACATTTGGTATCAGAAAGTATTTCTATTTGAACCACCACTATTCCGAGGTCTTGGTTTTGACCGGTATTTTATCCTGCGTCTGACAGTAGGAGTGGTCAGTAAGTATAGAGATTCTGTGGGGAATCCTGTAAGGTTTAATAAAAATTATTTAAGAACAAGGGGTATTTATGGTAATTAAATATTGAGGTAAAAGAGCTGTCAGACGGGATAAGGGTCCTTCCCGGGTTTCGAGGGAAAATTCGGGAAGGGTCCTTACACAAGGCACAACCAAAGCTGTTCCCCCACGAGCATTGCCCAAGGAAGACATTCCAGACTGGACAGAAACTGCTCTCATTCAAATCACTCCTCAATCTCTTTCCGAATAAGTTACGTTCTTGTCGGTTGATTCCTTTATGTGTTTCTAACCTTTTTCTCCATGATGCAGCGCAGATTCTACAGAAAGAGGCTCATAATCGGTTCCATGTTGACGCTGAAATCCTGGGCACACCATCAAATGCCTAGCATGCCAGCCCCGTCTTGTCTAGACGTTAAATAAAGCGCTCCTAGGAGGCAACCTAGCCCTGGTTTGTATTTCTCTCTTCCTTTGCTGTTTCTACCCGTTATATCTGTCAAACCTTTCTACTGTTGTCATGCTTACTGCTTATCACATTGAGGACAAATGTTCAGTTTAGGTTTGGGGGTGTGGATTTAAAATTTTGCATATAGAAACAAGTAGGCTTGGGGGTGATACACGGCCAAGACTTTTGAATTTTCAGCCTTAGTTTTTTGTGTTTAGTTAGCTACTTAATTTTTTGCTTTTGAATAGTTTGATAACTTGTTAATAGGGATGTATATGCTAAGTTAACTGTCTTAGCCTTACTAAGAGTCATGCCATGGTCAAGTAGTTCATAATCTGCACTTCACAATGCCATGTTTTAAGTGATTAAGTGAACGAAATAACTGAATTTGAGTGAACCTTAGAAAATTAGTGGAGACTACCCTGTGAGATCTTTGAGTCTAATTGCCATTCTTTCTAAGGGATATACTTGTTTCTATTCTTAAACACTCATTGCTTTTGTTCTTAATTGTTGATCTCATTACATCATATTTGCATTGAATTTTAAAGAACTAACAACATTTAGATACTCTTGATTTATTGTGTGCTTTTCCATAACAAGTGATGTAGGCTATTTTTGCTTTAACCTCTAAAGGCTTTATCCCACCCAATTGCATACTCCCTAAGCCAATTTTGAAGCCAAACACTCAACCTTTTCTTTCATCACCCAAAGTATAACCTAACCGAAATACTTAGCCATTCATCACAACCATACCCTATAACCTCAGTTTGTGCTAAGGTTGCCGTAAATGAGATTCATGGTGAGAATGAGAGGTGAAAGAAGATGCTGCCCAATTCAAAGGACATTGCCATCAATTCAAAGTTCAAAAGTAAAGAAAAGCTTTACAAGTTGCAAGCTGCACGAAAATTTGAGGAAATCATTGCATGATCTTGGTTCAATTCAATTCAAATAATAAAAGAAAAAAATAAAGAAAACAAAAGAAAGAACAGAACAAAAACGTTCAAATCAAAAGAAAGAAAGAAACGTTGAGAAAAATTGAAAAACAAAGTGAATTGAGCTAAGTGAGTCAAGAGCCTCAAAATAAGCCATTAAGAAAGCACAATACCGTGGGCCTTAAGAAAGTATTCAGTTCAGAAATTCCAAGTTCAAGTCGTGACTTCTCATGCCTTGGCACAGCTCAGGTTCCTTGAATCCCATCCTTCCTTGCTAAACCCCTAAGCTTAGCCCCATTACAACCTAAAAAGGAAGACCTAACTGATCTTATGGACAATCATGCGAAGGATTAAGGTACGTATCTATGTTCTTAAAGTTCAATTCCTTTCATGAGATCTTTATTTCCATAAAGTGCTATTCTTCATTATTACTCATATGTGATTAAATTTGAATTTCATAACATAAACTCACCACATATGCTTGAAAATAGTGAAAGCCTAGGATTCTTGTGCGAATTGAGAGTTGCCTAGTGAGGATTAGAGTCGAGGCGAAATCTTTCTAGGGCACTTAGATGAAGTTGTTTCCAAACATGATCACTTCGAAATATTGGCACTTATACACGTACACCTTCACATGACACTCACGACTATGGCATTCCTTTTAGTTCTGCAAAGTATGTCTACTTACTTTGATTCTTATTAGCTTGTTAAAAGTACTATCTCTAGCATCTTTTTGTCTAAGTAAAACATTTGTGGGTTTCGTGCTGCTATAACCCTCAGGAGACAAAACTCCTCCTACTAGGTGAACCTAGGGGTTTAAATGTACTATCTTAATTAAGATCGAGTCTTTTCATTACGTTAAAGTTTGTTTTGCTCAGGGACTAGAAAAAGATAGGTTTGGGGGTATTTGATCAGTCATTATTTATGCATCATTTTGATGTCTTTATAAGCCTCTCTTACATGTCTTTTGAATGATTTCGTGCCATAAATAGTAGAAAATGATCAATCTTGTGAGTCTTGTGCAGATTTGGAAAGATAGGTAAATTCTGAGAAGAACGCGAAAAGAATGACTCAAATCGGAGTTCAGATGAAAGAGATGTTCTCATTTCAATATCAGGTCCTGAACTGGGTCCTGAGTGCGCTAGTGCGTCAGTGCGCCTATTTTGAGTCCTTGGCCAAGTACCTTATATCATGCCATTCGGGTCCCAAACCTGTGTCTCATGACATCAAGTTCATGTCCTAGAAGTGCCAAGCTCATGCCAGGACATGTCGAGTACATGTCCCAAGTACTTCCCATCCGAGCCCAGCCTCTGCGCCTAAACCCGGGTTCCTGTTCCGCCAGCGGTGGATCAAAGTTCCTCCTCTGCGCTAAGCCTGACAACCTGTGCGTCTAGCCTGACTGAAGATGCACTTCTACTATGCTCGTGGTGTGTCTCAAAAGCGCAGTCCCAGACCCCTATGAGGAAGACATTCCAAAGACCACGGGAAGACCGCGGGCTGCTCGCGGCCAGCTTTTGTTCCCACTGGCCAGCTTGCATTCACACTCCCAGCCGTGCTCTGATTGGTTCTAATAGATTTTAGGGACTTTGTAATTACTTAGAAGTACAATAACCATTCTAGAACATTCTAGGCTAGGGTTTTACCAATCCTTATAGGACAAGGTTTTTCCCTTTGTCTATAAAACGGAGCCTTTGTTCAGTGTTTTGGGAGAGGAGATTTTTAGAGATAATATTTTACACACAGATTATTAGGCGTGGAGCTTGGGGAAGAAGGCTCTGTCGTGGCTTTGTTGTGCCTGTTCTTCAACAATCTCTTATGTACCCTTATTTTCATTATTGCAATTTACTTATGAATTCAATTATATTTGTTTCAATTTCAGTTATGAGTGAGTAGTTCCTTTCAGAATTAGGGCTGTTTGAAGCCCTATCCATGTTAGCTCATTGAGTAGATTTTATTCTTGTTCTTAATTGCTATGCATGCTGAATAACTCTGATTACTGCTTTAACTACCATTCTTTTATGTTTATAAGATTAGCTACCTTGTTTGCATAAATTATTGATGGAATTGCTTGAGTGACCGCCATATCATCCTATGATTCATTAGCTTCAAGAGGTTGAGGTTAAGAAACAATCTTGTAATCGGAATTCATGACAACCTAGGAATGCATCCCACTCTTCTAGGCTAGTGTGGTGTCATTAAATTCTCTTAGTACTTCATGCGTCATCTTAACTGGTAGGTGATAGACGTTCTAGGCATATGCCCTATCTAAAACATACTAAGTAAGAGCGAATGATATATGTTTAGTGTACCAACGCCAGGACCTAGGCATGGGCACCTAATTCAGAACTGCATAGTAATTAGGTCAAGATAATCTGGTTAAGAGCTATAATTGGTTAGAGTGGATAATAAGCCTTAATTCGCCTTAGTTAACAAACAATCAACCTTTCATTCTTGCATTGTTATTTTCTGCACTTTGATTTACTTGTCTTTAATTTTCAACTCTCAATCATAAACCCCCCCTTGGTGTGTGTGTGTGTGTGTTTTTCTATAAGTTAACAAATCTGAACTTAATTGGGTTAATCGTTGAACAAGTCCTCGAGGGATCGACCTTTGCTTGTAATTATACTATCTCCAACGATTTTGTGCACTTGCAAAGTTATACTTAGTATAAATAAAGTTCATAAATATTGTGTTCAGTATTTCTTCTATCACCGCACATGAAAGATCCTTTCTTGCATCACAAACCCGCAACCCAGCCCGCGGCCTAACTCGTGTCCCTGCCAAACTAGGAAACCTGTTTTAGCGTTTCATTAAGTGTCTTTTGGTCTTTGTAATTGAGTTTTATATCTTAGTTTTAGGGGATTCCCTAGGAACTATTTAAGATGCCCTTTAACGCAAGTTTAGGATAACCTTCTTTGCTGCATAGACTTTTTTCAGTTTTTAGTTTTGCTTTTGTTCGTGCTTTTGGGAGGAGAGCTTAATGCAGAGAGTTGTGGAGAGGCCTGGATGTGTTCTTAGTTTGCCATTTTCTCAATGTTTCATTCTCTTCTCTTAACTTTTATTTTGTACTCATGACTTATTTTATTGCCTTCATTAATACAATGTGTGAGTAGTTCTTCATAGAATTAGGCCTACTTGAAGCCCTAACCATGTAGTTTATTAATGTGATTTTGGCCCTTGGTTTACATGTTTTGAATACATGATATATTTGTGATTACTGTGCGTAATGATCTTAGTATGTGTTGACGAGCGTGATGTCACCTTTTATGCATGAACTATCGACGAATAATTGCTTGTTTCACTGATCATCTTCTTATGGTTATTAGCATCAACGGTAGTGGCTTTACATCTTACTTGTAATCCAATTCATGACAACCAAGATTACTCAACATTCTCTAGGGGTAGTGTGATATCATTAAACTCCCTTTCTTATTTAATATGTCCTCTTGGATAGTTGTTGTAGTGAGTCAAAAAAAGCTGCAACGTAGGAACTAAGAAGAAAGTAATTTGTGTGAGGTGGGCCCTAACTCGGACCCTTGCATGGGCATCAGATTCAATTAATTTAGAATAATGGAACCTTGGAAATCATGTTAACGACTTAATTGGTTAGGGTGAATAGTTGGCCTTAATTCGACTTAGTTAATCCATAAATTCAATCATCTTTACTTCTGTTTTCAATTGTTTTTCATTTACATTACTTGTCTTTAATTTTCAATCCAAAAGTTACCAATTAATGAGTCATCTACCGATCAACCAAATCTCGGAACTACGCCGGTTTGATCCCGCTAAGGGTACGTAGGCAATCTAGAATCAAATCTAGATACAACCGCCACCTCAAATCAAATTCATACTTCTTCCAAAGTTAAATCCACTCCAACCTACTTAAACACATATTTTTAGTGGGTCATTCACGCACTAAAACTCTCAAAGAAATCTTCTTTTCAATGAGTCATTCACTCATTGAAAATGTGTGAACTACCCCGGTTTGATTCCAGCAGAGGAATACATAGGCAATCTAGAAACTCAATCTAGATGCAACAACAATCTCTGAATCCAAATTAAATCCTGGTTTCTCAAACCAAATTCGCCAAACAATCATTCACTAAACCAAACACAATTCTTCTTCAGTGAGTCATTCACTCATTGAGAACCCCAAACCTAGAACTACGAGTGGCTTGATTCCGGTGACGGATACGTAGGCAACCTAAGGTTCGACTTAGGTGCAGCTGCAAAAACAAACAAAGATCCATCTCCTTACTAGGTTTCTGTATTATTGGAATCAAAGGGTTTTCCTTTTCCATCAAGGGGTTGTAATTAAGAAACACACTTGTCTTGAATGGGTCGAACATAAAAATAAATAATAAAACCCCATTGCTTAGGCAGTGGCGATGAAATTATGTTGATGAACAAATATTTAGACAACAGGGACAAGCCCCAACCCATATCCAAATCATTATCAAAATCCATAACCAACATAAATCCACAAACCTAGTGTTCATTCATTATATTTAGTGCTTTTTTCATGTCTTTTGCTTAATATTGTGCCAACCATAGTAGAAAGTGATGCTTCTTGTTAGACAAGTGCAGGATTTGGAAAGATAACCTAATTCTAAGAATACAGGAAAAAGAATGGCTCAAATCGGAGTTCAAATGAAGAAGAAGTCCTTAATTCAATATCGGATCCTAAGAATTGCTTGGCGCATCCTTGCGTCCCATTTAGGGTGCAAGTCAAGTTACTCGAATCATGTCATGCGGGTCCTGAAACCATGTTTGAGGCCTAGCAGATCAATCCCCTGAGGAACCAAGGTACAATCCAAGACGTGTCCCTAACATGTCTCAAGGATACTCCATATGCGCCTAATCCAAGACTAGCCTAGACGAGCCAAGGCGCGTCTTCAGAGCTCTCAGCCAAGTTCCACTCGTGTCCCCTGACAAGCCTCAAGTTCCAGGTTCTTGGCGTGTTCCTCAGAAGTGCCAGAGGCCAAGCTCATCGGTGCACCAATACCGCAAGAAGACAAGTCCTTGGACATGTACATGAAGGCCAAAATAGGACATGACTTGGAACTCGATGGAACCACATGAGACACCACCCATAAGTACACTTCTAAACACCTATCTAAGCTACTATAATCTAGTGTCTCGTCCAGAACTGCCAATGACATGGTGCGCCCAAGAAGACCTCGGTTGTGCCTTAAATTGAGCTAAATTGGGCCCTTGAGCGTTCTACGATCTTTTGAGAAGGACAAAGCCCAAAACTATACTAGAAACATCATATGGAAGTGAAGCGCGTGGTTTATCCATGCTGCATTGGTCAATGTCCTGCTGAGTCCTTAGCATGTCCAATAATGAGGTCCTAAGAGCTGAGATTGGGCCAGCCGTGTCAAGAAGAGCCAAGAAAGGTGCCAATTGTGCTTTGTTGTCCAAGAGCGCCTAAGAACCTTCCAGAATCAGCCTTACCGCACATGAAAAATCCTTTCTTGCATCACAAGCCCGCAGCCCAGCCTGCGGCCTAACTCGTGTCCCTGCCAAACTAGGAAACCTGTTTTAGCATTTCATTAAGGGACTTTTGGTCTTTGTAATTGAGTTTTATGTCTTAGTTTTTAGGGGATGCCCTAGTGACTATTTAAGCTGGCCTTTAACGCAAGTTTAGGGTAACCTTCTTTGCTGCATAGACTTTTTTTAGTTTTTAGTTTTGCTTTGTCTTGCTTTTGGGAGGAGAGCTTAGTGCAGAGAGTTGTGGAGAGGCCTAGACGTGTTCTTGGGTTACCATTGTCTCAGTGTTTCATTCTCTGCTCTTAACTTTTATTTTGTACTCATGACTTATTTTATTTCTTTCATTAATACAATGTGCGAGTAGTTCTTCATAGAATTAGGGCTACTTGAAGCCCTAACCATGTAGTTTATTAATGTGATTTTATCCTTTGGTTTACATGTTTTGAATACTGGATATATTTGTGATTACTGTGCGTAATGATCTTAGTTTGTGTTGACGAGTGTGATGTCACCTTTTATGTATGAACTATCGACGAATAATTGCTTGTTTGACTGATCATCTTCTTGTGGTTATGAGCATGAACGGTAGTGGCTTTACATCTTACTTGTAATCCAATTGATGACAACCAAGATTACTCAGCATTCTCTAGGGGTAGTGTGATGTCATTAAACTCCCTTTCTTATTTAATGCGTCCTCTTGGATAGTTGTTGTAGTGAGACGAAAAAAGCTGCAACGTAGGAACTAAGAAGAAAGTAATTTGTGTGAGGTGGGCCCTAACTCGGACCCTTGCATGGGCATCAAATTCAATTAATTTAGAATAATGGAACCTTGGAAATCATGTTAATAACTTAATTGGTTAGGGTGGATAGTTGGCCTTAATTCGACTTAGTTAATCCATCAATTCAATCATCTTTACTTATGTTTTCAATTGTTTTTCATTTACATTACTTTTTTTTATTTTCAATCCAAAAACATCTAAACATACCACCCAACACCCCCTTTGTTGAGTCTTAACTTAGTTAATTAAGTTTAAACTTGAATTGGACATAACATTGATACATAGTCCTTGTGAGATCGATCCTTGCTTTCTATTATACTGTCTTAGTTGACTTGTACACTTGCCAAGGTTTTAACTGATAAAGATAGAGTTCATAATCTTGTGCTTTATTTTTACCAACAAGTTTTTGGCGCCGTTACCAGGGATGGTGCGCTCAGCCTAATCTCACATGGAATACCACTCCTACAGCTCGCTGATATCCTAAACTCCAAGCTTTGGTTGATACCTTGGCACAAAGCATTAAAGCCACAACACATTATACTCAAGAAACTTAAGAGCTGATGAAGCGCGTGGATGAGACACTTGAGAAGACCATGAGGCAGTTTGCATTCTACATGAGTCAATGTGAAGACATGCCTCCCTCCCCACCAAGTGAGGCCATGGATGTTGATCAGGATGAGGGTGCCATCAAGTCAGAACTTCCACAAGGGGCTACGATAGAGGTCGTGGCTCTCATCCACGGCTATGACGTGACATTACCTCCCAAATCTGCTCAAATTGAGCAATGGGAAAATCATACTTCTGACCCTCAATTATACTCTTTCCTTCCTAATGTTTCTTATGTTGATTCAATGCCTAACCATATTTCTTTACCATGCACTTATAGGTTGGAACTCAAAATGGAAGAAGAATGGGAGGAAGAGAATGGGATGGGGGAAATGAAAAAGACACCTTGGCAGAGTTGGGAGAGGATCATTTGAAGCTCCAAGTGCTGGGAAAGTCATGCTTCAAAGACCCACTTGAAGGGAAACTCCCTGAACCTTCTCAAAGGGCTTCAATTGAGAACAAATCAGCTATGGAGGACGTTACAGACCTAAATTCAAAGTTCCTACCCTAGGATGTGCCTGCACCTAGGTTTCTGTCCAGCGTTGTGTCTAAGGCTCTGCCCCAAACTAAGCCCCAAGCTCAAGCTCAAGCTGCACCTGACTTCTTGCCCGCGGCACAACCCGCGGCATTGCCCATGTCTGTGCCCCATGTTCTGCCCAAGGCCTTGCCCCAAGTTGAGCACCATGCCATGCCTGATTCTACTGCTCAAACCGTGCCTAAGGGGGGGTTTATGAAGTGAGAACTGAAATTTAAAGACAAGTAAAATAAAATGCAGAAAATAACAATGCAAGACTTAACGGTTGATTGATTATTAACTAAGGCGAATTAAGGCTTACTATCCACTCTTACCAATTATAGTTACTAATCAGATTTCCTTGACCTAATTACTATGCATTTTCTGAATTAGGTGCCCGTGCCTAGGACCAGGCATTGGTTCACTAGACACATCTTATTCCCTCTTACTTAGCATGTTCTAAACAGGGCATATGCCTAGAACGTCTATCACCTACCTTTTAAGATGATGCATGAAGTTTAAAGAGAATTTAATGACACCACATTAGCCTAGCAAAGTGACATGCAATCCTAGGTCGTTATGAGTTCAAATTACAAGTAAGAATACTTTCGATGCTCCAAATCACAAGATGATATGACGGTCTGTCAGGACCCGTCTCGAATTTCCCCTTGAAACCCGGGAAGAACCCTGATCCCGTCTGACAACCTAAGGAAAGGTTCCCAAAATACCCTTCAATCCTTACAAATTATAATAACAATAATAAATGATTCATCTTGTCAGACAAGGGACTTAAGCATTCAATAATTCCCGTAATTAACGACCAATCAAATACAATATAATATCAGAGCGTCTAAGTAGTAGGATAAAGAGTAAAATTTAGATATCCTACTCAAATATACTACACAGCGCAGTCGAAATACTAATGCCTCTGCCTCGAGATCAGTGTTCGCGTCAACTCTACTCAACTGCCTGAAGGGGGTTTAAACACAAAAGTTGTGAATGGACAAAAATAATCATTTATAAATTCCTTTTCGAGAAAATACCTTTCTTCCCCTCCATTTATAAAATCATGCATGCATAACATAAAACAATTTATAATATAAAAACATCATATATAAATCACCAAAAATTCTCATTTCTCTTTAAAACCACTTAGTTGGACTCACATAAAATCTGTATAATAAAAATACCTCGTGATCCACAATTTGGTTTGAAACTCTCTTCAAAGGAGTTTAAAATCATTTAATTCAATTTGGACACAAAATATCTCAAATTCAAATCGTTTCATTCAATCTGATACATAATATCTCAAATTCACTGTTCCCGACATATCCACAACACACCAGGGTATCCCTTGAGATGTGTTAAAATCTGTACAACTCTGTGTACCATCTGTACTGTCTGTACTATCTGTACTATGCATAGACAGTCTCGCGACCCGGCGGAGCAAGGCCCCTCAACACCTAAGGTCCGAACCCTCAACAACCGGTGGAGCAAGGCCCCTCAACACCAGTCAGAGCAACAATAACCATCGGGACGGGAACCAGTAAAACAAATCCATACTTCGAAATCTTTGTTTCGCGGCCTAAGCCAAATTCTTTAAAATATCATTTTATGGCCAAAATCGGTAAAATCACAATTATGAGTCTAAACCCAAATCACATACTCAAATAGTCACCACGTCAAAACGATATCAAAATCGAGTACAAAACCAGGCCATTTCTCAAAATACACTTTCACTGAAATATTGTAAAACATGTGTCCAGCATCATTTCTACAATCCAGAAATTCATTGCACCCATACATAACAGTATTTAAATCAAAGATACATTTATGCATGCATTACAGTTTATAAATCAAAATCCACTCACAAACCTGTTCAAGCAAGCTCAATCCTGAACTGTACGCTCCCCTGAAGTTCCTGGAGCAGTATCGCCTGTCCAAATTAATAATCAGGATTACCAGCTAATCATAAGAACCTTAAATATAAACCCCTAAACCCCGGGAGTCTAACTATGCTGGCCTAGAAAACGTAGCAACTTTAAAACGTCCGAAACAACCCCTAAACGACATCCGATCGACTCGAAACCTGCGCCAACAGGTCCGAAACGTCAAAAACTACTTGTCACGCGCCACCGTGACCTCAGACTCGGCCCCACGCGCCGCCACGCGCCCTCACGCGCCTGCTACGGTACCCACGTGCCTGGACCGGTCCAACCCGGTCCAACTCGGCCTGACCCAGTCCAACTCGACCCGACCGGTTCAACTCGACCCGACCGGTTCAACTCGAACCGATCGGTTCAACTCGACCCGACCGGTTCACTCAACCCGACCGATTCAACTGACTCGACCGGTCACCGGCGACTCGCCGGAGAAGACGACCGGCTGCCGTCGCTGTCGCCAGAGGTTGGCCGGAGAAGATGACCGGCAGTCGCCGTCGCCGCCGTCTGGTTTCGCCGGAATCCTCCATTTCCAGCCGAAACTTCAAGCTTTCCAACTTCCTCAAAACTCAACCATTTTTCACAAATTTTACGTCTAAATCTATCTACTCGAACCCAGGAATCTAAATATGACCTTAAAACATCAAACACGTACCTGTGCTAGCCGAAAAATGGATCGGAAGGTCCGAAACTTCCTATCCTCGGTTCGGCTTCCTCCGTGGTCCTCTCCTTCGATGGTTGGTACGGTTGTGATCGTGGGAAGGAGTAGAATACGATTAGTTGATCAAAATGGGAAGTTAAAGCCTTGAATCCAACGTTGACTTATGGTTTTTCTCTTGGTTGTTTTCGCACGGGTGTGGTTTTGTGTATGTTTGTCACAGAGAGGATGAGATGACTGATAATAAAATGAAGATAAAGATGAAAATTTAATGAAGATGAGACAATGATTGGCCTAAAATATCTTCTCCCAAATCAAAATTACCAAAATGCCCTTGCACATTTAGACCCATAACTTTCGTCCACGAACTCCGTTTTCCGCGTGCCGCCTGTCTACGAACTCGTGAGTTCGAGACCTATGCAACGGTATCCAAAACAGCACCGAAAATGTTTCAAAAAAAAACTTGATTTCCAAGCCCTTTACCGACCAAGGGTAAAATCGTCATTTTACAAAAATAATTGCATAAACCCAATAATTAAAATTCCGGGTTGTTACACGGTCACTCAAGCAATTACATCTATAATTATATGCAAACAAGGTAGATAATCTTATAGGCATAAATTAAGGTCATTAAGCAAAGTAATACAACTTATTCAGCATGCATAGCAATCATAATCAAGAGCCAGAAATCCAATCAACAAGCTAACATGGCTAGGGCTTCAAGCAGCCCTAATCCTAATGACTACTCACACATAACTGAAATTGAAACAAATATAATTGAATTCATAAGCAAATTGCAATAATGAAAATAAGGGTACAGAAGATATTGTGAAGAACAGGTGCAGCAAAAGACACGGCAGAGCCTTCTTCTCCAAGCTCCACGTCCAACACACTCAACTTCGGGAAGAATCAAGCTTTAACATAAAACTCTAAAAAACCAAAATACTATTTGCGACTCAGGTCTCTGTTTTTCCAGAAACAAAAACGGAACTCTCTCCCTCTCCCTTTCTCTGATTTTCATTCCCCAAAACACTGAACAAAGGCTCCCTTTTATAGACAAAGGGAAAACCTTGTCCTATGAGGATTAGTAAAACCATATTCTATAAGGATTGGTAAAACCATGTCCTATAAGGATAGGGAAAGTTATTGTACTTTTAATTAATTACAAAGTCCTTAAATCTATTAGAACCAATCAGAGCACGGCTGGGAGTGTGAATGCAAGCTGGCAAGTTGGAACGTAAGCTGGCCAAACTTGGATTTTGGATTGTCTTCGTAATCAGGATCTGGGACTGCGCTTTTGAAGCACATCATGAGTATAGTAGAAGCGCATCTTCGTTCAGGCTTGGCGCAAATGTTGTCAGGTTTAGCGCAAAGGGAGAACCTCTGATCCACCGCTGGCGGAACAGGGACCCTAGGCTTAGGCGCACATTTGGGCTCGGATGGGAGTTCTTGGGACATGTCCTCGACTTGCCTTGGCACAAACTTGGCACTTCTAGGACCTGACCTTGATGTCATGAAACACAGGTTTGAGACCCGGAGGGCCTGATATGAGGTACTTGGCCAGTGGCCCGAAATAGGCGCACTGGCGCACTCAGGACTCCGTTCAGGACCTGATATTGAAATGAGGACATCTCCTTCATCTGGCCTCCGATTTGAGTCATTCTTTTTGCGTTCTTTCCAGATTTTACCTATCTTTCTAACTCTGTACAAGTCTCACAAGATTGATCATTTTCTACTGTTGATGGCACGAAATCATTCAAAAGACATGTAAGAGAGGCATATAAAGACATCAAAATGATGCATAAATAACGACTGATCAGCGTGTTTCTCAAAATCATAACCCCAACCCCACCTCCCCTTTTGGCGTGTTTGTGTGACTTTATTTGCTGTTTTTATCTAAGTTTATAGAATCTAAACTTAATTGGATTAATCTTTGATACAAGTCCTCGAGGGATCGACCTTTGCTTGCCAATATATTATCATAACCGATTTTGTATACTTGCAAAGATATAACCGTTACAGATAGAGTACATATTCTTGTCCTTTATTTTTACCAACACAAGTCAACAGAAACTTGTATATCCATTCGCACAAACAAATAGTCAATACAAAAAGGCACAGATCTTTCACAAAATAGTCAATATACACTTCACTGGATTAAAATCACAAAATGAACCCACTGGTTAGGGTTCTGCTTCATTTGAACTGTAACAACCCGGAAATTTTAATTATTGATTTTATGCAATTATTTTTATTAAATGACGATTTTACCGTTGGTTGGTAAAGGGCTTGGAAATCAAGTTTTGTTTCGAGACACTTTTGGTGGTGTTTCGGGTACCGTTGCGTAGGTCCCGAACTCACGAGTTCGTAGACAGGCGGCACGCAGAAAACGGAGTTCGTGGACGGAAGTTATGGGTCTATATGTACAAGGGCATTTTGGTAATTTTCCATGGAGGGGAGATATTTTAACCTCAATTATTTTACATCTTCATTTCATCTTCATCTCCTTATCATCTTCACTCATTCACTCTCTCTGTAACAAAGAAAACACAAACACACCCACCCGAAACCGTGCGAAAAACCAAAAGAGAAACCAAAAGTCAACGTTGGATTCAAGGCTTTAACTTCCCATTTGGATCAACTAATCGTATTCTACTCCTTCCCATGATCACAACCGTACCAACCATCGAAGGAGAGGACCCCAGTGGAAGCCGAACCGAGTAAAGGAAGTTTCGGATCTTCCGATCGAGTTTCCGGCTAATACAGGTACGTGTTTGATGTTTTGAGCTTATATTTGGATTCCTGGGTTTGAGTAGATAGATTTTGACGTAAAATTTGTGTAAAACGGTTGAGTTTTGAGGAAGTTGTAAAGCTTGAAGTTTCGGTCGGAAATGGCGGATTCCGGCGAACCAGACGGCGGCGGAGGTGGCGGTCCGGTCATCTTCTCCGGCCAGCTTCCGGCGATGGCGACGACAGTCCGGTCGTCTTCTCCGGCGAGTCACCGGTGACCGGTCGGGTCGAGTTGAACCGGTCGGGTCGAGTTGAATCGGTCGGGTTGAGTGAACCGTCGGGTCGAGGTGGACCGGGTCAGGTTGAGCCGAACCGGGTTGGACCGGTTCAGGCGCGTGAACACTATAGCAGGCGCGTGAACGGCGCGTGAGGGCGCGTGGGCGCATGTGCCGACCTTCCAGCGGCGCGTGGCGGCGCCTGGGGCCGAGGCTGACGTCACGGCGACATGTGGTAACTAGTTTTCGACGTTCTGAATCTGTTGGTACAGGTTTCAGGTTGATCGGACATCGTTTAGAGGTAGATTTGAGTGTCCGAAGCTGCTGTGTTTTCTAGAAACAGCAAGGGTAGACTTCTCGAGATTAGGAAGTTGTTATATAAGAGTCTTATTACTAGCCGGTAATCCCGATTGTTGTTTTTGACAGGCGATATTGTTCCGGGAACCTCAGAGGAACGAGCGAGACGGGATTGAGCTAGCTTGAACAGGTTTGTGAGTGGACTTTGGTTTTATAAACTGAAATGGATGCATCAAAATATCTTTGTGTAAATACTGTTATGTATTGTGGCATTGAATTTCTGGATTTTAGAAATGATTACTAGACACATGTTTTCCACTACTTTGATTAAAGTGTGATTTGCGAAATATCATGGTTTTTGGACTCAGTTTTGATATCGTTTTGACGAGGAAATTATTGAGTCAATGATTTGGGTTTTAACCCTGTTGTATGAGTTTATCGGATTTGGTTATATGTGAGGGAGGCCAGGACTCGGGATGAGGATCCGTTGTTAGCGTTGAACCCGGTGAACCTCCAAGATAAACTCTGATTTGAGGGAGGCCAGGACTCGAGACGAGGATCCGTTATTAGCGGTGAACCCGGTGAACCTCCAATATAATTGGTGATTGATTCTCCGACTAGCGTCGAGAGTTTTGCTCCATTGGTTTGTTGAGTGCTCCGACTCTGGCATTGTAGAGTTTTGACTCCGTCGGGTCGCGAGACTGTCTATGCATAGTACAGGGAGTTGTGATACAGTACTAGCACACCCCAAGGGATACCCTGGTGGCTAGTGGATGTGTCGGGAACAGTCGATTTGAGATATTGTGTGTCTAGGTTGAATTAAATGATTTTGAATTCCTTTGAGGATGATTTTCAAACCAGATTGTGGATCACAATGTGTTTTCCTTATATGGATTTTGTGTGTGTAACAACCCGGACTTTTCATAATTGATTTTATGCAGTTATTTTATTAAATGACTATTTTACCCTTGATCGGTAAAGGGCTTGGAAATCAAGTTTTATTTCGAGACACTTTTGGTGTTGTTTCGGGTACCGTTGCGTAGGTCTCGAACTCACGAGTTCGTAGACAGGCGGCACGCAGGAAACGGAGTTCGTATACGGAAGTTGTGGGTCTAGATATGTAAGGGCATTTTGGTAATTTGCCATGGAGGGGAGATATTTTGACCTCAATTATTTTACATCATCATTTCATCTTTATCTCCTTATCCTCACTCACTCACTCTGTGAAAAACAGAACACAAACACACCCATTAATTTGAACCGAAACCGAAGAAAAACCAAGAGAAAACCATAAAGTCAACGACGGATTCAAGGCTTTAACTTCCCATTTGGATCAACTAATCGTATTCTACTCTTTCCCACGATCACAACCGTACCAACCATCGAAGGAGAGGACCACGGTGGAAGCCGAGCCGAGTAAAGGAAGTTTCGGATCTTTGGATCGATTTTCCGGCTTATACAGGTACGTGTTTGATGTTTTGAGGTTATATTTGGATTCCTGGGTTTGAGTAGATAGATTTAGACGTAAAATTTGTGTAAAACGGTTGAGTTTTGAGGAAGTTGTAAAGCTTGGAATTTCGGTCGGAAATGGCGGATTCCGGCGAACCAGACGGCGGCGGAGGTGGCGGTCCGGTCATCTTCTCCGGCCAACTTCCGACGACGGCGACGACAGTCCGGTCGTCTTCTCCGGCGAGTCACCGGTGATCGGTCGGGTCGAGTTGGACCGGTCGGGTCGAGTTGAACCGGTCGAGTTGAGTGAACCGGTCGGGTCGAGTTGGACCGGGTCAGGTTGAGCCGAACCGGGTTGGACCGGTTCAGGCGCGTGGTTACTGTAGCAGGCGCGTGACCGGCGCGTGATGGCGCGTGGGCGCGTGTGCCGACCTTCCGGCGGCGCGTGGCGGCGCGTGGGGCCGAGGCTGACGTCACGGCGGCGCGTGGTAACTAGTTTCGGACGTTCTGAATCTGTTAGTACAGGTTTCAGGTTGATCGGACATCGTTTAGAGGTCGTTTTAAGTGTCCGAAGTTGCTGTGATTTTAGGAACAGCATGTATAGACTTCCCGAGGTTTAGGAAGTTGTTATATACGAGTGTTATTACTAGCCGGTAATCCCGATTGTTGTTTTTGACAGGCGATATCGTTCCGGGAACCTCAGAGGAACGAGCGAGACGGGATTGAGCTAGCTTGAACAGGTTTGTGAGTGGAGTTTGTTTTATAAACTGAATTGCATGCATCAAAATATCTTTGTTAAATACGGTTATGTATTGTGGCATTGAATTTCTGAATGTTAGAAATGATTTCTAGACACATGTTTTCCACTATTTCAGTTAAAGTATGATTTGAGAAATATCATGGTTTTGGACTCGATTTTGATAACGTTTTGACGTAGAAATTATTGAGTCAATGAATTGGGTTTTGACCTTGTTGTATGTGGTTATCGGATTTTGTCATAATTGAGGGAGGCCAGGACTGGGGATGAGGATCCGTTATTAACGGTGAACCCGATGAACCTCCAAGATAAACATTGAATTTAGGGAGGCCAGGACTCGGGATGAGGATCCGTTATTAGCGGTGAACCCGATGAACCTCCAGGATAAACACTGATATGATATGATAGTCGAGATATGCCGACTGATATGATATGATAGTCGAGATATGCCGACTGATATGATATGATAGTCGAGATATGCCGACTGATATGATATGATAGTCGAGATTTGCCGACTGATATGATATGATAGTCGAGATATGCCGACTGATATGATATGCTAGTCGAGAGATAGGCCGACTAATCCAATATAATGATATGATATGCTAGTCGAGAGATAGGCCGACTAATCCAATAAAATGATATGATATGCTAGTCGAGAGATAGGCCGACTGATGTGATAGCATAGTACAGAGAGTTGTGATACAGTACTAGCACACCCCAAGGGATACCCTGGTGGCTAGTGGATGTGTCGATGACAGTGGATATGAGCTATTATGTGTCTAGGTGGAAATAAATGATTTTGAACATGAAAATGCCGGTGATTTAAAGATGATGTTTTTATAACATGAATTGTTTATGTGATGCATGCATGGTTTTATAAATGGAGGGGGAAAAAGGTAATATTCCTTGGAAAGCGTTTTATAAACGATTATTTTTGTCCACTCACAACTTTTGTGTTTAAACCCCCTTCAGGCCGTAGAGTTGACGAGGACAGTATCTCGAGGCAGAGGCATTAGCACTTCCGCTACGCTGTGTAGTTGTACTTGAGTAGGATATCTAATTTGTACATTGATCCTACTTAGACGCTCTGATATTATTGTATTTGGTTGGTATTTACTTACGGAAATTTTTAAGTGCTTAAATCCCTTGTCTGACAAGAGAAATTATTTATTGTTATTATCATATGCTAAGGATTGAAGGGTATTTGGGAACCTTTCCTTAGGTTGTCAGACGGGATCAGGGTTCTTCCCGGGTTTCGAGGGGAAATTCGGGACGGGTCCTGACAGTGTGAGTCCTACTGAGTGGTTTTAAAGAGAAAGGGAAATGCCGGTGATTTAAAGATGATGTTTTATAACATGAACTGTTTATGTGATGCATGCATAGTTTTATAAATGGAGGGGGAAAAAGGTAATATTCCTTGGAAAATGATTTATAAATGATTATGTTTGTCCACTCACAACTTTTGTGTTTAAACCCCCTTCAGGTAGTAGAGTTGACGGGGACATTATCTCGAGGCAGAGGCATTAGCACTTCCGGCTACGCTGTGTAGTTGTACTTGAGTAGGATATCTAATTTGTATCTTGATCCTACTTCTTTTCAACGTATAATGCCTCCGAGACGAGAGTTCCGTCAACGGTCGGGGAATGCTAGAGATGACCATGAACCTGCAGTGGAGCCTGATTTGAGGCAGACACTGGAATAGCTGGGTCAGACTTTAGCTTCTGTACTCCAGGATAGAGCTTCTCATGAAGTCTCTGATATCGAGAGAGCCCAGAGACTGGGGGCGACGATATTTATGGGCGACTCTAGCCCAGATGAGGCTGAGGAGTGGATTACTCGCATGGAGCGTGTGTTTTTTATTATGAGATGTCCTATAGTGGAGAGAGTTATGTTGGTTGCATTTTTGCTAGGTGGTTCTGCTTACCACTGGTGGCACTCATTGGAGGTGTCAAGCTGGAATGTCCATACGCTTACTTGGCAGACTTTCCGGGAACGCTTCTTGGAGCAGTTTTATCCTCGCTCACACCGGAATGTTAAGGAGGCCGAGTTCTTGCATTTACAGCAAGGAGACATAACTGTGGTCCAATATGAACAGAGATTCATAGTGCTGAGTCGCTTTGCACCGACTTTGGTGGCGACCGAGTCAGACAAGTGCCACAGAGTTGAGAGTGGACTGAGGAGTGAAATTCGATCAGCAGTTACGTCTATGGACCACACTTCCTTGAGGACTTTGGCTGATGCTGCAGCTCGAGTAGAGTTGAGTTTGGGTTTCCCAATTCCACAGCAGTACAGTGGGTACAGGAGACGTTGAGATCACTGGACTGCCGGAACCTCTAGTCAGGGACCATCCAAAAGAGGCAGTCATAGTTCTGGATCTTCTGGGAATGCGAGATCTAGTACAGGCAGTGGCGGAGCTGGTCAGGCACGACAATCTTTTGCCCAGTCTAGCGGTGCCTCAGTGCAGTTCAACAGAAGACAGGGTGGCAGATCTAGTGGCTTCAGTGATTCCATTTGTTATTTCTGTGGGGAGACTGGTCACATCAAGAGATTATGTACACAACGTCGTCCGGGCAGTAGTCCCTTTGGTCGTGGTGCTACTGATCCTAGCCCGAGTACAGGACAGATGTTTGATACTGCAGCTGGGAGGCAGACCCATTTCAGTGGGGCTCGTAGAGCTAGTGGGACCAGCAGTGCTAGAGGCAGGTATGGGGATCGTGGTCGATCTTCGGGTACACCAGCTCGAGTTTTTGCCATGACGCAACAGGAGGCTCGAGTAGCACCGGAGGTGGTCACGGGTACGTTATCTATTTTTAACCGAAATGCTTGTGTTTTATTAGATCCGGGAGCAACTCATTCTTTTATTTCTCGGGGTTTTACATTGTTTGCGGATAGAGAATTGTCTCCGATTGGTTGGGACATGGGTATTAGTACTCCTACCGGAGATATGTTAGTGGCGAACCTAGTGATTCGCAGTTGTCTGGTGATGGTTGAAGGCCATGGTTTGGAGGCAGATTTAATCCCCTTAGATATTTTTGAGTTTGATGTGATTCTGGGAATGGATTGGTTGTCCATGCACCATGCCTCCATAGACTGTTATGACAAGACAGTAGTTTTTCGAAGTCCAGGATTACCGGAACTTACATTTCGGGGAGATCGTAGGGTACTACCCTATGGAGTGATATCAGCGTTGACCGCTGAGAGATTGTTAAGAAAAGGTTTTGAGGGTTACTTGGCTCATGTGTTTGATTCTCGGAATACTCCGATGAGAGTGGAGGATATTCCTGTGGTGAGTGAGTTGTCTGATGTGTTTCCAGATGATCTTCCAGGATTACCACCACACCGTGAAATTGAGTTCACTATCGAGCTTTTGCCAGGTACTCAACCTATCTCACAGGTACCGTATAGGATGGCACCGGCAGAATTGCGAGAGTTAAAGACTCAGTTGCAGGACTAGGTGAATATGGGATTTATTCGCCCAAGTGTTTCACCATGGGGTGCGCCGGTATTATTTGTGAGGAAAAAGGATGGTGGTCTGAGATTGTGTATCGACTACCGGCAGTTAAATAAAGTTACGGTGCGAAATAAGTATCCTCTGCCAAGGATTGACGATTTATTTGATCAACTGAAAGGGGCAAAGTATTTTTCGAAAATTGACCTTCGATCAGGGTACCATCAGTTGAGGATCCGGGAAGAGGATGTTCAGAAAACAGCTTTCAGGACTCAGATTGGTCATTATGAGTTCCTGGTGATGCCTTTCGGGTTGACTAATGCCCCGGTAGCGTTTATGGATTTGATGAACAGAGTGTTCCAAAAGTATTTGGATAGATTTTTAATTGTGTTCATCGACGATATGTTGGTGTATTCAAGAACTGCCAAGGCACATGAGAAGCACTTGAGGTTGGTGCTGAATATGCTTAGGAAAAAACATTTGTTTGCCAAGTTCAGTAAATTCCAGTTTTGGTTGACCGAAGTTGGATTCTTGGGTCATGTGATTTCGGCTGAGGGTATCAGCGTAGATCTCCAAAAAGTGGAGGCAGTGGCAAACTGGGAGCAACCGAGGACAGTGACAGAAATGAGGAGTTTTCTGGGTTTGGCAAGATATTATCGGCGGTTCGTAGAAGGATTTTCTACGATAGCAGGCGCATTGACTCGGTTGACTAAGAAAGAAGTCAAGTTTGACTGGGATGCTGATTGTGAGCAGAGCTTCTAGGAGCTAAAGAGAAGATTGACTTCTGCTCCAGTATTAACCCTTCCAGATGGTAACGGGGGTTTTGAGGTATATAGTGATGCATCATTGCGGGGTATTGGCTGTGTGCTGATGCAGCATGGGAAAGTGATAGCGTATGCTTCCAGACAACTTAAACCCCATGAGATGAATTACCCCACACATGATTTGGAGTTAGCTGTAGTGGTGCATGCACTAAAAATATGGAGACATTATTTGTACGGGGAGACGTGTCGGAGCTTCACCGACCATCAGAGTTTAAAGTACTTGTTCACCCAGAAGGACCTGAATTTGAGGCAGAGAAGGTGGCTTGAGCTGATAAAGGATTATGATTGTACTATTGAGTACCACCCAGGAAAAGCCAATGTTGTGGCAGATGCCTTGAGTAGGAAATCTATGGATAGCCAGGGGGCTTTGTTGGCTAGTTTCCATGTGAGGCCTGTTCTGATTGATCGGATTATTGAGGCTCAACTCCAGGATCCTACATTTTGCATTATTAGGATGGAGTTAGAGGCTGGAAATAGGCAGGACTATGTGGTTAGGGATGATGGAGCATTGGTTAAGGATGGACGGTTGTGCGTACCGAATGAGCTGGAGCTAAAGAGGGAAATTCTTGATGAGGCTCATAGTTCGGCTTACGCTATGCATCCAGGAGGTACCAAGATGTATCATACCCTAAGGAAACACTATTGGTGGACTGGGATGAAAAGAGAAATTGCTGAGTTTGTGAGTAGATGTTTGACATGTCAGCAAGTGAAAGCGGAGAGACAGAAACCTTATGGGACACTGCAACCATTACCTATCCCAAAATGGAAGTGGGATCACATTACGATGGATTTTGTGTATAAACTTCCAAGGACACGGAAAGGACACGATGGGATATGGGTAATTGTGGATAGACTTACGAAGTCTGCACATTTGTTGCCAGTGCGAGAAGATTTTCGGATGAGTCGGTATGCCAAATTATTCGTGGATGAGATCATACGGCTGCATGGGACTCCAGAGTCTATTGTTTCGGACAGAGATCCAAGGTTTACCTCCAGGTTTTGGCGGAGTTTGCAGAAGGTTTTTGGCACGACATTGCATTTTAGTACAGCCTTTCATCCTCAGACGGATGGTCAGTCTGAGAGAACAATCCAGGTTTTGGAGGATATGATGAGGGCTTGTGTACTACAGTTTAAAGGGAACTGGGATTCACACTTGTCTCTGATGGAATTTGCATATAATAACAGTTACCAGTCGAGTATTGGGATGTCACCTTTCGAGGCACTGTATGGGAGGCAGTGCAGAACACCTTTGTGTTGGAGTGAAATAGGTGAAAGAAGACCGTTAACACCCGAGTTGGTGGATTTGACTGAGGAAAAGATTAGAATCATCAGAGAAAGGTTGAAAATAGTTCAGGATCGCCAGAAAAGCTATGCAGACCATCGAACCAGAGACCTTGAGTTTGAGGTAGGAGATTGGGTGTTCTTGAAACTATCTCCATGGAAAGGAGTGGTACGTTTTGGTAGACGAGGAAAACTAAGTCCTCGCTACATTGGTCCGTATGAGATTTTGGAGAGGATAGGACCAGTGGCATATCGTATTTCTTTACCCTCAGAATTATCCAGAGTTCATGATGTCTTTCATGTATCTTTGCTCCGGAAATATCTGTTTGATGAGTCTCATGTGTTGGAAGACCAACCACTTGAGCTGAAAGAAGATTTGACGTTTGAGGAGCAACCGGTGCAAATTCTGGATTGGAAGGAAAAGGTGCTTCGCAGAAAGACTATTCCTCTAGTTAAAGTGTTGTGGAGGAAGCCACGTGGAAAACCGAGGAACTAATGCGGGCACAGTATCCTCATTTATTTCATGATTAGGAATGAATTTCGGGGACGAAATTTCTTAAGGAGGGTAGATTGTAACAACCCGGAAATTTTAATTATTGATTTTATGCAATTATTTTTACTAAATGACGATTTTACCCTTGGTTGGTAAAGGGCTTGGAAATCAAGTTTTGTTTCGAGACACTTTTGGTGGCGTTTCGGGTACCGTTGCGTAGGTCTCGAACTCACGAGTTCGTAGACAGGCGGCACGCAGAAAATGGAGTTCGTGGACGGAAGTTATGGGTCTAGATGTACAAGGGCATTTTGGTAATTTGCCATGGAGGGGAGATATTTTAACCTCAATTATTTTACATCTTCATTTCATCTTCATCTCCTTATCATCTTCACTCATTCACTCTCTCTGTAACAAAGAAAACAGAAACACACCCACCCGAAACCGTGCGAAAAACCAAAAGAGAAACCAAAAGTCAACGTTGGATTCAAGGCTTTAACTTCCCATTTGGATCAACTAATCGTATTCTACTCCTTCCCACGATCACAACCGTACCAACCATCAAAGGAGAGGACCCCGGTGGAAGCCGAACCGAGTAAAGGAAGTTTCGGATCTTCCGATCGATTTTTCGGCTAATACAGGTACGTGTTTGATGTTTTCAGGTTATATTTGGATTCCTGGGTTTGAGTAGATAGATTTAGACGTAAAATTTGTGTAAAACGGTTGAGTTTTGAGGAAGTTGTAAAGCTTGGAGTTTTGGTCGGAAATGGCGGATTCCGGCGAACCAGACGGCGGCGGAGGTGGCGGTCCGGTCATCTTCTCCGGCAAGCTTCCGGCGACGGCGACGACAGTCTGGTCGTCTTCTCCGGCGAGACACCGGTGACCGGTCGGGTCAAGTTGAATCGGTCGGGTTGAGTGAACCGTCAGGTCGAGTTGGACCGGGTCAAGTTGACCCGAACCGGGTTGGACCGGTTCAGGCGCGTGAACACTGTAGTAGGCGCGTGACCGGTGCGTGAGGTCACGTGGGCGCGTGTGCCGACCTTCCGGCGGCGCGTGGGGCTGAGGCTGACGTCACGGCGACACGTGGTAACTAGTTTTCGACGTTCTGAATCTGTTGGTACAGGTTTCAGGTTGATCGGACATCGTTTAGAGGTAGATTTGAGTGTCCGAAGCTGCTGTGTTTTCTAGAAACAGCAAGGGTAGACTTCTCGAGATTAGGAAGTTGTTATATAAGAGTCTTATTACTAGCCGGTAATCCCGATTGTTGTTTTTGACAGGCGATATTGTTCTGGGAACCTCAGAGGAACGAGCGAGACGGGATTGAGCTAGCTTGAACAGGTTTGTGAGTGGACTTTGGTTTTATAAACTGAAATGCATGCATCAAAATATCTTTGTGTAAATACTGTTATGTATTGTGGCATTGAATTTCTGGATTTTAGAAATGATTACTAGGCACATGTTTTCCACTACTTTGATTAAAGTGTGATTTGCGAAATATCATGGTTTTTGGACTCAGTTTTGATATCGTTTTGACGAGGAAATTATTGAGTCAATGATTTGGGTTTTAACCTTGTTGTATGAGTTTATCGGATTTGGTTATATGTGAGGGAGGCCAGGACTCGGGATGAGGATCCGTTGTTAGCGGTGAACCCGGTGAACCTCCAAGATAAACTCTGATTTGAGGGAGGCCAGGACTCGGGACGAGGATCCGTTATTAGCGGTGAACCCGGCGAACCTCCAATATAATTGGTGATTGATTCTCCGACTAGCGTCGAGAGTTTTGCTCCGTTGGTTTGTTGAGTGCTCCGACTCTGGCATTGTAGAGTTTTGACTCCGTCGGGTCGCGAGACTGTCTATGCATAGTACAGGGAGTTGTGATACAGTACTAGCACACCCCAAGGGATACCCTGGTGGCTAGTGGATGTGTCGGGAACAGTCAATTTGAGATATTGTGTGTCTAGGTTGAATTAAATGATTTTGAATTCCTTTGAGGATGATTTTCAAACCAGATTGTGGATCACAATGTGTTTTCCTTATATGGATTTTGTGTGAGTCCTACTGAGTGGTTTTAAAGAGAAAGGGAAATGTCGGTGATTTAAAGATGATGTTTTATAACATGAACTGTTTATGTGATGCATGCATAGTTTTATAAATGGAGGGGGAAAAAGGTAATATTCCTTGGAAAATGATTTATAAATGATTATTTTTGTCCACTCACAACTTTTGTGTTTAAACCCCCTTCAGGCAGTAGAGTTGACGCGGACATTATCTCGAGGCAGATGCATTAGCACTTCCGGCTACGCTGTGTAGTTGTACTTGAGTAGGATATCTAATTTGTATCTTGATCCTTCTTAGACGCTCTGATATTATGTTGTATTTGGTTGGTATTTACTTACGGGAATTTTAAGTGCTTAAATCCCTTGTCTGACAAGAGAAAGTATTTATTATTATTATAATTTTATAAGGATTGAAGGGTATTTGGGAACCTTTCCTTAGGTTGTCAGACGGGATCAGGGTTCTTCCCGGGTTTCGAGGGGAAATTCGGGACGGGTCCTGACATGAACCCCGAAATCAAATCCCAAAATGGGGATCTGGTTTTTCTCTTCCTAACTAGCCACCGACTAGCCCTATCCCAAATAAGAACTCACACCCTATCTTGCTTTGTTGAAAAAAACCAACCAAAGATAAAGGAGACTGACAAAGAAAAAGCAAACCTTACCTTGGAGGGAGGAGCAGTAGGGCACCACAGTGTAGAGAAATGGTGGCCACAACACAGGCAAACATTGACGCACTATCCGTCTTCCGACTACGTTGAACAACGTTGGTCGCATGGGTTTTGTAGATCGAGACGTTCTGAGAATGATGATGAAGGCAGTGACATTAATCTAAGAATGATATTCATCGATTGAAGAGCCGCAGAGGTTGTTTTGCTCGGTGGAGGCGCGGCTACATGTTTGTCGGTGTAGAGTGAGTTTACAGCCCTTTATTTTCTGGGCGGTGGGTTTCTGTCTTGGGGTAAGTGTTAATCGATGATGGATATTTAGTGGGTGGGGGGTGATTGGTACAATGATGTTAACGATGGAAGATGATGAAGCCGAAGAGCAGATAGGGCGATAGGGGCACATGGAAAGAAGAAGAAGGGTTTCGAATTTTGGATTTCCCTTTGGGTGGGAGAATTTTGATATTTGAGAGATATGGTTGACAACTTGAGAAGGCGATTGAGAAAGAGATGACTGCGATTGAGAGAGGGAGAGAGAGAGAGAGCATATAGGGTTGAGAATAAAAGAGTGAGAAATTGGATGTGCAAGGGATCAAACTCGGGAAGTTTGGTCGCATGTTTTCTTTGAAAAGTAATTCGCGTGTTATGGCTTGGTCTTTGCCCTTTCAACTTTGTAAAGAGATCTCAATGTCACCTACTATTTCATACAACAATTTGCTTTTTTGTTGATGCTATCCTATTTATCATAATGGTACATTTTTGCTGTTGTTAAATTAGGGGGTAAAGACAACAACATATTTGACTGCTGATGCTATATTATACATTAGACAATAGCAATTGTAAAGTTGATGCCTAAACTAGTATATACATCAGTTTTATAAATTCTGTTGTTTATGTGGTGTTGTCTAAAGCTAAATTTCTTGTAGTGTTCACATGCCATGTCTTAAGCAATCAAGTGAACAAAATGACTGAATTTGAGTGAACTTCAGAAAATTAGTGGAGACTACCTTGTGAGAACTTGAGCTTCAATGCATTCTTTCTGAGTGATTCACACTGTTTCTACTCTTTAAACACTCTTCACTTTTGTTCATAAATGTTGATCTCATTACATCATATTTGCATTGAATTTTAAAGAACTAACATTATATAGATGCTCTTGGTTTGAAGTGTGGGTTGATGTAGGCTATTGTGTGCTCCCTACGCCATTTTGAAGCCAAACAAAAGCCCCTTCTTTCATCACCCTAAACATCATCTACCCAAATTATACCCAGTCAATTTGGCCATACCTTATAGCTTAGGTGGTGACAAGGCAGTACCAAATGGAGTTCATGATGAATGGGAAGAGAACCTGCATTGCTAGTGAACCAAGTCAATTGCCGCTGAATAACATGCCGGAGCCCTCACTGTGCCAAACTACGCCACAGAGTTCCACCCTGCGCCATGATTCACCAAGACCAGGGATGCCAACAGATCACATCATTGCATGATCTTGGGTTAGCTCACGAAAGAAAAGAATAAAAAAGAAACAAAAGAAAAGAAGGAAAAAAAAAAGGAAAAGAAGAAAGCTGAAAGAATAAGTAATGAACTAACCCAAGTGAGCCAATGGGATCTGAAAATTCAAAAGATTAGCATCAGTGCAAGAAGTCAAGTCACCGTGAGAACTGGTGTGCCAAGAATACCGTGGGGGTATGAAAGATCAAGAAGAAGGTCGCATTCCAAGTTATGCTATTCCATGCCCTTGTCTCCATATGAGTTCCTTGAATTCCAAACCCTTCTTTCTTAAACCCAATCAGCCTAGCCCCACTGCAACCTGATGTGAAGACCTAACTGATCTTATGGCCAGCCATGCTAAGGACTGAAGTTAATTCCAGAAAGGGCTATTTTTCATTGAATATTCATATGTGATTATATCTTGATTACCATTACATAAGTTCTTCACATATGCTTGATAAGAGTGTAAGCCTCAGATTCTAGAGTGAATTGAGAGATATCTAGTGAGGATTATAGTCGAGGCGAAATCTTTCTTGAGCACTTTAATGAAGTTTCTATTGAGCACGATTGTTTAAGATTTTAGCATTCCCATCTTACATATGACTCTTACTGCTGTGGCATGATCTTTTAGTTTTGCAAGGTGTGTTCATTTACTTTGATTCTTATAACTTGTTCTAAGCACTGTTTCTAGCAACTAGGTCATCTAAGTAAAGTGTTTGTGGGTAGCATAACTGGTAAACCCTCAGGAGACAAAACTGCTCCTACTAGGGACACCTAGGGGTTCAAATGATCTATCCTTAATTAAGATCGAGTCTTTTCATTTTGTTTAGTCTTATCCTTTTCTGTTTTGCTCAGGGACGAGCAAAAGATAGGTTTGGGGGTATTTGTTCACTCATTATTTTTACATCTTTTAGATGTCATTTAGTGCCCTTTTTCATGCCTTTTTCTTAATTTTGTGCCAACCATAGTAGAAAGTGATTCTTGTTGTGAGACATGTGCATTATTTGGAAAGATAACTAACTTCTGACAATATAGGAAAAATAATGGCTCAAATCGGAGTTCAAATGAAGGAGATGTCCTTAATTCAATATCGGGTCCTAAGAAGAGCCTGGCGCATCCTTGGGCCCTATTTAGGGCGCATGCGAAGTTACTCGAATCAGGCCATGCGGGTCCAGAAACCATGATTAAGGCCTAGCAGATCAAGCCCCTGATGAGCCAAGGTACATGCCAAGACGTGTCCCTGACATGTCTCAAGCATACTCCATTTGCGCCTAATCCAAGACTAGCCCAGACGAGCCAAGGTGCGTCATCAGAGCTCTCAGCCAAGTTCCACTCGTGTCCCCTGACACGCCTCAAGTTCAAGGTTCCTGTTGTGTTCCTTAGAATTTCCAGAGACCAAGCCCATCGGTGCGCCAATCCCGCTAGAAGACAAGTCCTTGGACATGTCGATGAAGGCCAAAATAGTACATGACTTGGAACTCGATGGAACCATGTGAGACACCACCCAGAAGTACACTTCTAAACACCTATCTATGCTACTGCAATCGAGTGTCTCATCTAGAACTGCCAATGACATGGTGCACCCGAGAAGACCTTGGTTGTGCCTTTAATTGAGCTAAATTGGGTCGCTGAGCGTTCTACGAGATTTTGAGAAGGACAAAGCCCATAACTGTACTAGAAACATCATATGGAAGTGAAGTGCATGGTTTATCACAACTGCATTGGTCAATGTCCAGCTGAGTCCTTAGAAAGTCCAATAATGAGGTCCTAAGAACTGAGATTGGGCCAGCCATTACAAGAAGAGCCAAGAAAGGTGCCAACTGTGCTTTGTTGTCCAAGAACCTTCCAGAATCAGCCTTGACGTACAAGAAAGATCCTTTCTTACATCACAAGCCTGTGGCCTAGCCCGTGTCCCTGCCAAACTAGGAAACATGTTTTAGCGTTTCATTAAGGGTCTTTTAGTGTTTGTAATTGAGTTTTAAGTCCTAGTTTTTAGGGGATGCCCTAGGGGCTATTTCAGTTGGCCTTTAACGCAAGTTTAGGGTTCAAACCTTCTTTGCCGCATAGACTTTTTTCAGTTTTTAGTTTTTTCTTTTGTTCGTGCTTTCGGGATGAGGGCTTAGCGCAGAGAGTTGTGGAGAGGCATGGACGTGTTCTTGGCTTGCCATTGTCTCGGTGTTTTATTCTCTTCTCTTAACTTTTATTTTGTGCTCATGACTTATTTAATTGCTTTCATTAATATAGTGTGTGAGTAGTTCTTCATAGAATTAGGGCTGCTTGAAGCCCTAGCCATGTAGTTTATTAATGTGATTTGGGCCCTTGGTTTACATGTTTTGAATACTGGATATAATTGTGATTATTGTACGTAATGATCTTAGTTTGTGTTGATGAGTGTGATGTCACCTTTTATGCATGAACTATCGACGAATAATTGCTTGTTTGACTAATCATCTTCTTGTGATTATTAGCATCAACGGTAGTGGCTTTACATCTTACTTGTAATCCAATTCATGACAACCCAGATTACTTAACATTCTCTAGGGGTTGTGCGATGTCATTAAACTCCATTTTTTGCTAAATGCGTCCTCTTGGATAGTTGTTGTAGTGAGTCGAAAAAAGCTGCAACACAGGAACTAAGAATAGAGTAATTTGTGTGTGGTAGCCCCTAACTCGGACCCTTGCATGGGCATCAAATTCAGTTAATTTAGAATAATAGAACCTTGGAAATCATGTTAATGACTTAATTGGTTAGGGTGGATAGTTGGCCTTAATTCGACTTAGTTAATCCATCAATTCAATCATCTTTGCTTATGTTTTCAATTGTGTTGCAATTCAATTAGTTAATCCATCAATTCAATTAGTGTCTTGAGTTGTTTTTAGGTGCCTTCGCATATGTAGTTAGTGTGAGTCTTAGGTTAGTGGTTTACTGCTTTCTTTTATCGTTTGTTGAGTCTTAAATGAGTTAATTAAGTTTAAACTTGAATTGGACATAACGTTGATACATAGTCCTTGTGGGATCGATCCTTACTTTATGCTATATTGTCCTTGTACACTTGCAAGGTTTTAACTGATAAAGATAGAGTTCATAATCTTGTGCTTTTTTTTTACCAACACTGAGCCGTAGCCCAAACCATAACACTGGACCTAATCCCATAATCACATAACCGGGCCTATGCTCAAAACAGTTTCAAAACATTAACCTTACTTATCAAAGGGCATAGTCCACAATCCATACTTCACGCTTAATGATAATTCATTTAGGCATATTCGTCCTTAATTCCATGAATGCATATTTACTAATAAAACATTAGAACATACATTAATGCATGCATTATGTTTTAAAAACCAAAGTCCACTCACCGTAACGTCCAAACGAGTCCAATTCCAAGCTATTTGGTCCCACGTGACATTCGGAGCCACCAAGCCTGTCAAACAACATGTGGCATTACTAAACGGCAATTATAAACCTAAAATCCGACCCCGCTAAACCCCAAGAGTACATGATAGTAAAAATAAATGACAAGAATATATATGAACTCTATTTTCACAGTTATATCTTTGCAAGTGCACAAAATTGAGATAGTATAATGACAAGCAAAGGTCGATCCCTCGAGGACTTGTTCAACAGTTAGCCCAATTAAGTTCCGTTTATATTAAAACAATAAACTTAGACAAAAGACACTAAAATACAGAAATTAACAATGCAAGAATGATTGGTTGATTGATTACATTAACTAAGGCGAATGAAGGCTTACTATCCACTCTAACCAATTATAGTTATTAACCAGATTTCCTTGACCCAATTACTATGAACTCTCTGAATTAAGTGCCCGTACAAAGGTCCGACTAAGGCCCACTCCACACATGTTATTCTCTCTTACTTAGCATGTTCTAAGCATGATGTGTACCTAGAACGTCTATCACCTACCGTTTAAGATGATGCATGAAGTACAAAGAGAATTTAATGACACTACATTACCCCTAGAAAAGTGATGTACAATCCTAGGTTGTCATTAGTTTAGATTACGAATAGGTGTCCCTCCACCTACCCTTGATGCTGCAAATCACAAGATCATATGATGGTCCGTCAAGCAATTACATCAATAATTATATGAAAACAAGGTAACTAAGCTTATAGGCATAAATTAAGGTCATTAACCATAGTAATCCAACTTATTTAGCATTCATAACAATTACAATCAAGAGCCAGAAATCTAGTTAAATAACTGACATGACTCAGGCTTCAAGCAACCCTAATCCTAAAAGAGACTACTCACACATGATTGGAATTGAAACAAACATAATTGAATTCATAAAGTAAAAGCAATAAAAGTAAAGATACAAAGGAGATTATTGAGGATGAAACACAGCAGAAGACCACGGCAAGGCTTGTCCCTACACTGCTCACGCACAACTCTCTCACAAGCAGAAAAATAAAAATTGTTTTAATTGAAAAACTAAATTACAATAATAAAGTGCGGCTAGGGTCTCTAGAGGTCCTCACCCGCGAACCTTTGGGTCCTTTATATAGGCCTCTAAACCTTTACAATGTAGGAGACAATCTAGGAGAAATTCCTAATCGAAAATTGACTCAAAATTCCTATCCTAGTTAGGTATGAAAAAGGACTCCCAAAAGGTAATCCTTGTTGGACTTGGACTAGGAATTGCGGCAACTTTGTAAGATAAGTCTTTTGAGCTTTTTTGCACGCCAAGGCAGCTTCTAGAGTCTTCTGGAGGTTGCTGGGACATCAAGAACTGGGCCTGTCCAACCTATAGTGCTCCATACACGGCTGGGCCAGATTCTGGGCTCAAAACCTTCAAAATTCGACTTTTAAGAACTTAACATGTCATTGACCAATCCAATTGAGACAAACCACTCCAAGCACATCGAAGTGATATATCTAACATAGTTCTGGGCTTTGTCCTGCTCAAAAGCTTGTAGAAAAGTCGATGGCCCAATTCGACTCAAATAGGGCTCCTGGGAAATCTGTTAGGGCAAAACAAGACACGAACGTGTCATTGGCTTTTCTTGGCTTGTCTTGGCATGTAAGGACCCTTCCCGAATTTCACCTCGAAATCCGTGAAAAGCCCGTATCCCGTCTGACAACTATTTTTCTTCAAAATTTAATACCAGGAATACCCTTTGTCCTTGCATATAATTAGTAAACCTTATAGGGTTCCAGACATAACCTTTGTACTTACTGACCACACCTACCTGTCAGATGCAGGATCGCTTACAGGCCACCTCCGAAACCTCAGAATAGTGGTGGTCCGAAAAATTGTAAGGACCCTTCCCGAATTTCACCTCGAAATCCGTGAAAAACCCTTATCCCGTCTGACAGCTCTTTTTCTTCAAAATTTAATACCAGGAATACCCTTTGTCCTTACATATAATTAGTAAACCTTACAGGGTTCTAGACATAACCTCTGTACTTACTGACCACACATACCTGTCAGACACAGGATAGCTTACAAGTCACCTCCGAAACCTCGAAATAGTGGTGGTCCGAAAAGGTAACATTCTTTGACATGAGCTCTGATACTAATTGTAAGTACGTCAGTCCCTGCCGAATTCTCTACAGTAATAACACAAGACAACTGGCTCGTCCATTTGGATCACCGCCCACACCAACCCACTGACTCGGATGACGAAGGTACCAGACTTGGTTGAATTAAGTCTCACTGACTTACTCCGAGTCAAACTCAATATCCTGACTCGTCATGAGCCCCTAAGTGATAACTCAATATCCCTGCTCGTCCTGAGCCCCCGAAGGATAACTCAATATCCCTCCTCGTCCTGAGCCCCCGAGTGTTAACTCAATATCCGGGCTCGTCCTGAGCCCCCGAGTGATAACTCAATATCCCGGCTACCATTGAACCACCTTAGACCTCAACGATATGGAGGAGAAAGATCCCTCGAACGCCCACTTTGGAGAACCCCTCGATGATCTGGCGGAGTCATACCTTCTAACACCAATCAGAGAACCCTTAACAATGTAGTGGAGAAAAACACTCTCCACGCCAATCATCAGAGAATCCCATGGTATAACCCAATACCTAGACATATGCATACTCATGCAATCCCGAAACCCTAATCCGTTCACATCGCGAATAAAATATCCAATCATGGACACCCTAGTCCCAAGGAACTCTTAACACAATATTGACCCAACTACCTTGACCTCCCGAGCTTAAAACCCGCTCCATGGTCAACCGTTACCGCAGGGTATACCCAACCGGGGCTCTAAATGAACTCATATGGCCTCAAAACCATCAAAATCCGCTCCGTAACGTCTCAAAATCGTAGCCACGCGTCGCCGTGACCTTGGAATTGACCACACGCGCCGCCACGCGCCGGCAGAAGGCCGGACCACGTGCCACGCACGGCCACGGGCCCTCACACGTCGGCCACTTACTACTACAGTGGCCCCTGCGCTTGCCCGGTCTAACCCGGCCTACTCGGCCTGACTCGATCCAACTAAATCGACTCGACCCGGCCTGGTCTGACTCGACCCGACCCAGCCTGACTCAACCCGATCGGTAGCTGAAAAACCACCGGAGAAGACGACCGCGTTGCTGTCATCGGAATCCGCCATTTCCGATCGATTTTCAAGCTTTCCTAACTTCTTCAAAACTCAACCGTTTTTCACGAATTTTATGTCTAAATTCACCTACTCAATCCCAGGAATCCAAAAATGAACTCAAAACACTAAACCCATACATGTGCTGGCTGGAAAATTGATCGGAAGCTTTCGGTCCTTTCTCCCTCCGATCGGTGTCTCCCGCGGCTGCCTCCTTCGGTGATGGGTATGGTTGTACTTGCGGGAAGGAGTAGAAGATGATGATATGAACGAAATGGATCAAGATTCACCGGAATTGAAGGTCCAAATTCAAGGTTTTTCTTTGGTTTTTGGTCGGTGTTGGTCACGGGTTTGGATAGATTTGTATTCAATCCCATGACAAGTGAGTAACGTTGGGAGGATTTTGACTTTATATACATCCCACAGACAAATGACGAAAATACCCCTGAATAGTCGAGACCCGATACTTCCTCACACGGCCTCCATTTTTTGAGTGCTGCCTATCTACGAACTCGTGAGTTCGAGACCTACGCAACGATACCCGCAAAAACTATCAAATGTGGCTCTACACAAAATTGACTTCCGAGCCCCCTTTAAAACTAAGGGTAAAATGGTCTTTTCATAAATTAATTTACAACAATTCAATAATTAAATGTCCGAGTCGCTACATGGCATGCGCCAGGACCCCGTATTGGACTCAGTTTAAGACCCGATATTCAACTCGAGACATCTCCTTCATTATAACTCCGAATTAAGTCCTTTTTTTTGCGTTCTTTTCAGAATTTACCAATTTTTTCAAATCTGCACGAGTCTCACAAGATTGATCATTTTCTACTATTGATGGCACAAAATCATTCAAAAGACATGTAAGAGAGGAACTTAGTGACATCAAAATGATGCATAAATAATGATTGAACAGTACACGCGTCCTAAACGCGTTCAAAGTAACTTAAATTATCGTATAACGAAACTAAATCCAAAATGACTAACCGAAGGTCAACCTGGGCGATTTATGTTACAATAATAATCAAAGTACGCTGATAACTCAACTGTGAGCCAAAAATAAAAGATTTGACTAAAAGTCAACACTCATTCGACTCAACTAGGTTTCGGATCAAACCACTAGAATTTCAATTTAGCGTTTACGGACCTCGGATTTCTACTCCAAAAGTTCCGACAGGTCAATACTAATTCCACAATCATACTATTAAAATTTGAAAGCAATCCAACAGTTGAATTTTCATTAATCAAGGAAAATACTCATTGGTCAACACGGATTAATACACTCAATTTTTTCAGCTATCACAAAAATCCAAACCAATTATGCCACTATGTAGAGCTCAATGAGTTGATGAACTTTCATACCTGGGCGGAAGGCCAAAAGTGATCCGAGGTTATCAAAAAATATAAAAAAGGGTCCGAAAACTCGGAACTTCTCGGGTTAAGACTGCAAAAATGAGTAACTATTCACAGAATCGAAACAAATGGATTGTTGGGTTCGTCGTGACGAACACAAATGTACCAACCTTGTTACTTGAGATGGTCGAAATCGATCAAAAACGATCGAAAACGATGGATGGTGGTGTGGGCGGCGAAACCACCTCGCGGTCTGCTTGTCTTTCTTCTTCCCTTTTTTTTGCTTTTTGGTGGTGGATGAAAATTCCATTTATCCCCATGGACTTAATGGATGATCAGGTGGTGCTAATTGTGAAAATGTTTGGGGTTTCAGATCTTTGACACTTGTCAAAAGATCTAGAAAATCTCAATTTAAAAGATATTTCAATAAATAAAATTACCAAAAAGACCCTCGTCGTTTCAGGTTCGTGACTTTTTCATACGAACTCCGATTTTTGCATGCCACCTGTCTATGAACTCATGAGTTCAAGACCTACACAACCATTCACGCATAACTTCTAAAACTATTCCCAAACAAAAAGTTAGTCACGACCCCCTCATAAACTCAAGGGTAAACACGTCTTTTCTGAAATATATTGTGAAAATTTATTATTTAAACACATGGGTCGTTACATAATTAACCCTAGAATTGACTCGTGACGCTAGACACAAAATAGACTCAGACACGGACTCCAAATAATGAAAAACAGCAGGGGGTGGGGGTTTTTATGCTTTTTGAAATTCTGAAAAGTAAAACAAGTAAATAAAGTGCATAAAATAACAATGCAAGGATGATGATTGATTGATTTTATTAACTAAGGTGAATTAAGGCTTACTATCCACCCTAACCAATTCAAGTCCTTAACCAGATTTTCTTAACTTAATTTCTATGAATTCCCTGAATTAGGAGCCTATGCAAAGGTCCGACCAAGTCCCAATCCACATATATTATTCTCTCTTACTTAGCATGTTCTAAGCCGGTTGAGTACCTAGAACGTCTATCACCTACCAGTTAAGATGATGCAAGAAATACAAAGAGAATTTAATGGCACCACACTACCGCTAGAAAAGTGATGTGCAGTCCTAGGTTTTCATGAGTTTAGAGTACATATAGGTGTCCCTCCACCTACCCATGATGCAACAAATCACAAGATGATATAGTGGTATGTCAAGCAATTACATCAATAATTATATGCAAACAAGGTGGCCAATCTCATAAACATAAATTAAGTTCATTAAGCTCAGTATTCCATCTCATTCAGCATTGATAGCAATTAAAATCAAGAGGCCAAAATCTAATTAATGAACTAAAATGGCTAGGGCTTCAAGCAGCCCTAATCCTAAAAAGACTACTCACACATAATTATACAACACAACATAATAAACATCATAATCAAAATAATGAAGCAATAATGAAAGAAAGTAAAAAAAAAGGAAGACTTTGAAGGACACGCCAAGGCTGCTCCAAGATCCTCCACTGCGTTCCGCTCTCTTTCTCAAAACTAAAAACTGTTTTTAAAATTCCAAACTTTAAAATAAAGGTGTATTGCGGCTAGGTCTAAATATTGGGGGTCCTTGACCCGCGAGGCTTATGCTCCTATTTATAGGAGACCAAGACCTTTACAAGATAGGAGAGAATTTGGAAAACCTAATTACATAACGACTAAAAGATTGCTATCCTAGTCTGTCAGGAAAAAGGACTTCAAAAAGGGATTCCTTGTAGGACAAGGAGAGTTTCTATGCGGCAACCCATTAGAATCTGTCGTCTGAGCTTTCTTGCTCGCCAAGGCAGCTTATGGGATCTTTTGAAGGCTTCATGGTCGACAAGGACTGGGCTGGCCCATACCTAGACACCTTTGGCATGGCATGACCTCAATTTGACACCTTTGGGACTCCTTTTGGACTTGTCGAGAGCTAAGCATGTCATTGACCAATGTAGCTGAGCCAAACCACTTATTTCACTTCCATATGATGTATATATTTAGCATGGTTCTGGGCTCTATCCTGATCAAAAGTTTTTAGAAACGTCGATGGCCCATTTTGCCTCAACTCAGGGCTCCCGGGACGTCTTTTAGGGAAAAACATACCAAGGGCATGTCTTTGGAATTTCTAAGCGCGCCACTTGATGCCATTAGCTTAGAAAGTGTTTTAAAATCCAATTGCATCCTTTGTCTCAATTGGTTCCACCGACTTCTAGGCATTGACACACTTTGGCTTAACCAGACATGAATTAGGGCGCAGTAGGGGCTCTTCAGGGACTTTGTTTAGGGCGCACATTTAGGGCGCGTCCTGGCTTGTCATGTCACTTGCACGCAACGCATGATTGTGCATCTTCAAGGACACGGCAAGGACTTCTTTGGCATGTCAAGGACATGTCAACAACATGTCCATGGGCTCGGTAGAGTGTCTTGGGGACGTATTATGGGATACATACTGGGCTTGTTTCTTGCATGTCCCGGGCTTGTTCCAAGACTCGGTTTTTGAACCTTTTCAAGGGCTGAACTTCAACTTCAGATATCTCCTTAATAATAACTCCGAATTAAGCCATTCTTTTGCGTTGTTCTTAGAAATTACCTATTTTTCCAAATCTTCACAAGTCTCACAAGATTGATCATTTTTTACTATGGTTGGTGATCAATTGCTATTTATGCATCATTTTGATGTCTTTATATGCCTCTCTTACATGTCTTTTGAATGATTTCGTGCCATCAATAGTAGAAAATGATCAATCTTGTGAGACTTGCGCAGAGTTAGAAAGATAGGTAAAATCTGGAAAGAACGCAAAAAGAATGACTAAAATCGGAGTCCAGATGAAGGAGATGTCCTCATTTCAATAACAGGTCCTAAACGGAGTCCTTAGAGTGCCAGTGCACCTATTTTGGGCCACTGGCCAAGTACCTCATATGAGGCCTGATCAGTCGTTATTTATGCATCATTTTGATGTCTTTATATGCCTCTCTTACATGTCTTTTGAATGATTTCGTGCCATCAATAGTAGAAAATGATCAATCTTGTGAGACTTGTACAGAGTTAGAAAGATAGGTAAAATCTGGAAACAAACGCAAAAAGAATGACTCAAATCGGAGTCCAGATGAAGGAGATATCCTCATTTCAATATCAGGTCCTGAACGGAGTCCTGAGCGCGCTAGTGCGCCAGTGCGCCAGTGCGCCTATTTTGGGCCACTGGCCAAGTACCTCATATCAGGCCCTCCGGGTCTCAAACCTGTGTTTCATGACATCAAGGTCAAGTCCTAGAAGTGCCAAGGTCGCGCCAAGGCAGGTCGAGGACATGTCCCAAGAACTCCCATCCGAACCAAGATGTGCGCCTAAGCCGGGGTCCCTGTTCCGCCAGCGGTAGATCAGAGATTCTCCCTCTGAGCTAAGCCTGACAACATTTACGGCAAGCCTGAAAGAAGATGTGCTTCTAATGTACTCATGATTTGCTTCAAAAGTGCAGTCCCAGATCCTGATTACGAAGACAGTCCAAAATCCAAGTTTGGCCAGCTTGCGTTCCCACTTGCCAGCATGCATTCACACTCCCAGCCGTGTTCTGATTGGTTCTAATAGATTTTAAAGACTTTGTAATTAATTAAAAGTAAAATAACTTTCCCTATTCCTATAGGACATGGTTTTACCAATCTGTATAGAACAAGGTTATACCAATCCTTATAGAACAAGGTTTTTCCTTGTCTATAAAAAGGAGAATCAGATAGAGGATTGGGGGCGTTTTTTTTCTGGGAAAACAGAGACCTGAGCCACAGAGTTCCATTTTGGTTTTCTAGAGAATTAGGGACCATATTTTGGGAGATAATCTTTCACATAGATTATTGGACGTGGAGCTTGGAGAAGAAGGCCCTGCCGTGTCTTCTGCTGCATCTGTTCTTAACAATCTCCTCTGTACCCTTATTTTCATTATTGCAATTTACTTATGGATTCAATTATACTTGTGTTTATTTCAGTTATGTGTGAGTAGTCATTAGGATTAGGGCTGCTTGAAGCCCTAGCCATGTTAGCTTGTTAATTGGATTTCTGGCTCTTGATTATGATTGCTATGCATGCTGAATAAGTTGGATTACTATGGTTAATGACCTTAATTTATGCCTATAAGATTAGCTACCTTGTTTGCATATATTTATAGATGTAATTGCTTGAGTGACCGTCATATCATCTTGTGATTTGGAGCATCGAAAGTATTCATACTTGTAATCTTAACTCATGACGACCTAGGATTGCATGCCACTTTGCTAGGCTAATGTGGTGTCATTAAATTCTCTTTAAACTTCATGCATCATCTTAAAAGGTAGGTGATAGACGTTCTAGGCATATGCCCTGTTTAGAACATGCTAAGTAAGAGGGAATAAGATGTGTCTAGTGAACCAACGCCAGGTCCTAGGCACGGGCACCTAATTCAGAAAATGCATAGTAATTAGGTCAAGGAAATTTGGTTAAGAGCTATAATTGGTTAGAGTGGATAGTAAGCCTTAATTCGCCTTAGTTAACAACTTTTCATTCTTGCATTGTTATTTTCTGTACTTTGATTTACTTGTCTTTAAATTTCAGTTATCACATCATAAACCACCCCCCCCCCCCCCCCCCCCCCCTGTGTGTGTTTTTATTTAAGTTAACAAATCTGAACTAAATTGGTCATAACGTTGATACAAGTACTCGAGGGATCGACTCTTGTTAGAATTGAATTGCATATTTCTTGCTCTTTAAATCTACCAACAAGTTTTTGGCGCCGTTGTCGGGGACTTGTCCCTCAACGGTGCCATTTAAGTTTAGATTTGTAACTTAGTTTTTTTTTCTTTTTGTTAGGTACCCGTGTCTCGGAGGATCAATTTCCAATTGTTTTTCCCGAGTCAACAGTGGCAAACTTCGAATTAAAGTCGGGGACAATTCACATACTGCCTACATTCCCCGGCCTTGCTGGCGAGGACCCGCACTTTCATATCAAGGAATTTGTTGAGGTTTGTTCAACACTGCGCATTAATGGTATGACAGAATCTGAAATCCACCTGCGGCTCTTTCACTTCAGTCTCAAGGATCGCGCCAAGACATGGTTTCATTCATTGGAGCCGGCTTCCATTCACTCTTGGAGGGACTTGACGTCCAAATTCTTAACACAATACTTTCCCGTGGAAAAGATAAATGAGTTAAAGTCCAAGATTATGAACCCACGGCAAGACATGGAGGAGTCTTTCTATAAGTTTTGGGAGCGGTTCAATCAGATGTTACGGGCGTGCCCCCACCACCATATTGATGCCCATCATCTTATGCTATTGACAAAAGTGATGGACAGAATGGACAGAATTGACAAAAGTGAGGAACCTCCCCTCATCTTCGGAAGGCCCTTACTAGCCACAGCCGAGTGCCTCATCGATGTTAGAAAGGTCCAGGTCTCCATCAAGTTCCTGGACCAACTTCGGACATTCTCCATCCATGACACCATCCAATACCCTGCCGAGCCCATTGTAGATTTTCCGTTAAACACAATGGACTTACTGCTACGGGAGACAATTGCTCAGTCTTGCATGACGGATGACCTTGAGAAGGCCGTTACTAGTAACCCACACACTGTGGATTCACTTACAGATAGCGTGATCGAAGAGGTACGAGCCCTTGACATCATGCCAGCCCTCCCATTGCACAAGCCTCCCTTCGAAGCGTTACCATTCACAAGTCAGAAAACCCTGCCGTCCATCATAAAGGCTCCTGAACTCGAGCTGAAGCCCTTGCCCGAGCACTTAAAGTATGCATATTTGGGCGACAATCAAACCCTTCCAGTCATCATTGCATCTACCCTAAGTACGAAAGAGGAAAAGGCATTGGTTCACGTCCTTAAGGTCAATCAAACGGAAATTGGATGGACAATAGCTGACATCAAAGGCATAAGTCCCACAAAATGCATGCATCGGATACTGCTGGAGGAAGACTCCAAACCATCACAGGAGGCACAGAGGCGATTGCATCCACCTATGAAGGAGGTCGTGAAGAAAGAAGTCCTAAAGCTTTTGGACGTTGGAATCATCTATCCAATTAGTGACTCCAAGTGGGTGAGCCCAGTCCAGGTCGTGCCAAAGAAAAGTGGGATCACGGTGGTTAAAAACGAGCAGGATGAGCTTGTACCTCAACGGATTCAAACAGGATGGAGAGTGTGCATTGACTATCGAAAGCTAAATATAACCACACGCAAGGACCACTTTCCTTTGCCCTTCATTGATCAAATGCTCGAGCGCCTGGCTGGACACACCCACTATTGCTTCTTGGACGGCTACTCAGGATACAATCAGATTGCTATTGCACCCGAAGATCAAGAAAAAACAACATTCACATGCCCATATGGCACCTTTGCATACAGAAGAATGCTGTTTGGATTGTGCAATGCCCCAGCTACCTTTCAGCGTTGCATGATGAGCATCTTCTCCGATATGGTGGAAGATATAATTGAAGTATTCATGGACGACTTCTCAGTCTTTGGACATTCATTCGAACTGTGCTTAGTTAACCTAACCCGAGTACTGGAACGATGCAGAGAAAGCAACTTAGTGCTGAACTGGGAAAAGTGCCATTTCATGGTACAACAGGGAATTGTCTTGGGTCATGTGATCTCTAGCCGAGGCATAGAAGTAGACAAACCAAAATTAGACATAGTAGAGAGGCTGCCGTACCCCACTACAGTCAAAGAGGTTCGATCGTTCTTAGGGCATGCTGGCTTTTACTGCAGATTCATCAACGATTTCTCGAAAATCACAAGACCTTTGTGTGATCTTCTAGCCAAGGACGCCACATTTGAGTTCACTAAGGGATGCCGTGAGGCATTCAACACACTCAAGGCAAAGCTCACGGCATCACCCATCATCATGCCACCGAATTGGGACTTACCATTCGAACTAATGTGTGATGCCTCAGACTTCGCCATAGGAGCGGTTTTGGGACAGCGTGTTGACAAGCTCCCTCATGTCATTTACTACGCAAGTCGAACCCTGAATGATGCCCAGCTGAACTACTCCACCACCGAGAAGGAGCTCCTTGCTGTTATCTTTGCCCCTGAGAAGTTCCGCTCATATCTAATTCAAACCAAGGTCATAGTATACACGGATCATGCTGCCTTGAAGTATCTGCTCAATAAAAAGGACGCCAAGCCAAGGTTGCTACGTTGGATGCTACTGCTCCAGGAATTCGACCTTGAAATCAGAGACAAGAAGGGCTGCGAAAACGTGGTCGCTGACCATATGAGCCGATTGCTTCATAGTTCCAATGAAGAGGCCGATCAGTTGCCCCTCCTCGAGACCTTTCCTGACGAACAGCTCTTCGCAATCCAAGATATTGATCCATGGTATGCCGATCTCATTAATTACCTTGTCACTAAGCAAATTCCTTCATCTTTAAATAGGTACCAAAAGGACAAGCTGGCTAAACAAGCTAAGTACTTCATATGGGATGAGCCGTACCTATGGAAGCATTGTCCAGACCAAATCATTCGGCGCTGCATCCCAGAAGACGAAATGAAATCCATCTTGACATTTTGCCATAGTTTGGCATGTGGGGGCCATTTTGGAGCTAAGAAGACAGCCCTCAAGGTACTACAAAGTGGACTCTACTGGCCCACACTTTTCAAGGATGCACACGAATTTGTACTCACCTGTGATATCTGCCAACGCCTAGGTAACATCGGCCCTCGCAATCAAATGCCATTACACCCTATTCTTGTAGTCGAAATCTTCGACGTATGGGGCATTGATTTTATGGGGCCATTTCCGAATTCCTTTGGAAATCTTTATATTCTGCTTGCAGTTGATTATGTCTCCAAATGGGTGGAAGCAATTTCCACCAAAACTAACGACGCACCTAGGGCAATCATCGGTGATGGGGGGGTACACTTCTGCAATCATTCGTTTGCAGCCCTAATGAAGAAGTATGGCGTCACCCACAAGGTCTCAACACCGTATCACCCTCAAACGAGTGGCCAAGCGGAAGTGTCCAATCGGGAAGTAAAGGCCATATTGGAAAAAACGGTACATCCTAACCGCAAAGATTGGTCCAGCAAATTGAATGATGCGCTGTGGGCCTATCGGATCGCATACAAGACCCCGATTGGCATGTCTCCCTTCCGGCTTGTTTTTGGAAAAGGCTGCCACCTACCAGTGGAATTGGAGCATAAAGCATTCTGGGCTATTAAGCAGATGAACCTGAACTTCGATGATGCTGGAATACATAGGAAGCTTCAGCTAAGTGAATTAGAGGAGTTGCGAAACGAGGCCTTTGACAGTGGTCGTATCTACAAGGAAAAGACCAAAGCTTTCCACGACAAGCGCAGTCAGCCCAAGGACTTTCACATCGGACAGGAAGTCCTCCTCTTTGACTCCCGGCTCAGACTAATGCCAGGTACGTTGCGATCAAGATGGACTGGACCATTTATTATTACTAACATTTTTCCTCATGGTGCAGTTGAAATCCAGCACCCGGAACGGCAGGATCCGTTCAAGGTAAATGGCCACCGCCTCAAACACTACTTCAAGGACCTCTCTAATCCAAGCGCAGTCAACCCTGCAACTCCGCATGCGCCCAACTCCTAGCATGTCAGCCCCGTCTTGCCTAGACGTTAAATAAAGCGCTCCTAAGGGGCAGCCTAGCCCTGGTTTGTATTTCTCACTTCCTTTTCTGTTTCTGCCCGTTATATCTCTCAAACCTTTCTACTGTTGTCATGCTTACTGCTTATCACATTGAGGACACTGTTCAGTTTAGGTTTGGGGGTGTGGATTTAAAATTTTGCATATAGAAACAAGTAGGTTTGGGGGTGATACACGGCCAGGACATTTAAATTTCTACTTGTGATTAGTATGATAACTTGTTAATAGGAATGTATATGCTAAGTTAACTATCTTTGCTTTACTAAGAGTCATGCCATGGTCAAGTAGTTCATAATTTGCACTTCATAATGCCATGTTTTAAGTGATTAAGTGAACGAAATAACTGAATTTGAGTGAACCTTAGAAAATTAGTGGAGACTACCCTGTGAGATCTTTGAGCCTAATTGCCATTCTTTCTGAGGGATATACTTGTTTCTACTCTTAAATACTCATCACTTTTGTTCTTAATTGTTGATCTCATTACATCATATTTGCATTGAATTTTAAAGAACTAACATCATTTAGATACTCTTGATTTAATGTATGCTTTGCCATAAGAAGTGATGTAGGCTATGTGTGCTTTAACCTCTAAAGGCCTTATCCTACCCTATTGCATGCTCCCTAAGCCAATTTTGAAGCCAAACACTCAACCTTTTCTTTCATCACCCAAAGTATAACCTAACCCAAAATACTTAGCCATTCATCACAGCCATACCCTATAACCTCAGTTTGTGCTAAGGTTGCCATAAATGAGATTCATGGTGAGAATAAGAGGTGAAAGAAGATGCTGCCCAATTCAAAGGACATTGGCGTCAATTGAAAGTTCAAAAGTAAAGAAAAGTTTTACAAGTTGCAAGCTGCACGAAAGTTTCAGGAAATCATTGCATGATCTTGGTTCAAACTCAATTCAAAGAACAGAAACAAAAAACGTTCAAATCAAAAGAAAGAAAGAAACGTTGAGAAAAAGAAGGAAAAAAATAAGTGAAAAACAAAGTGAATTGAGCCAAGTGAGCCAAGAGCCTCAAAATAAGCCACAAGAGCCACAAAATAAGTCATCAGGAAAGCACAATGTCGTGGGCCTTAAGAAAGGATTCAGTTCAGAAATTCCAAGTTCAATTCATGACTTCTCATGCCTTGGCACAACTCAGGTTCTTTGAATCCCATCCTTCCGTGCTAAACCCCAAAGCTTAGCCCCATTACAACCTAAAAAGGAAGACCTAACTGATCATATGGACAATCATGCTGAGGATTAAGGTACGTATCTATGTTCTTAAAGTTCAATTCCTTTCATGAGATCTTTATTTCCATAAATTGCTATTCTTCATTGTTACTCATATGTGATTAAATTTGAATTTCATAACATAAACTCATCACATATGCTTGAAAAGAGTGTAAGCCTAGGATTCTTGTGCGAATTGAGAGTTGCCTAGTGAGGATTAGAGTCGAGGCGAAATCTTTCTAGGGCACTTAGATGAAGTTGTTTTCAAACTTAATCACCTGGAAATATTGGTATTTATACACGTACACCTTCACATGACACTCACGGCTATGGCATTCCTTTTAGTTCTGCAAAGCATGTCTACTTACTTTGATTCTTATTAGCTTGTTAAGAGTACTATATCTAGCATCTTTTTGTTTAAGAAAAACGTTTGTGGGTATCGTACTGTTATAAGCCTCAGGAGACAAAACTCCTCCTACTAGGTGAACCTAGGGGTTTAAATGTTCTATCTTAACTAAAATCGATTCTTTTCATTTTGTTAGCATTTGTTTTGCTCAGGGACTAGCAAAAGATACGTTTGGGGGTATTTGATCAGTCGTTATTTATGCATCATTTTGATGTCTTTATATGCCTCTCTTACATGTCTTTTGAATGATTTCGTGCCATAAATAGTAGAAAATGATCAATCTTGTGAGACTTGTGCAGAGTTAGAAAGATAGGTAAAATCTGGAAAGAACGCAAAAAGAATGACTCAAATCGGAGTCCAGATGAAGGAGATATCCTCATTTCAATATCAGGTCCTGAACGGAGTCCTTAGTGCCCCAGTGCGCCAGTGCGCCTATTTTGGGCCACTGGCCAAGTACCTCATATCAGGCCCTCCGGGTCTCAAACCTGTGTTTCATGACATCAAGGTCAAGTCCTAGAAGTGCCAAGGTCGCGCCAAGGCAGGTCGAGGACATGTCCCAAGAACTCCCATCCGAACCAAGATGTGCGCCTAAGCCGGGGTCCCTGTTCCGCCAGCGGTAGATCAGAGGTTCTCCCTCTGAGCTAAGCCTGACAACATTTACGGCAAGCCTGAAAGAAGATGCGCTTCTAATGTACTCATGATTTGCTTCAAAAGCGCAGTCCCAGATCCTGATTACGAAGACAGTCCAAAATCCAAGTTTGGCCAGCTTGCGTTCCCACTTGCCAGCTTGCATTCACACTCCCAGCCGTGTTCTGATTGGTTCTAATTGATTTTAAAGACTTTGTAATTAATTAAAAGTAAAATAACTTTCCCTATTCCTATAGGACATGGTTTTACCAATCTGTATAGAACAAGGTTATACCAATCCTTATAGAACAAGGTTTTCCCTTGTCTATAAAAAGGAGAATCAGATAGAGGATTGGGGGCGTTTTTGTTTCTGGGAAAACAGAGACCTGAGCCACAGAGTTCCATTTTGGTTTTCTAGAGAATTAGGGACCATATTTTGGGAGATAATCTTTCACATAGATTATTGGACGTGGAGCTTGGAGAAGAAGGCCCTGCCGTGTCTTCTGCTGCATCTGTTCTTAACAATCTCCTCTGTACCCTTATTTTCATTATTGCAATTTACTTATGGATTCAATTATACTTGTGTTTATTTCAGTTATGTGTGAGTAGTCATTAGGATTAGGGCTGCTTGAAGCCCTAGCCATGTTAGCTTGTTAATTGGATTTCTGGCTCTTGATTATGATTGCTATGCATGCTGAATAAGTTGGATTACTATGCTTAATGACCTTAATTTATGCCTATAAGATTAGCTACCTTGTTTGCATATAATTATAGATGTAATTGCTTGAGTGACCGTCATATCATCTTGTGATTTGGAGCATCGAAAGTATTCGTACTTGTAATCTTAACTCATGACGACCTAGGATTGCATGCCACTTTGCTAGGCTAATGTGGTGTCATTAAATTCTCTTTAAACTTCATGCATCATCTTAAAACGTAGGTGATAGACGTTCTAGGCATATACCCTGTTTAGAACATGCTAAGTAAGAGGGAATAAGATGTGTCAAGTGAACCAACGCCAGGTCCTAGGCACGGGCACCTAATTCAGAAAATGCATAGTAATTAGGTCAAGGAAATTTGGTTAAGAGCTATAATTGGTTAGAGTGGATAGTAAGCCTTAATTCGCCTTAGGTTAACAACTTTTCATTCTTGCATTGTTATTTTCTGTACTTTGATTTACTTGTCTTTAAATTTCAGTTATCACATCATAAACCCCCCCCCCCCCCCCCCCCCCCCTGTGTGTGTGTGTGTGTTTTTATTTAAGTTAACAAATCTGAACTAAATTGGTCATAACGTTGATACAAGTCCTCGAGGGATCGACTCTTGCTGTGCTACTTTACTATACTTATCGATTTGTGCACTTGCAAGGATTTTATAACTGTTAGAATTGAATTGCAAATTTCTTGCTCTTTAAATCTACCAACAAGTTTTTGGCGCCGTTGCCGGGGACTTGTCCCTCAACGGTGCCATTTAAGTTTAGATTTGTAACTTAGTTTTTTTTTCTTTTTGTTAGGTACCCGTGTATGTCATTCCAAGGTTCAGTGCACGGGTCATCAAGTGGACCATCATCGCAAGCATCTTCAGTCCACAGCTCCCCGCCACCAAGCCCAAGGAGGATGGCGGACCACAAAGAAGAGCAGGGCCTGGAACGTGGCCTAGTACCACAAGCCCTATGGCGCCTTAAGGATTTTGCCATGCCCCATGTCTCGGAGGATCAATTTCCAATTGTTTTTCCCGAGTCAACAGTGGCAAACTTCGAATTAAAGTCGGGGACAATTCACATGCTGCCTACATTCCACGACCTTTCATATAATTATTTATGTAATTGCTTGAGTGACCGTCATATCATCTTGTGATTTGGAGCATCGAAAGTATTCTTACTTGTAATCTTAACTCATAACGACCTAGGATTGCATGTCACTTTGCTTGGCTAATGTGGTGTTATTAAATTCTCTTTGAACTTCATGCATCATCTTAAAAGGTAGGTCATAGACGTTCTAGGCATATGCCCTGTTTAGAACATGCTAAGTAAGAGGGAATAAGATGCGTCTAATGAACCAACGCCAGGTTCTAGGCACGGGCAACTAATTCAGAAAATGCATAGTAATTAGGTCAAGGAAATCTGATTGGTAACTATAATTGGTTAGAGTGGATAGTAAGCCTTAATTCGCCTTAGTTAATAATCAATCAACCGTTAATTCTTGCATTGTTATTTTCTGCATTTTATTTTACTTGTCTTTAAATTTCAGTTCTCACATAATAATCAATCAACCGTTAATTCTTGCATTGTTAGAATTGAGTTGCATATTTCTTGCTCTTTAATTATACCAACAAGTTTTTGCTGCCGTTGCCGGGGACTTGTCCCTCAACGGTGCCCATTCAAGTTTAGATTTGTAACTTAGTTTTTCTTTTTGTTAGGTACCCGTGTATGTCATTCCAAGGTTCAGTGCACGGGTCATCAAGTGGACCATCATCGCAAGCATCTTCAGTCCACAGCTCCCCACCACCAAGCCTAAGGAGGATGGCCGACCACAGAGAAGGGCAGGGACAGGAACGTGGCCTAGTACCGCAAGCCCCACGGTGCCTTAAGGATTTTGCCATGCCCCATGTCTCGGAGGATCAATTTCCAATTATTTTTCCCGAGTCAACAGTGGCAAACTTCGAATTGAAGTCGGGGACAATTCACATGCTGCCCACATTCCACGGCCTTGCTGGCGAGGACCCGCACTTTCATATCAAGGAATTTGTTGAGGTTTGTTCAACACTGCGCATCAATGGTATGACAGAATCTGAAATCCACCTACGGCTCTTTCACTTCAGTCTCAAGGATCGTGGCAAGACATGGTTTCATTCACTAGCACCGGCTTCCATTCACTCTTGGAGGGACTTGACGTCCAAATTCTTAACACAGTACTTTCCCGTGGCAAAGACAAATGAGTTAAAGTCCAAGATCATGAACCCACGGCAAGACATGGAGGAGTCTTTCTACGAGTTTTGGGAGCGGTTCAATCAGATGCTACGGGCGTGCCCCCACCACCATTTTGATGCCCATCATCTTATGCTATACTTCTATGGAGGCTTGAAGACTAGCGATCGGTCAATGGTGGACTCTCAATCCCAAGGGATTCTAGAAGGCACAGCCGAGGAAGCAAGGACCGCCTTTGAGAACATTGCTCAAAGGGAAAAATAGTTCAACTATAGGGGTCCCTCCTCTAGAGCTACGGGTAATGCATCCGTCAAATACAAAGATGACGCCATTGCTTAGCTCACGGCAATGGTGAAACAGTTGTGTAGCGAGAAAGCCAAAGAAGTTCACATCTGCGAGGTATGTTCAATTCAGGGCCACACATCCCAGGACTGCCCGGTTGTGGAAGATGCCAACTTTATTGGAGGGTTCAATAGCAATTCTCAACCCCGGAATGACCAATATTCCAACACTTACAATCCGAGGTGAAAAAATCATCCAAATTTCCGTTGGAGCAATAATCAAGTAGCCGCAAATCCCTTGCCACCCCTTGGATTTGAGCAGCAAGCCGCAAGCCCTCAGGGGAACTATCACAGTCCTTCCTCAAACCAGAATGGCGGAAGCAAGTCTATCGAGGACTCCCTCCATATCCTGACTCAACAACATGCTCAATTCATAAAATTCATGCAAGATAGCCAGAGTCAGACGGGAGACATGAAAAATGCAATTGCAAACTTGGATCGTCAAATGGGACAAGTGGCGGACCAACTAAATCAGCGAGAGCAGGGCAAGCTACGTAGTCAAGTCCTGGTAAATCCGAAAGGATTTCACAATCCTACGGCTAATGCCATCACGCTGCAGAGGGAAACACCACTTCAAGACCCCACCTATGCCACCCTCGGAGGACCTGAAACCGAGCCTCAACCTACTCTTCCAAGGATAGCCGACCAGGGCGCGCTGCAAAACAAGCCACATCCAACACCTCTGGCGTAGAACCGGCCCAACGAGTCACCAAGTGCCCTACCGCAAGGAGGACCTGAAAATGCGCCTACTCCGGCCACGGCTGGCATGCAACCTGCTCCTAAGCCCAAGTCATAGCACTCGAATACTTCTAACTCTAAACCTCAGAATTCCAATTCTAAAAAAGTCACTTTTGAGTTAGCTAATAATGTTAATTATCCATTTCCTCGCACGTTCCAAAACAGGAATAAGCAAAGGGAGGACTTTGAGGAAGAAATCATCAGCATGTTGCAGAAGCTTCAGATCACACTGCCTTTCCATAAAATTGTCAAGCACATGCCTATTGTTACAAAGCTGATTAAGGACTTAATTGCAGGAAAGTGTGGTTTCAGCTCCACGGACACCATTGACATCCCTAAGGCCTGCTCGGCTGCCCTTTTGCTCATGCCCCTTAAGGCCAACGATCCTGGGCCTCCATCCCTTCCATGTGTCATTCAGTCAAAAAGATTCGAACATTGCCTTTACGACACGGGAGCATCAGTGAACATCATGCCATTCCACATTTACAGGTCACTCAACCTAGGCGCACTCAAACCCACGCACCTATGTGTCAGATTGGCTAACGCTTCTGTAACCAACCTAATGGGGGTTCTTGAGGACGTACTGGTAAAAATCGGAGACATATGCATCCCTGCAGACTTCTACGTACTAAGAATGGACAGAATTGACAAAAGTGATGAACCTCCCCTCATCTTCAGAAGGCCTTTACTAGCCACAGCCGAGTGCCTCATCGACGTCAAAAAGGGCCAAGTCTCCATCAAGGTCCTGGACCAGCTTCGGACATTCTCCATCCATGACACCATCCAGTACCCTGCCGAGCCTATTGTAGATTTTCCGTTAAACACAATGAACTTACTGCTACAGGAGACAATTGCTCAGTCTTGCATGATGGATGACCTTGAGAAGGTCGTTACTAGTAACCCACACACTATGGATTCACTTGCAGATAACGTGATCGAAGAGGTACGAGCCCTTGACATCATGCCAGCCCTCCCATTCCATAGGCCTCCCTTCGAAGCATTACCACTCATAAGTCAGAAAACCTTGCTGTCCATCATAAAGGCTCCTGAACTCGAGCTGAAGCCCTTGCATGAGCACTTAAAGTATGCATATTTGGACGACAATCAAACCCTTCCACTCATCATTGCATCTACCCTAAGTACGAAAGAGGAAGAGGCATTGGTTCATGTCTTTAAGGTCAATCAAACGGCAATTGGATGGACAATAGCTGGCATCAAAGGCATAAGTCCCACAAAATGCATGCATCGGATACTGCTGGAGGAAGACTCCAAACCATCACGGGTGGCGCAAAAGCGATTGCATCCACCTATGAAAGAGGTCATGAAGAAAGAAGTCCTAAAGCTTCTGGACATTGGAATCATCTATCCAATTAGTGATTCCAAGTGGGTGAGCCCAGTCCAGGTCGTGCCAAAGAAAAGTGGGATCACAGTGGTTAAAAATGAGCATGATGAGCTTGTACCTCAACAGATTCAAACAGGATGGAGAGTGTGCATTGACTATCGAAAGCTAAATATAACCACACGCAAGGACCACTTTCCTTTGCCCTTCATTGATCAAATGCTCGAGCGCCTGGCTGGACACACCCACTATTGCTTCTTGGACGGCTACTCAGGATACAATCAGATTGCTATTGCACTCGAAGATCAAGAAAACACAACATTCACATGCCCATATGGCACTTTTGCATACAGAAGAATGCCGTTCGGATTGTGCAATGCCCCAGCTACCTTTCAGCGTTGCATGATGAGCATCTTCTCCGATATGGTGGAAGATATAATTGAAGTATTCATGGACGACTTCTCGGTGTTTGGACATTCATTTGAACTGTGCTTAGTTAACCTAACCCGAGTACTGGAACGGTGCAGAGAAAGCAACTTAGTGCTGAATTGGGAAAAGTGCCATTTCATGGTACAACAGGGAATTGTCTTGGGTCATGTGATCTCTAGCCGAGGCATAGAAGTGGACAAAGCAAATTTAGACATAGTGGAGAGGCTGCCGTACCCCACTACAGTCAAAGAGGTTCTATCGTTCTTAGGGCATGCTGGCTTTTACCGCAGATTCATCAAAGATTTCTTGAAAATCACAAGACCTTTGTGTGATCTTCTAGCCAAGGACGCCACATTTGAGTTCACTAAGGGATGCCATGAGGCATTCAGCACACTCAAGGTAAAGCTCACGGCATCACCCATCATCATGCCACCAAATTGGGACTTACCATTCGAACTAATGTGTGATGCCTCGGACTTCGCCATAGGAGCTGTTTTGGGACAGCGTGTTGATAAGCTCCCTCATGTCATTTACTACGCAAGTCGAACCCTGAATGATGCCCAGCTGAACTACTCCACCACCGAGAAGGAGCTCCTTGCTGTTATCTTTGCCCTTGAGAAGTTCCGCTCATATCGAATTCAAACCAAGGTCATAGTATACACGGATCATGCTGCCTTGAAGTATTTGCTCACTAAAAAGGATGCCAAGCCAAGGTTGCTACATTGGATGCTACTGCTCCAGGAATTCGACCTTGAAATCAGAGACAAGAAGGGCAGCGAACACGTGGTCGCTGACCCTATGAGCCGATTGCTGCACAGTTCCAATGAAGAGGCCGATCAGTTGCCCCTCCTTGAGACCTTTCCTGACGACCAGCTCTTCACACTCCAAGCTATTGATCCATGGTACGCCGATCTCATTAATTACCTTGCCACTAAGCAAATTCCTTCATCTTTAAACAGGTACCAAAAGGACAAGCTGGCTAAACAAGCTAAGTACTTCATATGGGATGAGCCGTACCTATGGAAGCATTGTCCAGACCAAATCATTCGGCGCTGCATCCCCTAAGACGAGATGGAATCCGTCTTGACATTTTGCCATAGCTTGGCATATGGGGGCCATTTTGGAGCTAAGAAGACAGCCCTCAAGGTACTACAAAGTGGACTCTACTGGCCCAAACTTTTCAAGGATGCACACGAATTTGTACTCACCTGTGACTGCTGCCAACGCCTAGGTAACATCGGCCATCGAAATCAAATGCCATTACACCCTATTCTTGTGGTCGAAATTTTCGACGTTCGGGGCATTGATTTTATGGGGCCTTTTCCGAATTCCTTTGGCAATCTTTATATTCTGCTTGTAGTTGATTATGTCTCCAAATGGGTGGAAGCAATTCCCACCAAAACTAACGACGACAAAGTAGTGGTGCACTTTTTGCAGAGTCACATCTTAGCTAGATTCGGCGCACCAAGGGCAATCATCATTAATGGGGGGGCACACTTTTGCAATCATTCGTTTGCAGCCTAATGAAGAAGTATGGCGTCACCCACAAGCTCTCAACACCGTATCACCCTCAAACGAGTGGCCAAGCGGAAGTGTCCAATCGGGAAGTAAAGGCAATATTGGAAAAAAAATGGTAAATCCTAACCGCAAAGATTGGTCCAGCATATTGAATGATGCGCTATGGGCCTATCGGACCGCATACAAGACCCCAATTGGCATGTCTCCCTTCCGGCTTATTTTTGGAAAAGGCTGCCACCTACCAGTGGAATTGGAGCATAAAGCATTATGGGCTATAAAGCAGATGAACATGAACATCGATGATGCTGGAATACATAGGAAGCATCAGCTAAGTGAATTAGAGGAGTTGCGGAACGAGGCCTTCGACAGTGCTCGTATCTACAAGGAAAAGACCAAAGCTTTCCACGACAAGCGCATTCAGCCCAAGGACTTTCACATCAGACAGGAAGTCCACCTCTTTGACTCCCGGCTCAGACTAATGCCAGGTAGGTTGCGTTCAAGATGGACTGGACCATTTATTATTACTAACGTTTTTCCTCATGGTGCAGTTGAAATCCAGCACCAGGAACGGCAGGATCCGTTCAAGGTAAATGACCATCGCCTCAAACACTACTTCAAAGACCTCTCTAATCCAAGCGCAGTCAACCCTGCAACTCCGCATGCGCCCAGCTCCTAGCATGCCAACCCCGTCTTGCCCAGACGTTAAATAAAGCGCTCCAAGGAGGCAGCCTAGCCCTGGTTTGTATTTTTCACTTCCTTATCTGTTTCTGCCCGTTATATCTCTCAAACATTTCTACTGTTGTCATGCTTACTGCTTATCACATTGTGGACAATGTTCAGTTTAGGTTTGGGGGTGTGGATTTAAAACTTTGCAAAGAGAAACAAGTAGGTTTGGGGGTGATACACGGCCAAGACATTTAAATTTCTGCTTGTGATTAGTATGATAACTTGTTAATAGGAATGTATATGCTAAGTTAACTATCTTTGCTTTACTAAGAGTCATGCCATGGTCAAGTAGTTCATAATTTTCACATCACGATGCCATGTTTTAAGTGATTAAGTGAACGAACTAATTGAATTTGAGTGAACCTGAGAATATTAGTGGAGACTTCCCTGTGAGATCTTTGAGCCTAACTGCCATTCTTTCTGAGGGATATACTTGTTTCTACTCTTAAACACTCATCGAGTTTGCTCTTAATTGTTGATCTCATTACATTATTTTGCATTAAATTTTAAAGAACTAACACCATTTAGATACTCTTGATCTAATGTGTGGTTTGCCATAAGAAGTGATGTAGGCTATGTATGCTTTAACCTCTAAAGGCTTTATCCTACCCTATTGCATGCTCCCTAAGCCAATTTTGAAGCCAAACACTCAGCCTTTTCTTTCATCACCCAAAGTATAACCTAACCGAAATACTTAGCCATTCATCACAGCCATACCATATAACCTCAGTTTGTGCTAAGGTTGCCCTAAATGAGATTCAAGGTGAGAATGAGAGGTGAATGAAGATGCTGCCCAATTCAAAGGACATTGGCGTCAATTCAAAGTTCAAAAGTAAAGAAAAGCTTTACAAGTTGCAAGCTGCACGAAAATTTGAGGAAATCATTGCATGATCTTGGTTCAATTCAATTCAAAAGAAAGAACAGACAAAAAAACATTCAAATCAAAAGAAAGAAAGAAACATTTAGAAAAAGTGAAAAACAAAGTGAATTGAGCCAAGTGAGCAAGAGCCTCGAAATAAGCCACAAAAGCCTCAAAATAAGTCATCAAGAAAGCACAATGCCGTGGGCCTTAAGAAATGATTCAGTTAAGAAATTCCAAGTTCAAGTCATGACTTCTCATGTCTTGGCACAGCTCAGGTTCTTTGAATCCCATCCTTCCTTGCTAAACCCCAAAGCTTAGCCCCATTACAACCTAAAAATGAAGACCTAACTGATCTTATGGACAATCATGCTTAGGATTAAGGTACGTATCTATGTTCTTAAAGTTAAATTCCTTTCATGAGATCTTTATTTCCATAAAGTGTTATTCTTCATTGTTAGTCATATGTGATTAAATTTGAATTTCATAACATAAATTCATCACATATGCTTGAAAAGAGTGAAAGCCTAGGATTCTTGTGCGAATTGAGAGTTGCCTAGTGAGGATTAGAGTCGAGGCGAAATCTTTCTAGGGCACTCAAATGAAATTGTTTTCAAACATGATCACTCGAAATTTTGGCATTTATACACGTACACCTTCACATGACACTAACGACTATGGCATTCCTTTTAGTTCTGCAAAGCATGTCTACTTACTTTGATTATTATTAGCTTGTTAAGAGTACTACCTCTAGCATCTTTTTGTTTAAGTAAAACGTTTGTGGGTATCGTGCTGTTATAACCCTCAGGAGACGAAACTCCTCCTACTAGGTGAACCTAGGGGTTTAAATGTTCTATCTTAACTAAATTCGAGTCTTTTCATTTTGTTAGCGTTTGTTTTGCTCAGGGACTAGCAAAGATAGGTTTGGGGGTATTTGATCAGTCGTTATTTATGCATCATTTTGATGTCTTTATATGCCTCTCTTACATGTCTTTTGAATGATTTCGTGCCATCAATAGTAGAAAATGATCAATATTGTGAGACTTGTGCAGAGTTAGAAAGATAGGTAAAATTTGGAAAGAACGCAAAAAGAATGACTCAAATCGGAGTCCAGATTAAGGAGATGTCGTCATTTCAATATCAGGTCCTGAAAGGAGTCCTGAGTGCACCAATGCGCCTATTTTGGGCCACTGGCCAAGTACCTCATATCAGGCCCTCCGGGTCTCAAACCTGTGTTCCATGACATCAAGGTCAGGTCCTAGAAGTGCCAAGGTCGCACCAAGGCAGGTCGAGGACATGTCCCAAGAACTCCCATTCGAGCCCAGATGTGCGCCTAAGCCCGGGGTTCCGCCAGCGGTGGATCAGAGGTTGTCCCTCTGCTCTAAACCTGACAACATTTGCGCCAAGCCTGAACGAAGATGTTCTTCTACTATACTCATGATGTGCTTCAAAAGCGCAGTCCCAGATCCTGATTACGAAGACAGTCCAAAAGCCAAGTTCGGCCAGCTTGCGTTCCCACTGGCCAGCTTGTGTTCCCACTGGCCAGCTTGCGTTCCCACTTGCCAGCTTGCGTTCCCACGTGCCAGCTTGCATTCACACTCCCAGCCGTATTCTGATTGGTCTGAGAGATTTTAGGGATGCTGTAATTATCTAGAAGGATTAGGACTGTCTTAGTACACGTTAGGATAGGGTTTTGATTCTATTAAAAGTCTAGTTAAACAAGGATTCCCTTTTCTTGACAAAGGAGGAACCGTGTTCAGTAAAAGGAGAAATATATATATATATATATATATATATATATATATATATATATATATATATACGTTTTGTAGAGAGAGCTAGGGTTCCGTTTTTGGTTTCTGGAGAAACAGACACCTTAGCCGCATATAGTATTTTGGTTTTTTAGAGTTTTATGTGAAAGCTTTGTTCTTCCCGAAGTTGAGTGTGTTGGACGTGGAGCTTGGAGAAGAAGGCTTTGCCGTGTCTTCTGCCGCACTTGTTCTTCACAATATCTTTTGTAACTTTATTTTTACTGCAATTTAATTATGAATTCAATTACGCTTGTGTTTATTTCAGTTATGTGTGAGTAGTCGTTAGGATTAGGGCTGCTTGAAGCCCTAGCCATGTTAGTTTGTTGATTGGATTTCTGGCTCTTGATTATGATTGCTATGCATGCTGAATAAGTTGGATTACTGTGCTTAATGACCTTAATTTATGCCTGTATGATTAGCTACCGTGTTTGCATATAATTATTGATGTAATTGCTTGAGTGACCGTCATATCATCTTGTGATTTGGAGCATCGAAAGTATTCTTACTTGTAATCTTAACTCATAACGACCTAGGATTGCATGTCACTTTGCTAGGCTAATGTGGTGTCATTAAATTATCTTTGAACTTCATGCATCATCTTAAAAGGTAGGTGATAGACGTTCTAGGCATATGCCCTGTTTAGAACTTGCTAAGTAAGAGGGAATAAGATGTGTCTAGTGAACCAACGCCAGGTCCTAGGCACGGGCACCTAATTCAGAAAATGCATAGTAATTAGGTAAAGGAAATCTAATTGGTAACTATAATTGGTTAGAGTGGATAGTAAGCCTTAATTCGCCTTAGTTAATAATCAATCAACCGTTAATTCTTGCATTGTTATTTTCTGCATTTTATTTTACTTGTTTTTAAATTTCAGTATTTTCACTAAGTTAATAAATCTGAACTAAAGTGGTCATAACGTTGATACAAGTCCTCGAGGGATCGACTTTTGCTATGCTACTATACTATTATTATCGATTTGTGCACTTGAAAGGATTTTATAACTGTTAGAATTGAATTGCATATTTCTTGCTCTTTAATTATACCAACAGTTGGCATGAAATCATTCAAAAGACATGTAAAAGGGTATTGAGTGACATCAAAATGATGCATAAATAATGACTGAACAATAGTCTTTTCACATCCTCAATCGTGACCATAAGTTGTGTCACAAAAGAATTATCAAGTCTAACACAAAGTTGAGTAGGTTTTAATTCTCCTAAAGCAAGTGAATTGTAAACATTAAAGGGCATGATACTAATAGAGGCTCCTATGTCACAAAGACAATGCTCAAACCTCTTTGATTGAATGACACATAGTAGGGCAGGAGGGCCTGGATCATTTGCCTTGCGTGGCAAGCCTTGAAATTCATTGAGGGTGGCTACACTAATCTCTAGGACATTCTTAGGGTGAAAGCCATGTTTTCCAGCCACTAGATCCTTAAGCAGCTTAGCAAAGATGGGCATGGTCCTCACAAGCTTTGAAAATGACAAAGTGATTTGAAGCTTGTAAAGCATGCTTGTGAGCTCTTGCTCAAATTGAGCATTCTTGTCCTTCTTTTTGACCCTACGAGGAAAAGGTAAGTCAACATCATTAGTGACAAGTCCATTACTAAAAGTAACTTTAGACTTTGAATTTAAAGGCAAAAACGGATTTGAATGCTCATTCTGTGATAAGTCTTGGCCATTTAGGGTTGGTCAAGAAGGTGGCTCCTGAGCAGGCTCTCGGGTAGGTCCTACGCCTAAACTACGCCCAAAATTTGGCACTCTGGTGCGCCCTAAACTATGCCCTAATTCAGGCCCTACGGTGCGCCCTAATTCTGACCATGCGCCTAAAACAAGGCCAACGGCAGGTTCTGCTGAGTTATTGATGTGCCCTTGGCCTTGCAGGAGCTGTTCAAGGTCTCTTCCACTTATGAGCTTAATAGCATTGGCAGTGGCCTTATGGAAGGTGTTTTTGGGATTCATTTGGACCTGGCTAAGGAGTTAGGGTCCAGGGTCCAATATATTGAGCTAACTTGCCATTTGCCCTAATTGGTTCTCAATGGCAGTGATGGCACGATAATTTTGAACCAAATGGTTCCTTGTTTCCTACTAAAAGGTAGTAGTGCTCTGGAATCATGATGTTAGGTCATAATTGTTACACATATTTTAAGTCATATTTGCCCCTTTTACTTGTCTTTTATTTGAAATCATGTCATCCATAGTAGAAAGTGATGCTTTTGTGAGACATGTGCAGAATTTGGAAAGATAACCTAATTCTAAGAATACAAGAGGAAGATTGTCTCAAATCGAAGTTCAAATGATGGACTTTTCCTCAGTTTCATATCGGGTCCTAGACAAGTCCAAGGACATGCCAGTGCGCCCAAATTAGGGGGCAGGTCAAGTGCCGCAAATCGAGCCATCTAGGTACCCAAAACCATGTCTGAGGACCAGCAAATGAAGCCCATAACATGCCCTTGTCATGCCAAGAATCGAACCAAGACATGTCCCTGACATGTCCCCAAAGACACTAAAAATCAAGCCCAGTGCCTTGCCAAGTTCACGCCAAAGGCATGTCCGTGACATGTCTAAGGTTGTGCCTGACTCACACCATGTTCTTGTCCCACCGAGTTCATGTTGCTCCCTATTTAGGGCCATGGATACGCCTAAGTGTTGTCGATATATCGACAGGTTCCTGACATGACTTGGTAAGGCCAAGTGAGGCCATCTTCAATTTCATAACCATTCGATCGATACGTGGGGCATTTCCAGAGTCTATGTGCCATATTGAAGCCATCCAAGTGTTAAGGTGCGCCATGACGCGATGAAGACATCCTCAGGGCCAAGTCACCAACACTCAAGGCCTGTCCTAGGCTCCTGACCATGACAACTGTCTGCCTAGAGTTCCAGCTTGCATTCTCACTTCCAGCCCTACTCTGATTGGTTTTCCAAGATTCTAGGAACTTCTTATTCATTTAGAAATGTAATAACATTCTAGAACACATTAGATTAGGGTTTCTAATTGTAATCCTTATAGGACAAGGTTTGTCCCTTGTCTACAAAAGGGAGCCTTCGTTCAGTGTTTAAAAAACACACCATCTTAGACACTTAGACACTTTTTACTTACTGTTTTGAGCTATTGTTCGTGAGGTTTGTTCACGAAGACCAAGTGTGTTCTTGGAGGATTGCTTAAAGTCATGCTTGAAGTTGGCCCTTTACAGTATTCTTTGGGTTTAATCTTTCAACTCTTGATTCAATATATTGCACGTTTGTGTTTTCCATTATGCGTAGTGAGTAGTTCTTTTAAGTTAGAAATGATCTTGAAGCCCTAACTATGACAACTTCTTAAATAGGTATTGGCACTTGGTTTGATCATTATGTTTGCCTTGGTAGATTGATTCAATGTTTTTATTGAGACTATTTTGTGTTCTTAAAATTGGCCATTTTACTTGCACAACTTAAGGATGATTTTTGTATCAAGGATTATAACAAACGTAATATGTGAAGAGATCCATGACATTCCTAGAATGCACAACACTTTCTAGGGTTAGTATAGTGACTCAGATTTCCTTTTGCTCTTAATGTTTCCTTTCGGACCCAATTGGATAGAAGTTGGTGTACATATACATGCATTTAACATATGAATTAAGAAGGAAATAAAATGAGTGATTGAGCCTTAGCTGGACTGTTGCACGGGCACTAAACCAAGAAGTAGACATAATAATTGAACCTTGCAAACCGAGTTGGAAAACTTTGTGGTTAGGTGTGGATAGGGACTGCCTTAACTTGTTCTTTAAATTGTTTACAACCTTACTTATTTAATTGTTTCTTGCATTCCAAGTTACTTACTTTTATAGCATCTTTTGAATGAAAACCTCCCTCTTTGTTCGTGTCTTATTTTGTGTCCTTGTTTAGAGTCTTGTTTAAGTGTCAATCATATCTACTTAGTGTCATTGCTTTATGTTTTGAGTACCTAACTTGTGAGCTAAGCAATCTATTACCTTGGTTACATTGTTGAGTCAAGTCTTTATAGGATTCGACCCTTTCTTGTACCATTATATTAACTATTGATTAGTGCACTTGTTAGGATTTAATTGTTAGGATTAGTAGTACTTTCATTGTTGTGCTTTTCATCCAACAAGTTTTTGGCGCCATTGTCAGGGACTTGTCCCTCAACGGTGTCCATTGCTTAGATTGTTCTAATTTATTGTCTTTTTGTTGTTTTAGGTACTTTTATGTCATCATAAGGTTCTGCCAGAGGCTCCATACACGGTTCTTCAGGTCCATTCTCTGCATCATCATCAATTCAAGGTTCCCCACATCCAAGTCCACCACCATCCCTTATGGTAGAGAGACGTAAGGAACATGTCCTTGCCAATCCAGCCCCACGGTTGCTCAAGGAGTATGCCACTCCTCATGTCAGTGAGGTTCAATTCCCCATTGTCTTTCCACCTTCCACAATGGAGAACTTTGAACTCAAATAAGGAACAATCCATATGCTCCCTAAGTTCCATGGCCTCTCGGGTGAGGACCCCCATTTGCACATAAAGGAGTTTGTGGAAGTATGTTCTAATTTAAGAATCAATGGCATGACTGAGGCTGAGATAAGATTAAGGTTGTTTCACTTTATTCTTAAGGATAAGGCTAAGGTATGGTTTCACTCACTGTCACCTGCCTCAATTACATCTTGGAGGGACTTGTCTTCCAAGTTCCCCACTCAATACTACCCTGTGTCCAAGACTAACAAATTGAAGAGTGAAATCATAGATCCACGTCAAGCTGAGGATGAGCCTTTCTATGAGTTTTGGGAAAGGTTCAATCAAATGATTCAAGCATGCCCTCATTACAACATTGATGAGTGCCACTTATTGTTATATTTCTATGGAGGCTTGAAGAATAGTGATAGGGTGATGGATAACTCTCAATCCAAGGGAGTTTTGGATAGTACTGCTGAGGAAGCTAGAAAGGTTTTTGAGAACATTGCTCAAAGGGAAAAACAGTTTAGCTATAGGGGCTAACAATCTAGAACCCTTAGTAGTGTGAGTAGGGATAAGGATGATACCATAGCCCAACTCACGGCCATGGTTAAATAATTATGTGATAACAAAGCCAAGCCCACTATGACTTGTGATGTGTGCTCAGTTCAAGGACATGACTCTCAAACCTGTCATATGGTAGAGGATGCCAATTTCATTGGAAGGTTCATTGATGGCATGAGGCCACGCAATGCCCCCTATTCCAACACTTACAATCCTGGATGGAGAAACCATCCAAATTTCAAGTGGAGCAACAAGCAAAACGTGCAAAACCCCACTGCACCCCCTGGATTCCAAGGGCATGCCATGGCCCCTCAAGTTCCCACTCAAGTTCTTCAACATCCACCTCAAGTAAATCCTGCCATGGGAAGAAGATCTTTGGAAGACATGATGGCTGATCTCATTCAGCACACCACCACATTCCAACAGAAGACAGACCGTGCCATTACAGCCTTGGAAACCCTAGTAGGCCAGCTGGCAAGCCAACTAAACAGATTGGACCCTAGACCTCAATTGCCTAACCAAGTCCAAGACAATCCAAAGAATGTGTATCCAAAGGACACTACTAATACCATTCATCTTAGAAGTGGAAAAGAACTTCAAAGCCTAACTAAGCACCAAACTGCCTTAGAAGATTCTGAAAACCAAGACAAGTTCCCTGCCACAAAGCTTGTCCAAGAGCCTGACTTAGAGCGCAGATTAGGGTGCAGCCAAGAGCCTGTCCAAGAGCCTGAATTAAGGCGCAGTTTAGGGAGAAATTCTGTCTCAGGACATGTCCCAGTTCCAAAACCTAGCCAATCCGAGACACCTCAAGATAACACTGACCAAGACTTGGTAGCAGCCCATAATGAGCTTTCTAAACCCTCTTTGTTCTCAAATTCAAATTCTAAAGTTAAATTTAGTGATCCATAAGTTACTAATGATGTTGTTGTGACTTTTCCTCATAGGTTGAAAAAGAAGGACAACAATGCTCAATTTGAGCAAGAGCTCACAAGCATGCTTCACAAGCTTCAAATCACATTGCCATTCTCTGAGCTTGTGAGGACCATGCCAATCTTTGCCAAGCTTCTCAAGGACCTAGTGGCTGGAAAATGTGGGTTTGACCCCAACAATGGCTTGGACATTAGTGCAGCCACCTTGAATTAATTCCAAGGCTTTCCACCTAAGGCAAATGACCAAGGCCCTCCTGCCCTACCGTGTGTCATTCAATCTAAAAGGTATAAGCATTGTCTTTGTGACATAAGAGCCTCTATAAGTATCATGCCCTTTCATGTTTACAATTAACTTGCTTTAGGAGACTTAAAACCTACTCAATTGTGTGTTAGACTTGCAAATTCTTCTGTGACACAACTTATGGGCATGATTGAGAATGTTATAGTACAAATAGGAGATACATGCATACTTGCTGACTTTTATATCTTGAAAATGGAAAAAACTTTTGAAAGTGAGGACCCTCCCTTGATCTTTAGAAGACCTCTCTTGGGCACCATAAACTATGAAATCAATTTGAACCATGGCCAAATATCTATCAAGGTGCTAGATAAAGCTAAGACTTTTTCTATTCATGATACTATGTAATATCCCCAAGTGCCTATTGAAATAATAAAAAAAAAATGGACAATATCGGTTGGCATTATGCAGCTTTCCCATTTACTTTCATTCCATCTAATATTTATCTTATACAAAACACTTATTCCATAAAAACACTTTTCTGTCCATTCATTTCAGCTGAATATAATTTTTTCCATCGTTGACTAGTGTCAGTCTATAATTTAATGCGGAAAAGTTAAAAATATGATACGAAAACACAGGGAAGTTACACCCATAGTAATTTGCATGTAATATGTTTTTAGCAATAAGCATTCAACAAACAAGAACTCATGAAGATTGATACCCAAAAATCTTCCTCAAGGTGAAAATGTAATGGGGGTCAATTACTAAGCAATTCACTAAGTTTAATATTTAGTACAAGGTTAACACAAGCTCAATCTCTAAGACCTAACTCTAGAGGCAACCATATCTTATGGAATATCAAACTCCTTCTGTCAACAATGCTCCAATAGCAAATCATCATTCACATTAGCACCATTCTTCTTTGATTAAACTCTCATTGAACTCACACTCAAAATGAGGGAGATGAAAAGCATGATTCAATATGTGTCCATCAAGCCATGAACCTTGAAGAACCAAGAAAATAACCCAAGCAGAATTCAAAACTTAATTTGAGAAATCAAAAACGGTTTTTCAAGAACGATTCATCAGAGAAACCCAAATTACTAAAAACTTTTTTTCTTAGAATTTTACTCAAAACATTTTTGAATTTTGCCATCCCAAAACCTAGAAAACTCACAGAGAGCCCAGCTCACTATAACTAGTCATCTCTCAGATGAGTCTCTTACACACACACACGTTTTTTGTGAAAGAATAAGAGGCACTTCATGTATTTCCAAAATCGTTAAAGCCCAAAACGCACACCTTGACAGCTGATACTAAAGGTGTGACATAAAAACCCTTTAATTTGTAAAAACATGCTCAGTAAAAATCTTTTGACCAGCATATAGATAGTAAGGAATTAAATAAGATGACTAGTCATCCGAAAGTTACATGTATATGAAGTGTACTGATGCTTTTGGAATTTTTTTTTTCTTCTGGAAATTCTTCAATCTCATAGAAATTCTGTAATCTCAGAATTAACAGATGATAACTACTTAAACCCTAAAAATTGAGCTTGGTACAGTTACAATACAAGAGGCAAAGCTAAATACATTTCATAAACCTAAAACATAACTAACAAGATTTTTTCAAATTAAATTTTAAACTTTCATAAGAAAATCTAATCTTAAAAAATATTTATCGATTTTTTGTTCCTTTTTTTCCATATATTTCAAATTCTAGGGTTTTGAAATCTCTCTTTGTCATCATCTGGAGCTTTTAGCAGTACATACAAGGAGCTTATTTTATTTTGTGATGTTATTTTTAACACATATTAAAAATTAGTTTAGAAATACTTTTTTCATAGATTCATTTTATGGTGATTTTTTGTGGTGCATTTTTAAGTGACATTATATGAGGGCCTTCGTTTACGTTTTCTATAGAGCCCCTAAAATGTCAAGGCCAATCCTAATGATATTTTATAGATACGAAATTGCATTCTTCAAGTTGTGCATATTATCGCTGTATAAAATTCATGATTAAAAAAAGTACATATCGAGAGACAATCTTAGTAATAACCTATTATAAAGTAAATAATATGACAAGAAAGAAAGATTAGAGAATTCAAAATGTGTATTATCCCCATTGGGGTTTCTCCCTATTTCTATGAATTACAGAAGATGAATGAATGTTAATATATTCTGCTTACTCATCAATCAATAATGGAAACTGTGATTACATAAATCACTCATCAGTCTATAAATTAGAAATTAGAGCTTGTTATTGTTATCAGTATCTTAATTTAAGGCACCCACCATATTTGCAACATGGATGATTTTGTTGGCATTTCGCCTGTGACCCGCGTTTCCCGCTCAGTTTCCCACCCAACTCTTCTCTCTCTTTTCTTCCACTTAGGGCCCAACTTAGGTCTCCCACCATCAGATTGGTGATGATTCAGGACCTATAGTTGGAACCCATTATAAGATAAGGCCCTGTAGCACTAGCCCCATGGCCACAGGAGATGCATTAGATGTGCAGAGTTTAGGAAATAACCTCCTCTCTACTAATTCATCCCTTACTAACCCCAATCAAACTTTCAGTTGCCGATCCGCTGTCTATGTTGTTCCTTAGGGTTTGTGTAAGGTAACAATGGACTTGTGAGGTCGAGAGGAAGAACAAGGTGGTGTTGGTTTGGCTCGAAACAGCTAGAAAATGGTTGGTGGTGGTGTCGCTGGTGAGGAGAGAGAAAGTGAGTGAAGAGAGAGAGTGTGTGTGTAACAGCCAATGGCTGGAGGAGAGAGAGTGTTCCAATTAAAAATATCTTTGATTTTCCAAATTACCAAAATACCCTTGGTCGTTTTAGACCCGTAACTTTTCTATAAGAATTTCGATTTACGCGTGTTGTCTGTCTACGAATTCGTAATTACAAGACCTACATAATGGTCCAAGAAAATCTTCCAAAAGTGATTCCAAACAAAAAAATGACTCCTGTACCCACCCAATGCTCAAAGGAAAAATTGTCCTTTCCCAAATGATTCTACAAATTTAATTTATTTCTAGTGACGGGTAGTTACACGTGACCTTTTTGGGCAACAACAACTAGCTAAAAGCTTAAGGGTCCATTTGGTACTATTTTGCAGAACAAATTTTTATTTTTCAAATACAAAAACGGTTGTATATCACGTTTGGTAACACATTTTTGAAAAATAAATTTAGAAAATAGAAACACATGATACAATGTTGTTAAAAGTTTACTATTGTTGCTTAACAGACTAATTAAAAGCTTAACATTCTTACCTTATAGAAGGATAATATCTCATCCTAGTAGTACCTTTGTCTACCACCCTTTCGATTTATTAAACTGTTTTTGTACATATAACATAATTGGAATTGTTCATTCACTAAATAATCATTTAAAGATCATCGTTGTAGAAAATCAACAAAATTAGAGATTATTTAATCATTTATATGTTTAAACTAATAGATGATTTATTATAAAAATTTTAATTTTTACCAAAATCGTTGATTTATTTGATACACATATCTATAGCTAATCAATCTCCAACTTTTTGATTTTTTAGGGGAATGATCATGAAATGACGATCTTTTAGAGAAGAAATCAAGTGAGGAGCTCTTTCCTTTTTGACCGACCCCGTTCCCCTTCTGAATTCTGTTTCCGATTTACGATTTCTGACTACCGGTTCTCATCCATCCCCGTTCATATTCTATAATCATAGCTTAGGTCCTTAATCTGCCTCATTCAACGGACATTAACAGAATCAAATTCCCCGGTTATGTCGGTTGACGACGTTAGGTATTTGGCTGGCTCCATAGGAATCGCAGCCCAGCACTCAGAAACAATAATTCAATTGCCAATTTGAGTTGGAAGGTCACTCAACAACCAAAACCCCAAAACCCCAAAACAAACCAATTAAGCTTTTCTCAAGGGCCAATGTCCGACTTGGTGGCTCGCACCGGCCGCCATCACCAGCGGTATGAGGCCGGTTACCGCCTCATCGCCGGGTATGTTGCTCAATACTTTCAGAGAATTGAAAAAGTTTCAATTTTGTGAACATGGTATGCGAGTTTATGCTTTTTTCTTTTTGTTGTCAATTTTGCGAACATGGTATGCGTTTTCAGTGACATTCCTCCACTTAGTTGTAAAATTATGCATTCTGGTGTCTGCAAGGTGCTCATTCCTACCCTTGTCAAATTTCTTACCCATCAAACCGAATTCGGCAGCAGTTAGAGTGAGTTTGAGTCTGGGTTGTGGTTAATAACAAGCATACATGCAGCTCCTGAATTCTGCAAAATGTCTTTGGAAATCTACTTATTCCTAAACCTGTTGTCAAGTTTCTTACTGATCAATGAAAGAAAAGGGGAATTCGGATACAGTTCTCTTAAACAAATGGTGGACATGTAGGTTTTTGACTAAACGTTGAATTAGCTTTAGTATACACTGGATCATTATGAGATAACCTGTTTAGCAAAGGGTGTTTCTGTTTGGTTTAATTAGAGGTATTGAAGGGAAAGGGAAACTGTCAAATGTCACACCAGCTTTAGGCAACATTGGATATAGATGCAAAGCGAGGGCAGGCTAGTATCAACTTGATCTGGCTGAAAATACTGTTATTCCCTTCCATAATTTTCTTGGTAATTATCCCACAATTTGGCCAGTGCATTTGTACTTGAGCAGCCGTAGTTTTGAATATACCAATGCAAACAATTTTAGTCATGAGAGTGACTTCTGTTAAAGACCTCTAGTTATAAGGTTCCTGTAGATCCTATTGTTACTTATAAGGTTCCTGTGGATCCTACCTTGTACAAAGTTTGCATCTTTTTCTTATAAGGTTCCTGTGGTGCCCCTTGTAAACTTATTTGTTCAATACAACTCAAGTTCATTAAATTTGACTTTTTGGGTTCAGCTATATGGTTATATTTTATTCTACTAAAGTTGACTCAATAGAGTTTGGGAGCATAAGGCAAAAACAGAAAACCATGGAATTAATGTTATGAGCAGATCTTAGCATTTGTTGCGAACGACTAGCTGTTTTGTGCATTAGATTATTTGACAACTCTTCTGTATCAGATGTTGCTACTATAAGGGCTGACAAACTTGTGTCTCTGCGCATCTTTTCTATAGAATTTACCCTGCAAAGTAAATCATCACAAATTACATGAAGAGAGCATAATTTTATGTATCTAATTTTCAGTTCTGTACAGGTGTATTCCCTACAAGTATAGGAATCTTATAGAAAATAGTGACGGAACATATGAGAAGGTTGTCGAAGTACTAATGATCACCTCACCTAGCGGACCTGGGCTTGTGTTTCCGAAGGTAGATTTTTTTTTTTTTTTTTGTTACTTGTTAGTTCTTTTGCAAAACATTGGTGTAGACATATTAATTAATGATTTCTCTAAAGATGCAGCATGCTTTTTTCTCATCCTATTGTAAGCACATTAGTGGTTTGTTTCTGTAATGCACATGGAAGGTTTCTCAAAATCAATGTTTTGTATATAGGGACACATATATAGACCTGGAAACATTTATTGCTCACCTAATTATCTGTGAGAAAATATTCCTGCTTAATATGGTATTCAAGTCTATTGAATGTGGGAAAGGAATATGATGAGGACATTGGTGCTAACCCACTTAGAGTTCATCACAGAAAAAGATGGGGGAAGAAGCCGAACAGCTCAGCATTTTCCTTGTGGCTGGAATAATGTCCTTCCCAGACTTTTATGATTAGTTTAATTAGGCATTGAATTAGAAGTTGGATAGCCCTTTGTATTAAGTGGCTACTTAAATGTTTTATGGTTAGTTTAATTAAGTATTGAATAGGAAGTTGGAAAGCCCTTTGTAATAAATGGCTACTTTAGTGTTTAGCCCATACAAACGCTGTAAGTGCCTTTAGGCAGAGGTAATGAATTTTGATGAATTTTGATGAATTTTCAGAATCAGAAAATCCTCTGGTCTGCTTCCTGAGAAAGGAAACTTTTGGTGAGAAGCCAATCTGGGTGTGAAGCCCTGGAGTGATTCCAACCAATTTCCCCATTCCTACCTAGACCCTAATCTATTTCTGAATCTTTCATCTAGTTCCATTCCATATGCGCAACCACCTATAGGAATTAAGTCTTGCATCAGAGGTAAATTAACCCTAAACTAGAGGATTCAAACCAGGTATGAACTGCACTTGTTTCTGAATTTTTGAAGGGACTTTACTGTGGGTAATAAATCTGCTTGTTTCATACAAATTATCTATGGGAAATTCTTGTGTAAGTTGAATGTTTTCAGTATTTTGTTGAGTTTTGTTGTTTCAGTAGTTCTACTATTAATCTTGGCTTAATTTAGCATTCTTGCTACATCAGTTTTTGGTATCAGAGCAGGTTTAGTTTAGGGTTTTACATATTGTTTGCATCTGTTTTTGTTGAGTCCAGCATCTAAGTATTTTAGTTGTCGTAGCTGTCTTGCATTTTAATTTTATAATCATTTTGTTTCTGTCTGCATGAAAATTTTATTTTGCATTTAGTTGTCTTCGGTCAGTTGTCTATTGTCTTTTGCATACTCGAACCAGCCACAATACCATGGGTGAACCAGCAAGGGATCAAGCTCTGATTGCCCAAGTTCTAGAACGTTTGACCCAATGTATTGCTGACCTTGAGACAAGTATTCGAGACCAAAGAGAAGCTTCAGACCGTCGTTTAGCCGAGTTGGAGGCAACCGTTCATAATGACGAAGAGAGTGTAGACTGACCAAGAATGCAGCCGAGAAGAGTTGTTAGACGACCAAACAATCAGATTGATCTTGAGGAAGGAGTGTTGAAGTTGGTCAAAGTGGAAGCCCCTAGTTTTGATGGACAGTTGAATCCGAAAGCTTTCCTCGACTGGTTATCTGACATGGATCATTTCCTTGATTGGTATGATATCTGAAGCTCGACGAATCAGGTTTGCAAAGATCAAGTTGGTGGGACAGGCTAAACTATTCTGGACCAATGTTGAAAGACAAATAGAGAGGGCAGGTGATGAACCAATTCTTCTATGGGCTGAAATGAAAGAAAGACTTCGAGAGAAATATCTTCCTTTGTCTTATCGCCAACAACTCTTAGACCAGTGGCAATCTCTTCAACAAGGAAACATGATGGTCGGACAAAATTTAACTCTAGCCTTAAAGTTGCCAATGGTGATCTCCCAGCAAAGAATAATAAAGGGAAAGCAGTGACTAATGATCTTCGAGAGGGTGGAATGAAGAAATGTTAGAAAAGCCAAGGCTTTGGACATTTCGCTGTCCAATGCCCTACAAAAGATCCATCTCGGAGTCTGTTTGTAGCAAACACCGAAGAAGAGGAGGAACATGGTGATGGTGTCCGACTTTGCAACTAGTGATACGGAAGTTGAAATCGTAGAAGATGCTCATCCAAGAATGGGGGTGGTCAGATGTATATTGGCTCACCTATCGCCTCTGATGATTGGTGAAGAACATCTATCTTCCATACTTATATTAAGAGTGGTGACAAGAACTGCAAAATCATCATCGATATTGGGAGCTGCATCAATGTGGTGTCAACTCATACAGTTTCTCGGCTAGGTCTCACACCTATAGACCATCCCAAGCCATATAGAGTGTCATGGATCGATACCTCTTCAATCCCCGTCACTCATCTTTGCAATGTTCCTATTCAGTTTTCATCTTACAGTAAAGAGGTTTGGTGTGATGTGGTGCCTATCAATGTGGGCCATATTCTGTTGGGAAGACCATGGATCTATGATCATGATGTCACAATTTTTGGTCGGTCAAACTCTTGTTCATTGATCCATGATGGAAAGAAGATCAAATTGAATCCTCTCCAACCAAAGCCTGAGTCAGCATCAAGTCCAGGAGATCGGAAGGTCGGCAAAACAAAATCTCTTCATATCATCAATTCGAAGGATTTTTTCAAGGATGCAAAAGAAGATTCAATTATTTATATGGTGGTGGCAAAAGAATCAGAATCAGCGAGTAAGGTGGAGGTGCCTTTGGAAGTGAAATCTATCCTTGAAGAGTTTGATTATGTGTTTCCTGAAAATCTCCCAGACAAGCTTCCCCCTCTTCGTGATATTCTGCATGCAATCGATCTCATTCCTGGAGCAACCTTGCCGAACCTCCCGCGTTATAGAACAAATCTGAAAGAGAACGCAGAATTAAAAAGGCAAGTTGATGAGCTTCTTACCAAAGGTTTTATTCGAGAAAGCCTTAGTCCGTGTGCCGTACCAGCCCTTCTCACACCAAAGAGTGATGGGACTTGGAGAATGTGCGTTGACAGTAGAGCAATAAACAAGATCACAGTCAAGTATCGGTTTCCAATACCGCGACTTGATGACATGCTGGATATGATTTCCGGTGCCACTATCTTCTCAAAGATTGATCTCAAAAGTGGATATCACCAAATCAGAATCCGTCCCGGAGCTGAGTGGAAGACGGCCTTTAAGACATAGGATGGGTTGTATGAATGGTTAGTTATGCCTTTTGGGCTTTACTAATGCACCAAGCACTTTCATGAGGGTTATGACACAAGTTTTGAGGACATTCATAGGAAAGTTTCTTATCGTCTTCTTTGATGACATCCTGATTTACAGCAGTTCTCCGGAGCAACATATCAGTCACATAAGGCAGGTTTGCATGGTCCTTAGAGGAGAAAAATTGTACGCTAACCTGAAGAAGTGTTCATTTATGACTCATGAAGTCATCTTCTTGGGGTTTGTAGTATCTTCCGAGGGTATGAAAGCAGATCCAGCAAAGGTAAAGGCTATAGTTGATTGGCCGGAACCAAGAAACATTCACGAAGTCCGAAGTTTCCATGGGCTAGCAACATTTTTATCGTCGGTTCACTCGTGGATTTAGTTCTATCATGGCCCCAATTACTGATTGCATGAAGAAAGGTGAATTTGGCTAGAATCAGGCTTCCTCTCAAGCATTCAAGGAGATTAAAGCCCGAATGATTGAGGCTCCTGTCATGTGTCTTCCTGATTTTGCCAAGCCATTTGAAGTTGCGTGTGATGCTTTGGGAGTGGGAATAGGTGGAGTCTTGAGTCAAGAAGGACATCCCGTTTCTTATTTCAGCGAGAAATTGCATGGAGCCAAGCTGAAATATTCAACCTACGATAAAGAATTTTATGTGGTGGTCCAAGCTTTGAGATATTGGAGGTATTATCTACTCACACAAGACTTTATTCTCTTCTCTGACCACGAGGCTTTGCGATATCTCAACTCACAGAAGAAGTTAAATTCACACCATGCGAAGTGGGTCGAGTTCCTTCAAGAATACACTTTTGTGTTGAAGCACAAGTCTGGTGTGGAAAACAAGGCAACAAATGCTCTGAGTGGAAGGGTCTCACTCCTTCATACAATGAATGTGGAAGTGATTGGATTTGAAAAGTTGAAAGAAGATTATCCGAGCTGTCCTGATTTTGGAGACATGTATGATATCCTTTTAGAAAGCCAACCAAGGAGCAAGGATTTTATTGTGAAAGATGGCTTCCTTTTCAAGAGTTCCAGACTTTGTATTCCTCGCTCATCCATGATGGAATTTCTGGTCTTAGAGCTGCATGCGGGTGGAATAGCTGGATATTTTGGAAGGGACAAAATGGTTGCACTTGTGGAGGACAGGTTTTATTTGCCAGGTATCAAACGAGATGTTGCTAAGATTGTGGAGCGATGTCGTACATGCCAATTAGCAAAGCATCAGAGGCAAAATACAGGGTTATATACTCCACTTCCAGTTCCACATGCCCCTTGGCAGGATATTAGCATGGACTTTGTGCTCGGTCTACCCACAACTCCTAAGAAGCATGATTCTATCTTTGTAGTTGTGGATCGTTTTTCTAAAATGGCTCATTTCATTCCTTGTTCCAAGACATTTGATGCTTCCAAGGTTGCAAAGGCTTTCATGGATCATATTGTTCGTTTGCATGGGCTGCCTAAGACTATTGTGTCTGATCGTGATGTCCGATTCCTGAGCTATTTTTGGAAGACACTTTGGCATATGATGGGTACCAAGCTCAAATTTTCGACGGCTTACCGTCCTCAAACAGACGGACAAACGGAGGTGGTGAATAGAAGCTTGGGAAATCTGTTGCGGTGCCTTGTTGGTGAGCATATCAGGTCATGGGATTCTATTACCTAGTGTCGAATTTGAATATAACAGTTCAGTCAATAGGGAGGTATGAGTCAATTAGAAGTAGTTTTTGGTCATAAACCTAGGGCTCCTATAGATCTCATACCCATGCAAATGTCACATAGGCCTTCTGAGTCAGCCAATGCATTTGCACGCCGCATTCATGAACTGCATGCCGAGATTAATCGTAGGATTAATGAAAGCAATGAACGAATGTTCATCGAACATTTATAGAATTTTCTGTAGGTGATTATGTTATGGTTCGAGTAAGACTTGAGCGATTCTCTCAAGGAATTGCAAAGAAATTACAAGCTCGTGGTACTGGACCTTTTAAAATTCTGGAACGGGTGGGGTCTAATGCCTATGTGTTGGAACTTCCTCCGGGTATGGGGATAAGTTCTACCTTCAATGTTCAGGATTTAATTTCATATAGGTGGTTTGTCCTCAGTCCCGCTAGTCCAACCCACCCAATTCAAAGTGACTTTGATCCCACTAACCCTTCCTTCCCCTTTTCTACTTCTGAGTTTTCACCGGTAACACCACCACTACCTCAACCTAAGCTTCCTAACAAAGAAATTGTTGAAGATATTGTTGATGAGCAGGTTGTTTCCACCAGACATGGCGGATACCAGAAGTTTCTGATCAAATGGAAGAATAGACCAGATTCGGACAACACTTGGATTACAAAGGAGGAGCTACAGCGCATCGATCTAGACATGCTTGAGCGGTACTATAGCTTTATCTCGCCGGAGTCGAGCTCTTCTCAGCCGGGGAGAATTGATGAGGACATTGGTGTTAACCCACTTAGAGTTTATCACAGAAAAAGATGGAGGAAGAAGCTGAACAGTTCAGCATTTTCCTTGTGGCTGGAATAATGTCCTTCCCAGACTTTTATGATTAGTTTAATTAGGCATTGAATAAGAAGTTGGATAGCCCTTTGTATTAAGTGGCTACTTAAATGTTTTATGGTTAGTTTAATTAAGTATTGAATAGGAAGTTGGAAAGCCCTTTGAAATAAATGGCTACTTTAGTGTTTAGCCCATAAAAACAATGTAAGTGCCTTTAGGCAGAGGTAATGAATTTTGATGAATTTTCAGAATCAGAAAAACCTCTGGTCTGCTTCCTGAGAAAGGAAACTTTTGGTGAGAAGCCAATCTGGGTGTGAAGCCCTAGGTGCGAAGCCCTGGAGTGATTCCAACCAATTTTCCCCATTCCTACCTAGACTCTAATCTATTTCTGAATCTTTCATCTAGTTCCATTCCATATGCGCAACCACCTATTGGAATTAAGTCTTGCATCAGAGGTAAATTAACCCTAAACTAGAGGATTCAAACCAGGTATGAACTGCACTTGTTTCTGAATTTTTGAAGGGACTTTACTGTGGGTAATAAATCTGCTTGTTTCATACAAATTATCTATGGGAAATTCTCGTGTAAGTTGAATGTTTTCAGTATTTTGTTGAGTTTTGTTGTTTCATTAGTTCTACTAATAATCTTGGCTTAGTTTAGCATTCTTGCTGCATCAGAATATGTAGTTAAAACACTCTGGATAATCGTAATTGTTTTGGTTCCCAGATGTCCTTTTTTGGAGTTGTCATTGAATGTGAATACACAGAAGATGGAATTCAAATCACAATATCTTTTCATTAGCAGTAATGTTTTTCTCCTGAAAATGAAGTGAACCCTAATACATCGGATATAGAAAAGCCAAAAACCAACCAACCCAGAAAGATGCAACAATGCCACCACAAAGAATTTAATTTACATGCTTACTGTCTAGTTCTTGTTGGTTGCCAGACATGGTCTTTCAGACTCTGTTTACTCATTGTCCCTACTTGCACCGACAATGTGAAAAACAAGAGTCTCCAGGGCCACAGGTAGCGGACAGTAAGGATTTAAGTGAGCGACTATATAAATTGTTTAAATTGTCTCAAGTGTCGCAATCTATTGTGATAATCTGTTAGTAGAGCTGTCAGTCTGAAAGGAGCCTAGAAAAGAGCTATGAAACCTGATATTTGTTTTGTTACGTTGCTCATTTTGCAGCTCCCCTCCTCCCCCTTTCTTCACCCTAAGACCTAAGAGCAAGTTTTCGTGGAAATTTAGCTGTCTGATGTATTACCAAGTTAAAGTGCTCTCCCAGTATACCGCTCCAAATCTTTTCGTATTTATTAGTTTTTAAAATTTTGAACTGCTATCTCAAAACTATCAAATCTGTTGAAAAAATTTATTAGAATTTGTAATACCTCTCAATTTTATCTGTTCTACACGTCAAGTTCTTTAAAGTTAGCAATGACCTGCAACTCTTGAAACTGCACCTTCCATGCTAAAGCATGAATCCAAATAAAAATCATCCCAATGCAAGCCTGCCATCCTACTTTCATAAGCTACTTCACATTGTAAGGACTTCTCTCTACCCTTTGTAAACCTCAGAAAAGTTTCATCTAACCATGATCAGAAAAGCTTCTCCCTTTTTAATCTAAATTACCCAAATATCCAACTTCTTTGTCAAATCCAATGGCCAAAGGCATCCCTCTTATTCTTCTCTTCCTGTCCTAAGCCTTGGGAGTTGGCTCATGAGTTTGAAATCTGCAGTTGTGCAGGTATTCAGTTTTCTTCTGTCTAATAGCTTTAAATCAAAATCAATTTTCTATTTTTGAATTACAAATGTTTTGTCCTTTTTAGTCTTTCACTGACACTTAACATATTCAAAGTCTGAAGGCGTGCCATGCAGTTCAATTTGATGCATTTATTGCTTAAAAAATTGTAATTGTATTTATGGATGTGAGTTCTTCAATGATAGGGAGGATGGGAAAATGATGAAACTGTTGAGGAAGCAGCAGTACGTGAAGCTGTAGAAGAAGCTGGAGTTCGAGGAGATGTATTGGTAAGATATACTGCTTGTTTTGTTTCATATGCACATCCTGAAGTTTGTGCTTGTTGATGTTTGTTTTGCTTTAGATGTCTATGTGTACGAGTTATTACTAGTATTAGCAGTGAAGTCATCTAATGCCGTGGATGTTCCAGTATTGTGCGGTAGATCTAATGCCAAACATTTTTCCTTTAGTGCGTCTTTGGAAGATATGGAAATATCTCTTTTATGATATTGTTTACCCTTATCCATTTCCACTCCCAAAACTGCTTCTCTACTTCATACCAATCTGGCCTGAGAATTTGATTTGTATGCCTAAATTAATAGTTAGAAATTATTTATTTCTGAGAGGAGTTGCATATCTTTCGATATTTGCATCTTTTGCGTTTCAGGGATTTTTGGGGGACTACTTCTTTAAGAGCAAGACCCTGCAAGACGAGCTGAGTCCTGAAGGTTTGTGTAAAGCTGCAATGTATGCTTTGCTTGTGAAAGAAGAGCTCCAGTTTTGGCCAGAAGTGAATAATCGTCAGAGAAGTTGGCTTACGATCCCTGAAGCTACAGAGTGTTGTCGGCATGAATGGATGAGAGAGGCCCTTGAGGAAAGTTTTCTCAAGATTGTATACAGATTAGAGGATAAGGAAGCCGAGGAAAGAGAGCCACATACCCAGGATTGATTAATTAAGCAGGCATCTGAATGAAACTGAATATGATTGCCAGTAAGAACCAACCTTTCACATGTGAGTGTGACTCATTTATTTATTTAATCTTGTTAATTCTCCTGAGTCCCAAGTCTTAAGTCTTTAACCCTCTTCTAAATGTTTGATCATACTGCAACTCTTTTCACACTCTCACATCAAGACATTCAATCCAACATGCACACGCATATATCAAGTAAACGCTATCAAGCATTATAGGAGTTCTTTCCCATTATATTTCTCTCAAACACAAGGGTTACACTACACAATTTTCGTTGGATCAGCACACTATTTCTTGTTTTCTCAACAAGGCTTGCATGCTTGAAGTTCTAAAAACGTGCAGTGGACAACCCCCAATTGCTGGGCTAGTTTGGCATCCTCAGTGTGCCACCTGTCTCACTTTCTTTGCATGCACAACTGCTTGTCTTGCTGGTGTCCTCCCAGTCTTTGACACCTTCCCTTGACGGTTTCTAGCAGTTATTCATGCAAATCCATTCCCACAATTCAAACCATACTGCCATTTGTCTATTTTGTAACTGCCGCCAACTGCCGACGTGTGATGCGCACACTACCTATCTGCTGCATTGCGCGCTGCCTGCTTCGCACACTGCCTCTTCTATACCACCTTCAGCCCACTTATTCGATTAGCATGCTGGACTTAGATCCATGCCATGCCCTTTGTTGGTAAAATTAGAAAACAAGAAGTATGCAATCTAGTTCTAACAGTTATTAACTAAGGCGAATTAAGCCTTACTATCCAACCTACTATCCAACCTAACCAATTATAGTCTTTAACCAGATTTTCTTGACCTAATTACTATGCAACTTCCGAATTAAGTGCCCATGCAAAGGTCTCGATGGTTGACCACTCCACATAAATTATCCTCTCTTACTTGGCATGTTCTAAGCATGATGTGTACTCTAGAACGCCTATCACCTACCGTTTAAGATGATGCATGAAGTACAAAGAGAATTTAATGATACTATACTAGCCTAGAAAAGTGATGTGCATCCCTAGAGTGTCAAGAATTCTGACTACAAGATCGTTTCTTAACCTCAACCTCTTGATGCTAATGAATTAAAGATGATATAGTGGTCCGTCAAAAAATTCCATCAATAATTTATGCAAACAAGGTAGCAAAGCTCATAGGCATAAAAGAATGGTAGTTTAAGCAGTAATCAGAATTATTCAGCATGCATAGCAATCAAAATCAAGAGCCAAAATCTAATTAACGAACTAACATGGTTAGGGCTTCAAGCATCCCTAATCCTAAAAAGAACTACTCACGCATAACTGAAATTGAAACAAACATAATTGAATTTATTAAAATAAAATCAATAAAAGTAAAGATACAGAGGATATTATTGAAGATGAGACACAGCAGAAGACCACGCCAGAGCTTGTACTCCAATGCTCACGTCCAACTCTCACACAAGCAGAAACTAAAAACTGTTTAAATTTAAAAGCTGAATTACAATGTAAATTGCGGCTAAGGTGTCTAGATATATCCACCCACGAACCTAAGGTCCTTTATATAGGCCTCTAAACCATTACAATGCAGGAGATAGTTTTGGATAAAATCCTAATCAGAAACTGACTCAAAAGTCCTTTTCTAATTCGAATTGAAAAGGAACTAGAAAAAGCAATCCTTGTTGGAATTAGAGTAGGATTTGCGGCAATACTTGTGAACTAAGTCTTTTAATCTTTCTTGCAAGCTAAGGCAGCTTCTAGAATCTTCTGGATGTTACTTGGACGTCAAGAACTAGGCTGAGCCAAGCCTAATGATGTATCTAGTATCTAGGCTGACCAATCCACTCGAGACAAACCATTCCAAGCACTTCCAAATGATGTATCTAGTATAGTTATGGGCTTTGTCTCGCTTTGTTCCATTGAATTGCTGGTCAGGGCCTCTTCCGAACCTTCCGGCCCTAAAATAAGGCGCAAAGGATCTCTTGGGACAAGGGAATCATTTTCAGCACAAACGGGGACTGCGCTTTTGAGGCGTACCATGGGTGTAGTAGAATCGCACCATGACTCAAGCTAGGTGCACATGTTGTCAGGCTTAGCATAGAGGAGGAACTTTGTTCCACTGCTGGCGGAACAAGAACCAGGGTTTAGGCGCATGCGCTGGGCTCGGCAGGGACTTAGCAGGAACACGCCTAGTATGACCTTGGCACTTCTAGGACATGAACTTGATGTCATGAGACATAGGTTTGGGACCCGGATGGCATGATTTGAGGTACTCGGCCAAGGAACCACAATGGGGAACACTAGCGGACTCAGGAACCAGTTCAGGACCTGATATTGAAATGAGGACATCTCCTTCATCTGAACTCCGATTTGAGTCATTGTTTTTGCGTTCTTCTCAGAATTTACCTATCTTTCAAAATCTGCACAAGTCTCACAAGATTGATAATTTTCTACTATTGATGGCACGAAATCATTCAAAAGACATGTCAGGGAGGCATATAAAGACATCAAAATGATGCATAAATAATGACTGAACAAATACCCCCAAACCTATCTTTTAATAGTCCATGAGCAAAATAAACTTAAACAAAATGAAAAGACTCGATCTTAGTTATGATAGAACATTTAAACCCCTAGGTTCATCTAGTAGGAGGAGTTTTATCTCCTGAGGGTTATAGCAGCACGATACCTACAAACGTTTTACTTAGACAAATAAGATGCTAGAATTAGTACTTTTAACAAGCTATTGGGAACCAAAGTAAGTAGACATGCTTTCTAGAACTAAAAGGGATGCCATAGCCGTGATTGTCATGTGAAGGTGTAGTGTTTAAGTACCAATATTTCAAGTGATCATGTTTGAAAACAACTTCATCTAAGTGCCCCTGAAAGATTTCGCCTCGACTCTAATCCTTACTAGGAAACTCTCAATTCACACAAGAATCCTAGGCTTTCACTCTTTTCAAGCATATGTGTTGAGTTTATGTTATGAACTTCAAGTTTAAGCACATATGAGTATCAATGAAGAATATCACTTTATGGAAAGAAAGATCTCATGAAAGGAATTGAACTTTAAGAACATAGATACGTACCTTAATCCTCGACATGATTGTCTATAAGATCAGTTAGGTCTTCCATTTTGGGTTGTAATGGGGCTAAGCTTAGGGGTTTAGAAAGGAAGGATAGGATTCAAAGAACCTGAGCTGTGCCAAGGCATGAGAAGTCATGACTTAAATTTAGAATTTCTGAACTGAATCCTTGCTTAAGGCCCACGACATTGTGCATTTTTTATTGCTTCTTTCGAGGTTCTTGGCTCACTTGGCTCAATTCACTTTGTTTTTCTTTGTTTTTTCCTGTTCTTTTCAACTTTTTTTCTGTTTCTTTTGATTTCTTTCTTTTTCTTTTCAACGGTTGTTCTGTTCTTTCTTTTGTTTTCATTAATTTTTTTCCTTTTCTTTGAATTGAATTGAACCAAGATCATGCAATGATTTCCTCAAACTTTCTTGCAGCTTGTCATATGTAAGCTTTTCTTTAAAATTTTGAACTTTGAATTGACGCCAATGTCCTTGGAATTGGGCAGCATCTTTTTTCACTTCTCATTCTCACCCTGAATCTCATTTAGGGCAACCTTACCACAAACTGAGGTTATAGGGCATGGCTGTGATGAATGGCTAAGTATTTCGGTTAGGTTATACTTTTGGGTGATGAAAGAAAAGGTTGAGTGTTTGGCTTCAAAATTGGCTTAGGGAGCATGCAATAGGGTAGGATAAGGCCTTTAGAGGTTAAGCACACATAGCCTACATCACTTCTTATGGAAACCCACACATTAAATCAAGAGCATCTATATGATGTTAGTTCTTTAAAATTCAATGCAAATATGATGTGATGAGATCATCATTTATGAACAAAAGCGATGAGTGTTTAAGAGTAGAAATAAGTATATCCCTCAGAAAGAATGGCAATTAGGCTCAAAGATCTCACAGGGAAGTCTCCACTAATTTGCTAAGGTTCACTCAAATTCAGTTGTTTCAATCGCTTAATCACTTAAAACATGGCATTGTGAAGTGCAGATTATGACGTACTTGACCATGGCATGACTCTTAGTAAGGCAAAGACAATTAACTTAGCATATACATCCCTATTAGCAAGTTATAATACTAATCAAAAGCAAAAAATTAAGCAACTAACTAAACACAACAAAAAAAAAGTATGGGTGAAAATTCAAAAGTTCTGGTCGTGTATCACCCCCAAACCTACTTGTTTCTATATGCAAAAATTCAATCCACACCCCCAAACCTAAACTTAACATTGTCCTCAATGTGATAAGCAATATGCATGACAACAGTACAAAGGTTTGAGAGATATAAAGGGCCGTAACAGCAAAAGAAGAGAAAAATACAAACCAGGGTAGTTGGCGCAAGCTGAGTACTTGGCGCACTTGGTGCCGGTGGTAGGTTAATTGTGCCTATGATTGGACTGGGGAGGGCCTCAAAGTAGGCTTTTAGTCGATGACCATTCACTTTGAACGACTCCAACTTAATTGGGTGTTGAATTTCAACTGCACCATGAGAGAAAACATTAGTAATCACAAAAGGACCAGCCCATCGTGAACGCAACTTACCTGGGAACATCTTGAGCCGTGAGTTAAAGAGGAGGACTTTCAGTCCAATTTGAAAGGCCTTGGGCTGAATGTGCTTGTCGTAAAAAGCTTTTGTCTTTTCCTTGTAAATCCGAGCACTTTCATAAGCCTCATTTCGGAGCTCCTCTAATTCACTTAGCTGGAGTTTTCGATGAAGCCCGACTTCATTAAATTCCATATGCATCTTCTTAATAGCCCAGAATGCCTTATGCTCTAATTCCACTGGCAAGGGACATCCTTTCCCGAAGACAAGTTGGAATGGAGACATGCCAATAGGAGTTTTGTAGGCCGTCCTATAGGCCCACAAAGCGTCATTTAATATGTTGGACCAGTCCTTGCGGTTGGGGCTCATTGTTTTCTCCAATATGGCCTTCACCTCTCGGTTAGAAATTTCAGGTTGGCCACTCGTTTGAGGGTGATAGGGTGTGGATATCCTATGGGTGACGCCATACGTCTTCATCAAAGCTTCGAAGGAGCGATTGCAGATGTGCGTGCCCCCGTCACTGATGATGGATCTTGGAGCTCCAAACCTAGCTAAGATGTGACTTTGCAAAAAGCTCATAACTACTTTGGTATCGTTACTTTTGGTAGGAATTACTTCCACCCATTTAGACACATAATCGATAGCTAATAAACTATAGAGATTACCAAAAGAGTTCGGAAAAGGTCCCATGAAATCGATGCCCTATACGTCAAAGATCTCTACTACGAGGATAGGGTTTAATGGCATTTGATTTCGAGGGCCTATGTTACCTTGCCGTTGGCATCTGTCACAAGTGAGTACAAATTCGTATGCATCTTTAAACAATGTAGGCCAATAGAATCCTCTTTGAAGGACCTTGAGTGCCGTTTTCGTAGCTCCAAAATGGCCTCCACATGCCAAGCTATGGCAGAAGGTTAGAATGGGTTCCATCTCATCTTCCGGGATGCATCTTCAAATTATTTGATCAGGAAAATGCTTCCATAAGTAGGGCTCATCCCAGATGTAGTACTTAGCCTATTTCGCTAGCTTGTCCTTTTGATACATGCTTAAAGTGGAAGGAAATTGTTTAGTGACAAGGTAATTAATGAGATCGGCGTACCATGGATCGATCGCTTGGAGCGCAAAGAGTTGTTCATATGGGAATGTCTCCAGGAGTGGCAATTGGTCAACCTCTTCGTTGAATCCATGTATCAAGTGACGCATATGATCAGCCACTACTTTTTCACTCCCTTTTTTATTTCGAATTTCGAGGTCAAACTCTTAGAGAAGTAGCATCCATTGCAGCAACCTTGGCTTGGCGTCCTTCTTAGTGAGTAAATACTTCAAGGCCGCATGATCGGTGTAGACAATGACCTTGGTCTGAATCAAGTATGATATGAACTTCTCAAGAGCGAAGATAACAGCAAGGAGCACTTTCTCGGTGGTGGAGTAGTTCAGTTGGGTGTCATTCAGGGTTCCACTTGCATAGTAGATGATGTGAGGAAGCTGGTTGACACGCTGTCCTAAAACAGCTCCTACAGCAAAGTCCGAAGCATCACACATAAGATCGAAACGTAAGTCCCAATTTTGTGTTATAATGATGGGGGATGCCAAGAGCTTTGCCTTGAGTGTATTGAATGCGTCATGACATTCCTTGTTGAAGTCAAATGTGACCTCTTTAGCTAGGAGGTTGCACAACGGTCTTGTGATCTTTGAGAAGTCTTGAATGAAGCGTCGATAAAAACCGGCGTGCCCTAAGAAAGATCGAACCTCCTTGACTGTTGTAGGCTATGAAAGTCTTTCCACTATGTATAGCTTAGCTTTGTCCACCTCAATTCCACGGCTAAAGATCACATGGCAGCGTTTTAGTACTCGGGACAAGTTAGCTAAGCACAGCTCGAATGAATGGCCAAAGATAGGGAAGTCATCCATGAATACCTCAATTATATTCTCCCCCATGTCAGAGAAGATGCTCATCAAGCAGTGTTGAACGGTAGCTAGGGCGTTACAAAGACCCAAAGGCATCATTCGGTAGGCAAATGTTCCATAAGGGCATGTGAAGGTAGTATTTTCTTGGTCTTTCGGGGTGATAGCAATATGATTATACCCTGAGTAGTCGTCCAAGAAGAAATAGTGTGAATGGCCAGCCAACTTCTCAAGCATTTGATCGATGAATGGAAAGGGAAAGTGATCCTTGCGGGTGGTGGTATTGAGCTTCTGGTAGTCAATGCAAACCCTCCAGCCAGTTTGAACTCTCTGGGGTATGAGCTCATCATGCTCATTCTTTACCAAAGAAAAGTGGGATTACTATGGGATTACTGTGGGATTACTGTGGTAAAGAATGAGCATGATGAGCTCGTACCCCAGAGAGTTCAAACCGGCTGGAGGGTTTGCATTGACTACCGGAAGCTCAATACCACCACCAGCAAGGATCACTTTCCCTTGCCATTTATCGATAAAATACTTGAGAGGTTGGCTGGCCATAGATACTATTGCTTCTTGGATGGCTACTCAAGGTATGATAAGATTTCTATCGCCGCGGAAGACCAATAACAAACACTCACACACACACGCCAAAGAGGGGGTGGGGTTTACGATTTTGAGAAACAGAATTCGAACAAGTAAAAATGCAGAAAATAATAATGTAAGAATGATGAATGATTGATTAATTATTAACTAAGGCGAATTAAGGCTTACTATCCAATCTAAGTAATTATAGTCCTTAGCCAGATTTTCTTGACCTAATTACTATGCAACTTCTGAATTAAGTGCCCATGCAAAGGTCCCGATGGTTGGCCCACTCCACATATATTATCCTCCCTTAATTGGCATGTTCTAAGCATGATGTGTACTCTAGAACGTCTATCACCTACCATTTAAGACGATGCATGAAGTATAAAGAGAATTTAATGACACTACACTAACCTAGAAAAGTGATGTGCATCCCTAGAGTGTCATGAATTCCGAGTACAAGATCGTTTCTTAACCTCAACCTCGTGATGCTAATGAATTACAAGATGATATAGTGGTCCATCAAGCAATTCCATCAATAATTTATGCAAACAAGGTAGAAAAGCTCATAGGCATAAAAGAACGGTAGTTTAAGCAGTAATCAGAATTATTCCGTATGCATAGAAATCAAAATCAAGAGCCAAAATCTAATTAAGAAATTAACATGGTTAGGGCTTCAAGCAACCCTAATCCTAAAAAGAACTACTCACGCATAACTGAAATTGAAACAAACATAATTGAATTTATTAAAGTAAAAGCAATAAAAGTAAAGATACAGAGGAGATTATTGAAGATAAGACACAGCAGAAGACCACGCCAGAGCTTGTCCTCCAATGCTCACGTCCAACTCTCTCACAAGTAGAAACTAAAAACTGTTTAAATTTAAAAGCTGAATTACAATGTAAATTGCGGCTAAGGTGTCTAGATATATCCACCCACGAACCCTATGGTCCTTCATTTAGGCCTCTAAATCTTTACAATGCACGAGATAGTTTTGGATAAAATCCTAATCAGAAACTGACTCAGAACTCCTATTCTAATTCGAATTGAAAAGGAAATAGAAAAAGCAATACTTGGGTCAAATAAGAAAACAAAATATGCAATCTAATTTTAACAGTTATAAAATCCTTGCAAGTGAACAAATCGATAAGAATAGTATAGTAGCACATCAAGAGTCGATCCCAACCAAATAATGCAAGAATGATGAATGATTGATTAATTATTAAGTAAGGCGAATTAAGGCTTACTATCCAACCTAACCAATTATAGTCCTTAACCATATTTTCTTGACCTAATTCCTATGCCACTTCTGAATTAAGTGCCCATGCAAAGGTCCAGATGGTTGGCCCACTCCACATATATTATCCTCTCTTATTTGGCATGTTCTCAGCAAGCTGTGTACTCTAGAACGCCTATCACCTGCCGTTTAAGATGATGCATGAAGTACAAAGAGAATTTAATGACACTACACTAGCCTAGAAAAGTGATGTGCATCCCTAGAGTGTCATGAATTCCGACTACAAGATCGTTTCTTAACCTCAACCTCTTGATGCTACTGAATTACAAGATGATATAGTGGTCCGTCAAGCAATTCCATCAATAATTTATGCAAACAAGGTAGCAAAGCTCATAGGCATAAAAGAATGGCAGTTTAAGCAGTAATCAGAATTATTCAGCATGCATAGAAATCAAAATCAAGAGCCAAAATCTAATAATCGAGCTAACATGGTTAGGGCTTCAAGCAGCCCTAATCCTAAAAAGAACTACTGACGCATAATTGAAATTGAAACAAACATAATTGAATTTATTAAAGTAAAAGAAATAAAAGTAAAGATACAGAGGAGATTATTGAAGATGAGACACCGCAGAAGACCAAGCCAGAGCTTGTCCTCGAATGCTCACGTCTAACTCTCTCACAAGCAGAAACTAAAAACTGTTTAAATTTAAAAGGTGAATTACAATGTAAATTGCGACCATGGTGTCTAGATATACCCACCCGTGAACCCTAAGGTCCTTTATGTAGGCCTCTAAACCTTTACAATGCAGGAGATAGTTTTGGATAAAATCCTAATTAGAAACTGACTCAAACTCCTATTCTAATTCGAATTGAAAAGGAACTAGAAAAAGCAATCCTTGTTGGAATTAGAGTAGGATTTGCGGCAATACTTGTGAACTAAGTCCTTTGAGCTTTCTTACACGCCAAGGCAGCTTCTAGAATCTTCTGGATGTTACTTGGATGTCAAGAACTTGGCTGAGCCAAGCCTAAGCACTTCGAATATAGTTGGGCCAGATTCTGGGCTCAAAACCATCAAACTTGGACTTTTGAGAACTTAAAATGTCATAGATCAATCCACTCGAAATAAAACTTTCCAAGCTTTTCCAAATGATGTACTAGTATAGTTCTGGGATTTGTCTCGCTTTGTTCCATTTAATTGCTGGTCAGGGCCTCTTCTGAACCTTCCGACCCTAAAATAAGACGCAAAGGATCTCTTGGGACAAGGGAAGCAATTTCAGCACAAACGGGGACTACGCTTTTGAGGCATACCATGGGTGTAGTAGAAGCGCACCATGACTTATGCTAGGTGCACACGTTGTCAGGCTTAGCCCAGAGGAGGAGGTTTGTTCCAACGCTGGCGAAACAGGAACCAAGGTTTAGGCGCATAAGCTGGGCTCGGCAGGGACTTGGCAGGAACACGCCTAGTATTACCTTGGCACTTCTAGGACATGAACTTGATGTCATGAGACACAGGTCTGGGACCCGAATGGCATGATCTGAGGTACTTGGCCAAGGACCCACAATAGGGCACACTGGCGCACTCAGGACCCAGTTCAGGACTTGATATTGAAATGAGGACATCTCCTTCATATGAACTCCGATTTGAGTTATTCTTTTTGTGTTCTTCTCAGAATTTACCTATCTTTCCAAATCTGTACAAATCTCACAAGTTTGATCATTTTCTACTATTGATGGCACGAAATCACTCAAAAGATATGTAAGGGATGCATATAAAGAAATCAAAATGTTGCATACATATTGACTGAACACCCTTGCATCTTGACATGTTGGACTGCTCCAAATACCATGTCTTGCCCTCTTTATCACCACCTTGACATGCTTTGTGTTGAGACATCGACATGCTGGTTAAGCCCATGTCATATAATGTCAATTCTTTGTCCTGCGACAACTCCGCTATCTTGCACCCAATTCTCTTTTTGTCAAGAGTCTTTCTCTTTGTCATCTTGGAATCCCGTTGCAAGCCTTGTCTAGTTTCCTTCCTTTGACATCCATCTTGGACATAATACAAGACATAAACTATGTCAAAGACATGTCCAACTCGTGACAGTCTTACAAACCATCCCCACGAGAAGAGTTCAACGTCCTCGTCAAACCATCCTCCTGGTTGGTTTCCAAGTCCCCATCTTCCTGCTCAAACCACTCCATTGGGTCTTTCCCATTTCTTATTTGGTTGTCTCCTTGAGCCTCACTTTAACAACCGTATGTGTAATTAGTAAATTTTCGTAAATTATTTTAGAAAAGGACGATTTTACCCCCGAGTTTAAGAGGGGTTTGGAAGTCACTTTTTGTTTGGGAAGACTTTTGAAAGTTTTTCTTAGACCATTGCGTAGGTCTCGAACTCACAAGTTCGTAGACTGGCGGCACACGTAAATTAGAGTCTGTACGGGAAAGTTACGGGTCTGGAAAATCAGGGGTATTTTTGTAATTTTGAGAGGGAGATCTTTTTAAGCTTGTCACTCTCTCTCTCCTGAAACAATTGGCCAATCCCTTCTCTCTCCTCTGTCCCTTTTTCTCTCTACTTACTCGCGAAACCACCACCGAACACCCTCATCGGCCGCTTTTCCAGCTATTTCGAGCCAAACCCAATACACCATCTCCATGCTCTTGAACTCACGAGTCTATTGGTGTCCTTCTTGAAGCTTGAGAGCCACCGTACGTGACAGAACATCGATCGGAAGTTACACTAAACCTTTCCAGCCACCATAAGTATGAGTTTTCAATTTGGACTTGAGATTTGATTTTCTGGGCTCGAGTAGATAGTTTTAGGATATTAGATCGTAAAAATTGGTTAAGATTTGAAGAAATTAGAAAAGCTGCAAGGTTGGCCATTAATGACGGTTTCCGACCAAAGAGTGGCGGCGCCGGCCAGCCTAGGGTAGCAGGTGACTGGGAGCTGCAATCGCTCTCAACCATGCGTGTGGCGTGCGTGGGGGCGTGTTGGAAGAAAAGTATGACAAGTAAATGCAACACAATTCTTAACAATGAAATCCTAGTAAGTGCATTAATCAATAGATAGAGTAGTAGTACAATGAAACACTAGTATAAGAAACTTGTAATGTGAATGTGAATGAAAGCTGGCAGGTGTGAACACTCTTGGCAGCTGGGCAGATTCTAGGGCAGGCACTAAAAGCTTGGACTTTGGCCCTTGGGATGTCCTGGTCGTGCCACGGCGCGCCTTACTACTTGTATGGCTTCTACACATGCCAAAGAGTCTGAAAATACCAAAGAGTATGAAAATACCTCATGTCTCGATTACTTAGTTGTAGGATGACAAATGGCCTCTTTGGAGCTTACCGGGTCATGTCCAGGACCTGGAACTATCGTGGCCCTCAGGAGCCTGAATTAGGGCGCAGCCGCGCATTGGCTTTGGATATGGGAACTCGAATTAGGGCGTAATCACGCCTTAAGTTTGCATCTGGGACTTGTCTTTAAAACATGTTAGGGACACATCTAGGACCTCATTGAGGCATGGAGAAAGCACGCCTTAATTGGAACCTAGACTCTTGGCCCTATGGAGGACACGCCTTGGGCCTCTCTGGGACAGTTACTTGGCTCATTCCATGACATGTCATGGACATGACTTAAGGCTCGATTGGGCTGTCTTTGAGACATATCAGGGACATGTCTTGAACCCGGTAGTGGAAGGACAAAGGCATGTCATGGCCTTATTTTGAGGTTCTTGACCTATGCCCTAAATAGGGCGCACTGGCGCGTGCTAGGGCTCGGTTTAGGACCCGATATTGAATTGAAGACAACTCCTTTATTTGAACTCCGATTTGAGCCATTATTTTTCCAGTATTCTTAGAATTGGGTTATCTTTCTAAAGCCTGCACATGTCTCACAAACACATCACTTTCTACTATGGATGACTTGTTTCAAACAAAAGACAAGTAATGGGGCATAATATGACATGAAATACATGTAGGAATTATGACTTAAAAAATACCCCCAAACCTAGCTTTTGCTAGTCCTCGAGCAAAACAAAGAATAAAAACTAAACAAAACTAAGTGACTCAATCTTAATTAAGGATAGAACATTTAAACCACTAGGTTCACCTAGTAGGTGGAGTTTTGTCTCCTTTTACTTAACAACTAAAAATAATAATAACTAAATAGAATACTTAACAAATTAATAAGGAACAAAGCAAATAGATCACGTTATGCCAAACTAGAGATATGCCAATTTCAAGTAAGTACCTTGTGTTAAGTGTGAACGTCCTTGCTTCAAGATTTCAAGTTTAAAAATAACAAAGTTCATATGCCTTAGAAAGATTTCGACTCGACTCTATCCTTACTAAGCAACTCTCAATTTCTCTCATGAACCCTAAGGTTTCACTCTTGCAAGCATATGTGATGAGTTTGTGTAAAGGAAGCAAATATAGTCACATATGGAATATCATGAAAGAAAGGCAATTTCTGAAAATAGATCTCATGAAGGAATTGAACTTTAAGAATGTAGAGACATACCTTAACTCCAAGCAAGACGTCGCATAAGATCAGTTAGGTCTTCATTCAAGGGTTGTAATCGGGCTAGGCTTAAAGGGATTAGAAGAAAGGGATTGGGATTCAAAAGCCTAAGCTGTGACAAGGCATGGAGTAGCATGACTTGGAAACTTGATTTTCTTCTTGGCTTCTTCTTGGCCTATGGCCAGACTTGTTGCTTTCAATGGCTTCATGAATTTTGAACTTTGAATGATGTTGATTTGTGACTCTTATTCTCATTGGCTCACTTGTCTTAGCTCAATCTTTTTCTTATCCTTTTTCTTTCTCTTTTTCTTCTTTCTTTTCTTTCTTTTTCACATTTTTTTTCAAACTAAGCCAACATCATGCAATGACTTACATTGTGTTTTCTGCCAAAAATAGGACTTTGGTCACTTGGGATGTCTAAGACATTTCCCTTGACATCAAATTTTACATTTTGGCCTCTTTTGGCTGTGTCATGGCTTTGACTTGCCCTTAGGAGCTTCACGGCTTATTTCTGATTTTGAACACCTTGATACATCTTCTTCCTTCCCATGTCATGAACTTCATTTGGCATGTCCTTGTCTAAACCTAAGCTATTGGGAATGGCCAAGATTGAGGGCTTCCTATCTAGGGCTCAGTTTTGATGTGGGTGATGAAAGAACGGGTTAAGTGTTTTGACTTCAAAGTGAGTTAAGGGAGCATGCAAAGGGACATATATGGCTTTTACAGGGTTCAAACATGCATAGCCTATATCACTTCTTATGGTATGTCCAACTTAGAATCAAGAGCCACTACATAAGATGTTAGTTCTTTAAAATTCAATGCAAAGTGATAATTATGTGATCAATCAATATAGAATGAATTGAATAGTGTTTAAGAGTAGAACAAAGTAAATCACTCAAAAAGAAAGGCATTAGGCTCAAAATCTCACATAGGGTAGTCTCCACTAATTTTCTAGGGTTCACTTAAACAACAGAGTATAACGTCAAGAAAGCTAAATCAAGCACACCATAGGAAATAATAGAACTAACAGAATCATCTCAAATGTCAAGGTTCAAAATACGAGTTCAGAATTTAAAGACGGAAACATAAACAGTTTAAAAAGAGAATCATAAATACATGAGTGAATAGCACAAATCTCCCCCTTTGTCGAGGAAAGCCAAAGTACCAAAACAGCACAAATCTCCCCCTTCATTGAGCACCACGGCGATGGCCACGTCCACGTCCATGAAAAAAACTCTGAGTAGTAGCAGCAACAACCTCTCCAATACAGCTTCGTGCCTCAACAGATACACTGGCCATGCGATGCTGTTCCTGCACATGTTGAGCAACAACAACAGGACCCGAGGCAAAAGAAGAAGAGGAAGAAATATTAGTGGAAGCATTGAGCTTAGAGCTGAGACCCATGGATTGAGTTTAAACGGCTCAGTAGCAGGTAAAATCACAACAGTGGAGCGCGAGGGAACACCAAGTGAGAGCAAAGGCGGGTGAGAAGGCAGGGTAACCCGAGAGAAGCACAAATAGGCTTGGAGGGAACATGTGTCATCATAAGCCAAGCAAGGGGAACCGGCAACCCATGTGACAGAGTCCAAAGCGCAGGATGAGCATTAGATAAGTAGGCTTTGCAAGGCTTCTGACCAGCGCCAGGAGGCAAAGTGGGATCAAAATAAGCCAGAGATTTGTAAATATCAAACGTGACAAAAGACATCTGCTGGTTAAAAAACTCAACCTCTTCATCAGAAGAACAAACCGGATTAAGGCCAAGGACATCACTGATCAAGTCCACTGTGAAAGGAATAGCAGTACCCCGAACCACGACACGAGAGCCCTAAGAATGAGTCTCAGAAGGAATGTTGTCATAGAACTCGTGAACCAAGGACAGATTATAGGAATGTTGTGAAGACACAAGATCATGAAGCACATACTGATCAACGATGTCCAACAACTGAAGACCATCACGAAGAAGATAGTCTTCAAAGGCAAAATTTGGTTCGAACACAATGGGACGTTGGGTGAGAGACAAAGAAGACGACATTATGAATAGAAAAGAAAGGATGAGGAGAAGGAACAAAGATGGTAGGAAGAGAAATGATTATGTGGAAGAAGAGATGAAAGTTACTAAGACCTCAAACACACAACAAAATAAATAGCACACTGTCAGGACCTGTCCCGAATTTCCCCTCGAAACCCGGGAAGAACCCTGATCCCGTCTGACAACCTAAGGAAAGGTTCCCAAATACCCTTCAATCCTTAGCATATAATAATAACAATAAATAATTTCTCTTGTCAGACAAGGGATTTAAGCACTTAAAATTCCCGTAAGTAAATACCAACCAAATACAAGAATATCAGAGCGTCTAAGTAGGATCAATGTACAAATTAGATATCCTACTCAAGTACAACTATACAGCGTAGCGGAAGTGCTAATGCCTCTGCCTCGAGATACTGTCCTCGTCAACTCTACGGCCTGAAGGGGGTTTAAACACAAAAGTTGTGAGTGGACAAAAATAATCGTTTATAAAACGCTTTCCAAGGAATATTACCTTTTCCCCCCTCCATTTATAAAACCATGCATGCATCACATAAACAATTCATGTTATAAAAACATCATCTTTAAATCACCGGCATTTTCATGTTCAAAATCATTTATTTCCACCTAGACACATAACATCTCAAATCCACTATCATCGACACATCCACTAGCCACCAGGGTATCCCTTGGGGTGTGCTAGTACTGTATCACAACTCTCTGTACTATGCTATCACTTCAGTCGGCCTATCTCTCGACTAGCATATCATATCAGTCAGCATATCTCGACTATCTTATTATATCAGTCGGCATATCTCGACTATCATATAATATCAGTCGGCATATCTCGACTATCATATCATATCAGTCGGCATATCTCGACTATCATATCATATCAGTCGGCATATCTCGACTATCATATCATATCAGTCGGCATATCTCGACTATCATATCATATCAGTCGGCATATCTCGACTATCATATCATATCAGTCGGCATATCTCGACTATCATATCATATCAGTCGGCATATCTCGACTATCATATCATATAAGTCGGCATATCTCGACTATCATATCATATCAGTCGGCATATCTCGACTATCTTATCATATCAGTCGGCATATCTCGACTATCATATCATATCAGTCGGCATATCTCGACTATCTTATCATATCAGTCGGTATATCTCGACTATCTTATCATATCAGTCGGCATATCTCGACTATCATATCATATCAGTCGGCATATCTCGACTATCATACTTTAACTAAAATAGTGGAAAACATTTGTCTAGAAATCATTTCTAACATTCAGAAATTCAATGCCACAATACATAACCGTATTTAACAAAGATATTTTGTTGCATGCAATTCAGTTTATAAAACAAAGTCCACTCACAAACCTGTTCAAGCTAGCTCAATCCCGTCTCGCTCGTTCCTCTGAGGTTCCCGGAACAATATCGCCTGTCAAAAACAACAATCGGGATTACCGGCTAGTAATAAGACTCGTATATAACAACTTCCTAAACCTCGGGAAGTCTACCCTTGCTGTTCCTAAAATCACAGCAACTTCGGACACTTCAAACGACCTCTAAACGATGTCCGATCAACCTGAAACCTGTACCAACAGATTCAGAACGTCCGAAACTAGTTGCCACGCGCCGCCGTGTCGTCAGCCTCGACCCCACGCGCCGCCACGCGCCGCTGGAAGGTCGGCACACGGGCCCACGCGCCCTCACGCGCCGGTCACGCGCCTGCTATAGTAACCACGCGCCTGAACCGATCCAACCTGGTTCGGCTCAACCTGACCCTGTCCAACTCGACCCGACCGGTTCACTCAACTCGACCGGTTCAACTCGACCCGACCGGTCACCGATGACTCGCCGGAGAAGACGACCGGACTGTCGTCGCCGTCGCCGGAAGTTGGCCGGAGAAGATGACCGGACCGCCACCTCCGCCGCCGTCTGGTTCGCCGGAATCCATCATTTCCGACCGAATTTTCAAGCTTTACAACTTCCTCAAAACTCAACCGTTTTACACAAATTTTACGTCTAAATCTATCTACTCAAACCCAGGAATCCAAATATAACCTCAAAACATCAAACACGTACCTCTATAAGCTGGAAAATCGATCCAAAGATCCGAAACTTCCTTTACTCGGCTCGGCTTCCACCGTGGTCCTCTCCTTCGATGGTTAGTACGGTTGTGATCGTGGGAAAGAGTAGAATACGATTAGTTGATCCAAATGGGAAGTTAAAGCCTTGAATCCGACGTTGACTTTTGGTTTTCTCTTCGGGTAAGTTTCGCACGGTTTGGGTGGGTGTGTTTGTGTTATATTTGTTACAGAGTGAATGAGTGAGTGCAGATAAGGAGATAAGATGAAATGAAGATGTAAAATAATTGAGGTAAAATATCTCCCATCCATGGCAAATTACCAAAATGCCCTTACACATCTAGACCCACAACTTCCGTATACGAACTCCGTTTCCTGCGTGCCGCCTGTCTACGAACTCGTGAGTTCGAGACCTACGCAACGGTACCCGAAACAACACCAAAAGTGTCTCGAAACAAAACTTGATTTCCAAGCCCTTTACCAACCAAGGGTAAAATCGTCATTTTACAAAAATTAATTGCATAAAATCAATTATGAAAAGTCCGGGTTGTTACACACACAGAGAGACATCGGATTGGATGAAGGGAACGGCCAAATAGTAATTTCTAGAAGTAACCGTTAGGTGAATCAAAGCAAGCAATTAATGCACATTAAGACTGAAAGAAACACCAATGCCAGGACAGAAATACAGAGACCAAATTCCCAAACCAAACCAGCAAGACTCATCAGAGAAAAAGAAGCAGCAAAAAGCAAAACCAATCACATAGTAAAAACGTGACTACTTACTGACACAAACATGAAAAGTGGAAGGAAAAGAGTCCTTGTGACCAGTCAGATCAGAAAGAGAAATAAGTAAGCTGAGAGAGATAGGGAAATCACAAGAAACAAAATATAAGTTAAAAGATAGAAAGCTCCCCCTAAACTAAAATTATATCTTGAAAAGAAGTCCTTTTTCACTCAAAGTCTAAGAAGTTGAAGAAAAATATGGTTAATGAAAATTAATTTGCGATAATCCCGAAAAGAGTCACAAAACCAAAAAAGTACCAAAAACTTCAAAGAAAAATGAACACAAAGAGAAGAGTTTGATTAACAATCAAATCAAGCACAAACAAAACATAGAGAAGTTTTTTTTTTATTATTAATTTTGAAGATCAGAATCTAATCTAGATTTTTGGTCCACCCTGTGGACACATTTTTTTTTATTATTATTGTGGCTCAAGAAAAATGGCTCTTTGTCCTAAACCACCAAACACACCCTTATAGCTACTCAGGATCGTGACTTCTTTGGTCACACTTCAATAGTACCCTTTTGATCCCTAGACCACCAAAAATACCATCCTTATATCATCCTAGGATTGTGATTATTTTGATCACACTTCAAAGCACAAAAACATCCTGGAAATGTGTGTTGAGAGTAGAACAAACAACTTCTAAATGTCATAGATATTTGAAGCATGGTACTCAAGAGATTAGGAGACACAAGTAGGGAAAAAGGAAATATCCAAAAATCACAGATAAGGAAGTTGAAAGACAAAAGTGAGAATGACTTCGAACCAAAATACACAAAAGAAGAAAGGGAGAAACTGTTTTTTTTTTTTTGTATATTTAACTAATAGGTCTGACTAGTCGCAATAGCAATCTATCAAACAACACACATACCAATAGAACTACTAAGATATTCAAATCTTGTGGTTCTAAGGCCTTCGTTAAAATGTTAGCAAGTTGTTTATCGGTAGATATGAATGAAAGTGATAAGGTTTTGTTTTCAACTAATTCATGAATAAAGTGATGACGAATGTCAATATGTTTGGTTCGAGAATGTTGGACTGGATTGTTTGAATTATCTATGGCGTTAGTGTTGTCACAGTACACTGTAAAAGCTGCTTGACTAATACCATAATCACTAAGCATTTGTTTTAACCACAACCAATGAGTACATCAACTTCCTGCAGCAACATACTCTTCTTCAATGGTTGACAAGGAGATACAACTTTACTTTTTGCTATGCCATGCAACAAGATTGTTGCCAACATAGAAAAGACCACCAGAGGTATTCTTACGATCAGCAAGACATCCTGCCCAATCTGCATCACAGTACCCCACTAAGTCAATGGTGGTATCATGTGTATACCATAATCCCAAATTTAGAGTTTCCTTAACATATTTGATTATCCTTTTGACAGCAAGAAGATGTGACTCTCGAGGAGCACTTTGAAATCGTGCACATGCACCAACACGGAAGGAAATATCAGGTCGACTAGCTGTGAGATAGAGAAGACTACCAATCATACTTCGATACAAAGTAGGATTCATAGTCTTACCAGAGAGATCATATGTGAGTTTTGTGCTCTGACACATTAGAGTGAGTGCTGGTTTAACATAATCCATACCAGACTTGGAGATCAAGTTCTTGGCATATTTGGATTGAGAGATGAAAGTACCATCACTGTCCTGTCTGATTTGAAGACCAAGAAAATAGGACAGCTCACCAACAAGACTCATTTCAAACTCACTAGTCATAATAGTAATGAACTTTTGAACAAGTGTTTGAAGTAGATCCAACAACTATGTCATGAACATAGACTTGAGCTACCAAGATATCTGTGTTAGTATGTTTCACAAACAAGGTTTTATCCACAGTACCCCTAGAATATCCATTACTAAGGAGATGAGATGACAATCTGTCATACCAAGCACGAGGTGCTTGTTTCAATCCATAGAGAGCTTTGTGAAGTTTATACACATGATCAGGATGAAGAGGATCTTCAAAGCCTTTTGGTTGGGCAACATAGACCTCTTCATTCAGATATCCATTTAAGAAAGCAGTTTTGACATCCATTTGAAAAAGTTTGAACTTAAGATGACAAGCTACATCACAAAGCAATCTAACAGATTCCATCCTAGCAACTTGAACAAATGTTTCATCAACATCAGTACCCTTAATCTGAGTATATCCATGAGCTACAAGATGAGCTTTGTTTCTGACCATAACACCACTATCATCATATTTATTATTGAATATCCACTTAGTACCTATCACATTGACATCTTGAGGTCTGGTGACTAGTTCACAGACCAGATTCTTTTCAAACTAACCTAGTTCTTATCAAATTGACCTAGTTCTTCTTGCATTACAAGAATCCACTCTTGATAGATAACATACATTTGCAATTTGTGATAGATAACATACATTTGAAATTTTTGATAGATAACATACATTTGAAATTTGTGTGGACACTTGATGTCTAGTGCGTACACCTTGATTTATGGCACCAATTATACCAGAATCAAGGTGATTATCTATCCATTTTGTCTTGTTGATTGCATCAACATTCACCTATGAACCTTTAAGTTCAGATGATAGAAGTTGTGTTGAAGGTGTGACACATGAAGAAGATACACCATTAGATTCATCAGGAAATAGATTATCATCATCAGCAGCTAACTCCACTGATGCTCCTAAGTCATCTATTTTAACATTTTCTGACTCCATCAAAGTGTTTGTTCTAAGATTGAACACTCGATATGCCCTGCTAGTTGAGGAGTATCCAAGAAAGTGACCCTCATCACTTTTAGGGTCAAACTTAGTCAAAGCCTCCCTATCACGCAAAATATAACAAGTACTACCAAAGACACGAAAGTAGTAAACCCTAGGTCTTTTTCTTTTCAAAATCTCATAAGGAGTTTGATGAGATCCAAGTCTTAGAAATACCCTGTTACTGATGTGACATGCAGTGTTCATGGATTCAGCCCAGAAATGTTTAGCCACGTTTTTGCTATTAAGCATGACACGAGTCATTTCAATTAGCACACTATTTTTTCTCTCCACAACACCATTTTGTTGAGGAGTGATTGGTGCATAAAATTCATGCTTAATACCATGTTTGGCATAGAAACATGCAAATGTTGCATTCTCAAACTCAGTACCATGATCTGATCTAATACGAGCAAGAGAAGAATGACTAGTCATATATGCAGACTGTAATTCCTTAAACAGAGTCTTAAACTCAGTATATGTCTCAGTTTTATTTTTTAGAAAACATACCCAAGAAAACCTTGAGTAATCATCTACAATAACTAAGACATACTTTTCCCACCAAGTGAGAGAACATTGACTGGTCCAATCAATTCCATGTGAAGGAGTTCAAGTATTCTAGAAGTTGTGATGTGAGGATCGTTAGGATGAGATGACTTAGTTTGTTTACCAAGTTGACATGGTCCACATACATGACTAGCATTTCTTTTGAGTTTCGGAAGTCCCTTAACCTAGTCTTTCATAGCTAAACGTGTTAGATCACTAAAATTCATATGACCAAGACGTTGATGCCACAAAAGACTTGTTTCACCAACAACCCTATGACAAACATTGGTCTGACCAATGGAACTCCAATCAATGCGAAAAAATGGTCTTTAGACTGTCCAACATAGAACATTTCATTCCCAGACTCACCAATAATTCTACATCAAGCTCTAGTCATCCTAACCACTTTAGCCCACTCATCACAGAGTTGACTAATGCTTATGAGGTTTGAAGTCAAACCTTGAACAAATCTGACATTTTTCAGATATGGCAATCCTGGTATTTTGAAAGTACCTTTTGCAGTCACAAGACCCTTGTGACCAACTCCAAAAGTAACACTCCTTCCATCAAAAGTATAAAGTGACTCAAAAACACTTGAGTCACCAGACATATGTCTAGAATAGCCACTATCAAGATACCATACACTTGAATGTGGGGTAGCAAGAGCATTCAACACAACCTGACATTGCTGTGTTGTTCTCTCTACCCACTTATGCTTAGGTTTAGTTACTGGTGATGAGGATGCAGCAAGAGCCTTAGCAATCCTAGTCACTTCATGCAAGAGATATTGAACAGTGCCATGCAATGATGTATTACTTGAAAATGGCTCATTTTGTGTTCTTTTCAATTTTAAGCATTTTGGTCAAATATGACCTTTCTCTCCACAATAATGACGCACATGAATGAATTTCACTTTCTTGTCATGACTTACTTTTGAATCATCATGTGAATGAGTCAGAGAGGGACTGAGATGTCTAGTCTCAGAACATGATGCTTTGGATTCTCTTACAAACTTCATTTGCTTGCTTGGTTCTTTTGACTCTGACCTATTGAAACCAATTCCAGACATATCACCATGAACCTTTCCCATATTGAGCATTTTATCAACCTTTTGAGCACTAATGTGTAGCGTAATGACCTTTGCATTGCTTCATTGACCTGATTGTGTAGACACTTTTTTGCTTCTTGAAACAAAGTCTCATTCTTTTTTAAATCATCAACATGATTGATCAGTCTTTCATTTTTCAGCCATTATATTCTTCAGTTTCTCATCTTTAACCTTATATTCTTCAGCCATTATATTCTTGCATTTTTGAATTCACAAATCTCTTTCATCAGTTATGTCAATTTTCTTTCAAGAATAAGATTTTTCTTTTGAGTCTCACATGTTTTCTCAAACAAATCATCTTATTTTTTGCACAACAAACCATATGACAAGTCATCTGAATCTTGTTCATCAGCTGACATCAGATCTTGTTTTGATTCAAATGAATCATCATAGATTGAAGCAACAAATGCTACAACACTGCCTTCTTCATCAGAATCTGATTCAGAATGTGATGAACTTTCTGATTCAGTGTCAAACCAAGTGGCTGTCATTGCCCTATTTTTCTGTTTGAATTGGTTCCTATTGTTTGCACAGTCAGCAGCAATATGACCAATTCCCCCACAAGTAAAAAACTTGATTGATTTTCTGTTTCCTTTATTATCCTTGAACCTTGATGATTTGTTATTGTTTCCATCATTTTTAGACTCAAATTTGCCTTTTCCAATGTTCCTATACTCAGATTTCCATTTATTTTCAAAGTCCCTGGACTGACTCCCACTTGCTCTTGCATCTCTAGTCTTATCTTTTAGTATTCTTCTGAATGTTTTAGCAAGGAGAGACATTTGATCCTCCACACTTTGTGAGGAATAAGACAAGGCAATATACTCAGTTTGAGAAGACTGTAAAGCAATGTTCTTTCCCTTTTTAGAGTCCACAGTTTCCATGTCCATTTCCATTTCAAATGTCATTAGTTTACCCACTAACTTGGCCGAATGTCTTTTAGATTTTGAACTTCCATAATAGCAATTTTCTTAGGTCGAAACTTACTAGGCAAGGCACGAAGAATCTTTTGAACAATGGTAATTTCAGAGATAGGTTCACCAAGACTGACACACTCATTTGTGATTGACTCAAGACGTTCATAGAACTCTGTGGACGACTCTGTCTCACTCATTCGAATTTCTTCGAATTTTACCAAGGACATTTGAAGCTTCAAGTCATGCATTTGAGCATCACCTTTATTTACGATTCTAAGTTTATCCCAAGATTGCTTTGCAGTGGTGCAATTTCGATTGTGTGAGAACTGTGATGTAGACAATATCATGACAATGGCATTTCTAGCTTTCTTATTTGATGATGAGGCAAGTACCTCACCTTGAGTCCACTCAGATCTTGGTTTATCTATTGACTCATTATCTACAGTTTTCCTAGGACACCTCCACTTAACAGTAAGGTATTCAAAAGCAACTTCATCATAGGCATCGAGAAAAATCTCAAATATTTCTCGCTAGGCAACATAGTTTGTGCCATCAAAGAAAGGTGGATTGTTACAGGAATTCTTGTCACGCTCCATCCTTGACACAACAAAAAATTGATATCAACTTACACACTAGGACCGACTCTAAGTGAGTCTAGAGCCGGCTTTGATACGAACTGAAAGTTGGATACAATTTTAAGCTTAATATTCAAGTGACCAGTCACTGAATCATAACTAACATTCCAGACAAAATCCAGCAATCAATCCATTTCACATTCACACACACACACACACATATCAATCACATGCACCTTGCAAGAATCATAATCTCATAGTGACAACCTAAGCACTCAGAGGCCCCATCAATGTAGGCAGCCTTTTGCTAGTTCTAAGTGATCATGTGTGAAATCAAGAATGTTCAATAATCAATAACAATGATAATTTATCATATCAAAACAAATTGAACAACAGAGCTTGATACCCTGAAACCTTCCTCTAGGTGAAAATTGGGGGTCTCTCAACTGACCTGGCAATCGAATAAAATCAAACGTTAATTACAAGGTACATCATGCTCATTTCTTCTAGCCTAGAACTAAAGATGCAGCCATACCTCATGCAACCTTGATTTTATCCAAATTAGCTGTGGTCCTTTGCTCTTGATTACAGAAGCTTAGCCATCCACATGACGATTATTCACAGTAGGAAGCACCAAAAAATTGTTTGATAGAAATTTAAAACAAACAATCATTATGTGCTCATCAAGCGATATTTCTTGATGAACCCAGAAATAAGTAAAGGATTAAAATGCGATTCAAAGAATCTGATTTCAAAACGGTTTTGGAAAAATCAAATCAAAGTTTTATAAAACTTTGATAAACAAAACCCAGCTTCATGAAATCATATTTTCTCAGCCAATTCGTTTTTCAACAACGAAATCAAAAACTCAGGATGAACGATTCTCTGGATTGACACCCATAGCCAAAATCTCAGAGAGTCAATAATCTGATTTTCCAAAATAATACCCCAACCCATATTCGCAGTAGAGATGAGAAAAAATTTCTCAACAGCTGAACTCAAAACGCAAAGCAACAGTAACAACTTATAACCAAAAAGTCGATAATACCCTTGACTCAAAAGACTCAGTAAAAAGCTGAAAAAGTGAAAATAATAATTGTACTGCGACTAGTCATGTGCTACACTGCATTCTCTTGAAACTTCATCTTCAATATTTATTAAAAGAGAAACAAGGCTAAGTCCTAGAGTTTGAGCATGAAACAAATTACATATGGAGAGGAAAAGCCAATTACATTAAACATTCCTAAAACAAGAACTAACAACACTAATGATTAATTGAAGAATGTAACTTATTAACAAGTAAAGAACTAAGTTCCTAGTAGTGTACCCCCAAACCTAAATGTTGCAAAATTTTGATCTACACCCCTAAACCTAATCTAAACATAATTCCCAATGTTAACAAGTTAAAACACTAAGAGCAACTAAGTAAAGAGTTAAAGGAGGCAGGCAAAACAGAAAACATAAAGAAGATGGAATGAAGCACAAACTAGGACTAGGTTGCCTCCTAGGAGCGCTTGATTTAACGTCTAGGCAAGACGTGCCTTGCAGGTCAAGCAAAGGTTGTCACAGCAAGGTCTACTTCATGAACAGCTGGCACTGAAAAAGCTTCAAGGTATGGTTTTAGGCGATGGCCATTGACCTTGAATTCGAATCCATTACGGTCCAACTTGAGCTCCATGGCACCATGGGGTAGTTCCTTGAGGATAATATAGGGTCCTCACCATCTTGATCTTAGCTTGCCTGGGAAGAACTTGAGACGTAAATTGAACAAGAAGGCCTTCTGTCCTCTCTCAAAGGACTTGCGGACCAGGTGCTTGTCATGATAAGCCTTGGACTTTTCTTTGTAGATTCTAGAGCTTTCATAAGCTTCATTCTTTGTGGTGATGGCCTACCTTATCTATGTCCATGTTGACACGCTTGATGGGCCAAAAGGCCTTGTGCTCTAATTCCACAGGCAAATGGCATCCTTTGCCAAGGACAAGCCTAAATGGGGACATGCAATTGGTGACTTATAGGTAGTCCTATATGCCCAAAGGGCATCATTGAGCTTATTGGACCAATCCTTCCTTGATGGTCCCACGGTTTTCAAAGGGATGGCCTTGAATTCTCTATTTGAGATCTCAGCTTGTACACTAGTTTGAGGATGATATGGATTGGAGATTCAATGTGTGACTCCATATTTCCTCATGAGTGCCTCAAATGTCCTATTGCAAAAGTGGGAGCCACCACTACTAATGATGGCCCGTGGTGTGCCAAATCATGCCAAGATGTGAGATTGAATGAAGTTACACACTACTTAGAATCAATAGTCTTGGTTGGAATTGCTTCCACCCATTTAGAAACATAATCAACAACAAGTAGAATGTAAAGAAAACCAAATGAGCTAGGGAAGGGCCCCATGAAATCAATGCCCCAAACATCAAAGAGTTCTACAACTAGAATAGGGTTTAGGGGCATTTGATCTTTAGGGCCAATATTACCTTGTCTTTGGTACTTTTCACACGTGATGACATGCTCATGAGCATCCTTGAAGATAGTGGGCCAATGTAATACACATTAAAGGACCTTAAGGGCTGTCTTCTTGGTACCAAAGTGGCCTCCACATGCTTTGTTGTGGCAGAAGTCCAAGATGGACTTGACCTCAGTTTATGGGATGCATCTCCTTATGAGTTGGTTAGGGCAGTGTTTCCATAGGTAGGGCTCATCCCAAATGTAATATTTGGCTTGCTTGACAAGCTTGTCCCTTTGAAACCTAGACATATGAGAAGGAATCAAGGTAGTGGCAAGATAGTTTATAGTCAGCATACCAAGGGTCAAAAGGTTTGAGGTGGAAGAGTTGCTCATTAGGGAAGCTTTCTGGGAGAGGAAGTTGGTCCACTTCTTCATTGGACCCGTGGATAATTCTGCTCAAGTGGTTAGCTACCACATTCTCACTTCCTTTCTTGCCTTTAATCACAAAATCAAACTCTTGAAGCAATAGCATCCATTTAATGAGCCTTGGCTTGGCATCCTTCTTGTTAAGAAGGTACTTAAGAGCTGCATGGTCAGTATAGATAATAACTTTTGTTAGAAGAAAATAAGACCTAAACTTCTCTAAAGCAAATATCACAGCTAAAAGTTCCTTCTCAGCAGTAGAATAGTTAAGTTGAGCATCATTTAAAGTTCTACTTACATAATAAATAACATGTGGTAACTTATCTATTCTTTGACCCAAGACTGCCCCAATGGCATAGTCTAAGGCATCACACATAAGCTCAAAGCGCAGGTCCCATCTTGGTGGCATGATGATAGGGGCAGCCGTGAGCTTGTCCTTGAGGGTCTCAAAGGACTCACGACATGCTTGGTTGAAGTCAAAGGTTGCATCCTTGGCAAGCAGATTGCACAAGGGCCTTGTGATGTTGGAGAAGTCCTTGATAACCTCCTATAGAATCCAGCATGTCCCAAGAAAGATCTGACTTCCTTGACTGAAGTGCGGTAGGGCAAACCACTAATGACATCAATTTTTTCCTTGTCCACTTCAATGCCATGGCTTGAGATGACATGGCCTAGTACAATGCCTTGTTGCACCATAAACTAACATTTTTCCCAATTGAGAATCAAATTGGACTCCCTGCATCTTTCTAGTACTCTAGACAGGTTTGTTAGACATAAATCAAAGGAGTTACCAAAAATAGAAAAATCATCCATGAATACGTCAATGATGTCTTCCACCATGTCTTAAAATATGCTCATCATGCATCTTTTAAGGGTGGCAGGGGCATTGAAAAGGCCAAAGGGCATCCTCCTATAGGCAACAGTTCCATAGGGGCATGTGAAGGTTGTCTTCTCTTGGTCCTCAGGTGCAATGGCAATTTGGTTGTAACTTGAATAACCATCTAGGAAGCAAAAGTAAGATTGTCCTGCAAGTCTTTCAAGAATTTGGTCAATAAAAGGTAATGGAAAGTGATCTTTGCAAGTAGTAGAATTAAGTTTCCTATAATATATGCATAATATCCATCTAGTTTGAACCCTTTGAGAACAAGCTCATCTTGTTCATTCTTGATGACTGTGATGCCACTTTTCTTAGGCACAACTTGGATTGGACTTACCCACTTGGAGTTTGAGATAGGGTAAATGATTTCCACGTCCAAAAGCTTAAGGAACTCCTTGTTGACTACCTCCTTCATAGGAGGATAGAGATGTCTTTGTGCTTCCCTAGTAGGTTTGGCCTCTTCCTCAAGTATGATCATGTGCATGCATTTTGAAGGGCTTATCTCCTTTATGTTAGCAATGCTCCATCCAATGGCTTGCATGTTGTCCCTTAGAACCTGCACTAGTTGACTCTCTTGCACATAAGTGAGATTAGAAGCAATAATGACAGGAAGTGTGTGATCCTTTCCTAAGAATGCATATTTCAAGTGTTCAGGCAAATGCTTGAGTTGAAGCTTAGGAGCTTGAATGATAGAAGGAATAGTCTTTTCTTCCTTAATAGGCAATGTCTCAAACATGAGTGGTCTTTGGTATGTATGTTGAGGCACGGCCTCAAACATATTTAGTTCCTCATTGACGTGGCCATCAAGGCCATTGTCACTATGAGAAGGCAAAGTGAGGGCCTTCTCAAGGGGATCATTAATACAAGCATTCATGATAGTTTGATGCAACAAAGATTCCATAGTGTTCCAAGGAAAATCAATTATAGGTTATAGAGGATATTGCATAGTGTCATGAACGAAAAAGGTTCTAGTCTTATCAAACACTTTGATAGATATTTGGCCTTGGTTTAAGTTGATTTCACAATTTATAGTGGCCAAGAGGGGTCTCCCAAAGATCAACAGAGGGTCCTCAATTTCAATGGACTTTTCCATTTTTAAGATGTAAAAGTCAGCAAGTATGCATGTATCTCCTATTTGTACTATAACATTTTCAATCATGCCCATAAGTTGTGTCACAGAAGAATTAGCAAGTCTAACACACAATTGAGTAGGTTTTAAGTCTCCTAAAGCAAGTAAATTGTAGACATGAAAAGGCATGATACTTATAGAGGCTCCTATATCACAAAGACAGTGCTCAAACCTTTTAGATTGGATGACACACGACAAGGCAAGAGGGCCTGGGACACTTCCCTTTCGTGGGAAGCATTGGAACTCTTTCAAAGTGGCAGTACTAATGTCTAGGAAATTTTTGGGGTCAAAACCACATTTTCTAGCTACTAGGTCTTTAAGGAGCTTGGCAAAGATGGGCATGGTCCTCACAAGCTTTGAAAATGGAAATGTGATTTGAAGATTGTGAAGCATGCTTGTGAGCTCTTGCTCAAATTGAGCATTCTTGTCCTTCTTTTCGAACCTGTGAGCGAAAGGTAAGTCAACATCATTAGTAACAAGAGGATTACTAAAAGTAATTTTAGACTTTGAATTTAAAGACAAAGAGGGTTTAGAAGTCTCATTATGGGCTCCTGCTATGTCCTGGGCACTGCTGTCCTGAGGTGTCTCGGATTAGCCAGGACCTGGAACTGAGGCAGAACTGCGCCTTAAACTGCGCCCTAAATCTGGCACGGTGCGCCCTAAACTGCGTCCTAAATCTGGCACATGGACATGTTCTGTGGCAAGGGCCTGGACATGATTTTCAGCCTCTTCCAACGTAGTTTTTGTCACAGTTGATCCTTGAAGTTCTTTTCTACTTCTAAGTTGAATGGCATTGGTAATGGCCTTATGGATGGTGTTTTTTTAGATTAATCTGGACTTGGCCAGGGAGTTGAGGTCCAGGATCTAATCTATTAAGTTGGATGGCCATCTGGCCTATTTGGGTTTCTATGGCTGTAATGGCACGGTCTGTCCTCTACTGGTTTGTTGTGGTGTTCTGAATTAGGTCAACCATCATGTCTTCGAAAGATCTCTTTCCCATGGCAGGATTGGCTTGAGGATGTTGAAGGACCTAATTGCGGAACTTGAGGGCCATGGCATGCCCTTTGAATCCAGGAGGTGTAGTGGGGTTTTGCACGTTTTGGTTATAGTTCCACTTGAAATTTGGATGGTTCCTCCATCCAAGATTGTAAGTGTTGGAATAAGGGTCTTTACAAGGCCTCATGCCATCGTTGTACATTCCAATATAATGGGCATCGTCTACCATAGGACATGTCTAAGAGTCATGGCCTTGAACTAAACACACATCACAACTCATAGTGGGTTTGGACTTGGCATCACATGGTTGTTTCACCATGGCCGTGAGTTGGGCTATGGTGTCATCGTTGTCCCTACTCACGGTGTTAATTGTCCTAGACTGTTGGCCCATATAACTAAATTGTTTTTCCCTTTGAGCAATGTGCTCAAAGGCTTCTCTAGCCTTCTCAGCTGTGCTATCCAAGGCACCCTTGGATTGAGAGTTCACCATCACTATATCACTTGTTTTCAAACCAACATATAAGTACAACATTAGGTGGCACTTATCAATGTTGTGATGAGGGCACTCTTGGATCATTCGATTGAACCTTTCCCAAAACTCATAGAAAGATTCATCCTCAGCTTGTTGGGGTCCCCTGATTTGTGCCTTAAGCTTATTAGTCTTGGCTAGGGGTTAGTATTGAGTGAGGAACTTAGAGTACAAGTCCCTCCATGAAGTAATGGATGCTGGTGCCACTAAATGGGACCATGCTTTAGCCTTGTTCTTAAGACTAAAATGGAACAACCTCAATCTGATCTCAGCCTCAGTCATCCCATTGACCCTTAAAGGGGAACATACTTCCACAAACTCCTTGATGTGCAAATGGGGGTCCTCACCCGAGAGACCAGGGTACTTAGGGAGCATGTAGATTGTCCCTAACTTTAGCTCAAAGTTCTCCACAATGGAAGGTGCGAAAACAATGGGGAATTGGTCCTCACTAACATGTGGAGTGGCATACTCCTTGAGCAGCCGTTGGGGTGGATTGGCTAAGACACGTTCCTCACGTCTTTCTGCCATTCTTGTAGGACTTGGTGATGGACTTGGATGAGGGGAACCTTGGATAGAAGATGAGGCATATGGTGGGGTTGATGCGCCGTGTACAGAGCCTTTGGCATAGCCCTGCGATGACATAAACTTAAGTACCTAAAATAGGCAAAAGAACTAAGTTAAAACAATCTAAGCAATGGACACCATTGAGGGACAAGTCCCTGGCAACAGCGCGAAAAACTTGTTGGAAGAAAAGTATGACAAGTAAATGCAACACAATTCTTGACAATGAAATCCTAGAAAGTGCACTAATCTATAGATGGAATAGCAGTACAAGCAAGGGTCGAATCCCACAAGGACTTGAATCAAACGGTGAGGTTCAATTGATCAAATTACTTAGTTCACAAGTTAAGTACTTAGATGTTTAAAGACAGAAAATAAAGACTCACACTAACTAGATATGCTTTGACACTTAACTAAACAAGACACTAAGTAAAAAACACGGACAAGGGATACTTTGCATGTTTAGGCCTCTTAAGCGCTCTAAACTTCTAGTCAATTATGTCATAAGTCTCTTAAGCTATTACAACACAAAAGAAAGCATTAAGTTCAAAAGGGATTTAATGATACTACACTAAGCCTAGGAATGTCATGGATCTCTTCACTGATTACGTTTGTTAAAATCCTTGATGCAAAATTATCGTTAAGTTATGCAATTAAAATGGTTAGTTTTAAGAACACAAAATAGTCTCAATTAAAGCAGTGAATCAATCTACCAAGGCAAACACAATAATCATACCAAGCGCCAAAATAAAATTAAGAAGCTGGCATGGTTAGGACTTCAAGATCAACCCTAACTTAAAAGAAACTACTCACTACGCATAATGGCAAATAAAAGCATGAACTAAATTGAATAAAGAGTTGAAAGATTAAACCCAAATAATATTCTCAAGGACCAACTTCAAGCACAGCTCAAGCAATCCTCCAAGAACACAACTTGATCTTCGTGAACAAGCCTCACGATAATAACTCAAAAAGGAGTAAAAAGTGTCTAGGTGTGAATAATGTATCGTCCCAAAAACACTGAACAAGGGCTCCCTTTTATAGACAAGGGAAAATCTTGTCCTACAAGAAGTATAATTAGAAACCCTAGCCTAGAGTATTCTAGAATGTTTAGCATACTTTTAAGTAAATAAAAAGTCCCTAGAATCTAGGAGAACCAATAAAAAACGGCTGGGAATGTGAATGAAAGCAGGGCAGATTGGCTGGAATCTGGGCAAGGGCAGATGCTGAAAGCTTGGACTTTAGCCCTTGGGACGTCTTGGTCGCGCCACAGCGTGCCTTAGTACTTGAATGGCTTCTACACATGCCAAAGTGTCTGAAATTACCTCGTTTCTCGATTACTTAGCTGTAGGATGGCAAATGGCCTCTTTGGAGCTTACCGGGTCATGTCTAGGACCTAGAACTATTGTGGCCCTCGGGAGCCTGAATTAGGGCGCATCCGTGCATTGGGTTTGGGTATGGAAACTCGAATTAGGGCACAGTCGCGCCTTAACTCTGCATCTAGGACTTTCTTTAAAACATGTCAGGGACACGTCTAGGCCCTCATTGAGGCATGGCGAAAGAACGCCTTAATTGGAACCTCGACTTGGCACTTGGCCCTACAGAGGACACGCCTTGGGCATCTATGGGACAGGAACTTGGCTCATTCCAAGACATGTCAAGGACATGACTTAAGGCTTGATTGGGCTGTCTTTGGGAAATGTCAGGGACATGTCTTGAACCCTATAGTGGCATGACAAAGGCATGTCACAGCCTTATTCTAAAAGTCCTCAGACACGGTTTTGGGTCCCGCATGGCTTGATGTGAGGTTCTTGACCTGCGCCCTAAATAGGGCGCACTGGCACTTCCTAGGGCTTGGTTTACGACCTGATATTGAATTGAAGATAACTCCTTTATTTGAACTCCGATTTGAGCCATTATTTTTCCAGTATTCTGATAATTGGGTTGTTTTTCTAAAGCCGGCACATGTCTCACAAAAGCATCACTTTCTATTATGGAAGACATGATTTCAAACAAAAGACAAATAAAGGGTCATAATATGACATGAAATACATGTAGGAATTATGACTTAACATGGCGCGTGCATGGTGGGTGAGCCGCATGGGAAGGCCACCGGCCCTCCACCGGCACTTGGGACCGGTCCATGGGCCACGTTGGTGCTTGTTTGGATGTTTTCGACATTTCGCATCGTTTGGCTCAGGTTTCAGGTCCATCAGAGTTCGTTTGGAGGCTGTTTTGGGCATCCTAAGTTACTTTGAACGCGTTTAGGCCTCGTGAGTATTTTCGGGGGTTAGAGGGGCTGAAGTTAAGGTTTAGAAACGTTGGTTATTAATCCCGGTTGTTATTTTGTCAGGCGATACTACTTCGAGGAGTTCAGAGGACCGTACAACACAGAGTTAGGCTTGCTTGGGCTTCCGATGAGTGGACGTTGGTTTTTAAATTATAATGCATACATAGGTATATGTTTTAAATGTTTTATTAATAATTATGAGATCTGAAAACCACGATTTCCCGTTTAAATGATCTGTTATGGACTATGAAGGTCAATAGTGATGGTGGGGAAACAAATTTGGTAATGACCTGGGCTTAGGCCCGGGAGGTGATTTTAGGGATTCTGGTTGATGGTTTTGGGATTTCGGCCCGGGTTTGTGGTTTAGGCTTGGCCTTGGTGGGAGGGCTAGTGGGAATTTGTTAGTTGACGACGAGGTATGCCATTGGGGATTCCATCATATGCTCGGTAGGACATGAGGTATTACATGGGGGATTCCATCATACACTCAGTAGGACACGAGGTATGTCATGGGGGATTCCATCATACGCTCGGTATAGTATGAGCCATGGAATGAAGGATTCAATCATAGACTCGGCGAAGTACGAGCTATGACTCGGAATTTCGGCTTTGGCCGGGGTTTACGGCTATGTCTAGGTTATTGGGTGATGACCTCGTGTAAGGACTCTTCCCGAATTTTTCCTCGAAACCCGGAAAGAACCCTTATCCCGTCTGACAGCTCCTTTACCTCAAAATTTAAGTACCAGAAATACCCTTTATTCTTAAATAATTTTTATTAAACTTTACATGGTTCCCAACAGAATCTCCGTACTTACTAATCACTCCTACTGTCAGACGCAGGATAAAAATACCGGTCAAAACCAAAACCTCGGAATAGTGGTGGTTCAAATAGAAATACTCTCTGATACCCAATGTCAGTAGTCAGACATTGCTGACATCTCTACTGGAAAACCACAAGACAACAAACTAGTCAGATACTAGTGAACCAATAATAATTCGTCCCTCTGGGTCACCGCCCACACCAACCCACTGACCCGGATGACGACGTATTTTCATATGTTGATTAGGCCCATAACAATTGTCGTCTGGTTCATATTAGAGCCGAAAATATCATCGGTTATCATATCGTATCATAACTCTCTGTACCATGATATCTCATCAGTCGGCATATCTCTCGGCTATCATATTCCTAGCCACCAGGGTATCCCTTGGGGTGTGCTAGAATATGTACTACTTGGACTCGACCACAATCTCTGCAAAATCACCTTTTATATTGGGGTTTACCGGGAGTCCGCCAACACGGAACCAAGGCCCGGCTTCTAGGCCCCATCAAATCGCTTTTATATTAGGGGTTCACTGGGAGTCCGCCAACACGGAACCAAGGCCCGGCTCCTAGGCCCCATCAAATCGGTTTTATATTAGGGGTTCACAGGGAGTCCGCCAATACGGAACCAAGGCCCGGCTCCTAGGCCCCATCAAATCGGTTTTGTATCCAAAATCAAGTATATATTTTGTTTATCATTTATCACAAATACGGTTTCAACTCAAAATCATGTACCCAAATAATTACCACGTCCAAACACTATCAAAACCGAATCCAACAACCATATCGTTTCTCACAACGCACTTCCACTGAAATATTGGAACAACAATTATCCAGCAATCATTGCACCCATACACAACAGTATTTAAATCGAGGATATTAATACATGCGTTACAATTTATAAATACCACCATACACAACAGTAATTAAATCGAGGATATTAATACATGCATCACAATTTATAAATACAACCATACACAACAGTAATGAAATCGAAGATATTTATACATACATTACAATTTATAAATCAAAGTCCGCTTACCATCACCATCCAACCCAAAACTCATGTACGCTCTAGCCTCAGAACACCTACACCATAATGACCCAACTACCTTGACTTTCCAAACTCAAAACCCTCTCCACGGTCAATCCTTACTGCTGGGATTGCCCAACAGAGCTCTAAATGAACTCCTATGGCCTCGAAACCAACAAAATCTGATCCGGAACGTCCCAAAACCTCAGTCACGCGCCGCCGTGACTTCGGGAACAGTCCCACGCGCCGCCACGCGCCACCGGAAGGTCCGAACACGCGCCCACACGCTGCCACGCGCCGGTCACGCGCCTGCTACAGTGTTCACGCGCCTGGACCGGTCCAACCCGGTCTGACTCGACCTGACCCGATCCAACTCGACCGGTTCACTCGACTCGACCGGTTCACTCGACTCGACCAGGTACCGGTGACTCACCGGAGAAGACGACCGGACGGCCCTCGCCGTCGCCGAAGGCTGGCCGGAGAAGATGACCGGACCGCCACCTCCGCCGCCGTCTGGTTCGCCGGAAACTGCCATTTCCGGCCGATTTTCAAGGTTCCTAACTTCTTCATTTCTTGATCGTTTTTCACGATCTACACATGGAAATTCATCTACTTTTCACCAGGAATCCAAATATGAGGTCAAAGTTCCGAGATCGTACCTGGTTTGGCCGGAAAACGGCCGAGAATGTTCGGTTCACCTCCCTCCTCCGTCCGTCGTCTACGTCGGTGCTCCCGCTCCAAGAACTACCCCAAAATGCTCGTGGGGTCCCGGGGAAGATCCTCCCGACCTTGGTTTTGTTCGAATCAGATCGAAATCCCTCCGATGAATATGGGCCTTCGGTGTTCGCACGGGGAGGGCTCGGATAGGACCGAGACTGCATCGACCAATCCCCCGAGGAGAGAGAAAAATATCTGTTATATAATTCCAACATTTCCAAAATTACCAAACTGCCCCTGCAGCTTCTAGACCCGTAACGAACTCATCGGATCTCCGTTTTCAGCGTGCCGCCTGTCTACGAACTCGTGAGTTCGAGACCTACGCAACAACCCAAGAAAAATTTCCAAAAGTATTACCAGTCAAAAAGTGACTCCCGAACCCATCCAAAACTGAGGGTAAAATTGTCCAATTCTCAAAATAATTTAATTTCTGGTCCGGGTCGTTACAATCTACCCCCCTTACAGAAATTTCGTCCCCGAAATTTTCCTAACACAGGTTAAAGAACCAACCTCCTATTCAGTTCAAGGTCACTAAAGAGGTAAACTCCTCAGATGCATCTTGTTAACATAATTCCTCAAATAATTTGCACATAAGTGTGCGGTATGCAGGAAGTTAACCTAAAGCTCTGATACCACTTGTAAGGACCCTTCCCGAATTTTCCCTCGAAATCCGGAAAGAACCCTTATCCCGTCTGACAGCTCTTTTACCTCAAAATTTAAGTACCAGAAATACCCTTTATTCTTAAATAATTTTTATTAAACTTTACATGGTTCCCAACAGAATCTCCGTACTTACTGATCACTCCTACTGTCAGACGCAGGATAAAAATACCGGTGAAAACCAAAACCTCAGAATAGTGGTGGTTCAAATAGAAATACTCTCTGATACCCAATGTCAGTAGTCAGACATTGCTGACATCTCTACTGGAAAACCACAAGATAACAAACTAGTCAGATACTAGTGAACCAATAATAATTCGTCCCTCTGGGTCACCGCCCACACCAACCCACTGACCCGGATGACGACGTCTTTACATATGTTGATTAGGCCCATAACAATTGTCGTCTGGTTCATATTAGAGCCGAAAATATCATCGGTTATCATATCGTATCATAACTCTCTGTACCATGATATCTCATCAGTCGGCATATCTCTCGGCTATCATATTCCTAGCCACCAGGGTATCCCTTGGGGTGTGCTAGAATATGTACTACTTGGACTCGACCACAATCTCTGCAAAATCACCTTTTATATTGGGGTTTACCGGGAGTCCGCCAACACGGAACCAAGGCCCGGCTTCTAGGCCCCATCAAATCGCTTTTATATTAGGGGTTCACTGGGAGTCCGCCAACACGGAACCAAGGCCCGGCTCCTAGGCCCCATCAAATCGGTTTTATATTAGGGGTTCACAGGGAGTCCGCCAATACGGAACCAAGGCCCGGCTCCTAGGCCCCATCAAATCGGTTTTGTATCCAAAATCAAGTATATATTTTGTTTATCATTTATCACAAATACGGTTTCAACTCAAAATCATGTACCCAAATAATTACCACGTCCAAACACTATCAAAACCGAATCCAACAACCATATCGTTTCTCACAACGCACTTCCACTGAAATATTGGAACAACAATTATCCAGCAATCATTGCACCCATACACAACAGTATTTAAATCGAGGATATTAATACATGCGTTACAATTTATAAATACCACCATACACAACAGTAATTAAATCGAGGATATTAATACATGCATCACAATTTATAAATACAACCATACACAACAGTAATGAAATCGAAGATATTTATACATACATTACAATTTATAAATCAAAGTCCGCTTACCATCACCATCCAACCCAAAACTCATGTACGCTCTAGCCTCAGAACACCTACACCATAATGACCCAACTACCTTGACTTTCCAAACTCAAAACCCTCTCCACGGTCAATCCTTACTGCTGGGATTGCCCAACAGAGCTCTAAATGAACTCCTATGGCCTCGAAACCAACAAAATCTGATCCGGAACGTCCCAAAACCTCAGTCACGCGCCGCCGTGACTTCGGGAACAGTCCCACGCGCCGCCACGCGCCACCGGAAGGTCCGAACACGCGCCCACACGCTGCCACGCGCCGGTCACGCGCCTGCTACAGTGTTCACGCGCCTGGACCGGTCCAACCCGGTCTGACTCGACCTGACCCGATCCAACTCGACCGGTTCACTCGACTCGACCGGTTCACTCGACTCGACCAGGTACCGGTGACTCACCGGAGAAGACGACCGGACGGCCCTCGCCGTCGCCAAAGGCTGGCCGGAGAAGATGACCGGACCGCCACCTCCGCCGCCGTCTGGTTCGCCGGAAACTGCCATTTCCGGCCGATTTTCAAGGTTCCTAACTTCTTCATTTCTTGATCGTTTTTCACGATCTACACATGGAAATTCATCTACTTTTCACCAGGAATCCAAATATGAGGTCAAAGTTCCGAGATCGTACCTGGTTTGGCCGGAAAACGGCCGAGAATGTTCGGTTCACCTCCCTCCTCCGTCCGTCGCCTACGTCGGTGCTCCCGCTCCAAGAACTACCCCAAAATGCTCGTGGGGTCCCGGGGAAGATCCTCCCGACCTTGGTTTTGTTCGAATCAGATCGAAATCCCTCCGATGAATATGGGCCTTCGGTGTTCGCACGGGGAGGGCTCGGATAGGACCGAGACTGCATCGACCAATCCCCCGAGGAGAGAGAAAAATATCTGTTATATAATTCCAACATTTCCAAAATTACCAAACTGCCCCTGCAGCTTCTAGACCCGTAACGAACTCATCGGATCTCCGTTTTCAGCGTGCCGCCTGTCTACGAACTCGTGAGTTCGAGACCTACGCAACAACCCAAGAAAAATTTCCAAAAGTATTACCAGTCAAAAAGTGACTCCCGAACCCATCCAAAACTGAGGGTAAAATTGTCCAATTCTCAAAATAATTTAATTTCTGGTCCGGGTCGTTACAATCTACCCCCCTTACAGAAATTTCGTCCCCGAAATTTTCCTAACACAGGTTAAAGAACCAACCTCCTATTCAGTTCAAGGTCACTAAAGAGGTAAACTCCTCAGATGCATCTTGTTAACATAATTCCTCAAATAATTTGCACATAAGTGTGCGGTATGCAGGAAGTTAACCTAAAGCTCTGATACCACTTGTAAGGACCCTTCCCGAATTTTCCCTCGAAATCCGGAAAGAACCCTTATCCCGTCTGACAGCTCTTTTACCTCAAAATTTAAGTACCAGAAATACCCTTTATTCTTAAATAATTTTTATTAAACTTTACATGGTTCCCAACAGAATCTCCGTACTTACTGATCACTCCTACTGTCAGACGCAGGATAAAAATACCGGTGAAAACCAAAACCTCAGAATAGTGGTGGTTCAAATAGAAATACTCTCTGATACCCAATGTCAGTAGTCAGACATTGCTGACATCTCTACTGGAAAACCACAAGATAACAAACTAGTCAGATACTAGTGAACCAATAATAATTCGTCCCTCTGGGTCACCGCCCACACCAACCCACTGACCCGGATGACGACGTCTTTTCATATGTTGATTAGGCCCATAACAATTGTCGTCTGGTTCATATTAGAGCCGAAAATATCATCGGTTATCATATCGTATCATAACTCTCTGTACCATGATATCTCATCAGTCGGCATATCTCTCGGCTATCATATTCCTAGCCACCAGGGTATCCCTTGGGGTGTGCTAGAATATGTACTACTTGGACTCGACCACAATCTCTGCAAAATCACCTTTTATATTGGGGTTTACCGGGAGTCTGCCAACACGGAACCAAGGCCCGGGTTCTAGGCCCCATCAAATCGCTTTTATATTAGGGGTTCACCGGGAGTCCGCCAACACGGAACCAAGGCCCGGCTCCTAGGCCCCATCAAAACGGTTTTATATTAGGGGTTCACAGGGAGTCCGCCAACACGGAACCAAGGCCCGGCTCCTAGGCCCCATCAAATCGGTTTTGTATCCAAAATCAATTATATATTTTGTTTATCATTTATCACAAATACGGTTTCAACTCAAAATCATGTACCCAAATAATTACCACGTCCAAACACTATCAAAACCGAATCCAACAACCATATCGTTTCTCACAACGCACTTCCACTGAAATATTGGAACAACAATTATCCAGCAATCATTGCACCCATACACAACAGTATTTAAATCGAGGATATTAATACATGCGTTACAATTTATAAATACCACCATACACAACAGTAATTAAATCGAGGATATTAATACATGCATCACAATTTATAAATACAACCATACACAACAGTAATGAAATCGAAGATATTTATACATACATTACAATTTATAAATCAAAGTCCGCTTACCATCACCATCCAACCCAAAACTCATGTACGCTCTAGCCTCAGAACACCTACACCATAATGACCCAACTACCTTGACTTTCCAAACTCAAAACCCTCTCCACGGTCAATCCTTACCGCTGGGATTGCCCAATCGAGCTCTAAATGAACTCCTATGGCCTCGAAACCAACAAAATCTGATCCGGAACGTCCCAAAACCTCAGTCACGTGCCGCCGTGACTTCGGGAACAGTCCCACGCGCCGCCACGCGCCACCGGAAGGTCAGAACACGCGCCCACTCGCTGCCACGCGCCGGTCACGCGCCTGCTACAGTGTTCACGCGCCTGGACCGGTCCAACCCGGTCTGGCTCGACCTGACCCGATCCAACTCGACCGGTTCACTCGACTCGACCGATTCACTCGACTCGACCGGGTACCGGTGATTCGCCGGAGAAGGCGACCGGACTGCCCTCGCCGTCGCCGGAGAAGATGACCGGATCGCCACCTCCGCCGCCGTCTGGTTCGCCGGAAATTGCCATTTTCGGCCGATTTTCAATGTTTCCTAACTTCTTCATTTCTTGACCGTTTTTCACGATCTACACATGGAAATTCATCTACTTTTCACCAGGAATCCAAATATGAGGTCAAAGTTCCGAGATCGTACCTGGTTTGGCCGGAAAATGGCCGAGAATGTTCGGTTCACCTCCCTCCTCCGTCCGTCGCCTACGGCGGTGCTCCCTCTCCAAGAACTACCCCAAAATGCTCGTGGGGTCCCGGGGAAGATCCTCCCGACCTTGGTTTTGTTCGAATCGGATCGAAATCCCTCCGATAAATATGGGCCTTCGGTGTTCGCACTGGGAGGGCTCGGATAGGACCGAGACTGCATCGACCAATCCCCCGAGGAGAGAGAAAAATATCTGTTATATAATTCCAACATTTCCAAAATTACCAAACTGCCCCTGCAGCTTCTAGACCCGTAACGAACTCATCGGATCTCCGTTTTCAGCGTGCCGCCTGTCTACGAACTCGTGAGTTCGAGACCTACGCAACAACCCAAGAAAAATTCCCAAAAGTATTACCAGTCAAAAAGTGACTCCCGAACCCATCTAAAACTAAGGGTAAAATTGTCCAATTCTCAAAATAATTTAATTTCTGGTCCGGGTCGTTACACCTCGAGATACTGAGAAGGCAAGTACAGTTAAATAGAGAACGAGTTTTGCCAAGGCAGATTAAGGGTGTCCGGTAAGTTATATATATTTACATATACAAATCTTATGATACGTATGGATTTACGACAAGATAGAATTATCATGTTTGTTTGGTATTATATATTAATTTTTTTATTGGCGTAATTATGTTTCATTGTGGTTCTATTGTCCACTCACAGTTATTTTGATTGTTGTACCCTCCAGGCCGGAGCGGGACGAGGCATCGAGATTAGGTGGAGGCATCATCTTTTACTGCACTACCACTTCTAGGACTTTCGTTGAATTTTGCAATTATAAACCGAAACCTAGTTTGCTTTGATTATCCTATGAGTTAGTTTTGAGTTGTTGTGTGGTTTGGTTGGAGTTAGTTTAACTGGATTGTAGGGTTAGTGGATTTGTATTGCATCCCTTGTCTGACAGGCGGAAGATAGTTGACCTGGTTACAGGGGATATTCTACGAAATTTTCGGTACAAATCTCGTAAGGGTTGTGTGGCTGTAGTGAGGGCATTTTGGGTTTTATTTTTCGATTTCGGGGGTTGTCTGACGGGAGCAGGATTACTCATAGATTTCAAGGGGAAAATTCGGGAGGGGTCCTGTCACTCACCATTTCTTTAGCCCTTTGTACTACACTCTCTCCTATGATTTCCTCAAAACTTCTTGAACCCAGGGGTAGTCTGAATATTTTGCTTGAGCAGTCTGTGCTAACTTTCGAGTCCCACTCGAAATTGGCAGCCGTTGACAACCTTTGCTCACCATCATTGTGCATTGCCTCCAACTCGTCTACGTCGCTTTTTTAAGCCCACTCGAATTTGAATGTAGCCAGTCTATGTAGTAATCAATGTCTTCACTGACTTCAATTACTACATAGACTGCAAGTTCAAGGTAGGAACAAAAGAATACATAACAAATGTCGTGTTCCTCAAGAACAACTCCTAGAAGTCACATAATGTTGCCACAACTCCAATCTGCATCTGCTCAAGTGAAGTAGGGGTCCCAACCAATCGAAAACTCTGTCATATTGTCCATCAGATACTCCTATGCATCAATGAGTGAGTCAATACTACATTCGTGTTGGAAGATTAACAAATAAATGCTATATAATCTTAACAATTAAAACCTAGCAAGTTCACTAATCAATGAATAATATAGTAGTACAAGCAAGGGTCGATCCCATGAAGACTTGTCTCAACATTGAAGTTATCAATTGATTAAGGTTTCTTGGTTCTTAAGTAATGTCAGTTAAAGGCACTTAGACTCTTAAAACATAAAATAAAAGGACACACACTACTTAGATATGCTTGACTCATAGACTTGACAAGAAAGGAACTAAAAGACTAAAGTCAAAACAATACAACACACTAAGACACTAACTTAAGACTCATAGGTAAAGACTAGAACAAAGTGGAACACAACTCCGAGGCCTTATGTACGCTGCCTATGAAGAAAATAGTGAAGTAATGGAAGCTGAGTATGATGATCTTACAGTGGCTCCCTTAAAGCCCAATTATGCCGTAACTCAACCTAAGTCACAAGCTGCGGCTCTGCCAAATACCTTGGTGTAGACCTCAACCCAATTTGAGCTGAAGAACAGGCCACTGAACCTGCCAAGTACCTTGCCGCAGACCTAGACCAAAAATGTGCCGCAACACAGCAACCCTGCCGCGTTCCAGGACTCGCCAAACTCCCCGCCACAGGACCTACCCATCGGGACATCCCACCAAGACCGTGACATGCCCTTGTACCTAGGCATTCCAAATTCGGCTGTGCTAAATTTCCATCACATGGCCACGACAGGCCAGCAACATGCCACGGCTGATTCCCAAGTTCTTCCCAACTCCAAGGCAACGGTCTTGAGTCCAAATGCAAAATCTCAGGGTCCAAATAATTCTAAATCTAAATCTCAAAAGTTAACGCATAAACAAACTAAAAAAAGTAGATTTTGATATTGATAATGATGTTGAGCTTCCTTTTCCTCGCAAGTTCCAAAACAAAAATAAGCACAAGGAGGAATTTGAGGAGGAAATCATCAACATGCTGCAATCGCACTGTCGTTTCATAAGATAGTAAAGCACATAAATGACTTGGTAGCCGGAAAGCGAGGTTTCAGCCCCAACGATGTCATTGGCATTTCGAAGGTGTGTTGTACTGTACTTCTACGCATGCCACTCCAAGCAAATGATCCTGGGCCTCCATCACTCCCATGTGTCATCCAATCTAAACGCTTCGAGCATTGCCTTTGTGACACGGGAGGATTAGTGAACATCATGCCGTTTTACATGCATTAGTGAACATCATGCAGTTTTACATCTACAAATCGCTCAAATTAGGAGAGCTCAAACTAACTCACTTATGTGTGATATTAGCCAATGCCTTTGTTATTAATCTCATGGGCGTGCTTGAGGACGTACTTGTGCAAATCGGAGATACGTGCATTCCAAGAGACTTTTACATTCTCAAAATGGATAGGATCGAGAAGAATTAAGAACCTCCACTAATTTTTGGAAGGCCTCTCCTAGGCACGGCTGAATGCCTTATTAATATCAAAAATGGCGAAGTCTCCATCAAAGTCTTGGAAAAACTGCGAATGTTTTAAATTCACGAGCCAGTTCAGTATTCTGCTTAGCCCTTCGTGTACTTTCCTTTGAACATAATGGACATGCTACTGCAGAAGACCATCGCCAACTCATGCATGATGGATACTCTTGAGACAGCCATAACGAGTACTTTACCAACCGATGAGCCACTTGACAATAACGTGATAGAGGAAGTTAGACTCCTCCTTGCTGTGTCTGCTCATCCATGGACCAAACAACTGATTTTTGAGGCTCTACTTCTCACGGACCACAAGACTTTACCGTCCACCATCCAACCACCGGAACTTGAACTGAAGCCACTACCAAAGCATTTAAAGTACGCATACTTAGGCAGCAATCAGACCCTTCCAGTCATCATTGCTTCTAACCTAAGTATTGCCGAGGAGGATGAGTTGGTATGAGTCCTGAAGGCTAATCGAACTACAATAGGATGGACAATCGCAGACATCACGGGAATCTGTCCCGCCAAGTGCATGCATCGAATCCTTCTTGAAGAAGAAGTTAAACCATCAAGAGAGGCGCATCGGAGATTAAACCTACCAATGAAGGAAGTCGTGAAGAAAGAAGTACTCAAACTACTAGATATGGGTATTATCTATCCAATGAGTGATTCTAAATGGGTGAACCCTGTCCAAGTAGTTCCGAAGAAAAGTGGAATCACTATCATGAAGAATGTGCATGATGTGCTCGCACCTCAATGAGTTCAGACAAGATGGAAAGTGTGCATTGACTATAGAAAGCTGAACACCACCACACACATCGACCACTTTCCCTTGCCCATCCTCGATCAAATGCTTGAGCGATTGGCATGACATTATCACTACTGCTTCTTGGATGGCTACTCAGGGTATAATCAGATTGCTATCGCCTCGGAAGATCAAGAAAAGACGGCATTCACATGTCCATATGGCACGTTTGCCTACAAAAGGATGTTGTTTGGGTTGTGCAATGCCCCAGCTACTTTCCAACGTTGCATGATGAGTATGTTCTCCGATATGGTGGAGGAAATATGCAAAGAGAACAATTTGGTGCTGAATTGGGAGAAGTGCCACTTCATGGTACAACAAGGAATCATTTTGGGCCATGTGATCTCTAGCCGTGGAATAGAAGTGGACAAGGCCAAATTAGACATAGTGGAGAGACTGCCATACCCCACAGCAGTCAAGGAAGTCCGTTCCTTCTTAGGGCATGCTGGTTTCTACCTGCACTTCATCAAAGACTTCTTGAAGCTCACCAGGCCTCTGTGTACTCTTCTGGCCAACGATGCTACCTTTGAATTTACTAAGGAATGCCGTGAGGCATTGAACACCCTCAAGGCCAAGCTCATGGCTTCACCCATTATTATGCCGCCAAACTGGGACCTCCCATTCGAATTGATGTGTGACACTTCAGACTTTGCAGTTGGAGCAGTGTTAGGACAAAGAGTGGATAAGCTACCTCACGTCATCTACTATGCCAGCATGACTCTCAATGACGCCCAGTTGAACTATTCTACTATTGAGAAAGAGCTCCAAGCTATCATCTTGGCCTTAGAGAACTTCAGATCATATTTGATTCAAACCAAGGTCATCGTTTACACAGAGCACACAGAACTCAAGTATGTGCTCACTAAGAAAGATGCCAAGCCCAGATTACTCAGATCCATGCTCTTTCTCGAAGAGTTTGACCTTGAAAACTGAGATAGGAAGGGGAGTGAAAATGTGGTTGCTGATCATATGAGCAGATTGATCCTCGGTTCCACTGAAGAGGCTAATCACTTGGCATTGCTTGAGACATTCCCAGACGAACAACTCTTCACACTCAAGGCCATCGATCCATAGTATGCCGATCTCACTAATTACCTTGCAACTAAGTGATTTCCTTCGTCTTCGAGCATGTATAAGAAGGACAAGCTGGCTAAACAAGCCAATTACTACATTAGGGATGAGCCATACCTATGGAAGCACTGTTTAGATCAAATCATTCGTAGATGCATTCCGGAATCTGATATTGAATCAGTCCTAACCTTCTGCTATACTTTGGCGTGTGGAGGAAATTTTGGGGCCAAGAAGACAACCCTCAAAGTACTTCAAAGTGGTTTCTACTGGTCCACACTTTTCAAGGATGCATATCAGTTCGTACTCAGTTGTGACAGATGCCAACGACAAGGTAACTTGGGCCCTCGAAATCAAATGTCATTGCACCCTATCCTAGTGGTTGAGAATTTTGATATATGGGGCATTGATTTCATGGGGCCCTTCCCGAACTATTTTGGTTATCTTTATATCTTACTCGCAGTAGATTATGTCTCGAAGTGGGTGGAATCGGTTCCCACTAAAACTAATGATGCCAAGGCAGTTGTGAGCTTTTCGCATGGTCATATTTTAACCAGGTTTGGAGCACCTAGGGAAATCATCAGTGATGGGGGTACACACTTATGCAATCTTTCCTTTGAAGCGCTAATGAAGAAGTATAGCATCACCCATAGGATCTCCACGCCTTATCACCCTCAAACGAGTGGCCAAGGTGAAATTTCCAATCGAGAAGTGAAGGCCATACTGGAGAAAAATGTGAGCCCAAATGGCAAAGATTGGTCCAACAGATTGAACGATTTATTGTGGGCCTATAGGACGGCTTACAACACTCCCATTGGCATGTCGCCCTTCAGACTTGTCTTCGGGAAAGGATGTCACTTACCTGTGAAGTTGGAGCATAAAGCATTCTGGGCCATCAAGAAGATGAACATGAATTTGGATGAAGGTGGAGTTCATAGAAAGCTTCAACTAAGTGAATTAGATGAGCTCATGAATGAGGTATATGAAAGTGCACAGGTTTACAAGGAAAGGACCAAAGCTTTTCACGACAAGCAGATTCAGCCAAAGCACTTTCACAATGGAGAAAAAGTCCTACTCTTCAACTCATACCTAAAGCTATTCGCAAGTAAGTTATGCTCTAGATGGTCTAGACCATATATTGTTACTATCGTATTTCCTCTTGGTGCAGTTGAAATTTAGCACCTGGTAAAGTAGGAGCTGTTCAAGGTGAATGGCCATCGCCTCAAGCAATACTTTGAGGCCCTTCCTAGTCCTGTCACCGCTGACCTAGGTCTTTAGTAGGTCCCAAACATCTAGCCTGCCAGCCATATCTTGCCCAGACGTTAAATAAAGCGCTCCTAGGAGGCAACCTAGCCCTGGTTTGTGTCCTTTCTCACTTCGCTATTTCTGCCATATTGTACTCTCTAAACCTTCATTCTATTGTTGTCATGCTTATTGTTTATCACATTGAGGGCAATGTTCCGTTTAGGTTTAGGGGCGTGCACTTAAAATTTTGCATATAGAAACAATTAGGTTTGGGGGTGGTACACGGCCGGAAAAAGGCAAATTTTTAAGTATCAGTTTTTAGTTAGTTTAAGCTTGTGCTAGTGAGAGTATTATAACTGGTTAATAAAGGTGTACGTGCTAAGTTAACTGCCTTTGTTTTACTAAGAGTCATGACATAGTCAATTAGTTCATAATTTGCACTTCACAATGCCATGCTTAAGTGATTAAGTGAACAAAACAATTGAATTTGAGTGAACATTAGAAAATTAGTGGAGACTACCCTGTGAGATCGTTGAGCCTTATTGCCATTCTTTCTGCTGGATATACATTGTTTCTATTCTTAAACACTCTTCACTTTTGTTCACAAATGCTGATCTCATTACATCATATTTTCATTGAATTTTAAAGAACTAAAATTATATAGACGCTATTGATCTGATGTGCGGTATGCCATAAGAAGTGATGCAGGCTATGTGTGTTTAACCTCTAAAGACGTTCTTCTACCCTATTTCATACGTCCTAAGTCAACTTTGAAGCCAAACACTCAGCCTTTTCTTTCATCGCCCAAAACATAACCGTGCCAAAATACTCAGCCATTCATCAAAGCCATGCCCTATAACCTAAGTATGTGCTAAGGTTGCCCTAAATGAGATTCATGGTAAGAATGAGGACTGACAGAAAATGCTGCCTAATTCCAAGACATTGGCGTCATTATCAAAAGATGGAAGTTTAAAGTTCAAAAGTTTCGAGGAGTGAAAAGCGCTACAAGTGACAAGCTGCATGAAAGGTTAAGGCAATCGTTGCATGATCTTGGCTCAATTCAATTCAAAAGAAAAAGAAGAAGAAAAAAGAGAAATGAAACAAGTAAAACATTGGAAAGATTGAAAAGAAAGAAAGAATTGATAAACAAAGTGAATTGAGCCAAGTGAGTCAAAGACCTCAGAATGAGCCATCAAGAAGGTACAATGCCGTGGGCCTTAAGCAAGGATTCATATCAGAAATTCCAAGTTCAATTCGTGACTTCTCATGCCTTGGCACAACTCAGGTTCTTTAAACCCTATCCTTCCTTTCCAAACCCCTAAGCTCAGCCCCATTACAACGACAAATGGAAGACCTAATTGATCTTATGAACGACCATGCTGAGGATTAAGATACGTATCTATGTTCTTAAAGTTCGATTCCTTCCATGAGGTCTTAATTTCCATAAAGTGTTGTTCTTTCATTGTTAATCATATGTGATTGGAACTTGAATTCCATAACATAAACTCATCACATATGCTTGATAAGTGTGAAAAGCCTAGGATTCTTGTGTGAATTGAGAGTTTCCTAGTAACGATTAGAGTCGGGCCGAAATTTTTTTAGAGCACTTGGATAAAGTTGTTTTTAAGCATGATCACTTGGAATTATTAACATTTACACTTGACACATGACACTCACGACTATGGCACCCCTTTTAGTTATGCAAAACATGTTTACTTACTTTGATTCTTATTAGCTTGTTAAAAGTACTGTCTCTAGCATCTTAAGTGTCTAAGTAAAATGTTTGTGGGTATCATGTTGCTATAACCCTCCGGAGAAAAAACTCCTACTAGGAAGACTTAGAGGTTTAAATGTCCTATCTTAACTAAGATGAGTCTTTTCATTTTGCTTAAGTTTGTATCCTTTGTTTTGCTCAGGGACTAGCAAAGGATAGGTTTTGGGGTATTTGTTTAGCCATTATTTATGCATCATTTTTATGTCACTTAATGCCCCTTTACATGTATTTTGAATGATTTCATGTCAACCATAGTAGAAAATTATCAAGCTTGTGAGGCTTGTGCAGAATTGGAAAGATAGGTAAAATCTGAGAACAAGCTCAGGACAAAACTGAGTCCTAGTAAAAGCTCAGGACGTGCCAGAAACTAGCCCAGGATGTGTCCGATGACCCGTCCCAGAGTCACTCTACCGAGCCCATGCACTTGTCCTAGACATGCCAAGACAAGCCAGGCCACGCCCTAATCAGAGCCCCTCTTGAGCCTCAGACCTGTCCTTATACCGAGTCCCTGGACAAACCCAGGTGCTTGTCTCAAGTTCCTTGCACCAAGCCACGAACTAGACCCCAGCGATAGAAGGCAAGTGACTCAGAGGTCCCTGACATGTCCAGGAAAGCCAAAATGGGCCTTGTCCAAGATTTTGAGGGAAACAAGTGAGACACCAACCAAGGTTGGGCTTCAAATTATGTTAGCAAGATAATGGATCCTTAAGGCGCGCCCAAAATTGCCAATGACATGTCCATGACATGTTGCGCCCTAAAAGACTTCCCGGGAGCCCTGAATTGGGCCAAATTGGGCCATTGAGTTTTCTACAAGCTTTTGAGCAGGACAAAGCCCATAACCATGCTAGATACATCATATGGAAATGAAGTAAGTGGTTTGTCCCAGGTGTATTGGTCAATGACATGCTTAGTTCTCAACAAGTCCAAAAGGAGGTCCAAAAAGGTGTCAAATTGAGGTCCTACAGTGACAAAGGTGTCTAGGCTTAGCCCAGCCCAGCCCTTGACGTCCAATAAACCCTAGAAGGTTCCCAGAAGCAGCTTTGCCACACAAGAAATCTCAGAAGTCAAGTCAGAAAATATTTCCACACAAGTCCTAGTCCTTGTCCCACAAGGATTCCCTTTTTATGTCCTTTTTCCTACTTACTAGGATAGCAGTTTTTTGTCAGTTTTTAATTTGGTTTCTGCCCTAGATTATCTTCTAACTTGTAGGGGACTTGGTGTCCTATTTAAAGGACCCTAATGCTCATGGGTGAGGATCTTTAGACACCCTAGCCGCAATTTACTTTGTAATCCAGTTTTGAGGTTAAACAACTTTAATTTTCCAAGTTTGAGAGAGAGAGTTGTGCGTGAAGCTTTGGAGGAGCAAGCTGTGTTGTGGTCCTCTGCCGTGCATCATCTTCAACAATCTTCCTCTTTACTTTACTTTATTATTTCATTGTAATTATGAATTCCATTATGCTTTTATATTAGATTATGCATGAGTAGTTCTCCCTAGGATTAGAGCTGCTAGAAGCCCTAGCCATGTTAGTTCATTAATCAGATTTTGGCTCTGGATTTTAATTGCTATTCATGCTGAATAATTCTAATTACTGCTTAAACAACCATTCTTTTATGTTTATGAGATTAGCTACCTTGTTTGCATTAATTATTTATGGAATTGCTTGATGGACCACTGTATCATCTTGTAATTCACTTAGCATCAAGAGGTTGAGGGTAAGAAACATTCTTGTAATCGGAATTCATGACAACCTCGGAATGCACATAACTTTTCTAGACTAGTATGGTGTCATTAAATTCTTAGTACTTCATGCATCATCTTAACTGGTAGGTGATAGACGTTCTAAGGTACTCATCTGGCCTAGAATATGTTTAGTGTGCCTTAGTCGGACCTTTTCTTGCGTACCTAATTCAGGAGTTGCATAGTAATTAGAACAAGAAAATCTGGTTAAGAACTATAATTGGTTAGGGTAGATAGTGAGCCCTAATTCGCCTTTGTTGATAGAATCAATCAATCATTAATCTTGCATTGTTATGAATTCCATTAGGCTTTTATTTTGCATTATGTGTGAGTAGTTCCCCTTAGGATTAGAGCTGCTTGAAGCCCTAGCCATTTTAGTTTGTTAATTAGATTTTGGCTCTTGATTTTAATTGATATTCATGCTGAATAATTATGATTACTGCTTGAACAACCATTCTTTTATGTTTATGAGATTAGCTACCTTGTTTGCATAAATTATTTATGGAATTGCTTGATGGACCACTATATCATCTCGTAATTCACTTAGCATCAAGAGGTTGAGGGTTAGAAACTATCTTGTAATCGGAATTCATGACAACCTCGGAATGCACATCACTTTGCTATACTAGTGTGGTGTCATTAAATTCTTAGTACTTCATGCATCATCTTAACTGGTAGGTGATAGACGTTCTAAGGTACTCATCCGGCCTAGAATGTTGAGGGTAAGAAACTATCTTGTAATCAGAATTCATAACAACCTCGGAATGCACATCACTTTTCTAGACTAGTGTGGTGTCATTAAATTCTTAGTACTTCATGCATCATCTTAATTGGTAGGTGATAGACGTTCTAAGGTACTCATCCGGCCTAGAATATGTTTAGTGTTCCTTAGCAGGACCTTTTCTTGCGCAGCTAATTCAGGAGTTGCCTAGGAATGATCCCTATTCCAATACATACAACCCTGGGCAGAGGAATCATCCCAACTTCCGTGGGGGGTAACAATCAGAACATTCAGAATCCACCACTTGAATTCCAAAATCAGGCCGTGGCACCCACAAGCCCTAGTCAAGCACAACAGCAGCCTCATGCCACTCACACTCAAGGAGGCAAATCCTGGGTTGATGCCATGCTTGAAACTCAAAACATGATTCAAGCACTGACTCTGAGAACTATATCACACCAACAAAACGACTGATAAAGTCATAGCTAATCTGGATCGTCAGATGGGCCAACTTGCAATCCAGTTGAAAGTAAAAATAAAGGACAAGAATATGTACTCTATCTTTAATGGTTATATCTTTGCTAGTATACAAAATCGGTTATGATAATATATTGGCAAGCAAAGGTCGATCCCTAGCGGACTTGTTCAACGATTCAGTCATTTAAGTTTAGATTTAATTAACTTAACAAAAGACTCAAAAAAATCACTAAAAATAAAACAAAGATACGCCTAAACCTGACTTGACACGCAAGCACAAAATAAAACTCAGCAATGACTCTAAACAAGGAAAATGGCAAAGGGGGGGGGGGGGGGGGGGGGGGGGGGGGGGGGGGGGGGGGGGGGGGGGGGGGTGTGGGGGAGGAGAGAGAGGGGGGATTTGTGCTTTTGAACTGAAAATTAACACAAGAAAGCAATACACAGAAAATTAAGATGCAAGAATGATGATTGATTGATTTTATTATCTAAGGTGAATTAAGGCTCACTATCCACCCTAACCAATTATATTTCTTAACCAGATTTTCTTGACCTAATTACTATGCAACATCTGAATTAGGTGCCCATGCAAAGGTCCGACTAAGGTACACTAAACATATTTTATTCTCTCTTACTTAGCTTGTTCTAGGACGGATAAGTACCTTAGAACGTCTATCACCTACCAGTTAAGATGATGCATGAAGTACTAAGAGAATTTAATGACACCACACTAGCCTAGAAAAGTGATGTGCATTCCTAGGTTGTCATGAATTCCAATTACAAGATTGTTCCTTACCCTCAACCTCTTGATTCTAATGAATCAAAAGATGATATAGTGGTCCGTCAAGCAATTCCATCAATAATTTATGCAAACAAGGTAGCTAATCTCATAGGCATAAAAGAATAGTAATTCCAGTAGTAGTCAGAATTATTCAGCATGCATAGCAATTAAAATTAAGAACCAAAATCTAATTAACAACTAACATGGCTAGGGCTTCAAGCAGCCCTAATCCTAAAAGTGACTACTCACTCATGATTGAAATTAAAAAAAACATAATGGCATTCAGAATGTAAAAAGCAATAAAAGTAACGATACAAAGGAGATTATTGAAGATGGGGCACATCAGAAGACCATGCCAAGGCTTGCTCCTCTAATGCTTCTGGTCCAATGCTCTCAAAAGCAGAAAACTAAAGTGTTTAAAACTGAAAATTGAATTACAATAATGAACTGCGGCTAGGGTGTCTAGAGGTGCTTGGCTGCGAGCACTTTGTTCCTTTAAATACAGCGTCTAAACCTCTACAATGCAAGAGATAATCTAGGAAAAAATCCTAAAAAAAAAAACTGACTTACAACTGTTATCCTAGTTAGGAATAAAAAAGAACTCAAAAAGGCAATCCTAGTAAGCCAAGGACTAGGATTTGCGGCAAAGCTTTAGTGATAAAATCTCTGATATTCCTTGCACACCAAGGCAGCTTCTGGAATCTTCTGGAGGTTGCTTGGACATAGAGAACTGGGCCTGATCACTCCTAAATGATTTAGACACGGCTGGGCCAGATTCTGGGGTCCAAGAACCTCAAATTTGGACTTTTAAGAAATCAACATGTCATTGACCAATGCCAATGGGAAAAACCACTTATTTCGCTTCCATGTGACATATCTAGCATGGTTATGGGCTTTGACCTACTCAAAATATCGTAGGAAAGTCAATGGCCTAATTTGGCTCAAATCAAGGCTCCCAGGAAGTCTTTTAGGGAAAAACATGCCAAGGGCATGTCATTAGCATTTCTAAGCACACCTTAAAGCTCCATTAGCTTGCTAACATTCTAGGAAGTCCAATTACGGTTGGTGTCTCACTTGGTTCCATCTAGTTCTAGGCATTGACACAGTTTGGCCTACTCGGGCCTGGATTAAGGCACAATAGGTTTTGGGCGCACATTTGGGCTCGCATTAGGGCTCTTCATTCTTGGCCCAGCAGGGCCACGGGGGAGGCTCAATCTGGGACTCGATAGGGGCTCGATTTTGCTATCTGAGGCTCGGTTCAGGACCTTCTCAGGACCCGAATTTCAACTTGAGACATCTGCTTCGTTCCAACTCCGATTTGAGCCACTCTTTTTACGCTATTCTCAGAATTCACCTATGTTTCCAAATCTATACAAGTCTCACAAGATTGATTATTTTCTACTATGGATGGCACGAAATCATTCAAAATACATGTAAAAGGGTAAGTGACATCAATATGATGCATAAATAATGACTGAACACCAGTTAAGTCAGAGAGAGCAAGGTACATTGCCAAGCCAAGTGTTGATGAACCCCAAGGGATTCCAGAATCCAATTGCAAGTGCTATGACTTTGAGAAGGCGCACCAAGCTTTCAGGACCTCAATCTATTCCTTATCGAGTTGAGAGTGAAGTTTCAGATGATGAAGATGACAATCAGACTGGGATTCCATCATTTCAAGTAGTCAAGCCCAATTTTGAGCCTTTTCTGCGAGGCTTGACAAAAACTGCATTGCGGGATGTGCCCTTGGCCCTACCGCAGAACCTGCATCATACCTTGACTCAGCCGCTGTCCAAGGACAAGGGCACGATTTTGGACCCCACTAAGCTTTCTAACTGTAAATCCAATATTTTCAGTGCTTAATAAGACAAAGAAAGTTCAATTTGATTTCCATGATGATGTTGTAATACTGTTTCCTTGCAGGTTTCCAAATATAAACAAAAAGAATGAGGAATTTGAAGAAGAGATCATTAGCATGTTGCAGAAATTCTAGATCACCCTGCCATTCCACAAGATGGTCAAGCACATGCCAATCTTTGCCAAGCTCATCAAGAACTTTGTGGCAGGGAAACGAGGGTTCAATTCACAGGATATCGTAGACATACCCAAAGCATGCTCTGCTGCTCTCTTGCGTATGCCCTTCAAAGCTAATGATCTCGGGCCTCCCACACTTCCTTGTGTCATTCAATCTAGAAGGTTTGAACACTGTCTTTGTGACACAGGAGCTTCTGTGAGTATAATGCCTTTTCACATATTCTATAAATCCCTCAATTTAGGAGAATTGAAACCAACTCACTTATGTGTTAGATTAGCTAATGGCTCTGTTACTAATCTAATGGGTGTGCTTGATGATGTACTCGTTCAAATTGGTGATACCTGTATTCCAATAGATTTATATATCCTCAAGATGGACAGGATTGATCCACATGAGGAGTCACCCATGATATTTGGCAGGCCCCTCTTGGCCACAGTTGAGTGTTTGATTGTTGTGAAAAATGGTCAAAAGTCTCAATTAAAGTGTTGAACAAAATGCGAACTTTTTCTATTCATGATGCAATTCAATATCCTGCTGAACCTATAGTTGATTTCCCTTTAAATACGATGGATATCTTGCTTCAGAAAACAATTCCTAACTCTTGTAGTGCATATCCACTTGAGATAGCAATTACTTGCCCTGCCCAAATGATGAGCTTCTTGATGAGCACGTGGCAGAGGACGTGAGATTCCTCAATGCCGTGCCCTTCCATCCACTACACACATAGCCCTTTGAAAAGCTACCCCTCCCGACAAAGCAGATCATGCCATCCACCATTCAAGCTCTCGAGCTTGAATTGATGCTGTTGCCTGAGCATTTGAAATATGCATACTTAGGTACGAATATAACCCTTCCAGTAATTATTTCTGCTAACATTAATGCTATGGAAGAGAATGGGTTGGTGCAGATTCTGAAGGCCAATCAAAGTACAATTGGATGGACCATTGTAGACATCAAAGGAATTAACCCCTCAAGTGCATGTACATGATTCTACTTGAAGAGGAGGCCAAGCCATCACGAGAGGGACAAAGAAGGCTAAAACCGCCAATGAAGGAAGTGGTGAAGAAGGAAGTGCTCAAGCATTTGGATGTTGGGGTCATCTATCCAATCTTTGATTCCAAGTGGGTTAGCCCAGTTCAGGTGGTTCCAAAGAATAGTGGAATCACAATGGTAAAAATGAGCATGATGAGTTAGTACCACAACAAGTCCAAATAGGGTGGAGAGTCTGTATCAACTATAGGAGGTTAAATTCCACAACTCAAAAATATCACTTTCCTTTACCCTTTATTAATCAAATGCTTGAGTGACTTGCAGGGCATTCTCACTATTGTTTTATAGATAGCTATTCTGGTTACAATCAGATTGCCATAGCCCCAGAGGATAAGGAGAAGACCACGTTTACTTTCCCTTATGGCACTTTTTCTTATAGGCAGATACCATTTTGGTTGTGCAACACCCCAACCACTTTCCAATGTTGCATGATGAGTATTTACTTAGATATGGTTGAGGACATTATAGAAGTTTTTATGGATGATTTTCAGTTTTTGCTCATTCATTTAAGATTTGTTTATCTAATCTGTCTCAGGTTTTGGAAAGATGCAGGGAGAGTAACCTAGTGCTGAACTGGGAAAAGAGCCATTTCATGGTACAACAGGGGATTGTGTTAGGTCATGTGATTTCCTCACGTGGCATTGAAGTGGATAAAGCTAAACTTGACATTGTGGATCATTTGCCATACCCTACATCAGTCAAAGTGGTGAGATCTTTCTTGGGGCATGCTAGGTTTTACTTGTGATTAATCAGGGACTTTTCAAAAATCACAAGACCAATGTGCATCCTCCTAGCTAAGGATGCTGTGTTTGATTTCAATAAGGAATGCCGTGAGGCATTCAATTTTCTCAAGGCTAAGCTCACGACCTCACCCATTATAATGCCTCCCAATTGGGACCTGCCCTTTGAGTTAATGTGTGATTCAACATATTATGGAGTGGGAGCTATCCTGGGCTAAAGAGTGAACAAGATGCCCCATGTCATCTACTATGAAAGCAGGACCCTCAATGATGCTCAATTGAATTACTCCACAATAGAGAAGGAGCTTTTAGCTGTTATTTTCACTTTAGAAAAGTTTTGATCTTATTTAATTCAAACTAAAGTGATAATCTATACTAATCATACAGCTTTGAAGTACATGCTCACCAAGAAGGACGCTAAGCCCAGGCTATTGTGTTGGATGCTGCTCCTGCAAGAGTTTGACTTGGAAATTAAGGATAAGAAGGGTGTGAGAATGTCTTAGCAAACCATTTGAGCATACTGGTTCATGGGTCTACTAACGAAGTTGATCAATTTCCATTGCTTGAGACTTTTCTTGATGAACAACTCTTCTCTATACATGTTATTGGTCCATGGTATTCTGACATCATTAATTATCTAGCTACTAATGGTGTGCCTTCTTCATTGAATAAATTTCAGAAGGACAAGTTGATGAAACAGGCCAATTACTATGTCTGGGATGAAACATACCCATGGAAACATTGTTGAAATCAAATCATTAGAACATGCACCCCTGAAGCTGAGATGAGGTCAGTTATGAGTTTCTGTCATGGCTTGGTGTGTGGAGGATACTTTGGCACCAAGAAGACTACGCTTAAGGTATTGCAATATCGATTTTATTGGCCAACACTGTTTAAAGATGCACATGAGTTTGTTCTTACTTGTGATAAATGCCAAAAGCAAGGTAATATAGGCCCTAGGAATCAAATCCCATTGCACCCTATTCTTGTTGTTGAAATTTTTGACATGTGGGGTATTGTTTTCTTGGGACCTTTTCCAAATTATTATGGGTATCTTTAGATATTACTTGCTGTGGACTATTTCTCTAAGTGGGTGGAAGCGATTCCCACAAAAACTAATGATTCCAAAGTGGTTGTAAGTTTTATACATAGTAATATTGTGCCATTAGAGCAATCATTAGTGATGAGGGAACACAATTTGTAATCGTTCTTTTGAGGCCCTAATGAGAAAATATTGTGTCACTCATTGTATTGCCACACCCTACCCTCCTCAAACAAGTGGCCAGGCTGAGATTTCCAATCGAGAGGTTAAGGCTATCTTGGAGAAGACCGTGAACCCTACAAGGAAGGATTGGTCTCAACGTTTGAATGATGCTTTGTGGGACAAGAGAACCGCTTATAAGACCCCTATTGGCATGTCATCCTCTAGGTTAGTCTTCGGGAAAGGATATCATCTCCTAGTTGAGCTAGAACATAAGGCATATTGGGCAATCAAGCAAGCTAATATGCACTTGGATGAAGCTGGAAGTTATAGAAAGCTTCAACTTAGTGAATGGGAGGAACTTTGAAACAAAGCCTATGAAAGCTCGCGCAATTACAAGGAAAAAACCAAGGCTTTCCATGATAAACATATCCAAAGGGAGCAGTTTTAGATTGGGCACAAAGTTCTCCTAATCAATTCCCGCCTGAGACTTTTTCCAAGTAAGCTGCGTTCTAAGTGAACTGGACCGTATGTTGTGACTAATGTTTTTCCACATGGTGCAATTGAAGTTCAGCATCTAGGAAGGAAGGAAACATTCAAGGTGAATGCCCACCGTCTTATGCCCTATTATGAAGCGTTCATTGAAGGACCTATGGTAGCTCACGCATTGATGTAGCCACCAAGTGAATAGAGCCCAGCCTCGTCTTGCCCAGATGTTAAATAAAGAGCTCCTAGGAGGCAACCTATACCTGGTTTGTATCCCTCTCTCATTCTCTTGTTTCTGCGCATATCACCTTACTAAACTTCCATTCTGTTTTGTCTTGCTTATTGACAATGTTTAGTTTAGGTTTGGGGGCGTGGATTGAAACTTTGATACATATAGAAACAAGTAGGTTTGGGGGTACTCACAGCCAGATTTCTGCATTTTCAGTTTTAAGTTGTAAATTGTGCTTTTCAGGTTTTAACTAGTCTTCTAAGTGTTAGTTAGTTTAATTTTTTGCTAGACCAAGGGTTTTGACTTGTTAATAGGAGTGTACATGTTAAAGAACTAGCTTTGTTTGACTAAGGGTTATGCCACTTTAAGTTTGTAGCATATTATGCACTTCACAATGCCATGTCTTAAGTGATTGAGTGAAACAAATTGCTACGTTTGAGTGAAATTTAGAAAATTAGTGGAGACTAGCAAGCGAGAGTTTGAGCCTTTAGTGATACACATTGTTTCTACTATTTAAACACTCATCGCTTTTGTTCTTAAATGATTGAACTCATTACATTCCTTTTGCATTGAATTTTAAAGAACTAACATCATATGGATGCTCTTGGTTTGAAGCGTGGTTTTCCATAAGAAGTGATGTAGGTTATGTGTGCTTAGCCTCTAAAGGCCTTAATACTACCATATTGTGTGCTCCCTAAGCCATTTTGAAGCCAACACTAGCCTCTCTTTCATCACCTTAAGCATCATCTACCCAAGTATCTACCCAATCAAACATGCCATTCCCTATTGTTAAGCCATAATAGCTACACATATTTCATGTCTTATTTGGCCCCTTTACTTGTCTTTTGCTTAGTTTATGTCATCCATAGTAGAAAGTGATGCTTTTGTGAGACATGTGTAGGATTTAGAAAGATAAGCTAATTCTAAGAATACTAGAAAAAGAATGGCTCAATTTGGAGTTCAAATGAACGAGATGTCCTCAGTTTAATATCGGGTCCTAGACATGTCCCAGGACGTGTCAGTGCGAACTATTTAGGGCGCAGGTCAAGAACCTCACATCAAGCCATCCGGGTCCAAAACCATGTATGAGGACCTTCAAATTGAAGCCATGGCATGCCTTCTATCGGATCTAGGACGTGTCCCTGGCACGTCCTAAGTACACCAAGAACCGAGTCCGAGAGCCGAGTCCAGACGTGTCCTCAATGAAGCCATGTTCTCATCACAACATTGATGAGTGCCACTTAATGTTAAACTTCTATGGTGGCTTAAAGAATAGTGATAGAGTGATGGTAACTCTCAATCCAAGGGAGTCTTGGATAACACGGCTGAGGAAGCTAGAGAAGCCTTTGAGAACATTGCTCAAAGGGAAAAATAGTTTAGCTATAGGGGCCAACAACCTAGAACCCTAAGTAGCGTGAGTAGGGACAAGGATAACACCATAGCTCAACTGACGGCCATGGTGAAACAAATCTGTGATTCCAAGGCCAACCCCACAATGACTTGTGATGTATGCTCTGTTCAGGGACATGACTCTCAAACTTGTCCGATGGTAGAAGATGCCAATTACATTGGAAGGTATAATGATGGCAAGAGGCCACGTAATGACCCCTACTCAAACACCTAAAATCCTGAATCGAGGAACCATCGAAACTTCAAGTGGAACAACAATCAGAATGTTCAAACCACACGACACCCCCTAGTTTCCAAGGGAATTCCATGGCCCCTTAAGTTCCCACTCAAGTGCTTCAACATCCCCCTCAAGCAAATCCTGCTATGGGAAAGAGATCCTTGTAAGACATGATGGCTGACCTGATTCAGAGCAATGCCACATTCAAACATAATCTACTTCAACAAACCACAAACTTCCAGCAGAAAACTGACCGTGCCATCACATCCTTGGAAACCCAAGTGGGCCAGATGGCAAGCCAACACAACAAACTGGACCTTGGGCCCCATTTGCCTAGCCAAGTCCAAGTCAATCCCAAGAACTTGTATCCCAAGGCTACTGCCAATGCCATTCAGCTAAGAGCTTCAAAGCCAAAGTAATGTCCAAGATACCATGGATGAGTCTGAAACCCATGTCCTGGCCCCTGCCGCAGAACCTGTGCACATACCAGAATTTGGGCGCACTTTAGGGTGCAGCCGAGAACCATAATTAGGGCGTGCCGGGCCAGAATTAGGGCGCAGTTCCACCTGAGAGCCTGCTCAAGAGCTAGTTTCCAAAACACCTTAGTTGGCCAAGACAATGAGCCTTCGAACCCTTATTTGCCTTTAAATTCAAAGCTAAAGTTAGTTTTAGTAATCCACTAGTTACTAATGATGTTGACTTACCTTTTCATTGTAGGTTCCAAAAGAAGGACAAGAATGCCCAATTTGAGTAAGTGCTCACAAGCATAATTCACTAGCCTCAAATCACATTGCCATTCTCTAAGCTTGTGAGGACCATGCCCATCTGTGCCAAGCTTCAATAGACCTAGTGACTGGAAAACTTGGCTTTGACCCTAACAATGTCCTAGACATTCGTGCAGCCACCTTGAACAAGTTCCAAGGCTTGCCAGCCAAGGCAAATGATGCAGGCCCTCCTGCCTTGCCATGTGTCATCCAATCCAAATGGTTTGAACATTGTCTTTGTGACATAGGATCCTCTGTAAGTATCATGCCCTTTCATGTTTACAATTCACTTGCTTTAGGAGACTTAAAACCTACTCAATTGTGTGTTATACTTCCTAATTCTTTTGTGACACAACTTAAGGGCATGATTGAATATGTTATAGTGCAAATAGGAGATACATGCATACTTGCTGATTTTTACATCTTGAAAATGGAAAAGACAAATGAAAGTGAGGATCCTCCCTTGATCTTTGGGAGACCTCTCTTGGCCACTATAAACTGTGAAATCAATCTAAACCTAGGCCAAATATCTATCGAAGTGTTAGATAAGACTAGGACCTTTTCCATTCATGACACTATGCAATATCCTCAAGAGCCGATAATTGATTTTCCGTTGAACACTATGGAATATTTGTTGCATCAAACTATCATGAATGCTTGTATTGATGACCCTCTTGAGAAGGCCACTACCTTGTCTTCTCAAGGTGATAATGGCCTAGATAGCCATGTCATTGAGGAATTACACATGCTTGAGGCCGTGCCTCCAATCATAACCCCCAAGCTATACATGTATGAAACCTTGCCCATAAAGGAAGAAAAGACTCTTCCTTCCATGATTGAAGCTTCCAAGCTAGAGCTCAAGCCCTTGCCTGAGCATTTGAAGTATGCCTATCTAGGCAAGCATAACACAATACCTGTCATTCTTGTAATCTAACCCATGCACAAGAATGTTAATTAGTGCAGGTTCTTAGAGACAATATGCAGGCCATTGGGTGGAGCATTGCTGACATCAAGGGGATAAGCCCTTCTAAGTGCATGCATAGGATCATACTTAAGGAGGATGCTAAACCAACTAGGGAGGCACAAAGACGTCTCAATCCTCCCATGAAGGAGGTAGTCAAGAAGGAAGTCCTAAAGCTTTTGGATATGGGAATCATCTACCCCATCTCTGATTCCAAATGGGCAAGTCCAGTCCAAATGGTGCCTAAAAAGATTGGCATCACAGTCATCAAGAATGAACAAGATGAGCTTGTTCCTCAAAGGGTCCAAACATGTTGGAGAGTATGCATAAACTATAAGAAGCTTAATTCTACTACTTGCAAAGTCCATTACCTTTTATTGATCAAATGATTGAAAGGCTTGCAGGTCATTCTCACTTTCGTTTTTTAGATGGCTATTCAGGTTACAATCAAATTGGCATAGCACCTGAGGACCAAGAGAAAACAACCTTCACATGTCCCTATGGCACTTTACATATAGGAGGATGCTCGTTGGCCTTTGCAATGCCTCTGCCACCTTTCTTAGGTGCATGATGAGCATATTTTCAGGCATCGTAGAGGACATCATCGAGGTATTTTTGGATGATTTTTCTATCTTTGGAAATTCATTCGATTTATGCCTAACAAACTTTTCTAGAGTACTAGAAAGATGCTGGGAGTCCAATTTGATTCTATATTGGGAAAAATGTCACTTTATGGTACAACAAGGCATTGTACTAGGCCATGTCATCTCAAGCTGTGGCATTGAAGTGGACAAGGTAAAATTTGATGTCATTAGTGGCTTGCCCTATCCTACTTCAGTCATGGAAGTCAAATCTTTCTTGGGACATGCTGGATTCTATAGGAGGTTTATCAAGGACTTCTCCAAGATCACAAGGCCCTTGTGCAATCTGGTTGCCAAGGATGCACCACATGACTTCACCAAAGAGTATCGTGAGTCCTTTGAGGCCCTCAAGCACAAGCTCACGGCTGCCTCTATCATCATGCCATCAAGATGGGACCTGCCCTTTGAGCTTATGTGTGATGCCTCAGACTATGCCATTGGGGCAGTCTTGGGCCAAAGAATAGATAAGTTGCCCCATGTTATTTACTATGCAAGTAGAACTTTAAATGATGCTCAACTTAACTATGCTACTACTGAGAAGGAACTTTTTGGTGTAATATTTTCTTTAGAGAAGTTTAGATCTCATCTTCAAACAAAGGTTATTATCTATACTGACCATGAAGATCTTAAGTACCTTCTTACCAACAAGGATGCCAAGCAAAGGCTCATTAGATGGATGCTATTGCTTCAAGAGTTTGATCTTGTGATCAAAGACAAGAAAGGAAGTCAGAATGTAGTGCCTGACTATCTAAGCAGACTCATACACGGGTCCAATGAAGAAGTGGACCAAGTACCTCTCCAAGAGAGCTTTCCTGATGAGCAGTTCTTCCATCTCAAGGATTTTGACCCTTGGTATGCTGACATTATCAATTATCTTACTACTAACTTGATTCCTTCTCATTTGTCTTGGTTTAAAAAAGACAAGCTTGTCAAGCAAACCAAGTATTACATTTGGGATGAGCCCTATCTACGGAAACATTACCCTGATCAACTCATTAGGAGGTGCATACCTGAAACTGAAGTTAAGTACATCTTGGACTTTTGCCATAACAAGGCGTGTGGTGGCCACTTTGGTGCCAAGAAAACAGTCCTCAAGGTTCTTCAATGCGGCTTCTATTGGCCCACTCTCTTCAAAGATGTCCATGAGCATGTCATCACGTGTGACAAGTGCCAAAGACAAGGTAATATAGGCCCTAGAGATCATATGCCCCTAAACCCTATTCTAGTTGTAGAGATCTTTGATGTTTGGGGCATTGATTTCATGGGACCCTTCCCTAGCTCATTTGGTTTTCTATACATTCTACTTGATGTTGATTATGTTTCTAAATGGGTGGAAGCAATTCCAACCAAGACTAATGATTCGAAAGTAGTGTGTAGCTTTATTCAATCTCACATCTTGTCAAGGTTTGGCACACCATGGGCTATCATCATTAGTCATTGTTGGTAGATTTAAAGAGCAAGAAATATGCAATTCAATTCTAACAGTTATAAAATCCTTGCAAGTGCACAAATCGATAAGTATAGTATAGTAGCACAGCAAGAGTCGATCCCTCGAGGACTTGTATCAACGTTATGACCAATTTAGTTCAGATTTGTTAACTTAAATAAAAACACACACACAGGGGGGGGTTTATGATGTGATAACTGAAATTTAAAGACAAGTAAATCAAAGTGCAGAAAATAACAATGCAAGAATGAAAGGTTGTTAACTAAGGCGAATTAAGGCTTACTATCCACTCTAACCAATTATAGCTTTTAACCAGATTTCCTTGATCAAATTACTATGCATTTTCTGAATTAGGTGCCCGTGCCTAGGACCTGGTGTTGGTTCACTAGACACATCTTATTCCCTCTTACTTAGCATGTTCTAAACAGGGCATATGCCTAGAACGTCTATCACCTACCTTTTAAGATGATGCATGAAGTTTAAAGAGAATTTAATGACACCACATTAGCCTAGCAAAGTGGCATGCAATCCTAGGTCGTCATGAGTTAAGATTACAAGTACGAATACTTTCGATGCTCCAAATCACCAGATGATATGACGGTCACTCAAGCAATTACATCTATAATTATATGCAAACAAGGTAGCTAATCTTATAGGCATAAATTAAGTTCATTAAGCATGGTAATCCAACTTATTCAGCATGCATAGCAATCATAATCAAGAGCCAGAAATCCAATCAATAAGCTAACATGGCTAGGGCTTCAAGCAGCCCTAATCCTAATGACTACTCACACATAACTGAAATAAACACAAGTATAATTGAATCCATAAGTAAATTGCAATAATGAAAATAAGGGTACAGAAGAGATTGTTAAGAACAGATGCAGCAGAAGACACGGCAGGGCCTTCTTCTCCAAGCTCCACGTCCAATAATCTAAGTGAAAGATTATCTCCGAAAATATATGGTCCCTAATTCTCTAGAAAACCAAAACGGAACTCTGTGGCTCAGGTCTCTGTTTTCCCAGAAACCAAAAACGTCCCTAGCTAATTATCTCTCCCTAAAACACTGAACAAAGGCTCCCTTTTATAGACAAAGGGAAAACCTTGTTCTATAAGGATTGGTATAACCTTGTTCTATACAGATTGGTAAAACCATGTCCTATAGGAATAGGGAAAGTTATTTTACTTTTAATTAATTATAAAGTCTTTAAAATCTATTCAAACCAATCAGAGCATGGCCGGAAGTGTGAATGCAAGCTGGCAAGTGGGAACGCAAGCTGGCCAAACTTGGATTTTTGACTGTCTTCGTAATCAGGATCTGGGACCGCGCTTTTGAAGTACGTTAGGAGTATAATAGAAGCGCATCGTCGTTCAGGCTTGGCGCAAATGTTGTCATGCTTGGCGCAGAGGGAGAACCTCGGATCCACCGCTGGCGGAACAGGGACCCCGGCTTGGGCGCACTTCTGGGCTCGGATGGGAGTTCTTGGGACATGTCTTCGACCTGCCTTGGCGCGGCCTTGGCACTTCTAGGACTTGACCTTGATGTCATGAAACACAAGTTCGGGACCCGGAGGGCCTGATATGAGGTACTTGGCCAGTGGCCCAAAATAGGCGCACTGGCGCACTCAGGACTCCGTTCAGGACCTGATATTGAAATGAGGATATCTCCTTCATCTGGACTCCGATTTGAGTCATTCTTTTTGCGTTCTTTCCAGATTTTACCTATCTTTCTAACTCTGCACAAGTCTCACAAGATTGATCATTTTCTACTATTGATGGCACGAAATCCTTCAAAAGACATGTAAGAGAGGCATATAAAGACATCAAAATGATGCATAAATAACGACTGATCAAATACCCCCAAACCTATCTTTTGCTAGTCCCTGAGCAAAACAAATGCTAACAAAATGAAAAGACTCGATTTTAGTTAAGATAGAACATTTAAACCCCTAGGTTCACCTAGTAGAAGGAGTTTTGTCTCCTGAGGTTTATAACAGTACGATACCCTCAAACGTTTTACTTAAACAAAAAGATGCTAGATATAGTACTCTTAACAAGCTAATAAGAATCAAAGTAAGTAGACATGCTTTGCAGAACTAAAAGGAATGCCATAGCCGTGAGTGTCATGTGAAGGGGTACGTGTATAAATGCCAATATTTTCAGGTGATCAAGTTTGAAAACAACTTCATCTAAGTGCCCTAGAAAGATTTCGCCTCGACTCTAATCCTCACTAGGCAACTCTCAATTCACACAAGAATCCTAGGCTTACACTCTTTTCAAGCATATGTGATGAGTTTATGTTATGAAATTCAAATTTAATCACATATGAGTAACAATGAAGAATAGCACTTTATGGAAATAAAGATCTCATGAAAGGAATTGAACTTTAAGAACATAGATACGTACCTTAATCCTCAGCATGATTGTCCATAAGATCAGTTAGGTCTTCCTTTTTAGGTTGTATTGGGGCTAAGCTTTGGGGTTTAGCAAGGAAGGATGGGATTCAAAGAACCTGAGTTGTGCCAAGGCATGAGAAGTCATGAATTGAACTTGGAATTTCTGAACTGAATCCTTTCTTAAGGCCCACGACATTGTGCTTTCCTGATGACTTATTTTGTGGCTCTTGTGGCTTATTTTGAGGCTCTTGGCTCACTTGGCTCAATTCACTTTGGTTTTCACTTATTTTTCTCCTTCTTTTTCTCAACGTTTCTTTCTTTCTTTTGATTTGAACGTTTTTTTTTTTTTTTTTTTTTTTGTTTATGTTCGTCTTTGAATTGAATTGAACCAAGATTATGCAATGATTTCCTCAAATTTTCATGCAGCTTGCAACTTGTAAATCTTTTCTTTACTTTTGAACTTTCAATTGACGCCAATGTCCTTTGAATTGGGCATCATCTTCTTTCACCTCTCATTCTCACCATGAATCTCATTTGTGGCAACCTTAGCACAAACTGAGGTTATAGGGTATGGCTGTGATGAATGGCTAAGTATTTTGGGTTAGGTTATACTTTGGGTGATGAAAGAAAAGGTTGAGTGTTTGGCTTCAAAATTGGCTTAGGGAGCATGCAATAGGGTAGGATAAGGCTTTTAGAGGTTAAAGCACACATAGCCTACATCATTTCTTATGCCAAAGCATACATTAAATAAAGAGTATCTAAACGATGTTAGTTCTTTAAAATTCAATGCAAATATGATGTAATGAGATCAACAATTAAGAACAAAGTGATGAGTATTTAAGAGTAGAAACAAGTATATCCCTCAGAAAGAATGGCAATTAGGCTCAAAGATCTCACAGGGTAGTCTCCACTAATTTTCTAAGGTTCACTCAAATTCAGTTATTTCGTTCACTTAATCACTTAAAACATGGCATTATGAAGTGCAAATTATGAACTACTTGACCATGGCATGACTCTTAGTAAAGCAAAGATAGTTAACTTAGCATATACATTCCTATTAACAAGTTATCATACTAATCACAAGCAGAAATTTAAATGTCCTGGCCGTGTATCACCCCCAAACCTACTTGTTTCTATATGCAAAATTTTAAATCCACACCCCCAAACCTAAACTGAACATTGTCCTCAATGTGATAAGCAATAAGCTTGACAACAGTAGAAAGCTTTGAGAGATATAACGGGCAGCAACAGAAAAGGAAGTGAGAAATACAAACCAGGGCTAGGCCGCCTCCTAGGAGCGCTTTATTTAACGTCTAGGCAAGACGGGGCTGACATGCTAGGAGCTGGGCGCATGCGGAGTTGCAAGGTTGACTGCGCTTGGATTAGAAACGTCCTTCAAGTAGTGTTTGAGGCGGTGGCCATTTACCTTGAACGGATCCTGCCGTTCCGGGTGCTGGATTTCAACTGCACCATGAGGAAAAACGTTAGTAATAATAAATGGTCCCGTCCATCTTAAACGCAACTTACCTGGCATTAGTCTGAGCCGGGAGTCAAAGAGGAGGACTTCCTGTCCGATGTGAAAGTCCTTGGGCTGAATGCGCTTGTCGTGGAAAGCTTTGGTCTTTTCCTTGTAGATACGAGCACTGTCAAAGGCCTCGTTTCGCAACTCCTCTAATTCACTTAGCTGAAGCTTCCTATGTATTCCAGCGTCATCGAAGTTCAGGTTCATCTGCTTAATAGCCCAGAATGCTTTATGCTCCAATTCCACTGGTAGGTGGCAGCCTTTTCCAAAAACCAGCCGGAAGGGAGACATGCCAATCGGGGTCTTGTATGCAGTCCGATAGGCCCACAGCGCATCATTCAATTTGCTGGACCAATCTTTGCGGTTAGGATTTACCGTTTTTTCCAATATGGCCTTTACTTCCCGATTGGACACTTCCGCTTGGCCACTCGTTTGAGGGTGATATGGTGTTGAGACCTTGTGGGTGACGCCATACTTCTTCATTAGGGCTGCAAACGAATGATTGCAGAAGTGTTCCCCCCCATCGCTGATGATTGCCCTAGGTGCGCCGAATCTGGCTAAGATGTGACTCTGTAAAAAACGCACCACTACTTTGGCGTCGTTAGTTTTGGTGGGAATTGCTTCCACCCATTTGGAGACATAATCAACTGCAAGCAGAATATAAAGATTGCCAAAGGAATTCGGAAAAGGCCCCATAAAATCAATGCCCCATACGTCGAAGATTTCGACCACAAGAATAGGGTGTAATGGCATTTGATTTCGAGGGCCGATGTTACCTAGGCGTTGGCAGCGGTCACAGGTGAGTACAAATTCGTGTGCATCCTTGAAAAGTGTGGGCCAGTAGAGTCCACTTTGGAGTACCTTGAGGGCTGTCTTCTTAGCTCCAAAATGGCCCCCACATGCCAAACTATGGCAAAAAGTCAAGACGGATTTCATCTCGTCTTCTGGGATGCAGCGCCGAATGATTTGGTCTGGACAATGCTTCCATAGGTACGGCTCATCCCATATGAAGTACTTAGCTTATTTAGCCAGCTTGTCCTTTTGGTACCTGTTTAAAGATGAAGGAATTTGCTTAGTGACAAGGTAATTAATGAGATCGGCATACCATGGATCAATAGCTTGGATCGCGAAGAGCTGTTCGTCAGGAAAGGTCTCGAGGAGGGGCAACTGATCAGCCTCTTCATTGGAACTGTGAAGCAATCGGCTCATATGGTCAGCGACCACGTTTTCGCTGCCCTTCTTGTCTCTGATTTCAAGGTCGAATTCCTGGAGCAGTAGCATCCAACGTAGCAACCTTGGCTTGGCGTCCTTTTTAGTGAGCAGATACTTCAAGGCAGCATGATCCGTGTATACTATGACCTTGGTTTGAATTAGATATGAACGGAACTTTTCCAGGGCAAAGATAACAGCAAGGAGCTCCTTCTCGGTGGTGGAGTAGTTCAGCTGGGCATCATTCAGGGTTCGGCTTGCGTAGTAAATGACATGAGGGAGCTTGTCAACACGCTGTCCCAAAACCGCTCCTATGGCGAAGTCTGAGGCATCACACATTTGTTCGAATGGTAAGTCCCAATTCGGTGGCATGATGATGGGTGATGCCGTGAGCTTTGCCTTGAGTGTGTTGAATGCCTCACGGCATCCCTTAGTGAACTCGAATGTGGCGTCCTTGGCTAGAAGATCACACAAAGGTCTTGTGATTTTCGAGAAATCTTTGATGAATCTGCGGTAAAAGCCAGCATGCCCTAAGAACGATCGAACCTCTTTGACTGTAGTGGGGTACGGCAGCCTCTCTACTATGTCTAACTTTGCTTTGTCCACTTCAATGCCTCGGCGAGAGATCACATGACCCAAGACAATTCCCTGTTGTACCATGAAATGGCACTTTTCCCAGTTCAGCACTAAGTTGCTTTCTCTGCACCGTTCCAGTACTCGGGTTAGGTTAACTAAGCACAGTTCGAATGAATGTCCAAACACTGAGAAGTCGTCCATGAATACTTCAATTATATCTTCCACCATATCGGAGAAGATGCTCATCATGCAACGCTGAAAGGTAGCTGGGGCATTGCACAATCCAAACGGCATTCTTCTGTATGCAAAGGTGCCATATGGGCATGTGAATGTTGTTTTTTCTTGATCTTTGGGTGCAATAGCAATCTGATTGTATCCTGAGTAGCCGTCCAAGAAGCAATAGTGGGAGTGTCCAGCCAGGCGCTCGAGCATTTGATCAATGAAGGGCAAAGGAAAGTGGTCCTTGCGTGTGGTTATATTTAGCTTTCGATAGTCGATGCACACTCTCCATCCTGTTTGAATCCGTTGAGGTACAAGCTCATCCTGCTCGTTTTTAACCACTGTGATCCCACTTTTCTTTGGCACGACCTGGACTGGGCTCACCCACTTGGAGTCACTAATTGGATAGATGATTCCAACGTCCAAGAGCTTTAGGACTTCTTTCTTCACGACCTCCTTCATAGGTGGATGCAATCGCCTCTGTGCCTCCCGTGATGGTTTGGAGTCTTCCTCCAGCAGTATCCGATGCATGCATTTTGCGGGACTTATGCCTTTGATGTCAGCTATTGTCCATCCAATTGCCGTTTGATTGACCTTAAGGACGTGAACCAATGCCTTTTCCTCTTTCGTACTTAGGGTAGATGCAATGATGACTGGAAGGGTTTGATTGTCGCCCAAATATGCATACTTTAAGTGCTCGGGCAAGGGCTTCAGCTCGAGTTCAGGAGCCTTTATGATGGACGGCAGGGTTTTCTGACTTGTGAATGGTAACGCTTCGAGGGGAGGCCTGTGCAATGGGAGGGCTGGCATGATGTCAAGGGCTCGTACCTCTTTGATCACGCTATCTGTAAGTAAATCCACAGTGTGTGGGTTACTAGTAACGGCCTTCTCAAGGTCATCCGTCATGCAAGAATGAGCAATTGTCTCCCGTAGCAGTAAGTCCATTGTGTTTAACGGAAAATCTACAATAGGCTCGGCAGGGTACTGGATGGTGTCATGGATGGAGAATGTCCGAAGCTGGTCCAGGACCTTGATGGAGACCTGGCCCTTTCTGACGTCGATGAGGCACTCGGCTGTGGCTAGTAAGGGTCGTCCGAAGATGAGGGGAGGTTCCTCACTTTTGTCAATTCTGTCCATTCTTAGTACGTAGAAGTCGGCAGGGATGCATGTATCTCGGATTTGTACCAGTACGTCCTCAAGAACCCCCATTAGGTTGGTTACAGAAGCGTTAGCCAACCTGACACATAGGTGTGTGGGCTTGAGTGCGCCTAGGTTGAGTGACCTGTAAATGTGGAATGGCATGATGTTCACTGATACTCCCGTGTCGCAAAGGCAATGTTCGAATCTTTTTGACTGAATGACACATGGAAGGGATGGCGGCCCAGGATCGTTGGCGTTAAGGGGCATGCGCAAAAGGGCAGCCGAGCAGGCCATAGGGATGTCAATGGTGTCCGTGGAGCTAAAACCACGCTTTCCTGCAACTAAGTCCTTGATCAGCTTTGCAAAGATAGGCATGTGCTTGACAATTTTATGGAAAGGCAGTGTGATCTGAAGCTTCTGCAACATGCTGATGATTTCTTCCTCAAAGTCCTCCTTTTGCTTATTCTTGTTTTGGAACCTGCGAGGAAATGGATAATCAACATTATTAGCTAACTCAAAAGTGACTTTTTTAGAATTGGAATTCTGAGGTTTAGAGTTAGAAGTAATCGAGTGCTGCGACTTGGGCTTAGGAGCAGGTTGCATGCCAGCCGTGGCCGAAGTAGGCGCAGTGTCAGGTCCTCTTTGCGGTAGGGCACTTGGTGATTCATTGGACTGGTTCTGCGCCAGAGGTGTTGGCCGTGGCATTTTTGCGGCGCGCCCTGGTCGGTGATCCTTGGCAGAGTAGGTTGAGGCTCAGTTTCAGGTCCTGTGAGGGTGGCATATGTGGGGTCTTGAAGTGGTGTTTCCTTCTCCAGTGTGATGGCATTAGCCGTAGGATTGTGAAATCCTTTCGGATTTACCAGGACTTGACTCGGTAGCTTGCCCTGCTCTCGCTGATTTAGTTGGTTCGCCACCTGTCCCATTTGACGCTCCAAGTTTGCAATTGCATTTTTGAAGTCTCCCGTCTGACTCTGGCTATCGTGCATGAATTTTATGAGTTGAGCCTGCTGTTGAGTCAGGATATGGATGGAGTCCTCAACAGACTTGCTTCCGCCATTCTGGTTTGAGGAAGGACCGTGGTAGTTCCCCTGAGGGCCTGCGGCTTGCTGCTCAAATCCAGGGGGTGGCAAGGGATTCGCGGTTGCTTGATTGTTGCTCTAACGAAAATTGGGATGATTTCTCCACCCCGGATTGTAAGTGTTGGAATATGGGTCATTCCGGGGTCGAGAATTGCTATTGAACCCTCCAGCAAAGTTGGCCTCTTCCACAACCGGGCAGTCCTGGGATGTGTGGCCCTGAATTGAACAAACCTCGCAGAAGTGAACTCCTTTGGCTTTCTCGCTACACAATTGTTTTACCATTGCCGTGAGCTGAGCAATGGCGTCATCTTTGTATTTGGCGGATGCATCACCCGTAGCTCTAGAGGAGGGACCCCTGTAGCTGAACTGTTTTTCCCTTTGAGCAATGTTCTCAAAGGCGGTCCTTGCTTCCTCGGCTGTGCCTTCTAGAATCCCTTGGGATTGAGAATCCACCATTGTCCGATCGCTAGTTTTCAAGCCTCCATAGAAGTATAGCATAAGATGATGGGTATCAATATGGTGGTGGGGGCACGCCCGTAGCATCTGATTGAACCGCTCCCAAAACTCGTAGAAAGACTCCTCCATGTCTTGCCGTGGGTTCATGATCTTGGACTTTAACTCATTTGTCTTTTCCACGGGAAAGTACTGTGTTAAGAATTTGGACGTCAAGTCCCTCCAAGAGTGAATGGAAGCCGGCGCCAATGAATGAAACCATGTCTTGGCGCGATCCTTGAGACTGAAGTGAAAGAGCCGCAGGCGGATTTCCGATTCCGTCATACCATTGATGCGCAGTGTTGAACAAACCTCAACAAATTCCTTGATATGAAAGTGCGGGTCCTCGCCAGCAAGGCCGTGGAATGTAGGCAGCATGTGAATTGTCCCCGACTTTAATTCGAAGTTTGCCACTGTTGACTCGGGAAAAACAATTGGAAATTGATCCTCCGAGACATGGGGCATGGCAAAATCCTTAAGGCGCCATGGGGCTTGCGGTACTAGGCCACGTTCCAGGCCCTGCTCTTCTCTGTGGTTCGCCATCCTCCTTGGGATTGGTGGCGGGGAGCCGTGGACTGAAGATGCTTGCGATGATGGTCCACTTGATGACCCGTGCACTGAACCTTGGAATGACATACGCGGGTACCTAACAAAAAGAAAAACTAAGTTACAAATCTAAACTTGAATGGGCACCGTTGAGGGACAAGTCCCCGGCAACGGCGCCAAAAACTTGTTGGTAGATTTAAAGAGCAAGAAATATGCAATTCAATTCTAACAGTTATAAAATCCTTGCAAGTGCACAAATCGATAAGTATAGTATAGTAGCACAGCAAGAGTCGATCCCTCAAGGACTTGTATCAACGTTATGACCAATTTAGTTCAGATTTGTTAACTTAAATAAAAACACACACACAGGGGGGGGGGGGTTTATGATGTGATAACTGAAATTTAAAGACAAGTAAATCAAAGTGCAGAAAATAACAATGCAAGAATGAAAGGTTGTTAACTAAGGCGAATTAAGGCTTACTATCCACTCTAACCAATTATAGCTTTTAACCAGATTTCCTTGATCAAATTACTATGCATTTTCTGAATTAGGTGCCCGTGCCTAGGACCTGGCGTTGGTTCACTAGACACATCTTATTCCCTCTTACTTAGCATGTTCTAAACAGGGCATATGCCTAGAACGTCTATCACCTACCTTTTAAGATGATGCATGAAGTTTAAAGAGAATTTAATGACACCACATTAGCCTAGCAAAGTGGCATGCAATCCTAGGTCGTCATGAGTTAAGATTACAAGTACGAATACTTTCGATGCTCCAAATCACCAGATGATATGACGGTCACTCAAGCAATTACATCTATAATTATATGCAAACAAGGTAGCTAATCTTATAGGCATAAATTAAGTTCATTAAGCATGGTAATCCAACTTATTCAGCATGCATAGCAATCATAATCAAGAGCCAGAAATCCAATCAATAAGCTAACATGGCTAGGGCTTCAAGCAGCCCTAATCCTAATGACTACTCACACATAACTGAAATAAACACAAGTATAATTGAATCCATAAGTAAATTGCAATAATGAAAATAAGGGTACAGAAGAGATTGTTAAGAACAGATGCAGCAGAAGACACGGCAGGGCCTTCTTCTCCAAGCTCCACGTCCAATAATCTAAGTGAAAGATTATCTCCGAAAATATATGGTCCCTAATTCTCTAGAAAACCAAAACGGAACTCTGTGGCTCAGGTCTCTGTTTTCCCAGAAACCAAAAACGTCCCTAGCTAATTATCTCTCCCTAAAACACTGAACAAAGGCTCCCTTTTATAGACAAAGGGAAAACCTTGTTCTATAAGGATTGGTATAACCTTGTTCTATACAGATTGGTAAAACCATGTCCTATAGGAATAGGGAAAGTTATTTTACTTTTAATTAATTATAAAGTCTTTAAAATCTATTCAAACCAATCAGAGCATGGCCGGAAGTGTGAATGCAAGCTGGCAAGTGGGAACGCAAGCTGGCCAAACTTGGATTTTTGACTGTCTTCGTAATCAGGATCTGGGACCGCGCTTTTGAAGTACGTTAGGAGTATAATAGAAGCGCATCGTCGTTCAGGCTTGGCGCAAATGTTGTCATGCTTGGCGCAGAGGGAGAACCTCGGATCCACCGCTGGCGGAACAGGGACCCCGGCTTGGGCGCACTTCTGGGCTCGGATGGGAGTTCTTGGGACATGTCTTCGACCTGCCTTGGCGCGGCCTTGGCACTTCTAGGACTTGACCTTGATGTCATGAAACACAAGTTCGGGACCCGGAGGGCCTGATATGAGGTACTTGGCCAGTGGCCCAAAATAGGCGCACTGGCGCACTCAGGACTCCGTTCAGGACCTGATATTGAAATGAGGATATCTCCTTCATCTGGACTCCGATTTGAGTCATTCTTTTTGCGTTCTTTCCAGATTTTACCTATCTTTCTAACTCTGCACAAGTCTCACAAGATTGATCATTTTCTACTATTGATGGCACGAAATCATTCAAAAGACATGTAAGAGAGGCATATAAAGACATCAAAATGATGCATAAATAACGACTGATCAGTGATCGTGGCTCACACTTTTGCAATAGATCCTTTCAGCCATACTCATGAGGAAGTATGGAGTCACTCATCGAATTTCAACTCCATATCATCTTCAAACCAGTGGACAAGCTGAGATCTCAAATAGAGAAGTCAAGGTCAACCTTCAGAAAACCGTGGGACCATCAAGGAAGGATTGGTCCAATAGGCTCAATGATGCCCTTTGGGCATATATGACAGCCTACAAGACACCAATTGGCATGTCCCCATTTAGTCTGGTCTTTGGAAAGGGCTGTTGTATATCAATGGACTTAGAGCTTAAGGCCTTTTGGGGCATCAAACATGTCAACATGGACATAGATGAGGCAAGACTGGTCGCAAGCTTCAACTTCAAGAGCTTGAGGTGCTAAGGAATGAACCCTATGAAAGTTCAAGAATTTACAAGGAGAAGTCCAAGGCCTGTCATGACAAGCACTTGGTCCGCAAGTCCTTCGAGATAGGACACAAGTTCCTCTTGTTCAATTCCCGCCTCAAGTTCTTTCCAAGTAAGCTAAGATCAAGATGGTCAGGGCTCTACACTATCCTCAAGGTACTACCTCATGGTGCCATGGAGATCAAGTCCGACCGCATTGGATTCAAATTGAAGGTCAATGGCCATTGCCTGAAACCATACCTAAAAGTTTTTCCAGTGCCTGCTTTTCAAGAAGTAGACCTGACCGTGCCTCCCCTTGCTTGACTTGCAAGGCACGTCTCGTTAACATCAAGCGCTCCTAGGAGGCAGCCTAGGCCTGGTTTGTGAACCCTCCCTTTTCTTTATGCTCTATTTTTCATGCCTTATTACGTCTATACTTAGTTTGATCTTAGTGTTTTCACTTTTTAACATTGAGGACAATTTCTAGTTTAGGTTTGGGGGTGTGGATCAAAATTTTGCAAGATTTAGGTTTAGGGGTACACGGCTAGGAATTTAGTACTTTACTTGTTAATAAGTTGCATAAGTTGAATTCATCATTAGTGTCTTACTAGAGTCATGCCATGCTTAAGTTTTTGCCTTACCTTTTCACTTAATGCCTAACTTCAAGATATTAAGCTAAAATATGACTTTGTTTAAGTGAACCCTAGAAAATTAGTGGAGACTACCCAATGTGAGGTTTGAGCCTAATGCCTTCTTTTTGAGAGATTCAATTTGTTCTACTCTTAAACACTATTCAATTTGTTTTACTCTTAAACACTATTCAATTCTATCTATTATGCTTGATCACACTACTATTACTTTGCATTGGATTTTAAAGAACTATTATCTTATGTAGAGGCTCTTGGTTCTAAGCGTGTTAACCCATAAGAAGTGATATAGGCTATGCATGTTTGAGCCCTCTAAAAGCCTTATTTGTCCCTTTGTTTGCTTCCTTTAACCCACTTTGAAGCCAAACTCTTTAAGCCTTTCTTTCATCACGTAAATCAAACCGTGCGCTAGATAGTGAGCCCTAAGTCTTGTCCATTCCCTATAGCTTTGGTTCTGACATGGCTGTGCCAAATGAAGTTCATGACAAGGAAAAGAAAGACGAAGTATCAAGGTGTTCAAATTCAGAAATAGGCTATGAAGCTCCTCAAGGGCGTATCAAGGGCATGCCAAGGCCATGTCATGGCCAAAAAAGCCAAATTACAAAGTTGACATCAGGGGAGTGTCTTAGACATCCCAAGTGACCAAGGTCCTATCTGGGATAGAAAACACAATGCAATCCATTGCATGATCTTGGCTTAGTTTGAAAGAAGAAAAAAAATAGAAGAAAAGGAATAAAAGAAAACAATGAGCTAAGCCAAGTGAGCCAATGAGAGTAGAAGTCAAGAATCATCATCATTCAAAGAAATCTAGTTTCAGTTCAGGATGCCATTGAAAGCACAAAGTCATGCCGTGGGCCAAGAAGAAGTGTTGGTAAAATTAGAGAACAAAGAATATTCAATCTAATTCTAACAGTTATAAAATCCTTGCAAGTGCACAAATCGATAAAGATAGTATAGGAAAAGCAAGAGTCGATCCCTCGAGGACTTGTATCAACTTTAAGATCTAATTATTGTTAATATTTAAGAAACTCAGTTTAAGACTCAAGAAACAACAAAAGAAAACAAGTAAAGTACCTAGACCTAGACTCAGCACTAAGTAGATATACAAAAACACAAGAACACAAAACAGGACTCTAGGTGACAAACACAACGACTTGAAACACAAGAAAACACAAAAGACTCAATTAAGGACTCACTTAAAGGACTATGGCAACAAGACTCTAGGTTTTGATGCTTGAAATTCTGGAAATTAACTAAGTAACTTAGTATGCAAGAAACAATTAAATAGATTTAAAGGCAATTGAATTGATTGATTAATTAAAGCTAATAAAGGCCAATTATCCACCACTAACCACAATTACTTCCTAACACAATTACTATGAATTATCTGAATACGATGCCCATGCAAAGGTCCGCTTAAAGTTCACTCCACACAATTCATTCTCTTCTTACTTAGCATGTCCTAGCCGTTTCCTCTACTTAGAACGTCTATCAATCTTAGAGAAGGGTTAATAATCTAAGATGATGCATGAAGTCCAAAAGGAATTTAATGAAATCACACTACCCCTAGAGAATGATTAATAATCTAGGTTGTCTTGGATTTAGATTACAAATATGCGTAAAGTCTTAAACCATTGATGCCAAAGAATCACAAGAAGATGACTAGTCTAACAAGAAATTATTAATCGATAGAGTATGCAAACAAATTAGTCAGATTCATAAACATAAACTAAGCTCATAACGCACAGTAATCTAAATTATATTCAGCATTCAACATAATGTAAACCAAGGTCCAAAACTGCATTGAGGAACTACATGGTTAGGGCTTCAAGCAGCCCTAATTGTAATGAAAACTACTCACACATGGTATTGAATAAAACGAGAAAGAAATTAATTATTACAAAGTAAGAGTAAAGAGAAGAAGACAAAACACTGAGATCAATGGTTAGCCCAAACACGTGCAAAACCTAAAAAACGTAAAAGCTTTGAAAAACTATGCGGCTAAGGGGGTTGGAACCCTAAACATGCGTTGAAACTCAGTTTAAGTACTCCTAGGGCTTCCCAAAAAAACTAGGAATTCAAAATGACTTACAAAGACCAAAAGACCCTTAATTAAAGGCTGAATCAGTTCTCCTATCTCGGCAGGGACAAAATCCTAGAAATTAGGACCTTTCTTGAGCGGCAAGTAATCTTTAGAGGCGGCAAGGCTTCTCCAAGTAATCCATGGAATTCTTATGCGCCAAGACTTGTTCTGGAACCTTCTGGGTCTTTCTTGGACAACAAGGAATGGTTGGCACAGTCTTGGACCTTCTTGACACGGCTAGACCTCATTCTGGGCTCCACGGCTTCATTATCGGACTTGTTACGGACTCAGCAGGTCATCGACCAATGCAGCTGGAACAAACCACTTATTGCACTCCAATAAGATATATCTAGTATGGTTCTGGACTTTGTCTTGCTCAAAAGATTTTTGAGAACTCAATAGCCCAATTTGGCTCAAATCAGGCTCTTGGGAAGTCTTTTAGGGCGCAATATCTCATGGACATTTCATTGGCATTTCTGGGCGTGCCTTAAGGCTCCATTAGCTTATAAAAGTGTTTTGAAGTGTAATTCTGGATGGGGTCTCACTTGATTGCATCGAGTTCCAGGTCAGGGCCCATTTTGGCCTTCCCGGACACATCCAAGGACATGTCTCTGGAACTTGGCTCTACCGATATGGCTCGCTGTAAGGACACGTCTGAGGCTCTTAAGTACCTCGCCTCTAGGACACGATAAGGGCTCAATCTGAGGCATAATAGGGACTCGATAAGGGCTCTTACGTAGGGCTCCACACACGTCTATGAGACAAGATTTAGGGCGCGACAGGGCTCCTCGCTTCTGGAATTGGCACGCGTCAGGGGAGACGCTTGGGACTTTACTATAAGCTCTGAAGGACGTGGCATGGCTCATATGGGATGGGTTCTAGGACATGATAAGGATATGTCCTGTGACATGTCTTCCGACACCTCCCCAAGATCCGATAATGAACATAGTCCAGCTCCCTCATTATAACTCCAAATCGAGCCATTCTTTTTTTATTCTTCTCATAATTCACCAGGCTTTCCAATTCTGCACATAGCTCACAAGATAAATCATTTTCTCCTATTGATGACACCAAATCACTCAAAAGGCAGAATGACATAAAAAAGATGTATAAATAATTACTGAAGAAATACCCCCAAACCTTTTTTTTTGCGAGTCCTTGAGTAAAACAAATGAAAACAGCACTAAAATTAAACAAAATAAAAATGACTCAATCCTAATTAAGGTAGATTTAGGGTTTAGGGTTTAGGGTAGATCATTTAAACCCTAAACCCTAAACCCTAAGGTAGATCATTTAAACCCCTAAGCTTGCCTAGTAAGAGGAGTTTTGTCTCCTGAGGGTTATAGCTACGATACCCACAAACGTTTTACTTAACCAACTTAGTTTCTAGAGACAAAGTTCTTTAACAAGCTAGTAAAATTCAATAAAAGTAGACATCCTTTGAAAAACTAAAAGATATGCCACCATAGTAAGAGTCCTGTGTTAAATGTGAATGCCCGAATCTTGAACAACCAAGCTTAAAACAACTTCATTAAAGTGCTTCAGAACGATTTCGCCTAGACTCTGATCCTCACTAGATGTCTCTCAATGCACTCAATAATCCTAGGCTTACACTCATAGCAAGCACATGTGATGAAGTTATGTAATAGGAATCAAGATTTAATCACATAGGAGTTTTCAATTGAAAATAGCACTTTCTGAAATTAAGATCTCATGAAGGAAAACGAACTTTAAGAACATAGATACTTACCTCAATCCTCAGCATGGGTGGCCATAAGATCAGTTAGGTCTTCACATCAGGTTGTAATGGGGCTAGGCTGATTGGGCTTAAGAGAGAAGGGGTTGGAATTCAAAGGCATCAGATGGAAACAAGGCATGGAGTAGCATGACTTGAAATGTGACCTTCTTCTTCTTGATCTTTCATAACCTCATGGCATTCTTGGCACACAAGGGCTTAAAGTGCGACTTCTTGAATTGATACTAACACTTGACCTTAGGTCTCATTGGCTCACTCGGCTTAGTTCAGTCATAAATATTTTTTTTCTTTAGTTTTTTCCATCTTCTTTTTCTGAGCTAGCCAAGATCATGCAATGACTAACTTCGGTGCTGGCGTCCTTGGCCATGACACAATTTGGCATGTTTTAGAACGCAGTTTGGCTAGTTTCAGGGACATGTCAAGACACGGCCTGCGGTGGCTTTGGGGCGCACCCTGCGGTGGTTCTGGGACGTGATTAAGCCTCAGATTGGCGCAGATTTCCAGTAGCCACTGACTTGGTCCTTAAGTAATGCAGGTCTCCTTTTTTATTCTGTCATGAACACCATTTGGTACTACCTTGTCACAACCTAAGCTATAAGGTATGGCCCAATCGATTGGGTATATTTTGGGTAGATGATGCTTAGGGTGATGAAAGAAAGGCTAGTGTTTGGCTTCAAAGATGGCTTAGTGAGCACACAATAGGGTAAGAAAGGGCCTTTAGGGGTTAACCACACATAGCCTACATAACTTCTTATTGCTCCATACTTCAAACCAAGAGCATTTATATGATGTTAGTTCTTTAAAATTCAATGAAAGTATTATATACAATGAGATTATCATTTATGAACAAAAGTGAAGAGTGTTTAAAGAGCAGAAACAATGTGACTCACTCAGAAAGAATGGCATTAAGGCTCAAGTTCTCACCAGGTGACTCCAGTAATTTTCTGAAGTTCACTCAAATTCAGTAGTTTTATTTACTCAACCACCTAAGACATGGCATTGTGAAGTGCATGATATGCTACAAACTTAGAATGGCATAACTCTTAATCAAACAAAGCTAGTTCTTTAACATGCAACTTATATTAACAAGTACAAATCCTAAGGTCTAGCAATAGTTACAACTACTAAGACTTTAAGAGAACTAGTTAGAAACTTTAAAAACACAATTTACAATTCAAAACTAAAAAAAAAAAGCAGAAATTTGGCCGTGAGTACCCCCAAACCTACATGTTTTTACATGTATCAAAATGTCAACCCACATGCCCAATCCTAAACTAAACATTGTCCTCAATAGTTGAGAATAAGCAAGATAGAAAAGAATGGAAGTTTAGTGAGGTGATATGCGCAGAAACAAGAGAATGAGAGGGGGGTACAATCTAGGGCTAGCTTGCCTCCTAGGAGCGCTTTATTTAACGTATGGGCAAGACAAGGTTGGCACTTAGGCACTTGGTGGTTGCTGCAATGCCTCGATGGCCGAGGGTCCCTCAACAAAGGCTTCATAGTAGGCTTAAGATGGTGGTCATTCACCTTGAACATGTCCCTCCTCCCAAGGTGCTGAATTTCAAATGCACCATGTGGGAAGATCTTAGTCACAACATAGTGCCCTATCCAGCTAGAATGGAGCTTACGTGGAGAAAGCCTTAATCGTGAATTGAATAAGAGAAATTTTCCCCAATCTAAAATTGCTATCTTTGAATGTGTTTATCATGGAACACCTTGGTCTTCTCCTTGTATATGCATTAGCTTTCGTAGACTTCATTCCAAAGCTCCTCCAATTCACTAAGTTGAAGCTTTCTGTGATTGCCAGTGCACCCACGTCCATGTTGGCCCTCTTGATTGCCCAATACGGCTTATGCTATAGCTCAACTGGTAAACGGCATCCTTTGCCATAGACCAACCGAAAGGGTGACATTCCAATAGGGGTCTTATAGGCTGTTCTGTAAGCCCACAAAGCATCATTCAAGCGTTGCGACTGTTGGAAGAAAAGTACAACAACGAAAGTACTACTAATCAAAACAATTAAATCCTAGCAACTACACTAATCAATAGATAATATAGTGGTCTAAGCAAGGGTTGAATCCCACAAGGACTTGACTCAACAATGTAACCAGAGAATAGATTGCTTAGTTAACAAGTTAGGTACTCAAAACAGAAACGAGACACTAAGTTGATATGCTTGACACTAAACAAGACACTATGACAGGACCCTTCCCGAATTCCCCCTCGGAACCCGGGAAAAGCCCTGCTCCCATCTGACAACTTAGTAAAGATTCCCAGAATACCCTTAAGCCTTTGCAATTAGCTACGAGAATTCTGCCAAAAATCCGGCATATTCTCCCCTTTAGGATTGGTTAACCGTCTTCCACTTGTCAGACGAAGGGTCAAATGTCACTCACAAACTCCAACATCACCAAACAACCATCAACGTAGTCATAATTTATAATAAGTCCAAAAAGGCTTATCAGAACATCTAGGTAAGAAAGGTCAATACAGAAATATAAATCCTACTCGATAGTCTAGGTAAATGCACAGTTGAAATTTGATGCGTCCGCCTCTGGAGGTGCCCTCGTCAACTAAACGACATGGAGGGGATTTAAAACACGAAAAGTGTGAGTGGACAAAATAATATTTTAAAAAAATTTCCGAGGAAAACATTCATCTTTTACCCTCCACGAGTAAAACAATGCATGCATAACATAAAATATCTTTTCAAATAAATCCACAAAGATAGGCCGGAAACTCACCGGAAAATCCATCTTTTGTTAAAACACTTGGTGGGACCCACGAAAACCCGAATAATGAAAACATTTTGTGGTCCACAACCCTGCTTTGAAAACCCTCCTCAAAGGAGTTTGAAAATCATGTGAACAGACATGGACACAAAATATATCACAAACACATCCCACTGCTCCACGAAAGAAATCCCGAGCCGTAGTTCGATACCCTTCACACACCCGATATACCTCGGGTATTGCAGAACCTTGTACTACGCGTAGACAGCCTCAGCGACCTGGTGGAGAAATACCCGTTGACACTAGCGTTAGAGAACCCTAAATGATCTGGAGGAGAAAAACCCTCGACGCCAAAATTGGAGAAACCTTGACCCTCGGGGACAGTAATTCAGTGAAAACCAAAATCTTTGTTTTGAAATCCTTGTTTCCTAGCCTAAGCCAAATTCATTGAAAAATCGGGTTTATACCCAAATCCAATAAAATCACAAATCCGTGTCTAAACCCAAAATTCATGAACTCAACCGAAACCATAAAAAAAAATACTTGAATCCATAGTGCCAGGCCATAGCCCAAAACGTCATTTCCACATAATTATTGGAATCCCGTGTCCTGTAATAATTTGTTAGAATAATTTTCTCAATTTCGGAAATTTACCAAAAACAATACATAACAAGAATTTATTCAAATATACCTTTATGCAAGCTCAATCCCGAGTCGTACGCTCCTCTGAAGTTCCCGGAGCAGTATCGCCTGTCAAAAGTAACAATAGGGATTTCCAACTATAATTAAAACCCTACATTCAGACTCCCTAAACCGTAGGAGGTCCACACGCATACCATGGAAAAGGCAGCCACTTCGGATGCCCAAAACTACCCCGAAATGATGTCCGATTAACCCGAAACCTGTGCCAAAAGGTCTGGAACGTCGAAAACTTGTCAACGCGTGATGCCGTGAACCAAGGACCGGTCCCACGCTCCCCTATGCACTGACGAAAGCCGGCGGCTCGGCCACATGCCGGCTACAGTACCTCACACACTGCTACAGTACCTCACGCACCGGATTCCGTGCTGACTCGGCACTGACTCAGCTGCTAGGTGGCTCAACGTGGCTACCAGGTGGCCTCCATGTGGCTCCATGTGGCTGCCAGGTGGCATGCCACGTCAACCCCTCTGACTGAACCAGTCGCTGGAGAAGACGACCGCTCCGCCATTACCGGTCCACCTTGAAAGTTTCCTAACTTCCTCAAATCTTAACCGTTTTTCACAAATTTTTATTCTAAATCCATCTACTCGAACCCAGGAACCCATAAATGAAGTCTAAACACAAAACCCATACCTGAGTTGGCCGAAAAATTGATCGAAAGGTTCGAGTTTTTTGTTCCTCAGTTTGGTGTCTCCCGCAGCTACTTCCTTCGACGGTCGGTACGTCCTTGATCGTGGGGAAGAGGCGATTATGATGGGAGGAAGCAAATCGGACGAGGTTGCTTTGATGAAAGGTCAAAGGTACGGGGTTTGTGGGTTCGATGTCATGGGTTTGGGTGAACGTCGCAAAGCGAGAGAGAGGAATGAAGAAAATCTGGATAAGTCTGGGTTAAAAATATCTACTCAGGGGAAAATTACCAAAATACCCCTGAACATTCTAGACCCACAACTCTCTCATCCAATCTCCGTTTCCTGCGTGCTGCCTGTCTACGAACTCTTGAATTCGACACCTACGCAACGGTCTCCGAAAACTGCCAAAAATTTCTCCAAACAAATATTGACTTTCGAGCCCTTATACAACCAAGGGTAATTTCATCCTTTTTCAAGTTAATTTACGAAAATTCACTAAATAAATTTGTCCTCAAAATTCATACCTGTCCCTGAAACAAATGTGATGATGCGCCCGCATCAGTGCCTCAGTTTCCCACGTGGCCTCCTCCACGTAATGATTCCTCCACAGAACTTTAACCAGAAGAATAGTCTTTATGCGCACTACTTCTTAAAATTTGCACTGGTTGCTCCTGAAAAGTCAAATCATCTCTCAGCTCAATTGGTTGCGTCTCCAATACATGAGATTCATCGAATAGATACTTTCGGAGCATTGATACATGGAATACATCGTGAACTTTTGAAAGTTTTGGGGGTAAAGCAAGTATGTATTCCACTGGCCCTATCCTCTCAATAACCTCATAAGGCCCAATATAGCGAGGACTCAGCTTCCCTCGTTTACCAAAACGTACAACTCCTTTCCAGGGGAATAATTTCAAGAAAACCCATTCAAACTTGACTCATTTCCTCGTCAACCGAGTCAACGGTACTAAGCTAGCAAAGGATACTTATTCAGCACCGTAACCCTATTTAAATGTCGGTACCACCAACAGTGCTTCTTAAGAGTAAGAATTTCTCTTTTCAACTCTGGATCATTTGGTACGCACAACCAGCCATCCTTAACCAAGGCCCCAACATTCCTAATCACATAATCCTACCTATTCCCAGCCTCCAACTCCATCCTAATAACACACAACGTAGGATCATGGAGTTGAGCTTCAATAATTCGGTCAATCAAGATAGGTCTCATATGGAAGTTAGCCAATAGAGCCCCCTAACTATCCATGCCAAGTATACTTACCGCTTTTCGGAGTTCCACCATCAATGGTAAGTGGACTCAATCTCCCAGTGAGGTGGCAACCCCGGAAGATCCTCTGGAAGCACATCTAAAAATTTATTCACCACATGAATATCCTCTACTCTCACTGGAGTATCTCAAAAATCGATCACGTGAGCTAAATAGCCCTCATAACCTTTCCTCAATAATTTCTCAACCGTCAAGGCCGATATTACTCTCGAGGGAAGCACCCTATGATCACCCTGAAACGTAAGTTTAGACAAACCTGAACTCCGGAAGACCACCCTCTTGTCGAAACACCAATGGAGGCATGATGCATGGTTAACCAATCCATCCCCAAAATCACATCAAAATCATACATCTCCAAGGGTATTGGATCTGCCTCTAACTCATGACCTCCCACTACCACCGGACAACTGCGTATCACTAGGTTCGCCACTAACCTATCTCCGGTGCGGGTGCTAATGCCCATGTCCCAACCAATCGATGACAATTCTCTATTGGCAAAAATTGTAAAACCCCGAGAAATAAAAGAATGCTAGACAACATACCAGTAACCACCTCTGGTGCAACTCGAGCCTCCTGCTTAGTCATAGCCAAAACTCGGGCCTGGCCACCAGTAGATCGACCACGACCCCTCTGTCTGCCACTGGCCCAGCTGGACTGGCTCTGGCTCCCTGATGCAGTGCCAGATGTTTGCACTGCTCTCTGATTCGGTTCAGCATCATCTTAGCCCAAAGAACTACTGCCCAGACGACGATGTGGACAGTCTCTCTTAAAATGACCCGTCTCCCCACAAAAGTAACAACCGATATCACCAGGTCGTGCGGGTCTGCTACTCTGTCTCCTGGTCGACTGCATTAAAGCCCCACTAGAATGAGCAGATGACTGTTGTCCCCCTGTAAATCTTTCCTGACCGGCTCCGCCACTACCTGATCCGGACCCTGCACTCCCAGAAGTTCCAAAACTAAAACTGCCTCTCTTAGATGGTTCCTGACTAGAGGCCCAAAAATTTAGGCGATCCCGGTGTCGCCTGGACCCACTAAGCTGGTACTGAGCTGGAAAACTCATCTCTACTCTGGCAGTAGCGTCTGATAAAGCCCTCAAAGAAGTATGGGCCACCATAGTTACTGCTGCTCGAACCTCATCTCTCAATCTAGACTCAAACCTTCGGCACTTATCCATTTCAGTCGCCACGAGAACCGAAACAAATAATAACAACTCAAGAAAGTTTTACTCATATTGTGCCACCGTCATGTCCCCATGTTGTAACTACAAGAACTCAACCTCTATAGCATCCCGGTATGAGCGAGGATAAAACTGCTCGAGGAAGAGCTCCGGAAAACTTCCCAAGTAAGGGTACGGACATCCCAGCCCGTCAGCTGCAAAGCATGCCACCAACAGTATACATAACCGCTTAGAAGAAATGTTGCTAACAGCACCCTAACCTCCGGAGGGCATCTCATAACACTAAACACTCATTCCAAATGAGTAATCCACTCATCAGCATCATCTGGCACTAACTCGCCCGTAAACACTGTAGCCCTCAGCCTCTGGGCTCGCTCAATGTCAGAAACTTTAGAAGTAGTCCTACCTTGAAGTACAATCATCAATGCCCAACCCAATTGATCCAGGGTCTGCCCCAAATCAGGCTCTACTACGGGATCATGTGTGTCGATGGGGCTTGCGTCTCGGAGGCATCACGCTAAAAATAATCATAATTCATCATTGTACACTAGGTGTACAGTCTACAGGAAGTTAAACCTAGTGCCTTGACACCAAGTTGACAGGACCCTTACCGAATTCCCCCTCGGAACCCGGGAAAAGCCCTGCTCCCGTCTCACTACTATTACACTAGTATAAATTCGCAGAATACCCTTAAGCCCTTGCAATTAGCTATGACAATTCTGCCAAAAATCCAACAGAATCTCCCCTTAAGGACTGGTTAACCGTTCCACCTGTCAGACGAATGATCAAATGACACTAACAAATTCCAACATCACCAAACAACCATCGACGTAGTCATAATTTATAATAAGTCCAAAAAGGCTTATCAGTGCATCTAGGTAAGAAAGGTAAATACAAAAATATAAATCCTAATCAATGGTCTAGGTAAATGCGCAACTGAAATTTGATGCCTCCGCCTCTGGATGTGCCTTCGTCAACTAAACTGCCTGGAGGGGATTTAAAATAGGAAAAGTGTGAGTGGACAAAATAATCTTTTAAAACAATTTCCGAGGAAAACGTACCTTTTTCCCCCTCCACGAGTAAAACAATGCATGCATGCATAACATAAAATTTCTTTTCAAACAAATCCACAAAGATAAGCCGGAAAATCCATCTTTTGTTAAAACACTTGGTGGGACCCACGAAAACTCGAATAATGAAAACATCCCGTGGTCCACAACCCTGCTTTGAAAACCTTCCTCAAAGGAGTTTAAAAATTATGTGAACAGACCTAGACACAGAATATATCATAAACACATCCCACTGCTCCCCGAATGAAATCTCGAGCCATAGCCCGATACCCTCCACACACCCGATATACCTCGGGTTGTGCAAAACCTTGTACTACGCATAGACAACCTCAACAACCTGGTGGAGAAATACCCCTCGACACTAGCATCAAAGAACCCTCTACGATCTAGCGGAGAAAAACCCTCGACGCCTGCATCGGAGAAACCTTGACCCCCGGGGACAGTAATTCAGTAAAAACCAAAATCCATGTTTTTTGAAATCCTTGTTTCTTGGTATAATCCAAATTCATTGAAAGACTGGATTTATCCACAAATCCAATAAAATCACAAATCCGGGTCTAAACCCAAAAATCATGGGCTGAACTGAAACCAGAAAAAAAAAAACTGAATCCATAAAGCCAGGCCATTGTCCAAAAAGTCATTTCCAAATAATTATTGAAAGCCCGTGTCTAGTAATAATTTGTTTGAATAATTTTCTCAATTCTGGAAATTTACCAAAAACAATACATAATAAGAATTTATTCAAATATACCTTTATGCATGCATTATAATTTAGAAAACCTAAGTCCACTCACTAAACGTCCAATTAGCTCAATCCCGAGTCGTACGCTCCTCTGAAGTTCCCAGAGCAGTATCGCATGTCAAAAGTAACAATCGGGATTACCAACTATAATTAAAACACTACATTTAGACTCCATAAACCCTGGGGGGTCCACACGCGTACCACGAAAAATGCAGCCACTTCGGTCGCCCAAAACTACACCTAAACGATGTCCGATTAGCTGTAAACTTGCGCCAAAAGGTCCGGAACGTCGAAACCTTGTCGACACGCGTCGTCGTGACCCAAGGACCGGTCCCACACGCCAGTGGAGGGCCGGTGGCTCGACCTTGCGCTTGCTACAGTACCTCACGTGCTGCTATAGTACCTTACACGACTTACTCGGTGCTGACTCAGCCGCCAGGTGGCCTCCACGTGGCTCCATGTGGCTGCCAGGTGGCATGCCACGTCAGCCGCTCTAATTGAACCAGTCGTCAGAGAGTAACCGGAGAAGACAACCGCTCCGCCGTGCGACGCCGTCCATCGTGTCCGAAAATTGCCATTACCAGCCGACCTTGAAATTTTCCTAACTTCCCCAAATCTTAATCATTTTTCACAAATTTTTAGTCTAAATCCATCTACTTGAACCCAGGAACCCAAAAATGACGTCTAAACACGAAACGCATACCTGAGTTGTCGAAAAATCGATCGAAAGATTCGGTTTTTCCTTTCTTCGGCTCTGTGTCTCCCGCGGCTGCTTCCTTCGACAGTCGGTACGTCCTTGATCACGGGGAGGAGGTTGCTTCGATCAAAGGTCAAAGGTACAGGGTTTGTGGGTTCGATGTCACGGGTTTAGGTGAAGGTCGCAAAGAGAGAGAAAAGAATGAAGAAAATTAAGATAAGTCTGGGTTAAAAATATCTACCCAGGGCAAATTAACAAAATGCCCCTGAACATTCTAGACCCTCAACTCTCTCATCCGATATTTGTTTCCTGCGTGCCGCCTTTCTACGAACTCGTGAGTTCAATACCTATGCAACGGTCCCCGAAAAACTGCCAAAAGTGTCTCCAAACAAATATTGACTTTCGAGCCCCTTATACAACCAAGGGTAATTTCTCCTTTTGCAAATTAATATACGAAAAATCACTAATTAAATTTCAGGGTCATTACACACTAAACAATGACACTAAAAAGGACACGGACATGGGGGGTTGATTTTGAAAGATGCTTCAAAGTAAAGACTTGTAATGCAAGAAACAATGTTAATAAGCAAAGGTTGTAATCAAATTAAAACGCAAGTTAAGGCAGTCTGTATTCACACCTAACCACAACGTTATTCAACTTGGTTTGCAAGGTTGAATTACTATGTAAGCTTCTTGGTCTAGTTCCCGTGCAATAGTCCGACTTAGGCTCAATCACACATTTTATTTCCTTCTTAGTTTGTTTGTTAAGTGCTTGTATGTGTACACCAACCTCAATCCCATTGGACCCGAAAGGAAGCATTAAGAACAAAAGGAAATCTGAGTCACTACACTAACCCTAGAAAGTGATGTGCAATCTAGGAATGTCATGGATCTCTTCACAAATTATTTCTCTTATAACCCTTGATGCAAAATCATCATTAAGTTGTGCAAATAAAATGGCCAGTTTTAAGAACACAAAATAGTCTCAGTTAAAGCAGTGAATCAATCTACCAAGGCAAACAAAATAATGAAACCAAGCGTGAAAACCAAATTAAGAAGTTTCCATGGTTAGGGCTTCAAGATCAGCCCCAACTTAGAGAAGAAACTACTCACTACACACAATGAATAAAATAGGCATGAATTGAATTGAATAAAGAGTTGAAAGATTAAACCCAAATAATACTCTCAAGGACCAACTTCAAGCACAGCTTCAAGCAATCCTCCAAGAACACAACTTGGTCTTCATGAACAAGCCTCACGAACAATACCTCAAAAGAATAAGTAAAAATGTCTACGATCACATCGTTAAAACACTAAACAAAGTCTCGCTTTTATAGACAATGGAAAACCTTTATCCTACAAAGATTTCAATTTGAAACCCTAGCCTAGATATTCTAGAACGTTCATTGTACTTTGAAGTAATTACATAGTCCCTAGAATCTGAGAGAACCAATCAAAATACGGCTGGGAGTGTGAATGCAAGCTGGAATCTGGGCAGGATCCTCAGTCAAGCGCTGAAAGCTTGGAACCTGGCCCCTTCGATGTCTTCGTCGCGCCATGGCGCGCCTTAGCACTTGAATGGCTTCTACAGATGCCAAAGAGTCTGAAAATACCTCGTGTCTCGACCACTTAGCTGTAGGATACCAAATGACCTCATTTGAACTTATCGGGCCATGTCCAGGACCTGAAATGTGCTTGTCGATATATCGACACTTCTAGGTGCATACTGGAATTGGAGTTAGGGAACAGTTTCGCCTAGTCTCTGCGGCTGGGACTTGTCTTGGAAACGTGTCAGGGACACGGTCTTGGACTTCACTGAGGCATGTTCGCAACACCTTGACTGGAACCTCGATTTGGAACTCAGCTTGGAGGACAAGCCTTGGGCTCCTCTTTGGCACTCAAGGGAACGCCTTGGGCGCAGCCCTGGAACTCGGTACTTGGTGACTTGGACATTCCTGCGACACTATCAGGGGCTCGAATGGGAAATTCTTGAGACATGACTTGACATGCATTGGCTCTAACCTATACTCTTCTAGGACATGCCCTCCTGGTCCGGAGACACAGTTTTGGGACCCGCATGGCTTGATGTGAGGTTCTAGGCCTGCACCTTAATTAGGTGCACTGACATGTTCAAGGCCTAGCTTAGGACCCGATATTGAATTGAGGACATGTCCTTCATTTGAACTTCGATTTGAGCCTTTATTTTTCCAGTATTCTTAGAAATAGGTTACCTTTCTAAATCTTGCACATGTCTCACAAAGGCATCACATTCTACTATGGATGACATGAAATTACACAACAGACAAGGAAATGAGCCAAATATGACATGAAATATGTCTAACATTTATGGCTTAGGAAATACCCCCAAACCTACCTTTTGCTAGTCCTCGAGCAAAACTACGAACAAAAACTAAACAAAAACTAAACACTCAATCTTAATTGAGGATATAACATTTAAACCCCTAGTAGGAGTTTTGTCTCCTTTTGCTTAGCAATTAAAAAAAAACAAAGTACTAACCAAAATACCTAACAAGTTAATAAGGAACAATGCATATAGATCATGACATGCAAAACTAAAGATATGCCAATTTTAAGTAAGTACCATGTGCAAGTGTGAAATGCCCTTTACTTCAAGATTTCAAGTTTAAAACAACAAAGCCCAAATGCCTTAGAAAGATTTTGCCTCGACTCTAACCTCACTAGGCACCTCTCAATTTCTCTCATGAATCCTAAGGTTTCACTGTTTACAAGCATATGTGATGAGTTTATGTAAAGGAAGCAAATATAATCACATATGACATAGCATGAAAGACAGGCAATTTCTGAAAATAGATCTCATGAAGGAATTGAACTTTAAGAACGTAGAGACTACCTTAACTCCAAGCAATACGTCCCATAAGATCACTTAGGTCTTCATTCAAGGGTTGTGATGGGATTAGGCTTAAAGGGTTTAGAAGAAAGGGATTGGAGTTCAAAAGCCTAGGCTATGGCAAGGCATGAAGTAGCATGACTTGGAACTTGATCTTTTTCTTGAGATTCTCCTTGGCCCTCGGCCAGGCTTTGTGCTTCTAATGGCTTCACACATTGGGGTTTGATTTCCTTGAATGGGGATGATTTGTGACTCTTGTTCTCATTGGCTCACTTGGCTTAGCTTATTAATTTCTTTTTCTTTTTCTTTTTTTTTCTTTTGTTTTTCATTATCATTTTCTTGTTTTCTTTTACAACCTAAGCCAAGATCATGCAATGGTTTACAACATTGTGTTTTCTGTCCACAATAGGATTTTTGGGTCACTTGGGATATCTAAGATATTCTCCTTTACATCAGATCCAGATTTCTGGCCATTTTGACTGTGACATTGTTGTACAAATAGCAACATAAAAATTACGCAACTATATGCACGTTTTAACTCGCAAGTGCACAAGATAAGACAAATAGTATAGAAAGCAAATACGAGATCATTCCCACGAGGACTGGATTAATATGTGTTTAAAATTGATTTTAAGATGATTTTGAAAACTGAAAATTTAGAAACAAAATATTAAAAAAAAGCGTTTGATTAAAAATAAAATTGGATTGAGGTTAAAACAATGAGAAAACAAGTAACGGATTCGATGTTCACCGCTAATCTTCTTCCTTAAGCAAATGACATGCACAATGCTACAAAACAGATTTTAGATGCTCATGTTTGTCAACCTAAAGGCATGATATCTACTCTTCAAATTATTGATTTCTCTAAGCAACAAGTTAGGCATGGGTATCTACGCTAACTCTTTTCATTTTTAAAGTATTTAGCATGGTATCTACTAAGTTGCACTTTAAGAACGCAGAACACAATGGAAATCGACAAACACACAACTCCTAGAACATGGTATCTATTCTAGTTATTCATGATCATTAATTTCAAGAGCTTATAACTAGTTCTTTTGTTACTCTCATAGGCACAAGATTCGGTCATCTAAATTTACTTATGTAACAAACTCAATACACAACATGCATATGGTGATTAAGCATAACATAATGTATGTAAAGAGTAAAATATAATCTGAAATTAATCAATTAAGCATCACAAAAGTAGTTTGCATCAAAGGCATATTGAAATCCTTAAAGAAACATGATTAGGGCTTCAATTGAGCCTTAACTAAAGTACTTAGTTAGCCATAATTTAAATAGACATCAAGAAAATAAAAAAAAAACAGAAAATAAAAAGAGGAAGAAGATAGCTCTTTGATGATGTGTTGGTCAGCCAGAGTGATTGGATGACGCCTTGACGTTCCTCCTTGCTTCCTAAGCCTTTTAGACCTTGGAACCTTGAAGGATGGAGCAGAATGGGATGGTGCCTGAGTACTTGTGTGAGAGCCTAGACGTTTTCTGCAGTTTTTAGGGAGAAAAAGAGCTGTTTCCAAGTATGAGATAGAGAGAGACGTTTTTCACTTTTTGTGTGGGAGAATGACTCTTTGATGGCTGCCTTCTTGTATTCACTCACGTTTTCCCCTTGTCCCTTGTATGTGTCTTCCCCTTTGCTGCCTAGAATTGATGTGGGTGTTAATTTCCTTAATGAGGGAGAGAGACGTTACTGTTTGCATTCGCTGCTCAATCAATCCTCGTGTTGTGGCTGCTCCTCTCCCTTTATTATTTTTTTATCTTCCTTTTTCTGATTAAAACGTTTCCTCCCGTAACCTTAATAAACTAGGCCTCTAGTCGTCCAAGCCCGATAAGGATTAGAAAACTTGAAATAGAAGGAATGCTGAATTCCAGCTCAGCCTGACCTTACTGTACTAAAACGGCTATAACTCATTCTAAAAAACTCCAATTCAGAAACCGTAAAATTCTCTAGAAACTAGACTTCCGTATCTTTCCATCGATATATGGTCCATCAGCTAGTTCTTCCCGAGCAGGTGCAGTTAATTTCGAGAAGTTGACACATCTGATGAAGTCTTTTTCAAAGTTTCCTCCTTAGATTTCCAAAATAGCACTCATTAACTCCTTTTGTAACTTTGTTTCAAAAATCCTACAAAACACGAAAACAAGCTAAGTATTAAGAAAACATATGAAACATGCTAAGAAAAGCATAAGAAAACAAGATAAAACGTTGCATAAATATGCTCCTATCAAATTCCCCCACACTTAAGCTTTTGCTAGTCCTCGAGCAAAACAGAAACAAAGAATGAAAGAAAAACCAAAGACTCAATAATTCAACCTAAACCTTCCAACATTTGTCTTAGAGATTTTCAATGAATCATGACATATTAAGATTCATCATAAGCTTAAGAATTGGTCCACATGATCCAAGAGTTAATACACCTTCATAGAAATCATACACATACTCACAATTAAATCAATCAAAGCACCAGTACAAAGAGAGATACATACTGCAAAGAATTAGCTAAAAATTCTCACCGAATAAGCTCTGATTTTACCTCATATTTTCTGGTTATGTCACTCTTCCTATACTAGTTATATGTGAGATGATTGATGTAAAATGGAAACAAATTGCTCACATATGATATAACAAGAAAGAAAGGCACTTTCAGAATTTTTCTTATGAATATTGATCAGTCGTTATTTATGCATCATTTTGATGTCTTTATATGCCTCTCTTACATGTCTTTTGAATGATTTCGTGCCATCAATAGTAGAAAATGATCAATCTTTTGAGACTTGTGCAGAGTTAGAAAGATTGGTAAAATCTAGAAAGAACGCAAAACGAATTACTCAAATCGGAGTCCAGATGAAGGAGATATCCTCATTTCAATATCAGGTCCTGAACGGAGTCCTGAGTGCGCCAGTGCGCCAGTACGCCTATTTTGGGCCACTGGCCAAGTACCTCATATCAGGCTCTCCGGGTCTCAAACCTGTGTTTCATGACATCAAGGTCAAGTCCTAGAAGTGCCAAGGTCGCGCCAAGGCAGGTCGAGGACATGTCCCAAGAACTCCCATCCGAGCAAAGATGTGCGCCTAGGCCGGGGTCCCTGTTCCGCCAGCGGTGGATCAGAGGTTCTCCCTCTGCGCTAAGCCTGACAACATTTGCGGCAAGCCTGAACGACGATGCGCTTCTATTATACTCCTAACGTACTTCAAAAGCGCGGTCCCAGATCCTGATTACGAAGACAGTCAAAAATCCAAGTTTGGCCAGCTTGCGTTCCCATTTGCCAGCCTGCATTCACACTCCCGGCCGTGCTCTGATTGGTTCGAATAGATTTTAAAAACTTTGTAATTAATTAAAAGTAAAATAACTTTCCCTATTCCTATAGGACATGGTTTTACCAATCTATATAGAACAAGTTTATACCAATCCTTATAGAACAAGGTTATACCAATCCTTATAGAACAAGGTTATACCAATCCTTATAGAACAAGGTTTTCCCTTGTCTATAAAAAGGAGAATCAGATAGAGGATTGGGAGCGTTTTGGTTTCTGGGAAAACAGAGACCTGAGCCACAGAGAGTTCCGTTTTGGTTTTCTAGAGAATTAGGGACCATATTTTGGGAGATAATCTTTCACATAGATTATTGGACGTGGAGCTTGGAGAAGAAGGCTCTGCCGTGTCTTCTGCTGCACCTGTTCTTAACAATCTCTTCTGTACCCTTATTTTCATTATTGCAATTTACTTATGAATTCAATTATACTTGTGTTTATTTCAGTTATGTGTGAGAAGTCATTAGGATTAGGGCTGCTTGAAGCCCTAGCCATGTTAGCTTATTGATCGGATTTCTGGCTCTTGGTTATGATTGCTATGCATGCTGAATAAGTTGGATTACTATGCTTAATGACCTTAATTTATGCCTATAAGATTAGCTACCTTGTTTGCATATAATTATAGATGTAATTGCTTGAGTGACCGTCATATCATCTTGTGATTTGGAGCATCGAACGTATTCTTACTTGTAATCTTAACTCATAACGACCTAGGATTGCATGTCACTTTGCTAGGCTAATGTGGTGTCATTAAATTCTCTTTAAACTTCATGCATCATCTTAAAAGGTAGGTGATAGACATTCTAGGCATATGCCCTGTTTAGAACATGCTAAGTAAGAGGGAATAAGATGTGTCTAGTGAACCAATGCCAGGTCCTAGGCACGGGCACCTAATTCAAAAAATGCATAGTAATTTGATCAAGGAAATCTGGTTAAGAGCTATAATTGGTTAGAGTGGATAGTAAGCCTTAATTCGCCTTGGTTAATAATCAATCAACCGTTAATTCTTGCATTATTATTTTGCTTGTCTTTAAATTTCAGTTCTCACATCATAAACCCCCCCTGCGTGTGTGTGTGTGTGTGTTTTCACTAAGTTAATAAATATGAACTAAAGTGGTCATAACGTTGATACAAGTCCTCGAGGGATCGACTCTTGCTGTGCTACTATACTATTCTTATCGATTTGTGCACTTGCAAGGATTTTATAACTGTTAGAATTGAATTGCATATTTCTTGCTCTTTAATTCTACCAACAAGTTTTTGGCGCTGTTGCCGGGGACTTGTCCCTCAACGGCGCCATTTAAGTTTAGATTTGTAACTTAGTTTTTTTTTTCTTTTTGTTAGGTACCCGTGTATGTCATTCCAAGGTTCAGTGCACGGGTCATCAAGTGGACCATCATGGCAAGCATCTTCAGTCCACGGCTCCCCTCCACCAAGCCCAAGGAGGATGGCGGACCACAGAGAAGAGCAGGGCCTGGAACGTGGCCTAGTACCGCAAGCCCCATGGCGCCTTAAGGATTTTGCCATGCCCCATGTCTCGGAGGATCAATTTCCAATTGTTTTTCCCGAGTCAACAGTGGCAAACTTCGAATTAAAGTCGGGGACAATTCACATGCTGCCTACATTCCACGGCCTTGCTGGCGAGTGTTGGTAGATTTAAAGAGCAAAAAATATGCAATTCAATTCTAACAGTTATAAAATCCTTGCAAGTGCACAAATCGATAAGTATAGTATAGTAGCACAGCAAGAGTACACACACACACACACACAGGGGGGGGGGGTGGTTTATGATGTGATAACTGAAATTTAAAGACAAGTAAATCAAAGTACAGAAATTAACAATGCAAGAATGAAAAGTTGTTAACTAAGGCGAATTAAGGCTTACTATCCACTCTAACCAATTATAGCTCTTAACCAAATTTCCTTGACCTAATTACTATGCATTTTCTGAATTAGGTGTCCGTGCCTAGGACCTGGCGTTGGTTCACTAGACACATCTTATTCCCTCTTACTTAGCATGTTCTAAACAGGGCATATGCCTAGAACGTCTATCACCTACCTTTTAAGATGATGCATGAAGTTTAAAGAGAATTTAATGACACCACATTAGCCTAGCAAAGTGGCATGCAATCCTAGGTCGTCATGAGTTAAGATTACAAGTACGAATACTTTCGATGCTCCAAATCACAAGATGATATGACGGTCACTCAAGCAATTACATCTATAATTATATGCAAACAAGGTAGCTAATCTTATAGGCATAAATTAAGTTCATTAAGCATAGTAATCCAACTTATTCAGCATGCATAGCAATCATAATCAAGAGCCAGAAATCCAATCAATAAGCTAACATGGCTAGGGCTTCAAGCAGCCCTAATCCTAATGACTACTCACACATAACTGAAATAAACACAAGTATAATTGAATCCATAAGTAAATTGTAATAATGAAAATAAGGGTACAGAGGAGATTGTTAAGAACAGATGCAGCAGAAGACACGGCAGGGCCTTCTTCTCAAAGCTCCACGTCCAATAATCTATGTGAAAGATTATCTCCGAAAATATGGTCCCTAATTCTCTAGAAAACCAAAACGAAACTTTGTGGCTCAGGTCTCTTTTTTTCCCAGAAACAAAAATGCCCCTAATCCTCTATCTGATTCTCCTTTTTATAGACAAGGGAAAACCTTGTTCTATAAGGATTGGTATAACCTTGTTCTATACAGATTGGTAAAACCTTGTCCTATACAGATTGGTAAAACCTTGTCCTATAGGAATAGGGTAAGTTATTTTACTTTTAATTAATTACAAAGTCTTTAAAATCTATTAGAACCAATCAGAACACGGCTGGGAGTGTGAATGCAAGCTGGCAAGTGGGAACGCAAGCTGGCCAAACTTGGATTTTTGACTGTCTTCGTAATCAGGATCTGGGACCGCGCTTTTCAAGTACGTTAGGAGTATAATAGAAGCGCATCGTCGTTCAGGCTTGGCGCAAATGTTGTCAGGCTTAGCACAGAGGGAGAACCTCTGATCCACCGCTGGCGGAACAGGGACCCCCGCTGAGGCGCACATCTGGGCTCGGATGGGAGTTCTTGGGACATGTCCTCGACCTGCCTTGGCGCCACCTTGGCACTTCTAGGACTTGACCTTGATGTCATGAAACACAGGTTTGAGACTCGGAGGGCCTGATATGAGGTACTTGGCCAGTGGCCCAAAATAGGCGCACTGGCGCACTGGCGCACTCAGGACCCCGTTGAGGACCTGATATTGAAATGAGGACATCTCCTTCATCTGGACTCCGATTTGAGTCATTCTTTTTGCGTTCTTTCCAGATTTTATCTATCTTTCTAACTCTGCACAAGTCTCACAAGATTGATCATTTTCTACTATTGATGGCACGAAATCATTCAAAAGACATGTAAGAGAGGCATATAAAGACCTCAAAATGATGCATAAATAACGACTGATCAAATGCCCCCAAACCTATCTTTTGCTAGTCCCTGAGCAAAACAAATGGTAACAAAATGAAAAGACTCGATTTTAGTTAAGATAGAACATTTAAACCCCTAGGTTCACCTAGTAGGAGGAGTTTTGTCTCCTGAGGCTTATAACAGTACGATACCCACAAACGTTTTACTTAAACAAAAAGATGCTAGATATAGTACTCTTAACAAGCTAATAAGAATCAAAGTAAGTAGACATGTTTTGCAGAACTAAAAGGAATGCCATAGCCGTGAGTGTCATGTGAAGGTGATCAAGTTTGAAAACAACTTCATCTAAGTGTCCTAGAAAGATTTCGCCTCGACTCTAATCCTCACTAGGCAACTCTCAATTCACACAAGAATCCTAGGCTTACACTCTTTTCAAGCATATGTGATGAGTTTATGTTATGAAATTCAAATTTAATCACATATGAGTAATAATGAAGAATAGCACTTCATGGAAATAAAGATCTCATGAAAGGAATTGAACTTTAAGAACATAGATACGTACCTTAATCCTCAGCATGATTGTCCATAAGATCCGTTAGGTCTTCCTTTTTAGGTTGTATTGGGGCTAAGCTTTGGGGTTTAGCAAGGAAGGATGGGATTCAAAGAACCTGAGTTGTGCCAAGGCATGAGAAGTCATGAATTGAACTTGGAATTTCTGAACTGAATCCTTTCTTAAGGCCCACGACATTGTGCTTTCCTGATGACTTATTTTGTGGCTCTTGTGGCTTATTTTGAGGCTCTTGGCTCACTTGGCTCAATTCACTTTGTTTTTCACATATTGTTTTCCTTCTTTTTCTCAACGTTTCTTTCTTTCTTTTGATTTGAACGTTTTTTTGTTTCTGTTCGTCTTTGAATTGAATTGAACCAAGATCATGCAATGATTTCCTCAAATTTTCATGCAGCTTGCAACTTGTAAATCTTTTCTTTACTTTTGAACTTTCAATTGACGCCAATGTCCTTTGAATTGGGCATCATCTTCTTTCACCTCTCATTCCCACCATGAATCTCATGTGTGGCAACCTTAGCACAAACTGAGGTTATAGGGTATGGCTGTGATGAATGGCTAAGTATTTTGGGTTAGGTTATACTTTGGGTGATGAAAGAAAAGGTTGAGTGTTTGGCTTCAAAATTGGCTTAGGGAGCATGCAATAGGGTAGGATAAGGCCTTTAGAGGTTAAAGCACACATAGCCTACATCACTTCTTATGGCAAAACATACATTAAATCAAGAGTATCTAAATGATGTTAGTTCTTTAAAATTCAATGCAAATGTGATGTAATGAGATCAACAATTAAGAACAAAAGTGATGAGTGTTTAAGAGTAGAAACAAGTATATCCCTCAGAAAGAATGGCAATTATGCTCAAAGATCTCACTGGGTAGTCTCCACTAATTTTCTAAGGTTCACTCAAATTCAGTTATTTCGTTCACTTAATCACTTAAAACATGGCATTGTGAAGTGCAAATTATGAACTACTTGACCATGGCATGACTCTTAGTAAAGCAAAGATAGTTAACTTAGCATATACATTCCTATTAACAAGTTATCATACTAATCACAAGCAGAAATTTAAATGTCCTGGCCGTGTATCACCCCCAAACCTACTTGTTTCAATATGCAAAATTTTAAATCCACACCCCCAAACCTAAACTGAACATTGTCCTCAATGTGATAAGCAGTAAGCTTGACAACAGTAGAAAGGTTTGAGAGATATAACGGGCAGCAACAGAAAAGGAAGTGAGAAATACAAACCAGGGCTAGGCTGCCTCCTAGGAGCGCTTTATTTAACGTCTAGGCAAGACGGGGTTGACATGCTAGGAGCTGGGCGCATGCGGAGTTGCAGGGTTGACTGCGCTTGGATTATAAAGGTCCTTCAAGTAGTGTTTGAGGCGGTGGCCATTAACCTTGAACGGATCCTGCCGTTCCGGGTGCTGGATTTCAACTGCACCATGAGGAAAAACGTTAGTAATAATAAATGTTCCAGTCCATCTTGAACGCAACTTACCTGGCATTAGTCTGAGCCGGGAGTCAAAGAGGAGGACTTCCTGTCCGATGTGAAAGTCCTTGGGCTGAATGCGCTTGTCGTGGAAAGCTTTGGTCTTTTCCTTGTAGATACGAGCACTGTCAAAGGCCTCATTTCGCAACTCCTCTAATTCACTTAGCTGAAGCTTCCTATGTATTCCAGCATCATCGAAGTTCAGGTTCATTTGCTTAATAGCCCAGAATGCTTTATGCTCCAATTCCACTGGTAGGTGGCAGCCTTTTCCAAAAACCAGCCGGAAGGGAGACATGCCAATCGGGGTCTTGTATGCGGTCCGATAGGCCCACAACGCATCATTCAATTTGCTGGACCAATCTTTGCGGTTAGGATTTACCATTTTTTCCAATATGGCCTTTACTTCCCGATTGGACACTTCCGCTTGGCCACTCGTTTGAGGGTGATACAGTGTTGAGACCTTGTGGGTGACGCCATACTTCTTCATTAGGGCTGCAAACGAATGATTGCAGAAGTGTGCCCCCCATCACTGATGATTGCCCTAGGTGCGCCGAATCTGGCTAAGATGTGACTCTATAAAAAACGCACCACTACTTTGGCGTCGTTAGTTTTGGTGGGAATTGCTTCCACCCATTTGGAGACATAATCAACTGCAAGCAGAATATAAAGATTTCCAAAGGAATTCGGAAAAGGCCCCATAAAATCAATGCCCCATACGTCGAAGATTTCGACCACAAGAATAGGGTGTAATGGCATTTGATTTCGAGGGCCGATGTTACCTAGGCGTTGGCAGCGGTCACAGGTGAGTACAAATTCGTGTGCATCCTTGAAAAGTTTGGGCCAATAGAGTCCACTTTGGAGTACCTTGAGGGCTGTCTTCTTAGCTCCAAAATGGCCCCCACATGCCAAACTATGGCAAAAAGTCAAGACGGATTTCATCTCGTCTTCTGGGATGCAGCGCCGAATGATTTGGTCTGGACAGTGCTTCCATAGGTACGGCTCATCCCATATGAAGTACTTAGCTTGTTTAGCCAGCTTGTCCTTTTGGTACCTGTTTAAAGATGAAGGAATTTGCTTAGTGACAAGGTAATTAATGAGATCGGCATACCATGGATCAATAGCTTGGATTGCGAAGAGCTGTTCGTCAGGAAAGGTCTCGAGGAGGGGCAACTGATCGGCCTCTTCGTTGGAACTGTGAAGCAATCGGCTCATATGGTCAGCGACCACGTTTTCGCTGCCCTTCTTGTCTCTGATTTCAAGGTCGAATTCTTGGAGCAGTAGCATCCAACGTAGCAACCTTGGCTTGGCGTCCTTTTTAGTGAGCAGATACTTCAAGGAAGCATGATCCGTGTATACTATGACCTTGGTTTGAATTAGATATGAACGGAACTTCTCCAGGGAAAAGATAACAGCAAGGAGCTCCTTCTCGGTGGTGGAGTAGTTCAGCTGGGCATCATTCAGGGTTCAGCTTGCGTAGTAAATGACATGAGGGAGCTTGTCAACACGCTGTCCCAAAACCGCTCCTATGGCGAAGTCTGAGACATCACACATTAGTTCGAATGGTAAGTCCCAATTCGGTGGCATGATGATGGGTGATGCCGTGAGCTTTGCCTTGAGTGTGTTGAATGCCTCACGGCATCCCTTAGTGAACTCAAATGTGGCGTCCTTGGCTAGAAGATCAGACAAAGGTCTTGTGATTTTCGAGAAATCTTTGATGAATCTGCGGTAAAAGCCAGCATGCCCTAAGAACGATCGAACCTCTTTGACTGTAGTGGGGTACGACAGCCTCTCTACTATGTCTAACTTTGCTTTGTCCACTTCAATGCCTCGGCTAGAGATTACATGACCCAAGACAATTCCCTGTTGTACCATGAAATGGCACTTTTCCCAGTTCAGCACTAAGTTGCTTTCTCTGCACCGTTCCAGTACTCGGGTTAGGTTAACTAAGCACAGTTCGAATGAATGTCCAAACACTGAGAAGTCGTCCATGAATACTTCAATTATATCCTCCACCATATCGGAGAATATGCTCATCATGCAACGCTGAAAGGTAGTTGGGGCATTGCACAATCTAAACGGCATTCTTCTGTATGCAAAGGTGCCATATGGGCATGTGAATGTTGTTTTTTCTTGATCTTCGGGTGCAATAGCAATCTGATTGTATCCTGAGTAGCCGTCCAAGAAGCAATAGTGGGAGTGTCCAGCCAGGCGCTCGAGCATTTGATCAATCAAGGGCAAAGGAAAGTGGTCCTTGCGTGTGGTTATATTTAGCTTTCGATAGTCGATGCACACTCTCCATCCTGTTTGAATCCGTTGAGGTACAAGCTCATCCTGCTCGTTTTTAACCACTGTGATCCCACTTTTCTTTGGCACGACCTGGACTGGGCTCACCCACTTGGAGTCACTAATTGGATAGATGATTCCAACGTCCAAAAGCTTTAGGACTTCTTTCTTCACGACCTCCTTCATAGGTGGATGCAATCGCCTCTATGCCTCCCGTGATGGTTTGGAGTCTTCCTCCAGCAGTATCCGATGCATGCATTTTGCGGGACTTATGCCTTTGATGTCAGCTATTGTCCATCCAATTGCCGTTTGATTGACCTTAAGGACGTGAACCAATGGCTTTTCCTCTTTCGTACTTAGGGTAGATGCAATGATGACTGGAAGGGTTTGATTGTCGCCCAAATATGCATACTTTAAGTGCTCGGGCAAGGGCTTCAACTCGAGTTCAGGAGCCTTTATGATGGACGGCAGGGTTTTCTGACTTGTGAATGGTAACGCTTCGAGGGGAGGCCTGTGCAATGGGAGGGCTGGCATGATGTCAAGGGCTCGTACTTCTTCGATCACGCTATCTGTAAGTGAATCCACAGTGTGTGGGTTACTAGTAACGGCCTTCTCAAGGTCATCCGTCATGCAAGAATGAGCAATTGTCTCCCGTAGCAGTAAGTCCATTGTGTTTAGTGCACGGGTCATCAAGTGGACCATCATCGTAAGCATCTTCAGTCCACGACTCCCCGCCACCAAGCCCAAGGAGGATGGCGGACCACAGAGAAGAGCAGGACCTGGAACGTGGCCTAGTACCGCAAGCCCCATGGCGCCTTAAGGATTTTGCCATGCCCCATGTCTCGGAGGATCAATTTCCAATTGTTTTTCCCGAGTCAACAGTGGCAAACTTCGAATTAAAGTCGGGGACAATTCACATGCTGCCTACATTCCACGGCCTTGCTGGCGAGGACCCGCACTTTCATATCAAGGAATTTGTTGAGGTTTGTTCAACACTGCGCATCAATGGTATGACAGAATCTGAAATCCGCCTGCGGCTCTTTCACTTCAGTCTCAAGGATCGCGCCAAGACATGGTTTCATTCACTGGCGCCGGCTTCCATTCACTCTTGGAGGGACTTGACGTCCAAATTCTTAATACAGTACTTTCCCGTGGAAAAGGCAAATGAGTTAAAGTCCAAGATCATGAACCCACGGCAAGACATGGATGAGTCTTTCTATGAGTTTTGGGAGCGGTTCAATCAGATGTTACGGGCATGCCCCCACCACCATATTGATGCCCATCATCTTATGCTATACTTCTATTGAGGCTTGAAAACTAGCGATCGGACAATGGTGGACTCTCAATCCCAAGGGATTCTAGAAGGCACAGCCGAGGAAGCAAGGACCGCCTTTGAGAACATTGCTCAAAGGGAAAAACAGTTCAGCTACAGGGGTCCCTCCTCTAGAGCTACGGGTGACGCATCCGCCAAATACAAAGATGACGCCATTGCTCAGCTCACGAAAATGGTGAAACAATTGTGTAGCGAGAAAGCCAAAGGAGTTCACATCTGCGAGGTATGTTCAATTCAGGGCCACACATCCCAGAACTGCCCGGTTTTGGAAGAGGCCAACTTTGCTGGAGGGTTCAATAGCAATTCTCGACCCCGGAATGACCCATATTCCAACACTTACAATCCGGGGTGGAAAAATCATCCTAATTTCCGTTGGAGCAACAATCAAGCAGCCGCGAATCCCTTGCCACCCCCTGGATTTGAGCAGCAAGCCGCAGGCCCTCAGGGGAACTTCCACGGTCCTTCCTCAAACCAGAATGGCGGAAGCAAGTCTGTTGAGGACTCCATCCATATCCTGACTCAACAGCAGGCTCAACTCATAAAATTCATGCACAATAGCCAGAGTCAGACGGGAGTCTTCAAAAATGCAATTGCAAACTTGGAGCGTCAAATGGGACAAGTGGCAAACCAACTAAATCAGCGAGAGCAGGGCAAGCTACCGAGTCAAGTCCTGGTAAATCCGAAAGGATTTCACACTCCTACGGCCAATACCATCACGCTGGAGAGGGAAACACCACTTCAAGACCCCACATATGCCACCCTCGTAGGACCTGAAACCGAGCCTCAACCTACTCAGTCAAGAATCGCCGACCAGGGCGTGCCGCAAAACATGCCACGGCCAACACCTCTAGCGCAGAGCCGGCCCAACGAGTCACCAAGTGCCCTACCGCAAGGAGGACCTGACACTGCGCCTACTTCGGCCACGGTTGGCATGCAACCTGCTCCTAAGCCCAAGTCGCAGCACTCGAATACTTCTAACTCTAAACCTCAGAATTCCAATTCTAAAAAAGTCACTTTTGAGTTAGCTAATAATGTTGATTATCCATTTCCTCGCAGGTTCCAAAACAGGAATAAGCAAAAGGAGGACTTTGAGGAAGAAATCATCAGCATGTTGCAGAAGCTTCAGATCACACTGCCTTTCCATAAAATTGTCAAGCACATGCCTATCTTTGCAAAGCTGATCAAGGACTTAGTTGCAGGAAAGCGTGGTTTTAGCTCCACGGACACCATTGACATCCCTATGGCCTGCTCGGCTGCCCTTTTGCGCATGCCCCTTAACGCCAACGATCCTGGGCCGCCATCCCTTCCATGTGTCATTCAGTCAAAAAGATTCGAACATTGCCTTTGCGACACGGGAGTATCAGTGAACATCATGCCATTCCACATTTACAGGTCACTCAACCTAGGCGCACTCAAGCCCACACACCTATGTGTCAGGTTGGCTAACGCTTCTGTAACCAACCTAATGGGGGTTCTTGAGGACGTACTGGTACAAATCCGAGATACATGCATCCCTGCCGACTTCTACGTACTAAGAATGGACAGAATTGACAAAAGTGAGGAACCTCCCCTCATCTTCGGACGACCCTTACTAGCCACAGCCGAGTGCCTCATCGACGTCAGAAAGGGCCAGGTCTCCATCAAGGTCCTGGACCAGCTTCGGACATTCTCCATCCATGACACCATCCAGTACCCTGCCGAGCCTATTGTAGATTTTCCGTTAAACACAATGGACTTACTGCTACGGGAGACAATTGCTCATTCTTGCATGACGGATGACCTTGAGAAGGCCGTTACTAGTAACCCACACACTGTGGATTCACTTACAGATAGCGTGATCAAAGAGGTACGAGCCCTTGACATTGTGCCAGCCCTCCCATTGCACAGGCCTCCCTTCGAATCGTTATCACTCACAAGTCAGAAAACCCTGACGTCCATCATAAAGGCTCCTGAACTCGAGCTGAAGCCCGTGCCTCTCAATCTGCTGACAGCCGTGTCTCAGCCCCTGCCCAAGGACAAGGACCCGGTTTTTAAATACAATGCGCCTTCTCAACTCAATCCTGAAACATTTAACTTTCATTTTAATAAGGCAAACTTGGATTTGAATTCTGATTTAGCTCGTAATGCTGTTGAACTTTTCTCGTGCAGGTTCCACCCTAAAAACATCAAGAATTTGCTAAAGGCCCTCAACTTGGTCCCCCTCTTCAAGTTCCGAAGGAAAAATCAACGGAAGCGACTAAGGATGAAGTCTAGAACGTACAAGGCACAACCAAAGCTGTTCCCCCACGGGCATTGTCCAAGGAAAACATTCAAGAGTGGACAGAAACTGCTCTCATTCAAATCACTCCTTAATCCCTTTCCCGATAAGTTACGTTCTCGACGGTGGATTCTTTAAGTGTTTCTAACTTTTTTCTCCATGATGCAGCGCAGATTCTACAGCAAGATGCTCATAATCGGTTCCATGTTGACGCTGAAATCCTGGGCACAGCATCAAATGCCTAGCATGCCAGCCCCGTCTTGCCTAGACGTTAAATAAAGCGCTCCTAGGAGGTAGCCTAGCCCTGTTTTGTATTTCTCACTTCCTTTTCTGTTTCTGCCCGTTATATCTCTCAAACCTTTCTGCTTTTGTCATGCTTACTGCTTATCACATTGAGGACAATGTTCAGTTTAGGTTTGGGGGTGTGGATTTAAAATTTTGCATATAGAAACAAGTAGGTTTGGGGGTGATACACAGCCAGGACATTTAAATTTCTACTTGTGATTAGTATGATAACTTGTTAATAGGAATGTATATGCTAAGTTAACTATCTTTGCTTTACTAAGAGTCATGCCATGGTCAAGTAGTTCATAATTTGCACTTCACAATGCCATGTTTTAAGTGATTAAGTGAACGAAATAACTGAATTTGAGTGAACCTTAGAAAATTAGTGGAGACTACCCAGTGAGATCTTTGAGCCTAATTGCCATTCTTTCTGAGGGATATACTTGTTTATACTCTTAAACACTCATCACTTTTGTTCTTAATTGTTGATCTCATTACATCATATTTGCATTGAATTTTAAAGAACTAACATCATTTAGATACTCTTGATTTAATGTATGCTTTGCCATAAGAAGTGATGTAGGCTATGTGTGCTTTAACCTCTAAAGGCCTTATCCTACCCTATTGCATGCTCCCTAAGCCAATTTTGAAGCCAAACACTCAACCTTTTCTTTCAACACCCAAAGTATAACCTAACCCAAAATACTTAGCCATTCATCACAGCCATACCCTATAACCTCAGTTTGTGCTAAGGTTGCCACAAATGAGATTCATGGTGAGAATGAGAGGTGAAAGAAGATGATGCCCAATTCAAAGGACATTGGCGTCAATTGAAAGTTCAAAAGTAAAGAAAAGTTTTACAAGTTGCAAGCTGCATGAAAATTTGAGGAAATCATTGCATGATCTTGGTTCAATTCAATTCAAAGACGAACAGAAACAAAAAACGTTCAAATCAAAAGAAAGAAAGAAACGTTGAGAAAAAGAAGGAAAAAAATAAGTGAAAAACAAAGTGAATTGAGCCAAGTGAGCCAAGAGCCTCAAAATAAGCCACAAGAGCCTCAAAATAAGCCACAAGAGCCACAAAATAAGTCATCAGGAAAGCACAATGTCGTGGGCCTTAAGAAAGGATTCAGTTCAGAAATTCCAAGTTCAATTCATGACTTCTCATGCCTTGGCACAACTCAGGTTCTTTGAATCCCATCCTTCCTTGCTAAACCCCAAAGCTTAGCCCCAATACAACCTAAAAAGGAAGACCTAACTGATCTTATGGACAATCATGCTGAGGATTAAGGTACGTATCTATGTTCTTAAAGTTCAATTCCTTTCATGAGATCTTTATTTCCATAAAGTGCTATTCTTCATTGTTACTCATATGTGATTAAATTTGAATTTCATAACATAAACTCATCACATATGCTTGAAAAGAGTGTAAGCCTAGGATTCTTGTGCGAATTGAGAGTTGCCTAGTGAGGATTAGAGTCGAGGCGAAATCTTTATAGGGCACTTAGATGAAGTTGTTTTCAAACTTGATCACCTGAAAATATTGGCACTTATACACGTACACCTTCACATGACACTCACGGCTATGGCATTCCTTTTAGTTCTGCAAAGCATGTCTACTTACTTTGATTCTTATTAGCTTGTTAAGAGTACTATCTCTAGCATCTTTTTTTGTTTAAGTAAAACGTTTGTGGGTATCGTGCTGTTATAACCCTCAGGAGACAAAACTCCTCCTACTAGGTGAACCTAGGGGTTTAAATGTTCTATCTTAACTAAAATCGAGTCTTTTCATTTTGTTAGCGTTTGTTTTGCTCAAGAACTAGCAAAAGTTAGGTTTGGGGGTATTTGATCAGTCGTTATTTATGCATCATTTTGATGTCTTTAAATGCCTCTCATACATGTCTTTTGAATGATTTCGTGCCATCAATAGTAGAAAATGATCAATCTTGTGAGACTTGTGCAGAGTTAGAAAGATTGGTAAAATCTAGAAAGAACGCAAAACGAATTACTCAAATCGGAGTCCAGATGAAGGAGATATCCTCATTTCAATATCAGGTCCTGAACGGAGTCCTGAGTGCAGTGCGCCAGTACGCCTATTTTGGGCCACTGGCCAAGTACCTCATATCAGGTCCTCCGGGTCTCAAACCTGTGTTTCATGACATCAAGGTCAAGTCCTAGAAGTGCCAAGGTCGCACCAAGGCAGGTCGAGGACATGTCCCAAGAACTCCCATCCGAGCCAAGATGTGCGCCTAAGCCGGGGTCCCTGTTCTGCCAGCGGTGGATAAGAGGTTCTCCCCCTGCGCTAAGCCTGACAACATTTGCGCCAAGCCTAAACGACGATGCACTTCTATTATACTCCTAACGTACTTCAAAAGCGCGGTCCCAGATCCTGATTACGATGACAGTCAAAAATACAAGTTTGGCCAGCTTGCGTTCCCACTTGCCAGCCTGCATTCACACTCCCGGCCGTGCTCTGATTGGTTCGAATAGATTTTAAGGACTTTGTAATTAATTAAAAGTAAAATAACTTTCCCTATTCCTATAGGACATGGTTTTACCAATCTGTATAGAACAAGGTTATACCAATCCTTATAGAACAAGGTTATACCAATCCTTATACAACAAGGTTTCCCCTTGTCTATAAAAAGGAGAATTAGATAGAGGATTGGGAGCGTTTTGGTTTCTGGGAAAACAAAGACCTGAGCCACAGAGAGTTCCGTTTTGGTTTTCTAGAGAATTAGGGACCATATTTTGGGAGATAATCTTTCACATAGATTATTGGACGTGGAGCTTGGAGAAGAAGGCTCTGCCGTGTCTTCTGCTGCACCTGTTCTTAACAATCTCTTCTGTACCCTTATTTTCATTATTGCAATTTACTTATGAATTCAATTATACTTGTGTTTATTTCAGTTATGTGTGAGTAGTCATTAGGATTAGGGCTGCTTGAAGCCCTAGCCATGTTAGCTTATTGATTGGATTTCTGGCTCTTGATTATGATTGCTATGCATGCTGAATAAGTTGGATTACTATGCTTAATGACTTTAATTTATGCCTATAAGATTAGCTACCTTGTTTGCATATAATTATAGATGTAATTGCTTGAGTGACCGTCATATCATATTGTGATTTGGAGCATCGAAAGTATTCTTACTTGTAATCTTAACTCATAATGACCTAGGATTGCATGTCACTTTCCTAGGCACGGGCACCTAATTCAAAAAATGCATAGTAATTTGATCAAGGAAATCTGGTTAAGAGCTATAATTGGTTAGAGTGGATAGTAAGCCTTAATTCGCCTTGGTTAATAATCAATCAACCGTTAATTCTTGGATTATTATTTTCTGCATTTTATTTTGCTTGTCTTTAAATTTCAGTTCTCACATCATAAACCCCCCCCCCCCTGCGTGTGTGTGTGTGTGTGTTTTCACTAAGTTAATAAATCTGAACTAAAGTGGTCATAACGTTGATACAAGTCCTCGAGGGATCGACTCTTGCTGTGCTACTATACTATTCTTATCGATTTGTGCACTTGCAAGGATTTTATAACTGTTAGAATTGAATTGCATATTTCTTGCTCTTTAATTCTACCAACAAATATCACTCATGAAAGGAATGCTACTACTTGAATGCAAGAACAAGTGACACCATATGCTCATACTTCATTTGAATCTCCACATATTGATATAAACACAACAAACAAGATCATAAGGTCTTTATGAGGATTGTAATGAGGCCAAAGGGTAAGGGGTTAAAGAAAGAATGGATATGGATAACACAAAGTTCTTAAAGAAATAGTAGAAGCATGCAATGATGTTAGAGACATAAGAACTTGTATCACTATCAAGGCTTAAAAATCATATAAGTACCGAGCAAGTACATACACTCAATGGTCGATTTGAACATTATTGACCATACTTCAACAATCAATACATGAACGGTCAGGGCATTAACAATTCAAACACAATGTCTATTTTTTTTTCTATTTTTTTCTTTTCATTTTTTTTTCTGGTGCACACTCTGAACCGTGTACAATTCTTAAGAAACAAAAAGGCTTAAACAAAGGCTCAACAAGGATTTACCTAGAGGAAAGTATATCATGGGTCAAAGGCCATTTTGGCAATGGTGGTAATCTAGGTGCCTTCATCATCTCAAGTATGTCATGCAAATCAATTCAATGCCTCGAAAAGAAATTAGTACCAGTTCTAGCATTTAGTTCCAATGATGATAAGCAATTCAAGTAGCAACCAAGCAAAGAAAGATAAGATCATACAACAACTTAATTGACAAGAAAGTGAGAGATTAAACAAATACAACTCTCTCAAACAAAGGATAAAGGTTCAAAAGCTCACAAAAGGGTTGTATTGAGCTTCCTTCAATTAAGCATGTTATGGGTACCACTTACTCGGGTGATTACATGTGATTTTGCATATGATAACCATGAATACTTGAGTATTGACCAAAGAATAATTTCAGACCTTGAATCATACTTAGAAGTCATCTTAAAGTCATGCAATTAAAAACCAAATCTCATCATTGTGTTGGAAAGAAACCTAAGACACCAAAAAAAAAAAAAAAAAAACACCAAAACTACCCAATTTAACACTAGTAAAACTGACAGAAACTAAGGCAAAAAAACAAAAGCTGTCAAAATTTTTTTTTTTTTTAAACTAATGCAAAATCAACGGAAAACACAAGTGTTTCCCCCTCACACCTAAATCTAACATTTTCCTCAATGATTGAAAGTTAAAGTAAAACAATGAAGCATTTAAGGAAGGAGAAACATGCGACGACACACCCAAAGAAAATAAAACAAAATAAAACAAATCTGATTGTCAGTGGTTGTAGAGTGCCAAAACTGTCATAATCCTCTTCACATGGGTTGCCTCCCAACTTCCCTTTGGGTTACCTCCCAAGTAGTGCCAAGTTTATAGTCTGCAGCCAAACTGTTGGACTCTCATGCAATGTACTGAACAGGTTGGAGAGTCACATCCTCCTCTCTAGGCTCAAAGCTCATCTCAATATAGGGCTTTACTCTGTGCCCATTCACCATGAATGTCTGATTCTTCTCTTTGCTATGAACCTGTAAAGCTCCATGAGGGAAAACTTTTGTAACAACATAAGGACTGTACCACCTAGACTTAAGCTTACCAGGAAAAAGTCTCAATTTTGAATTGTAGATCAACACCTTCTGTCCCACATGAAACTCCTTCCTAACTAGCTGCTTATCATGATACGCCTTGGTCCGTTCCTTATAGAACTTAGCATTCTCATATGCATCATACCTTAACTCTTCAAGCTCATTCAGTTGTAAATTCCTCTTGTCACCTGCTTGTTGCATATCATAGTTGAATTTCTTAATAGCCCAATATGCTCTATGCTCCAACTCCACTGGTAGGTGACATGCCTTCCCCAAGACTAGACGATATGGGGACATGCCAATCGGGCTTTTGTACGCAGTCCGATATGCCCACAATGCATCATTCAAGTGTATAGACCAATCCTTCCTTCTAGTATTCACTGTCTTCTATAGGATGCTTTTGATCTCTCTATTGCTTATTAGTCATTATTTATGCATCATTTTGATGTCTTTATATGCCTCTCTTACATGTCTTTTGAATTATTTCGTGCCATCAATAGTAGAAAATGATCAATCTTGTGAGAGTTAGAAAGATAGGTAAAATCTGGAAAGAACGCAAAAAGAATGACTCAAATCGGAGTCCAGATGAAGGAGATGTCCTCATTTCAATATCAGGTCCTGAACGGAGTCCTGAGTGCGCCAGTGCGCCTATTTTGGGCCACTGGCCAAGTACCTCATATCAGGCCCTCCGGGTCTCAAACCTGTGTTTCAAACCTGTGTATCATGACATCAAGGTCAGGTCCTAGAGGTGCCAAGTTCGCGCCAAGGCAGGTCGAGGACATGTCCCAAGAACTCCCATCCGAGCCCAGATGTGCGCCTAAGCCCAGGGTCCCTGTTCCGCCAGCGGTGGCTCAGAGGTTCTCCCTCTGCGCTAAACCTGACAACATTTGTGCCAAGCCTGAACGAAGATGCGCTTCTACTATACTCATGATGTTCTTCAAAAGCGCAGTCCCAGATCCTGATTACGAAGACAGTCCAAAATCCAAGTTTGGCCAGCTTGCGTTCCCACTTGCCAGCTTGCATTCACACTCCCAGCCGTGCTCTAATTGGTTCTAATAGATTTAAGGACTTTGTAATTAATTAAAAGTACAATAACTTTCCCTCTCCTTATAGGACATGGTTTTACCAATCCTTATAGGACAAGGTTTTCCCTTTGTCTATAAAAGGGAGCCTTTGTTCAGTGTTTCAGGTTTTCAATTTCAGTTATGTGTGAGTAGTCATTAGGATTAGGGCTGCTTGAAGCCCTAGCCATGTTAGCTTGTTGATTGGATTTCTGGTTCTTGATTATGATTGCTATGCATGCTGAATAAGTTGGATTACTTTGCTTAATGACCTTAATTTATGCCTATAAGATTAGCTACCTTGTTTGCATATAATTATAGATGTAATTGCTTGAGTGACCGTCATATCATCTTGTGATTTGGAGCATCGAAAGTATTCTTACTTGTAATCTTAACTCATAACGACCTAGGATTGCATGTCACTTTGCTAGGCTAATGTGGTGTCATTAAGTTCTCTTTAAACTTCATGCATCATCTTAAAAGGTAGGTGATAGACGTTCTAGGCATATGCCCTATTTAGAACATGCTAAGTAAGAGGGAATAAGATGTGTCTAGTGAACCAACGCCAGGTCCTAGGCACGAGCACCTAATTCAGAAAATGCATAGTAATTAGGTCAAGGAAATCTGATTACTAACTAGAATTGGTTAGAGTAGATAGTAAGCCTTAATTCGCCTTAGTTAACAAACAATCAACCTTTTAATTCTTGCATTGTTATTTTCTTCATTTTATTTTACTTGTCTTTAAATTTCAGTCCTCACATCATAAAACCCCCTGCGTGTGTGTATGTGTGTGTGTTTTCATTAAGTTAATAAATCTGAACTAAAGTGGTCATAACGTTTATACAAGTCCTCGAGGGATCGACTCTTGCTGTGCTACTATACTATTCTTATCGATTTGTGCACTTGCAAGGATTTTATAACTGTTAGAATTGAATTGCATATTTCTTGCTCTTTAATTCTACTAACAAGTTTTTGGCGCCGTTGCGGGGGACTTGTCCCTCAACGGTGCCCATTAATTTAGATTTAGCTAACTAAATTTTGTATAGTAACTATTTAGATTTCTTTTAGATTTTTTTTTACTAACTTAGCTTGTCATCTTTCTCATGTACATATGAACAACTCAGACGTGGATATGGGACCATGGAATTATCCATACATGGAGACGGGAGCTTGGAACAATCCATACCCAACTTCATTCAATCAGGGGTGGAGCAATCACAAAAACCCAGAACCATACAAACCGGGTTGGAGCAATCACGAAAATCCAGAACCATACAACCCAGGATGGTGCCAGAAGCCTAATTTCACAAGGAACTCCCCGCAAATAGTTCCTCACTCCGAACCCACTCCTGACCTCGTAACTTCGTTGAGGGCCTTGGTGCAAAGCATAGGGATTTGTACTCAATACATGGCAGCTTTTAATGAAGAACAACGAGAGCAAAGCCAGCGCTTGCAGGAGATACTGGAAAAGAGCAAGAGGGTGTTTGAGTTCATCGTATGCCAAAGAGAAGAAAGGGCACGTCCCCCACCAAGTGAGGCCATGAATGAAGAGCATAATAAGGACACCACCAAGCTAACACTTCGACAAGTGCTTGCCATGATTGCCATGAATTCCGCTCAAGGCCATGCCGTGACACTGTCTCCCGATTCAGCTCAGATTGAGGTGGGACGCACCCAATTCATACCCTCCAGTATACTCTTCCTTTTATAATGTTTCTAATTATGATTTCATGTCTAACTATACCTCTTTGCCTTGCACTAACAGATTGGAAAGTGAAATGGAAGAAAACTGGAAGGAAGAGAATAGGACGGATGATGGTGACAAGGACATCCAGGTCAAACCCATGCCGCTGCCCTATGTGCTGCCCAGCAGCAACGCATTGCCCCAAGCCGTGTCCCACATCCATGACCACGTTCTTCCTACTGCCCTGCCGCAAACCCAGTTTCCTGCTGAGTCCCAGGACTCGCCAAATGTCCTGCCGCAGCCACAGCCCAGCACCACAGAACCTGGAAATATCCAGGGCACGCCTTCAACGCGCTAAGCTGCGCCAACTGATTCACTGCATGGCAAGTTCTTAGTCACTGCACCAGAACCTTCCCAGCACGCATCTGAGATGCACAGCACTGCGGCCACGCTTCAAGACACATCCACGGCAGAACCCAAGGACCAGCATGTGTCTCCCATTCTGCTGCCAACCGTGTCTCAGCCCATGTCCAAGGAAAAGGACCCAGTTTTGAAATTCAATGCGCCTTCTCAACTCAATCCTGAAGCACTTAACTTTCAATTTAAAAAGGCAAACTTGGATTTGAATTATGATTTAGCTCCTAATACTGTTGAACTTTTCCCGTGCAGGTTCCACCATAAAAACACCAAGAATATGTTAAAGGTACTCAATTTGGTCCCCCTCTTCAAGTTCCGAAGGAATAATCAACGGAAGGAACCAAGGATGAAGTCTAGAACGTACAGGGCACAACCAAAGATGTTCCCCAAAGGGCATTGTCCAAGGAAGACAGTCCAGAATGGACAGAAACTGCTCTCATTCAAATCACTCTTCAATCTCTTTCCCGATAAGTTACTTTCTAGTCGGTGGATTCCTTTATGTGTTTCTAACTTTTTTCTCCATGATGTAGCGCAGATTCTACAGCAAGAGGCTCATAACCGGTTTCATGTTGACGCTGAAATCCTGGGCACACAATCAAATGCCTAGCATACCAGCCCCGTCTTGCCTAGACGTTAAATAAAGCGCTCCTTGGAGGCAGCCTAGCGCTGGTTTGTATTTCTCACTTCCTTTTCTGTTTCTGCCCGTTATATCTCTCAAACCTTTCTACTGTTGTCATGCTTACTGCTTATCACATTGAGGACAATGTTCAGTTTAGGTTTGGGGATGTGGATTTAAAATTTTGCATATAGAAAAAGTAGGTTTGGGGGTGATACTCGGCCAGGACATTTAATTTTTTGCTTGTGATTAGTATGATAACTTGTTAATAGGAATGTATATGCTAAGTTAACTATCTTTGCTTTACTAAGAGTCATGCCATGGTCAAGTAGTTCATAATCTTCACTTCACAATGCCATGTTTTAAGTGATTAAGTGAATGAAATAACTGAATTTGAGTGAACCTTAGAAAATTAGTGGAGACTTCCCTGTGAAATCTTTGATCCTAATTGCCATTCTTTCTGAGGGATATACTTGTTTCTATTCTTAAAAACTCATCGCTTTTGTTCTTAATTGTTGATCTCATTACATCACTTTGCATTGAATTTTAAAGAACTAACATCATTTAGATACTCTTGATCTAATGTGTGGTTTGCCATAAGAAGTGATGTAGGCTATGTATGCTTTAACCTCTAAAGGCTTTATCCTACCCTATTGCATGCTCCCTATGCCAATTTTGAAGCCAAACACTCAGCCTTTTCTTTCATCACCCAAAGTATAACCTAACTGAAATACTTAGCCATTCATCACAGCCATACCCTATAACCTCAGTTTGTGCTAAGGTTGCCGTAAATGAGATTCATGGTGAGAATGAGAGGTGAAAGAAGATGCTGCCCAATTCAAAGGACATTAGCATCAATTCAAAGTTCAAAAGTAAAGAAAAGCTTTACAAGTTGCAAGCTGCACGAATATTTGAGGAAATCATTGCATGATCTTGGTTCAATTCAATTCAACAGAAAGAACAGAAAAAAAAATGTTCAAATCAAAAGAAAGAAAGAAACGTTGAGAAAAAGTGAAAAACAAAGTGAATTTAGCCAAGTGAGCCAAGAGCCTCAAAATAAGCCACAAGAGCGTCAAAATAAGTCATCAAGAAAGCACAATGCCGTGGGCCTTAAGAAAGGATTTAGTTCAGAAATTCCAAGTTCAAGTCATGACTTCTCATGCCTTAGCACATCTCAGGTTCTTTGAATCCCATCCTTCCGTGCTAAACCCCAAAGCTTAGCCCCGTTACAACCTAAAAAGGAAGACCGAACTGATCTTACGGACAATCATGCGGAGGATTAAGGTATGTATCTATGTTCTTATAGTTCAATTCCTTTCATGAGATCTTTATTTCCATAAAGTGCTAATCTTCATTGTTACTCATATGTGATTAAATTTGAATTTCATAACATAAACTCATCACATATGCTTCAAAAGAGTGAAAGTCTAGGATTCTTGTACGAATTGAGAGTTGCCTAGTGAGGATTAGAGTCGAGGAGAAATCTTTCTAGGGCACTTAGATGAAGTTGTTATCAAACATGATCACTCGAAATTTTGGCATTTATACACGTACACCTTCACATGACACTCACGGCTATGGCATTCCTTTTAGTTCTGCAAAGCATGTTTACTTACTTTGATTCTTATTAGCTTGTTAAAAGTACTATCTCTAGCATCTTTTTGTCTAAGTAAAACGTTTGTGGGTTTCGTGCTGCTATAACCGTCAGGAGAAAAAACTCCCCCTACTAGGTGAACCTAGGGGTTTAAATGTTCTATCTTAACTAAAGAGTCTTTTCATTTTGTTAGCGTTTTTTTTGCTCAGGGACTAGTCAAAGATAGGTTTGGGGGTATTTGATCAGTCGTTATTTATGCATCATTTTGATGTCTTTATATGCCTCTCTTACATGTCTTCTGAATGATTTCGTGCCATCAATAGTAGAAAATGATCAACCTTGTGAGACTTGTGCAGAGTTAGAAAGATAGGTAAAATCTGGAAAGAACGCAAAAAGAATGACTCAAATCGGAGTCCAGATGAAGGAGATGTCCTCATTTCAATATCAGGTCCTGAACGGAGTCCTAAGTGCGCCAATGCGCCAATGCGCCTATTTTGGGCTACTGGCCAAGTACCTCATATCAGGCCCTTTGGGTCTCAAACCTGTGTTTCATGACATCAAGGTCAGGTCCTAGAAGTGCCAAGTTCGCGCCAAGGCAGGTCGAGGACATGTCCCAAGAACTCCCATCCGAGCCCAGATGTGCGCCTAAGCCCGGGGTCCCTGTTCCGCCAGCGGTGGATCAGAGGTTCTCCCTCTGCGCTAAACCTGACAACATTTGCACCAAGCCTGAACGAAGATGCGCTTCTACTATACTCATGATGTTCTTCAAAAGCACAGTCCTAGATCCTGATTACGAAGACAGTCCAAAATCCAAGTTTGGCCAGCTTGCGTTCCCACTTGCCAGCTTGCATTCACACTCCCAGCCGTGCTCTGATTGGTTCTAATAGATTTAAGGACTTTGTAATTAATTAAAAGTACAATAACTTTCCCTATCCTTATAGGACATGGTTTTACCAATCCTTATAGGACAAGGTTTTCCCTTTGTCTATAAAAGGGAGCCTTTGTTCAGTGTTTTAGGGGGGATAATTAGAGAGCAGATTTCTAGAGATAATATTTTACAGACAGATTATTGGAGGTGGAGCTTGGAGAAGAAGGCTCTGCCGTGTCTTCTGCTGCACCTGTTCTTAACAATCTCTTATGTACCCTTATTTTCATTATTGCAATTTACTTATGAATTCAATTATATTTGTTTCAATTTCAGTTATGTGTGAGTAGTCATTAGGATTAGGGCTGCTTGAAGCCCTAGCCATGTTAGCTTGTTGATTGGATTTCTGGCTCTTGATTATGATTGCTATGCATGCTGAATAAGTTGGATTACTTTGCTTGATGACCTTAATTTATGCCTATAAGATTACCTACCTTGTTTGCATATAATTATAGATGTAATTGCTTGAGTGACCGTCATATCATCTTGTGATTTGGAGCATCGAAAGTATTCTTACTTGTAATCTTAACTCATAACGACCTAGGATTGCATGTCACTTTGCTAGGCTAATGTGGTGGCATTAAATTCTCTTAAAAAACTTCATGCATCATCTTAAAAGGTAGGTGATAGACGTTCTAGGCATATGCCTTATTTAGAACATGCTAAGTAAGAGGGAATAAGATGTGTCTAGTGAACCAACGCCAGGTCCTAGGCACGGGCACCTAATTCAGAAAATGCATAGTAATTAGGTCAAGGAAATCTGATTAGTAACTATAATTGGTTAGAGTGGATGGTAAGCCTTAATTCGTCTTAGTTAACAAACAATCAAACTTTAATTCTTGCATTGTTATTTTCTGCATTTTATTTTACTTGTTTTTAAATTTCAGTCCTCACATCATAAACCCCCCCTGCGTGTGTGTATGTGTGTGTGTTTTCACTAAGTTAATAAATCTGAACTAAAGTGGTCATAACGTTGATACAAGTCCTTGAGGGATCGACTCTTGTTGTGCTACTATACTATTCTTATCGATTTGTGCACTTGCAAGGATTTTATAACTGTTAAAATTGAATTGCATATTTCTTGCTCTCTAATTTTACCAACACTTATCTCCACTTGACCACTGGTTTGAGGTTGATATGGAGTTCAAACCTTATGTGTGATCCCATATTTCTTCATTAAGGAAGCAAAAGCCTGGTTGTTGAAGTGGCTACCTCCATCACTAATTATTGCCCTTGGTGTCCCAAACCTAGTAAAGATGTTATCCTGGAAGAACTTCACAACAACTTTGTGATCATTAGTTTTTTAGGGGACAGCCTCGACCCATTTAGATACATAATCCACACCCACAAGAATATATAATTAACCAAATGAGTTAGAAAGTGGACCCATGAAATCGATACCCCACACATCAAAGAGCTCCATCACTTGAATGTTTTACAATGACATCTGATTTCTAGAAGAGATGTTCCCTGTTTGTTGGCATCTGTCACAAGAGCTTGTGATAATTTGATTTGGACAAAATTTGAACAAGTAGGGCTCGTCCCAAAAGTAGTGCCTAGACATAGACACTAATTGCTTCCTTTCTTGGCTCGACATACCTGGAGGAAAAACCTTAGTAGTTATATAATTAACAATATCTGCATACCATGGAAGTTGTAAATCAATTGCAAATAACTGTTCATCTGGAAATTTTTCACTCAAGGGAAGCTTGTTCCCTTCTTCATCATGAAGTAACCTAGTCAAATGATCTGCAACCACATTCTCACTGCCCTTCTTGTCCTTAATCTCAAGATCAAATTCTTGCAGTAAGAGCACCCATCTAATCAACCTAGGCTTAGCATCTTTCTTATCATACAAAAATCTCAAAGCACCATGATCAGTGAAAACAATAACTTTAGAACCAATCAAGTAGGACCTAAACTTCTCCAAAGCAAATATAACAGCTAAATATTCTTTTTCAGTAGTAGAATAATTAAGCTGAGCATCATTCAAAGTTCTAGAGGCATAGTAAATAGCATGAGGTACCTTGTTAACTCTTTGACCTAGAACAGCTCCCAAAGCACAATCACTGGCGTCATACATGAGCTCGAATGGGAGGTTCCAATCAGCTGCCATCATGATGGGTGCATATGTGAGTAGCTATTTCAATATGTTAAAGGCATTCATGCATTCTTTTGTCCATAGAAACTCAACATCTTTAGATAATAACGCACAAAGAGGTCTAGACATTTTAGAGAAATCTTTTATGAATCTTCTGTAAAACCCTACATGCCCTAGAAAACTTCTCACACCCTTCACAGATGTAGGAGGAAGTAATTTTGATATGATGTCAATCTTTGCCTTGTCCACCTCAATGCCCCTGCTAGATATTACATGACCTAAAACAAGACCTTGTCGTACCATGAAATGGCACTTCTCCCAATTCAGCACTAGGTTGCATTCCTCACATCTCTTCAAAACAAGCTGCAAATGGTTAAGACAATCATCAAAGTTAGAACCAAAAACACTGAAATCATCCATAAATACCTCTATAAATCTCTCCACCATGTCGGAAAATACGCTCATCATGAACCTCTGGAATGTGGCGGGTGCATTACACAAACCGAATGGCATCCTTCTGTATGCAAATGTGCCAAAGGGGCATGTGAATGTGGTCTTCTCCTGGTCCTCTAGTGCTACAGCAATCTAATTATAACCACTATAACCATCTAGAAAACAGTAATGACTATGACCTGCTAACCTTTCTAACATCTGATCAATAAAGGGAAGAAGAAAATGATCTTTCCTGGTTTCATTGTTGAGCTTTCTGTAATCAATGCACACTCTCCAACCTGTGGTGAGCCTGGTAGGAATAAGCTCATTCTCTTCATTCTTCATCACTGTGATTCCACTCCTCTTAGGCACAACATGAACTGGACTTACCCATTTGCTATCTGAGATGAGGTAGATGATGCCAACATCCAAGAGCTTAAGAACCTCTGCTCTCACTACTTCCTTCATGTGTCGGTTAAGCCGTCTCTGAGCATCCCTATTAGGCTTTGCATTATCTTCAAGGAGGATTATGTGCATGCACTTGGATGGACTTATGCCTTTGATGTCGGCAATGGTCCACCCTAATGCAGTCTTGTGCTCCCTAAGAACTCTCAACAACTTCTCTTGCTCCACCAAACTCAAGTTTGTAGCAACTATCACTGGTAATGTCCGGTTCTCTCCCAAGTAAGCATACTTCAACTGTTCAGGTAGTTACTTCAATTCTAGTTCTGGTGCCCTGCCAATGGAAGGGACAAGAGTAGTATTAGTAGACGCAAGAGTTTCAAAGGAAGGTACATACTTACTTGGATAAGGCTTAGAAGCCTCAAGAGAATGCACAGCTTCATGGAGGTCTATCTCTGTAACATCACATCCACGTTCATAATTCAGCCTTGTGAGGTTGTGGGCTATGCATGCCTCCAAAGGGTCAATGCTATGTACCTGAAACACTTGCTCAACAATACTTCCTACCACATCAATCCTTGTGAGGTTGTGGGCTATGCATGCCTCCAAAGGGTCAATGCTATGTACCTGAAACACTTGCTCAACAATACTTCCTACCACATCAATCTTGAAACAATCATGGTTATCATGTGGCAATTTGATAGTGTCAGACAACATTAATTCTATCTTCTTACCATTAACTTTCATGCGTATAATACCCTTTTTCACACTTATCTTCGTATCAGTAGTTATCATAAAGGGTCTACCAAGAATAATAGGTAATGAAGATGGCATAGAGGAATCTTCCATATCTAGAACAACAAAATCAGCAGGCAAAATAAATTCATTTACCTTAACCAAAACATCCTCCAATATACCTCTAGGTCTTCTGATGCTTCTATCTGCCAATTGCAATATAATTGAGGTTGGCTTGAGCTCCCCCAACCTCAACTCCTCATAAACGGTATAAGGCATTAGGTTAATGCTTGCTCCCAAATCAAGCAAAGCACGTTCAAACAGACGGTCACCAACCCTACAAGGAATAGTAAAACTACCTGGATCTTTTAGTTTAGGTGGTAGCTTTCTCAATAAAACCGCACTTACCTCCTTAGTCAATGCAACTTTCTCATGTTCCTGAAATTGTCTTTTGTGTGTACAACAATCCTTTATGAACTTAGCATAAAATGGAATCTGTTTAATTGCATCAAGTAAAGGAATGTTGATTTCTACTTTTCTCAAAGTTTCAAAAATATCAAGAAGATTTTTTTCTTTCTTTTGCTTAACTAACCTTTGAGGGAAGGGTGGCAATATCACCTTCTCCTTCTCACGTACCTTTGTGGCTGGAGTTGGTTCAACATTTTCTGGATCTTTCTCATCTGTCCCCACCTTGTTGTTAACTACCTTGCCACTTCTAAGGATTGTCACAGCCTTGAGTTGCTCCTGGCCTCCCCGATTAGGTATGGTTTGTGATGGAAACTCTCCTTTCTTTCTCTCACTTAACTCCTTTGCCATTTTCCCTACTTGTGCCTCCAATATCTGAATAGCTTGGGTAGTTGTTGCTTCTAGTTTCTGAATGTTCTGACTATTTAGAGCATTTGTCTGTTGCTGTGCAATCAAGAACTGGAGTATGGCACCTTCAAGATTATTCTTCTTCTGGTCAGTATTTGGTTGTGCCACCTGTGATGAAGCATGATAATTACTTCCCTGCTGGAAATTCTTCAGCTGCCCTTGTGGATTAAGCACATTTTGACTGTTGCTCCAAGAGAAATTTGGGTGGTCTTTTCATCCTGGATTATAAGTGTTCGAATATGGATTGTTCTTGGGATAATAGTTGTTTTGCCCCACATAATTAGCTTGCTCATGATCGGTAAAACAATCCATAGGACAAGTCTCAGTAGTATGATTAGAATGAGAACATATAGCCCATACCTCGACTTTAGCAACTTGTTGAACTTGAGAGATGTTCTGAGCTGACATTGCTTTCACCAACATATCAAACTTCTTCTCCATTGCTTCCATTTGACTCTGGACTCCACCATTTGTGCTAACTTCATAAACACCTTTACTTTTTACTCCTTGTCTCCCTCTTGATGAGAATTGCTGAGAATTTTCACTTAGGGTCTCAAATAGCTCAATGGCTTCATCACTGCTCTTTTCCATAAGCACACCTCCACAAGCTGAATCAACAAGACTTTTGTTTAGATCATTTAAACCTTCATAAAAAGCTTGTACCTGATCATCTTGAGATAGATTGTGGTGTGGACACTTGAGAAGCAACTCCTTGAAATGCTCCCATGCCTCAAAGAAAAGATCTCCATCCTTCTGTTGAAAGGCTTGAATCTCCCTTTTTAGTTGTCTTGTCTTTTCGGCTGGAAAAAACTTCTTCAAGAATTTAGTAGCCAATTGTTCCCAAGTAGTAATGGAACATGCGGCCAGAGAATTCAACCACAACTTAGCATTATCTTTTAAGGAGAAAGGAAAAAGAATTAACCTGATTCCTTCTGCAGTTAAGCCCTGGATGTTCTGAGTCTTGCATAGATCGAAGAAATCCCTAATGTGCAAGTATGGATCCTCAGAAGGAGTGCCTCTGTAGTGCGGCACCATGTTAAGCAATTGAGGTGATGAATTGAAGCTGCCTTGCGCAGTTGGTTGGTAGGCAATGCATGATGGTTGATTAAGGTTTTGAGGGACAAAGGAGTCCTTCATTGGCCTTCGAACCTATTCCTCCCCCATTTCGTTCTCTGATTCTGATCTTTCTCCTTCTTCAAAATCTTCTCTTTGTGTGTTAAATTTTGCCCTCTCAGCTTGCTTTCGAAGACGTCTAAGAGTTCGTTCAATCTCAGGATTGTAGTCACCGACCGCTAAATTTTGTAATCGACGACCTTGCATAAACGAAATTCAGCCTGTAAAAGAAAACCAAAAATCAATTTCAGCACAAATTAGTTACACAGTCCCCGGCAGCGGCGCTAAAAACTTGTTGTACAAATAGCAATATAAAAATTATGCAACTATATGCACGTTTTAACTCGCAAGTGCACAAGATAAGACAAATAGTATAGAAAACAAATACGAGATCATTCCCACGAGGACTGGATTAATATGTGTTTAAAATTGATTTTAAGATGATTTTGAAAACTGAAAATTTAGAAACAAAATATTAAAAAAAACAGCGTTTGATTAAAAATAGAATTGGATTGAGGGTAAAACAATGAGAAATCAAGTTAGGGATTCGATGCTCACCGCTAATCTTCTTCCTTAAGCAAACGACATGCACAATGCAACAAAACAGATTTTAGATGCTCATGTTTGTCAATCTAAAGGTATGATATCTACTCTTTAAATTATTGATTTCCCTAAGCAACAAGTTAGGCATGGGTATCTACGCTAACTCTTTTCTTTTTTAAAGTATTTAGCATGGTATCTACTAAGTTGCACTTTAAGAACACATAACACAATGGAAATCGACAAACACACAACTTCTAGAACATGATATCTTTTCTAGTTATTCATGATGATTAATTTCAAGAACTTATAACTAGTTCTTTTGTTACTCTCATAGGCACAAGATTCGGTCATCTAAATTTACTTATGTAACAAACTCAATACACAACATGCATATGGTGATCAAGCATAACATAACGTATGTAAAGAGTAAAATATAATCTGAAATTAATCAATTAAGCATCACAAAAGTAGTTTGCAGCAAAGGCATATCGAAATCCTTAAAGAAACATGATTAGGGCTTCAATCGAGCCCTAACTAAAGTACTTAGTTAGCCATAATTTAAATAGACATCAAGAACATAAAAAAAAAACAGAAAATAAAAAGAGGAAGAAGATAGCTCTTTGATGATGTGTTGGTCAGAGTGATTGGATGACGCCTTGATGTTCCTCCTTGCTTCCTAAGCCTTTTAGACCTTGGAACCTTGAAGGATGGAGCAGAATGGGATGGTGTGGCTGAGTCCTTGTGTGAGAGCCCAGACGTTTTCTGCAGTTTTTAGGGAGAAAAAGAGTTGTTTCCAAGTATGAGATAGAGAGAGACGTTTTTCACTTTTTGTGTGGGAGAATGACTCTTTGCTGGCTGCCTTCTTGTCTTCACTCACGTTTTCCCCTTGTCCCATGTATGTGTCTGCCCCTTTGCTGCCTAGAATTGATGTGGGTGTTAATTTCCTTAATGAGGGAGAGAGACGTTACTGTTTGCATTCGCTGCTCAATCAATCCTCGCGTTGTGGCTGGTCCTTTTCCTTTATTATTTTTTTATCTTCCTTTTTCTGATTAAAACGTTTCCTCTCGTAACCTTAATAAACTAGGCCTCTAGTCGCCCAAGCCCGATAAGGATTAGAAAACTTGAAATAGAAGGAATGCTGAATTCCAGTCAGGCTGACCTTGCTGTACTAAAACAGCCATAACTCATTCTAGAAAACTCCAATTCACAAACCGTAAAATTCTCTAGAAACTAGACTTCCGTATCTTTCCAACAATATATGGCCCGTCAGCTAGTTCTTCCCGAGCAGCTGCAGTTAATTTTGAGAAGTTGACACATCTGCTGAAGTCTGTTTCGAAGTTTCCTCCTTAGATTTCCAAAACAGCACTCATTAACTTCTTTTGTAACTTTGCTTCCAAAAATCCTACAAAACACGAAAACAAGCTAAGTATTAAGAAAACATACGAAACATGCTAAGAAAAACATAAGAAAACAAGATAAAACATCGCATAAATATGCTCCTATCAGACATGGCTTGGCATGTCCTTAGTGTACCCCTGCGGCTTGTTTATGATTTTTCATACTTTGAAGCTTGTCTTCTCTTCCATGTCCTGAATTTCATTTGGCACGGCCTTTTCAAAACCTAAGCTATAGAGAATGGCCAAGATTGAGGGCTTCCTATCTAAGGCTTAGATTATGCTTTGGGTGATGAAAGAAAGGTTTAAGTGTTTGGCTTCAAAGTGGGTTAAGGGAGCATGCAAAAGGGACATATATGGCTTTTATAGGGTTCAAACATGCATAGCCTGCATCACTTCTTATAGTTTATCAAACTCAGGGTCAAGAGCCTCAAAATAAGATGTTAGTTCTTTAAAATCCAATGCAAAGTATAGTAATGAGATAAATCAATATGGAAAGAATCAAATAGTGTTTAAGAGTAGAACAAAGTAAATCTCTCAAAAAGAAAGGCATTAGGCTCAAACTTTCACATAGGGTAGTCTCCACTAATTTTCTAAGGTTCACTTAAACAAAGTCATCTGTTAGCTCAATTTCTTAAAGTTAGCCATTAAGTATAATGATAAGGCACAAACTTAAGCATGGCATGGCTTTAGTTAAGACACTAATGATTCATTTAACAATGTGACTTATTAACAATTAATATTAAGTTCCAAGCCGTGTACCCCCAAACCTAAATGTTGCAAAATTTTGATATACACCCCCAAAAAACCAGGGCTAGATTGCCTCCTAGGAGTGGTTTATTTAACGTCTAGGTAGGACGTGCCTTGCACGTCAAGCAAGGGAGGGCACAGCTAGGTCAGAGTTGTCAATGCCATGGCTCTGAAATGGTTCATGATAAGGCTTTAGGTGGTGTCCGTTGAACTTGAACGTTTCTCCCTTAGCATTCCTAAGTTCAATTGCACCATGGGGCAGTACCTTATTGACAAAGAAAGGGCCAGACCATCTAGACTTGAGTTTGCCTGGGAAGAGCCTAAGTCGTAAGTTGAAAGGAGGACCTTTTGTCCAACTTGGAAAGCCTTGCGTACCAAGTGCTTGTCATGATATTCTTTTGATTTCTCCTTGTAGATCCTTGATCTTTCATAGGCCTAATTTTCTAGCTCCTCAAATTCTTTTAATTGAAGCTTCATATGGTGTCATGCGTCATCAATGTCCATGTTGACACACTTGATGGCCCAAAAGGTCTTGTGCTCTAATTCCACGGGCAAATGGAAACTTTTGCCAAAGACAAGCCTAAATGGGGACATGCCGATTGGTGTCTTGTAGGCAATCCTATAGGTCGAAAGGGCATCAATGAGCCTATTGGACCAATCCTTCCTTGATGATCCCACGGTTTTCTCAAGAATGGCCTTGACTTCTCTATTGGAGATCTAGGCTTGTCCACTAGTTTTAGGATGATATGGGGTTGAGATTCTATGTGTGGCTCTAAATTTTCTCATGAGTGCCTCAAATGTCCTATTGCAAAAGTGGGAGCCACCATCACTAATGATGGCCCATGGTGTGCCAAATCGTGCCAAGATGTGAGATTGAATGAAGCTACACACTACTTTAGAATCATTAGTTTTGGTTGGAATTGCTTCCACCCATTTAGAAACATATTCAACAACAAGTAGAATGTAAAGGAAACCAAATGAGCTAGGGAGGGTCCCACGAAATCAACGCCCCAAACAACAAAGATTTCTACGACTAGAATAGGGTTTAGAGGCACTTGATCCCTAGGGCCAATATTACCTTGTCTTTGGCACGTGTCCCAAGTGAGGACATGCTCATGTGCATCGTTGAAGATAGTGGGCCAATAGAATCCACATTGAAGGACCTTAAGATCTGTCTTCTTGGCACCAAAGTGTCCTCCACATGCTTTGTTGTGGAAGAATTCTAAGATGGACTTGACCTCAGTTTCTGGGATACATCTCCTTATGAGTTGGTCAGGGCAATGTTTCCATAGGTAGGGCACATCCCAAATGTAATATTTGGCTTCCTTGACAAGCTTGTCCTTTTGAAACCTAGACAGATGAGAAGGAATCAAGTTAGATGGGTCAAAAGCATTGAGATGGAAGAGCTGCTCATCAAGGAAGCTCTCTTGGAGAGGTAGTTGGTCCACTTCCTCATTGGACCCGTGGATGATTTTGCTCAAGTCGTCAGCTACCACATTCTCACTTCCTTTCTTGTCTTTGACCCCATATCAAACTCTTGAAGCAATAGCATCCACCTAATGAGCCTAGGCTTGGCATCCTTCTTGTTAAGAAGGTACTTAAGAGATGCATGGTTAGAGTAGATAATAACTTTTGGTTGAAGCAAATAAGATCTAAACTTCTCTAAAGAAAATATCACAGCTAAAAGTTCCTTCTCAGTAGAAGAATAGTTAAGTTAAGCATCATTTAAAGTTCTACTTGCATAATAAATAACATGTGGCAACTTATCTATTCTTTGGCCCAAGACTGCCCCAATGGAATAATCTGAGGCATCACACATAAGCTCAAAGGGCAGGTCCCATCTTGGTGGCATGATGATAGGGCCAGCCATGCGCTTGTCCTTGAGGGCCTCAAAGGACACACGACATGCTTGGTTGAAGTCAAAGGTTGCATCAATTGCGAGTAGATTGCACAAGGGCCTAATGATCTTGGAGAAATCCTTGATGAATATCTTATAGAATCTAGCATGTCCCAAGAAAGATCTGACCTCCTTGACTGAAGTGGGTTTGGATTGGCCACTAACGACATCAATCTTAGCCTTGTCCACCTCTATGCCTCGGCCTGATATGACATGGCCTAGCACGATGCCTTGTTGTACCATAAAGTGACTTTTTTCCCAATTTAGAATCAAATTGGATTCCCTGCATCTCTCAAGTACTCTAGACAAGTTTGTTAGACATAAATTAAAGGAATTACCAAAAACAGAAAAATCATCCAAGAATACCTCAATGATATCTTCCACCATGTCTGAAAATATGCTCATCATGCATCTTTGAAAGGTGGCAGGGGCATTGCAAAGGCCAAAGGGCATCGTCCTATAGGCAAAAGTGCCATAGGGACATGTGAATGTTGTCTTTTCTTGATCCTTAGGTGCAATGGCAATTTAGTTGTACCCTGAATAGCCATCTAAGAAACAAAAGTGAGAATGTCCTGCAAGTCTTTCAAGTATTTGATCAATAAAAGGTAATGGAAAGAGATCTTTGCAAGTAGTAGAATTAAGTTTCCTATAATCTATGCATACTCTCCATCCAGTTTGGGGAGCAAGCTCATCTTCTTCATTCTTGATGACTGTGATGTCCCTTTTCTTTGGCACAACTTGGATTGGACTTACCCACTTAGAGTCTGAGATAGGGTAAATGATTCCCCCGTCCAAAATCTTAAGGTCCTCCTTTTTGACCACATCCTTCATAGGAGGATTGAGGCGTCTCTGTGCCTCCCTTGTTGGTATGGCCTCTTCCTCAAGTATGATCTTTTGCATGCATTTTGAAGGGCTTATCCCCTTGATGTTAGCAATGCTCCATCAATTGGCTTGCATGTTGTGCCTTAGAACTTGCACTAGTTGATTCTCTTGCACCAGAAGTGAGATTAGAAGCAATAATGACATGGAGTGTGTGATCCTTTCCTATGAATGCTTATTTCAAGTGTTCAGGCAAAGCCTTGAGTTCAAGCTTAGGAGCTTGAATGATAGAATGAAGAGTTTTTTCTTCCGTTATAGGCAAGGATTCAAACACCCATGGGTATTGGGGGAATTGAGGCATAGCCTCAAGCATATGTAGTTCCTCAATGACATGACCATGTTGTCATTTTGAGAAGGCAAGGTGAGGGCCTTCTCAAGAGGGTCATCTATACAAGCATGCATAATAGTTTGATGCAACAAGGATTCCATAGTATTCAAGGGAAAGTCAATGATAGGCTCTTGGGGATATTGAATCGTATCATGAATAGAAAATGTCCTAGTATTGTCTAACACTTTGATAGATATTTCGCCTTGGTTTAAGTTTATTTCACAAATTATAGTGGCCGAAAGAGGTCTCCCAAAGATCAAGGAAGGGTCCTCACTTTCAGTGGTATTTTTCCATTTTCAAGATGTAAAAATCAGCAAGTATGCATGTATCTCCTATTTGTACTATCACATCCTCAATCATGCCCATAAGTTGTGTCACAGAAGAATTAGCAAGCCTAACACACAATTGGGTAGGTTTTAAGTCTCCTAATGCAAGTGAATTATAGACATGAACAGGCATGATACTTACAGAGGCTCCTGTGTCACAAAGACAGTGCTCAAATCTTTTGGATTAGATGACACAGGACAAGGCAGGAGGGCCTGGGTCACTACCCTTGCGTGGCAAGCCTAGGAACTCATTCAAAGTGGCTGCACTGACTTCTAAGACATTGTTGGGGTCAAAGCCACGCTTTCCAGCCATTAGGTCCTTAAGAAGCTGGGCAAATATGAACATGGTGCTCACAACCTTTGAAAATGGCAATGTGATTTGAAGCTTGTGAAGCATGCTTTTGAGCTCTTGCTCAAATTGAGCAATCTTGTCCTTCTTTTGGAACCTACGAGGAAATTTTAAGTCAACATCATTAGTAACAAGAGGATTACAAAAACTGACTTTAGATTTTGAATTTAAAGACAACGAGGGTTTAGAAGGCTCATTATGGGCTGCTGCCATGTCCTGGTGTTCAGTCATTATTTAAGCATCATTTTGATGTCTTTAAGTACCTTTCGTACTTGTCTTCTAAATGATTTTGTGCCATCAACAGGGGCAAATGATCAATCTTGTGAGACTTGTGCAGATTTGGAAAGATAGGTGAAGTTTGAGAAGAATGCAAAAAGAAGGACTCAATTCGGGGTTATAACGAAGAAGTTATCGTCAGTTGAAAATCGAGTCCCAGGACATGTCACAGGTGCATCCCTAGCGTGTCCCCACCCTTATCATGCCCCTATCGATATCCAAGACCAGGTCCCTGGTGCGCCCAACTCGAGACCCAGGACGTGTCCCCGCCCTAACAATGTCCCAGTGGTGTACTCTTTTAGACCTCTGCCATGAAGGCCATGTCCCAAGGTACCAACTATGGGCCTAGTGCGCTTCTAACAATAGAATTGTGTTCTTCAAAAGCGCACTACCAGGGCAGGAATTGGGTGATTTCCAGATCACGCCACGCTCATGTCCACATAATGTCCCGGGGCGCATCACAGACTGAGACTGCGCCCGAATTAGGGCGCAGTTTTGCGATCTCTACTTTCCACCAGTCTTTTGAGGGATCCTGGGTTATGAATCATCAAAGTGGACTGTATGGAGGTCCAGGATGTGGCTAGACTCAATTGCTAAGGCCTAGAACATGCACATATTTTATAAAGTCTTTAAAAGGCCCAAAAGTGCCTAATTAAGGTCCAGATCTGCTCTGAATGTGCAAGGCTTCAGTTCATTACATGACGTCCAAGCAACCCTAGAAGGTTCTCAGACACTGCTTTTGCGTGGAAGGAAACTCAGAAGACTGATTCTATGTCTTTGCCGTGTAGAAGTTCTACTCCTTGTTCTAAAAGGATTTCTTTTTGTTCTTCCAACCTAACTAGGACAGCAGTGTTAAGTCAGTTTGTAATTGGATTTCTATCCTGATTAGTCTCCTAAATTTTAGGGGACTAGGCACCCTATAAATAGGAGCCTTAAGCTCACGGGTGGGGGACTTTTAGAACCCTAGCCGAAAAGTCTCTTCGTAATTCAGTTTTAAATTCAAACAGTTTTTATTTTTCCAAAGTTTAGAGTGCTGTGCGTGGAGCTTGGAAAGGAAGGCCTTGCCGTGTCTCTGCTGTGCATCGTTGTTCATCATCATTCTTTACTTTAAGCTTTTATTTCACTGTAATTTTAAATGAGAGTTTACATTATGTCTTTAATTTCAGTTATGCGTGAGTAGTCGTTTCCGGATTAGGGCTGCTTGAAGCCCTAGCCATGTTAGTTCGTTAATTAGATTTCTGGCTCTTGATTATGATTGGTAAGCATTCTGAAAAAGTTTGATTACTATGCTTAATTTATGCCTATAAGATTAGCTACCTTGTTTGCATATAATTATTGATGTGATTGCTTGAGTGACCATCATATCATCTTGTGATTTGTAGCATCAAGGGTATTTGGGACACTTACCTGTAATCTTAACTCATGACGACCTAGGATTGCATGTCACTTTTCTAGGCTAGTGTGGTGTCATTAAATTCTGTATGTACTTCATGTCAGGACCCGTCCCGAATTTCCCCTCGAAACCCGGGAAGAACCCTGATCCCGTCTGACAACCTAAGAAAAGGTTCCTAAAATACCCTTCAATCCTTACAAAATATAATAACAATAAATACTTCCACCTGTCAGACAAGGGATTCAAGCACTCAATAATTCCCGTAATTAATGACCAATCGAATACAATATAATATCAGAGCGTCTAAGTAGGATCAAGAGTAAAATTTAGATATCCTACTCAAATATAATTACACAGCGCAGTCGAAGTACTAATGCCTCTGCCTCGAGATCAGTGTTCGCGTCAACTCTACTCAACTGCCTGAAGGGGGTTTAAACACAAAAGTTGTGAGTGGACAAAAATAATCATTTATAAATTCCTTTTCGAGAAAATACGTTTCTTCCCCTCCATTTATGAAATCATGCATGCATAACATAAAACAATTTATCATACTAAAACATCATATGTAAATCACCAAAAATTCTCATTTCTCTTTAAAACCACTTAGTTGGACTCACATAAAATCTGTATAATAAAAATACCTCGTGATCCACAATTTGGTTTGAAAACTCTCTTCAAAGGAGTTTAAAATCCTTTAATTTAATCTGGACACAAAATATCTCAAATTCAAATCATTTCGTTCAATCCGACACATAATATCTCAAATTTTCACTGTTCCTGACATATCCATAACACACCAGGGTATCCCTTGAGATGTGTTCAAATCTGTACAACTCTGTGTACCATCTGTACTATCTGTACTCTCTGTACTATGCATAGACAGCTTCTCAACCTGGCAGAGCAAGGCCCCTCAACGCCAAGGTCCGAACCCTCAACAACTGGTAGAGCAAGGCCCCTCAACACCAGTCAGAGCAACAATAACCATCGGGACGGGAACCAGTGAATCAAATCCATACTTCGAAATCTTTGTTTCGCGGCTTAAGCCAAATTCTTTGAAATACCATTTTATGGCCAAAATCGGTAAAATCACAATTATGAGTCTAAACCCAAATCACATACTCAAATAGTTACCACGTCAAAACGATATCAAAATCGAGTACAAAAACCAGGCCATTTCTCAAAACACACTTTCACAGAAATATTGTAAAACATGTGTCCACCATCATTTCTAAATCCAGAAATCATTGCACCCATACATAACAGTATTTAAATCAAAGATACATTTATGCATGCATTACAGTTTATAAATCAAAGTCCACTCACAAACCTGTTCAAGCAAACTCAATCCCGAACTGTACGCTCCCCTGAAGTTCCTGGAGCAGTATCGCCTGTCCAAATTAATAATCGGGATTACTAGCTAATAATAAGAACCTTAAATATAAACCCCCCTAACCCCCGGGAGTCTAACTATGTTGGCCTAGAAAACGCAGCAACTTTAAAACGTCCGAAACAACCCCTAAACGACGTCCGATCGACTCAAATCCTGCGCCAACAGGTCCGAAACGTCAAAAACTACTTGTCACGCTCCACCGTGACCTCAGACTCGGCACCACGCGCCGCCACGCGCCGACAGAAGGTCACAACACGCGCCCACACACCGCCACGCACCGTCACGCGCCGGTCACGCGCCTGCTACAGTACCCATGCGCCTGGACCGGTCCAACCCAATTTGGCTCAACCTGACCCGGTCCAACTCGACCCGACCGGTTCAACTCGACCCGACTAGTTCAACTCGACCCGACCGGTCACCGGCCACTCGCCGAAGAAGACGACCGGCTGCCGTCGCCGTCACCGGAGGTTGGCCGGAGAAGATGACCGGTAGTCGCCGTCGCCGCCGTCTGGTTTCGCCGGAATCTTCCATTTCCGGCCGAAATTCCAAGCTTTCCAACTTCCTCAAAACTCAACCATTTTTCACAAATTTTACGTCTAAATCTATCTACTCGAACCCAGGAATCCAAATATGACCTTAAAACATCAAACACGTACCTGTGTAAGCCGAAAAATCGATCGGAAGGTCCGAAACTTCCTATCCTCGGTTCGGCTTCCACCGTGGTCCTCTCCTTCGATGGTTGGTACGGTTGTGATCGTGGGAAGGAGTAGAATACGATTAGTTGATCAAAACGGGAAGCTAAAGCCTTGAAATCAAAGTTGACTTTATGGTTTTCCTTCGGTGAGTTTTCGCACGGGTTGGGTTCGAAGTGGTTTTGTGTTTGTTTGTCCCAGAGAAAAATGAGTGAGATGATAAGGATTAAATGAAGATGGATCAGATTACACTGATTTGGGGGTTAAAAATATCTACCCCAAGTCAAAAATTACCAAAATGCCCTTGCACATCTAGACCCATAACTTTCGTCCACGAACTCCGTTTTCCGCGTGCCGCCTGTCTACGAACTCGTGAGTTCGAGACCTACGCAACGGTTTCCAAAACACCACCGAAAAGGTTTCGAAACAAAATTTGACTTCCATGCCCTTTACCGACCAAGGGTAAAATCGTCATTTTACATAAATAATTTACTTAAATCCAATAATTGAAATTCCGGGTTGTTACAATCTACCCCCCTTAAGAAATTTCGTCCTCGAAATTCATTCCTAACCATGAAACAAATGAGGATATTGTGCCCGCATTAGTTCCTCGGTTTCCCACGTGGCTTCCTCCACGTTATGATTCCTCCACAACACTTTAACTAGAGGAATACTCTTTCTGCGCAGTACCTTTTCTTTCCAATCCAAAATTTGCACCGGTTGCTCCTCAAAGGTTAAATCATCCTTCAGCTCAAGTGGCTGCTCTCCCAATACGTGAGATTCATCAAACAGATATTTCCGGAGCAAAGATACATGGAAAACATTATGAACTCTGGATAATTCTGATGGTAAAGCAAGACGATATGCCACTGGTCCTATCCTCTCCAAAATCTCATACGGACCAATGTAGCGAGGACTCAGTTTTCCTCGTCTACCAAAATGTACCACTCCCTTCCAAGGAGATAGTTTCAAGAACACCCAATCACCTACCTCAAACTCAAGGTCTCTGGTTCTACGGTCTGCATAGCTCTTCTGGAGATCCTGAGCTGTCTTCAACCATTCTCTGATGATCCTTATTTTTTCCTCAGTCGTATCAACCAACTCTGGTGTTAACAGTTTCCTTGCACCCACTTCGTTCCAGCATAACGGTGTCCTGCACTGCCTCCCATACAGTGCCTCGAAAGGAGACATCCCAATACTCGACTGATAACTATTATTATAAGAAAATTCCATCAGAGCCAGGTGTGAATCCCAGTTTCCTTTAAACTGTAGTACACAAGCTCTCATCATATCCTCCAAAACTTGGATTGTCCTCTCAGACTGACCATCCGTCTGAGGATGAAAAGCTGTACTAAAATGCAAGGTAGTGCCAAAAGCCTTCTGCAAACTCCGCCAAAACCTGGAGGTAAATCTAGGATCCCTGTCCGAAACAATTGACTCTGGAGTCCCATGTAGTCGTATGATCTCATCAATGAACAATTTGGCATACCGACTCATCCGAAAATCTTCCCGCACTGGCAAGAAATGTGCAGACTTCGTGAGTCTATCAACAATTACCCATATCCCATCATGTCCCTTCTGTGTCCTTGGAAGTTTATACACAAAATCCATCGTAATGTGATCCCACTTCCATTCTTGAATAGGTAATGGTTGAAGTGCCCCATATGGTTTCTGCCTCTCTGCTTTCACTTGCTGACACGTGAGGCATCTACTCACAAACTCAGCAATTTCCCTTTTCATCCCAGTCCACCAATTGTATTTCCTTAGGGTATGATACATCTTGGTACCTCCTGGATGCATAGCGTAAGCCGAACTATGAGCCTCATCAAGAATTTCCCTTTTTAGTTCCAGCTCATTCGGTACGCATAATCGGCCATCCCTAACCAAGGCTCCATCATCCCTAAGCGCATAGTCCTGCCTGTTTCCAGCCTCTAACTCCATCCTGATAATGCATAATGTAGGATCTTGGAGTTGAGCCTCAATAATCCAATCAATCAGAACATGCCTCACATGGAAACTAGCCAATAAAGCCCCCTGTCTATCCATGTCCAGTACTATCCCTTCTCTACGGAACTCTACTAGTAACGGTAGGTAGACTGTAAGTAAATGGGCCAAAGAACCCATGGATTTCCTGCTCAATGCATCCGCCACAACATTGGCTTTCCCTGGATGGTACTCTATAGTACAATCATAATCCTTTATCAACTCAAGCCACCTTCTCTGCCTCAAATTCAAGTCCTTCTGGGTGAACAAGTACTTTAAACTCTTATGGTCGGTGAAGATCCGACACGTCTCCTCGTACAAATAATGTCGCCAGATTTTCAATGCATGCACCACTGCAGCTAACTCCAAATCATGTGTGGGGTAATTCAACTCATGGGGTTTAAGTTGTCTAGAAGCATACGCTATCACCTTTCCATGCTGCATCAACACACAGCCTATACCCCGCAATGAGGCATCACTATAGACCACAAAACCCCCGTTACCATCTAGAAGGGTTAATACTGGAGCAGAAGTCAACCTCCTTTCTTCGTCAACCGAGTCAACGGCCCTGATATCCTAGAAAATCCTTCTACGAACCGTCGATAATATCCTGCCAAACCCAGAAAACTCCTCACCTCTGTCACTGTCCTCGGTTGCTCCCAGTTTGCCACTGCCTCAACCTTTTGGGGATCTACGCTGATACCCTCAGCCGAAATCACATGACCTAAGAATCCAACTTCGGTCAACCAAAACTGGCATTTACTGAATTTGGCAAACAAATGCTTTTTCCTAAGCATATTCAGCACCAACCTTAAGTGCTTCTCATGTGCCTTAGCTCTCCTCGAATACACCAAGATGTCATCAATGAACAGAATCACAAACTGATCCAAATACTTTTGGAACACCCTGTTCATCAAATCCATAAATGCTGCTGGGGCATTAGTCAACCCGAAAGGCATCACCAGGAACTCATAATGACCATAACGAGTCCTGAAAGCTGTTTTCTCAACATCCCCTTCTCTGATCCTCAATTGATGGTACCCGGATCGAAGGTCAATTTTCGAAAAATATCTTGCCCCCTTAAGTTGATCAAACAAATCATCTATCCTTGGCAAAGGATACTTATTCCGCACCGTACCCCTGTTTAGCTTCCGGTAGTCAATACACAATCTCAGACCACCATCCTTTTTCCTCACAAATAACACTGGTGCACCCCAAGGTGAAACACTTGGGCGAATAAATCCCATATTCACCAAGTCCTGCAACTGAGTCTTTAACTCTCGCAATTCTGCCGGTGCCATTCTATACGGTGCCTGTGAGATAGGTTGAGTACCTGGTAAAAGCTCGATGGTGAATTCAATCTCCCGGTGAGGTGGCAATCCCGGAAGATCATCTGGAAACACATCAGAGAACTCACTCACCACTGGAATATCCTCCACTCTCATTGAAGTATCCCGAGAATCAAACACATGAGCCAAGTAACCCTCACAACCTTTCCTCAGCAATTTCTCAGCGGTCAAAGCTGATATCACTCCACAGGGTAGTACGCTACGATCTCCCCTGAATGTAAGTTCCGGTAAACCTGGACTCCGGAAATCCACTCTCTTGTCAAAACAATCAATAGAGGCATGGTGCATAGTCAACCAATCCATCCCCAGAATCACATCAAAATCAAAAATATCTAAGGGGATTAAATCTACCTCTAATGCATGACCTTCCACTAACATTGGACAGCTACGAATCACGAGATTCGCCACTAACATATTCCCAGTAGGAGTACTAATACCCATGTCCCCCTGAGGACATCTCATAACCGAGAACACTCGCTCTAAACGAATAATCCACTCTGCTGCATCATCTGCGCTAGATTCGCCCATAAATATTGTAGCCCCTAATCTCTGGGCTCTCTCAATTTCTGAACCTTCAGTAGCAATCCTACTCTGAAGTACAGAAGTCAACGTATGACCCAATTGTTCTAGTGTTTGCCTCATATCAGGCTCCACTGCAGGTTCAGGTGTGTCCCCAATATTTTCTGACTGTTGACGGAACTCGCGTCTCGGAGGCATTACGCTGAAAAGAACTATAACTCATCAATACCAAAATAATTGTACACGTAGTGTACAGTCTACAGGAATTTATCCTAGTGCTCTGATACCAATTGTCAGGACCCGTCCCGAATTTCCCCTCGAAACCCGGGAAAAACCCTGATCCCGTCTGACAACCTAAGAAAAGGTTCCTAAAATACCCTTCAATCCTTACAAAATATAATAACAATAAATACTTCCACCTGTCAGACAAGGGATTCAAGCACTCAATAATTCCCGTAATTAATGACCAATCGAATACAATATAATATCAGAGCGTCTAAGTAGGATCAAGAGTAAAATTTAGATATCCTACTCAAATATAATTACACAGCGCAGTCGAAGTACTAATGCCTCTGCCTCGAGATCAGTGTTCGCGTCAACTCTACTCAACTGCCTGAAGGGGGTTTAAACACAAAAGTTGTGAGTGGACAAAAATAATCATTTATAAATTCCTTTTCGAGAAAATACGTTTCTTCCCCTCCATTTATGAAATCATGCATGCATAACATAAAACAATTTATCATACTAAAACATCATATGTAAATCACCAAAAATTCTCATTTCTCTTTAAAACCACTTAGTTGGACTCACATAAAATCTGTATAATAAAAATACCTCGTGATCCACAATTTGGTTTGAAAACTCTCTTCAAAGGAGTTTAAAATCCTTTAATTTAATCTGGACACAAAATATCTCAAATTCAAATCATTTCGTTCAATCCGACACATAATATCTCAAATTTTCACTGTTCCCGACATATCCATAACACACCAGGGTATCCCTTGAGATGTGTTCAAATCTGTACAACTCTGTGTACCATCTGTACTATCTGTACTCTATGTACTATGCATAGACAGCTTCGCAACCTGGCGGAGCAAGGCCCCTCAACACCAAGGTCCGAACCCTCAACAACTGGCAGAGCAAGGCCCCTCAACACCAGTCAGAGCAACAATAACCATCGGGACGGGAACCAGTGAATCAAATCCATACTTCGAAATCTTTGTTTCGCGGCTTAAGCCAAATTCTTTGAAATACCATTTTATGGCCAAAATCGGTAAAATCACAATTATGAGTCTAAACCCAAATCACATACTCAAATAATTACCATGTCAAAACGATATCAAAATCGAGTACAAAAACCAGGCCATTTCTCAAAACACACTTTCACAGAAATATTGTAAAACATGTGTCCAGCATCATTTCTAAATCCAGAAATTCATTGCACCCATACATAACAGTATTTAAATCAAAGATACATTTATGCATGCATTACAGTTTATAAATCAAAGTCCACTCACAAACCTGTTCAAGCAAGCTCAATCCCGAACTGTACGCTCCCCTGAAGTTCCTGGAGCAGTATCGCCTGTCCAAATTAATAATCGGGATTACCAGCTAATAATAAGAACCTTACATATAAACCCCCCTAAACCCCGGGAGTCTAACTATGTTGGCCTAGAAAACGCAGCAACTTTAAAACGTCCGAAACAATCCCTAAACGACGTCCGATCGACTCAAAACCTGCGCCAACAGGTCCGAAACGTCAAAAACTACTTGTCACGCGCCACCGTGACCTCAGACTCGGCCCCACGCACCGACAGAAGGTCGCAACATGCGTCCACGCGCCGCCACGCGCCCTCACGCGCCGGTCACGCACCTGCTACAGTACCCACGCGCCTGGACCGGTCCAACCCGATTCGGCTCAACCTGACCCGGTCCAACTCGACCCGACCGGTTCAACTCGACCCGACCGGTTCAACTCGACCCGACTGGTTCAACTCGACCCGACCGGTCACCGGCGACTCACCGGAGAAGACGACCGGCTGCCGTCGCCGTCGCCGGAGGTTGGCCGGAGAAGTTGACCGGCAGTCGCCGTCGTCGCCGTCTGGTTTCGCCGGAATCCTCCATTTCCGGCCGAATTCCAAGCTTTCCAACTTCCTCAAAACTCAACCATTTTTCACAAATTTTACGCAACGGTATCCAAAACACCACCGAAAAGGGTTCGAAACAAAATTTGACTTCCATGCCCTTTACCGACCAAGGGTAAAATCGTCATTTTACATAAATAATTTACTTAAATCCAATAATTGAAATTCCAGGTTGTTACACTTCATGCATCATCTTAAACGGTAGGTGATAGACGTTCTAGGCATAAGCCCTGTTTAGAACTTGCTATGTAAGAGGGAATAAGATGTGTCTAGTGAACCAACACCAGGACCTAGGCATGGGCACCTAATTCAGAGAATGCATAGTAATTAGGTCAAGGAAATCTTATTAGTAACTATAATTAGTTAGAGTGGATAGTAAGCCTTAATCCTCCTTAATCATAAAATCAATCAACCATCATTCTTGCATTTAACCGTTGAACAAGTCCTGGAGGGATCGACCTTTGCTTGCCGTAATACTATCTTAATCGATTTTGTGCACTTACAAAGTTATAACTAGTGGAAATAAAGTTCATAATTATTGTGATCCTTATTTTAACTATCAAGTTTTTGGCGCCGTTGCGGGGGACTTGTCCCTCAACAGTGTCCATTTAGTTTGGATTTTTAACTTAGTTTTTTTTCTTTTTTGCTAAGTACCCATTTATGTCATTCCAAGGCTCGGTGCACGGATCATCAAGTGGGCCATCTTCAATAGGATCTTTAGTATACGACTTGCCACCACCAAGTCCAAGGAGAATGGCGGATGCAAGGGAAGAGCAAGGAAGAGATCTCGCCCTAGTGCCCAACCATAGTGGATCAATTTCCGATTGTGTTTCCCACATCCACAGTGGCGAACTTCGAGTTGAAGTCTGGGATGACTCACATGTTGCCGACGTTTCACGAACTTTCAGGAGGGGATCCGTACTTACACATCAAGGAATTTGTTGAAGTCTACTCAACTTTGTGCATCAACGGCATGATGGAAGCTGAAATTCGCCTAAGGATTTTCCACTTCAGCCTCGAGGATCGCGCTAAGGTTTGGTTTCACTCATTGGCGCCATCTTCAATTCACTCATGGAGGGACTTATCGTCCAAATTCCTGACGCAATACTATCCATGGAGAAGACAAACGAATTGAAGGCAAAAATCATGAACCCACGGCAAGCAATGGATGAGTCCTTCTACGAATTTTGGGAGCGCTTCAATCAAATGCTAAGGGCGTGTCCTCGTCACAACATCGACGAGGATTAGTTGATGTTTTACTTTTACGGAGGATTGAAGACAAGTGATCGAACCATGGTGAACTCACAATCCCAAGGGATTCTCAATGGAAAGGCTGCGGAGGCGCGAACTGGCTTTGAGAAAATAGCTCAAAGGGAGAGACAATTTAGCTATAGAGGTCATTCCTCTAAGGCTACAAGTGAGGCGTACACAAATGACAAAGATGACACCATTGCTCAACTTACGGAAATGGTAAAAAAGCTTGGCAATGGTGAAAGTATGTTCAATTCAGGGATGTACTTACCAAGAATGTCCGTCGGTGGAGGAAGCTAACTTCGCGGGAGGATTCAACAATGGTTCACGGCTCTGGAATGATCCATACTCCAACACATACAATCCGGGATGGAAAACCCACCCAAATTTCTGTTGGAGCAATAATCAAAATGCCGCAAACCCTATGCCCCCACCTGGATTTCAGAAACAATCCTCGGCTCCACATGGAAATATTCAAGGCCAATCCTCAAAATCAAAGTGCTGGAGGAATGATGTACGCAAATGAAACCATGATGCAAACGCTGCTTCAAAACCAAGTGTCATATCAGCAGAAGACGGATAATGCAATAGCAAACTTGGATGGTCAAATGGGGCAAATTGCTAATCAATTGAATCAAAGGGAGCAAGGGAAGTTACCAAGCCAGGTGATCGTAAATCCCAAGGGATTTCACAATCTCACGGCCAACGCTATCACCCTGCGAAGTGGGACACAACTCTGAGGCCCTACATATGCGACCCTCAACAAGAATACTGAAGTGCTTGACGCTGGGAAGAATGACTTCACGGTGGCATCTTCAGGACACCATTCTGCCGTGACTAAGGACCAGCCACTAGCTCCACTGCAGGTCCTGCCGAGGATCTCCAAACATGCTGTGCAATAGCCTTATGGAATTCCACAAGACCTGCCCTGGGACACATCCACACCGCAGATACATACACCGCCGCAGCCCATGCTGCAGACCTCAGCTCAAAAAAAGCAGCAGCATATGCCGCTGCCCCTGTGCAGTCCACTGCCGTAGAACAGCAAGCTGGACATGTCCCAGGAATCACCGAGAACAATGCCCATCAGCTCACCAAGACATGCCTCGGACACACCAAGGACTCCATCCGAGGACCCTAGTGTGCTCCACCAAGCGACCAGCGGCCAGTCCCTGCCCACAGCAGTACCATCAGTAGCCAAAGACACGGCCAACCCTCCTCATCAAACCAAGGCCACGGCTTTGGGCCCCCTTAAGCACAACAATGAGCCTAATCATGCTAACTCTCACTCTAACACTTCAATTCCAAAAACGACTAAAAAAGTGACTTTTGAGTTGGATAATGACGTTGATCTTCCGTTTCCTCACAGGTTCCAAAACAAGAATAAGCACAAGGAGGAGTTCGAGGAGGAAATCATAAGCATGCTGTAGAAGTTTCAAATCACGCTGTCCTTCCACAAGATAGTCAAGCACATGCCGATCTTCGCGAAGCTCATCAAGGACTTAGTCGGCGGAAAGTGTTGTTTCAGCTCCACCGATGTCATTGACATTCCAAAGGCATGCTCTGCTGCACTTCTGCGCATGCCACTCAAAGTAAATGATCCAGGGCCTCCATCACACCCATGTGCCATCCAATCTAAACGCTTCGAGCATTGCGTTTACGACACGGGAGCTTCGGTAAACATCATGCCATTCCATATCTACAAGTCACTTAACTTGGGAGAGCTAAAACCAACTCACTTATATGTGAGATTAGCTAACGCTTCTATTACTAATATCATGGGCGTACTTGAAGACGTATTGGTACAAATCGGCGATACATGCATCCCGGCGGATTTGTACATTCTAAGGATGGACATAATCGACAAGAACGAGGAACCTCCACTCATCTTTGGAAGGCCACTTCTAGCCACGGCAGAGTGTCTTATTGATGTCAAAAACGGCAAAGTATCCATCAAGGTCTTGGACAAACTATGAACATTCTATATCCACAATGCAATCCAGTATCCTGCCGAACCTATCGTGGAATTTCCGTTAAATACGATGGACATACTGTTGCAGAAGACCATTGCACAATCCTGCATGAAGGATGATCCCGAGAAGGCCATCAAAAGCACTTCAAGCAATGAGGAATCACTTGAGGAGAACGTGATTGAGGAGGTTAGGTTCCTTAATACCGTGGCAACACTTCCATTCTACAAGCCTCCTTTCGAAGCTTTACCCCTCATGGCTCCAAGGACCCTGCCATCCATCATCAAGGCACCTGAACTCAAGCTGAAGCCCCTGCTGGAACACTTGAAATACGCATACTTAGGCGACAATCAAACCCTTCCGGTCATTATTGCGTTAACCTAAGTACGGAAGAAGAGAAGGCATTGGTTCAAGTCCTTAAAGTCAATCAAACGGCAATTGGATGGACGATCGTTGATATCAAAGGCATAAGTCCCGCGAAGTGCATGCATCGGATACTTCTCGAAGAAGACTCCAAACCATCACGGGAGGCGTAGAGGTGGTTGAATCCACCTATGCAGGAAGTCGTGAAGAAAGAAGTACTTAAAATCCTAGACGTCAGAATTATCTATCCAATTAGCAATTACAAGTGGGTGAGCCCAGTTCAGGTGGTGCCAAAGAAGAGCAGGATCACAGTCGTTAAGAACGAACATGATGAGCTTGTTCCTCAATGAGTTCAAACAAGATGGAGAGTGTGCATCGATTACAGGAGGCTAAATACAACCAACCGGAAGGATCACTTTCCTTTGCCCTTCATCAATCAAATGCTTGAGCGCTTGGCCGGCCATTCACATTCTTGTTTCTTGGATGGATACTCGGGATATAATCAAATCGCGATAGCCCTGGAAGACCAAGAAAAGACGACATTCAAGTGTCCCTATAGCACATTCGCATACAAAAGAATGCCGTTTGGACTATGCAACGGCCCGACTACCTTCCAATGTTGCATGATAAGCATCTTCTATGGCACGGTGGAGGATATAATTGAAGTGTTCATGGATGACTTCTCAGTGTTTGGGTACTCATTCGAACTTTGCTGAGCCAATCAATCCCGAGTGCTGGAACGATGAAAAGAGAGCAACTTAGTGCTAAATTGGGAGAAGTGCCACTTCATGGTACAACAAGGAATTATCTTGGGCCACGTGATATCTAAGCGAGGAATCGAGGTGGACAAAGCAAAGTTGGACGTAGTGGAGAGGTTTCCGTACCCTACTACAGTCAAGGAAATTCAATCGTTTTTAGGCCATGCCGGTTTCTACAGAAGGTTCATTAAAGACTTCTCGAAAATCACGAGACCTTTGTGTGATCTTCTAGCCATAGACGCCGCATTTGAATTCACCAAGGAATGCTGTGAGGCATTCAAGACCCTTAAAGCCAAGCTCACGACATCCCCCACCATTAGGTCTCCAGACTGGGACTTGCCATTCGAACTAATGTGTGATGCCTCGGACTTCACAGTAGGAGCTGATTTGGGGCAGCGTGTGAACAAACTTCCCCATGTCATCCACTATGCAAGCAGGACTCTGAATGACGCCTAACTGAACTATTCCACCACGGAAAAGGAACTTCTTGCCGTCATCTTTGCCCTAGAAAATATCAGATCGTATATGATTCAAACCAAGGTCATTGTCTATACGGATCATGCGGCACTGAAGTATCTCCTCACCAAGAGAGACGCTAAGCCATGGTATTGCGTTGGATGCTACTTCTTCAAGAATTCCATCTTGAAATTCGAGATAAGAAGGGGAGCAAAAACGTAGTTGCTGATCATATGAGTCGATTGATCCATGGTTCCAATGAAGAGGCTGATCAATTGCCCCTACTTGAGACCTTCCCCGACGAACAACTCTTTGCACTCCAGGCCATTGATCCATGGTATGCCGATATCATCAACTATCATGCCACCAGACGCATTCCAGCATCCCTCAGCCACTATTAGAAAGACAAGCTCGTCAAACAAGCTAAGCACTATGTCTGGCACGAGCCATACCAATGGAAGCACTGCTCTGATCAAATCATTCGAAGATGCATTCCGGAAGCTGTGATGGAATCCATCTTGACATTCTGCCATAGCTTGGCGTGTGGGGGACATTTTTGGGGCTAAGAAAACGCCCCTCAAGGTACTTCTAAGTGGATTCTACTGGCCTTCATTGTTTAAGGACGCATATGAGTTTGTTCTCACCTGCAACAAATGCCAAAGGCAATGTAACATCAGCCCCCGAAATCAGATGCCATTAAACCCTATCATCATGGTAGAGATCTTCGACATATGGGGCATTGATTTCGTGGGACCTTTTCCAAACTCTTTTTGTTGTGTTTACATATTACTTGCAGTTGATTATGTCTCCAAGTGGGTGGAAGCAATTCCCACCAAAACTAATGATGCCAAAGTAGTTGTGAGATTTTTGTAGAATCACATCTTATCCAGGTTCGGAGCACCTAGAGCAATCATCAGTGATGAAGGGACACATTTCTGTAATCGCTCATTCGAAGCCCTAATGAAGAAGTATGGCATCACTCATCGAGTCTCTATGCCATATCACCCTCAAACAAGTGGCCAAGCTGAAATTTGAAACCGAGAAGTGAAGGCCATATTGGAGAAGACTGTAAGCCCACACCGTAAATACTGGTCCACTAGATTGAACGATGCTTTGTGTACCTACATGATGGCATACAAGACCCCTATTGGCATGTCGGCATTCCAACTTGTCTTCGGAAAAGGATGTCACTTATCGGTGGAGTTGGAACATAAGGCGTTTTGGCCAATTAAGAAGATGAGCTTGGATTTGGATGAAGCTGAGCTTCATCGGAAGGTTCAGCTAGGCTTCATTGGAAGCTTCAGCTAAGTGAATTGGAAGAGATCAAGAACGAGGCCTACGAAAGTGCATGGATTTACAAGGAAAAACTAAAGCTTTCACGACAAGCACATTCAGCCCAAGGACTTTTAAGAACATTGATACGTACCTTAATCCCGAGCATGATTGTCCATAAGATCAGTTAGGTCTTCCTTCTGGATTGTAATGGGGCTAAGCTTAGGAGTTTAGAAAGCAAGGATAGGATTCAAAGAACCTGAGTTGTGCCAAGGCATGAGAAGTCATGACTCGAACTTAGAACTTCTTAACTGAATCCTTGCTTAGGGCCCACGACACTGTGCTTTCTTGATGGCTTATTTCAAGGTTCTTGCTCACTTGGCTCAATTCACTTTGCTTTTCATTTTTTTTTTCTTCTCAACATTTTTCTTGTTCTTGATTTTTTTGTTTCTTGTTTTTTCTTTTTTTCTTCTTCTTTTGAATTGAATTGAACCAAGATCATGCATCGATTTCCTCATTCCTTTTATGCAACTTGTCACTTGTAGACCTTTTCTTTAAACTTTTGAACTTTGAATTGACGCCAATGTCCTTGGAATTGGGCAGCATTTTCTTTCACTTCTCATTCTCACCATGAATCTCATTGAGGGCAACCGAAGGACATACTTAGGTTATAGGGCATGGCTTTCTTGAATGGCTAAGTATTGGTGATGTTATACTTTGGGTGATGAAAGAAAAGGCTGAGTGTTTGGTTTCAAAATGGGCATAGGGAGCATGCAATAGGGTAGGATAAGGCCTTTAGAGGTTAAAGAATAGAAACAAGTATAGAAACAAGAAAGCACAATGTCGTGGGCCTTAAGAAAGGATTCAGTTCAGAAATTCCAAGTTCAAGTCATGACTTCTCATGCCTTGGCACAGCTCAGGTTCTTTGAATCCCATCCTTCCTTGCTAAACCCCTAAGCTTAGCCTCGTTACAACCTAAAAAGGAAGACCTAACTGATCTTATGGACAATCATGCTGAGGATTAAGGTACGTATCTATGTTCTTAAAGTTCAATTCCTTTCATGAGATCTTTATTTCCATAAAGTGCTATACTTCATTGTTACTCATATGTGATTAAATTTGAATTTCATAACATAAACTCATCACATATGCTTGAAAAGAGTGTAAGCCTAGGATTCTTGTGCGAATTGAGAGTTGCCTAGTGAGGATTAGAGTCGAGGCGAAATCTTTCTAGGGCACTTAGATGAAGTTGTTTTCAAACTCGATCACCTAAAAATATTGGCATTTATACACGTACACCTTCACATGACACTCACGGCTATGGAATTCCTTTTAGTTCTGCAAAACATGTCTACTTACTTTGATTCTTATTAGCTTGTTAAAAGTACTATCTCTAGCATCTTTTTGTTTAAGTAAAACGTTTGTGGGTATCGTGTTGTTATAACCCTCAGGAGACAAAACTCCACCTACTAGGTGAACCTAGGGGTTTAAATGTTCTATCTTAACTAAATTCGAGTCTTTTCATTTTGTTAGCGTTTGTTTTGCTCAGGGACTAGCAAAAGATAGGTTTGGGGGTATTTGATCAGTCATTATTTATGCATCATTTTGATGTCTTTATATGCCTCTCTTACATGTCTTTTGAATGATTTCGTGCCATCAATAGTAGAAAATGATCAATCTTGTGAGACTTGTGCAGAGTTAGAAAGATAGGTAAAATCTGGAAAGAACGCAAAAAGAATGACTCAAATCGTAGTCCAGATGAAGGAGATGTCCTCATTTCATTATCAAGTCCTGAACGGAGTCCTGAGTGCGCCAGTGCCCCTATTTTGGGCCACTAGCCAAGTACCTCATATCAGGCCCTCCGGGTCTCAAACCTGTGTTTCATGACATCAAGGTCAGGTCCTAGAAGTGCCAAGTTCGCGCTAAGGCAGGTCGAGGACATGTCCCAAGAACTCCCATCCGAGCCCAGATGTGCGACTAAGCCCGGGGTCCTTGTTCCGCCAACGGTGGATCTGAGGTTCTCCCTCTGCGCTAAACCTGACAACATTTGCGCCAAGCCTGAACAAAGATGCGCTTCTACTATACTCATGATGTTCTTCAATAGCGCAGTCCCAAATCCTGATTAAATGTTTTAGCTTAACTAAGATCTAGTCTTTTTCATTTTGTTTAAGTTTGTTTTGCTAAGGGACTAGCAAAAGATGGGTTTGGGGGTATTTGTTCAGTCATTATTTAAGCATCATTTTGATGACTTGAAGTACCTCTCGTACATGTCTTCTGAAAGATTTCGTGCCATCAATAGGAGAAAATGATTAATCTTGTGAGACTTGTGCAGATTTGGAAAGATAGGTGAATTTTGAGAAGAACGCAAAAAGAAGGACTGAATTCGGAGTTATAATGAAGAAGTTATCGTCAGTTGAAAACCGAGTCCCAAGACATGTCCCAGGTGTGTCCCTGGCATGTCCCCGCCCAAATTGTGCCCCTATCAAGTTCCAGGACCAACTCGAGACCTTGGACGTGTCCCCACCCTAACCAAGTCCCAGCGGTGCACTCTTTTAGACCTCTGCGATGAAGGCCATGTCCCGAGGTACCAACTAAGGGCCTAGTGCGCTTCTAACATTCAAAATGTATTCCGAATTAGCGCACTACTAGTACAGGCATTAGGTGATTTCCAGATCACGCCTCGCTCATGTCCACATCGTGTCCCAGGGCGCATCCCAGACTCAGACTGCGCCCTAATTTGGGCGCAGTTTTGCAATCTTTGCTTTCCACGAGTCTTTTGAGTGATCCTGGGTTATCAATCATCAAAGTGGACTATATGGAGGTCTAGGATGTGGCTAGACTCAATTGCTAAGGCCAAACCATGCACACATTTTATCAAGTCTTTAAAAGGCCCAAAAGTGCCTAATTAAGGTCCAGATCTACTCTGAGTGTGCAAGTCTTGGCCCTGTCCATTACTTGACGTCCAAGCACCCCTAGAAGGTTCTCTGACACTGCTTTGGTGTGGAAAGAAGCTCAGAAGACTGATTTTAAGTCTTTTCCGTCTAGAAGTTATACTCCTTGTTCTAAAAGGATTGCTTTTTATTCTTCCAACCTAACTAGGACAACAGTGTTAAGTCAGTTTGTAATTGGATTTCTATCCTGATTAGTCTCCTAAACGTTAGGGGACTAGGCACCCTATAAATAGGAGCCTTAAGGTCACAGGTGGGGGACTTTTAGAACCCTAGCCGAAAAGTCTCTTTGTAATTTAATTTTAAATTCAAACAGTTTTTATTTTTCCAAAGTTTAGAGTGTTGCACATGCAGCTTGGAGAGGAAGGCCTTGCCGTGTCTCTGATGTGCATCATTCTTCGTAATCATTCTTTACTTTAAGCTTTTATTTCATTGTAATTTTAAATGAGAATTTACATTATGTCTTTAATTTCAGTTATGCGCGAGTAGTCGTTTTAGGATTAGGGCTGCTTGAAGCCCTAGCCATGTTAGTTCGTTAATTAGATTTCTGGCTCTTGATTATGATTGCTATGCATGCTGAATAAGTTAGATTACTATGCTTAATGACCTTAATTTATGCCTATAAGATTAGCTACCTGGTTTGCATATAATTATTGATGTAATTGCTCGAGTGACCGTCATATCATCTTGTGATTTGTAGCTTCGAGGATATTTGGGACACTTACCTGTAATCTTAACTCATGATGACCTAGGATTGCATGTCACTTTTCCAGGCTAGTGTGGTGTCATTAAATTCTCTGTGTACTTCATGCATCATCTTAAACGGTAGGTCTTAGACGTTCTTGGCATATGCCCTGTTTAGAACATGCTAAGTAAGAGGAAATAAGATGTGACTAGTGAACCAATGCTTGGACCTAGGCACGGGTACCTAATTCAGAAAATGCATAGTAATTAGGTCAAGTAAATCTGATTAGTAACTATAATTGATTAGAGTGGATAGTAAGCCTTAATTCATATTAGTCGGAAAATCAATCAACCATCATTGTTGCATTATTATTCTCTGCGTTTTTACTTTTTAAATTATGTTTTCCAAAATCCAAAATCCTCTCCCCCCCCCCCCCCCCTCCCCCTCTTGGCGTGTGTATGTTTTTATCTAAGTTAATAAAAATCTGAACTTATTTGGAATTTAATCGTTGAACAAGTCCTCGAGGGATCGACCTTTGCTTGCCGTAATACTATCTTAATCGATTTTGTGCCCTTGCAAAGTAATAACTTGTGGAAATAAAGTTCACAATTATTGTGATTGTTATTTTAACTATCACCTGGGCACTGCTGTCATTAGATGTCTCGGATTGGCCAGGTTCTGAAACTGGGGCAGAACTGTGCCCTATTTTTGTCCCGTTGCGCCCTAAATCTGGAACAGGACTTCTCCCTATTTTTGGCACAGCGGCAGGGTCTTCAGAGTCTTCCCAGGTAATCTAGTCATGATGTGGAATTTGAAGTTCCTTCCCATTTCTAAGTTGAATGGCATTGGCAGTGGCCTTATGGATAGTGTTTTTGGGATTAATTTTCACTTGACTAGGGAGTTGATGTCCTGGGTCTAGCCTCTGCTGGTCATGATGTGGATTTTAGGTTTCTATTGCTATAATGGCACGGTCTTTCCTCTACTGGTTTGCTGTGGTGGGCTAAATTAGGTCAACGATTGTTGGTAAAATTAGAGAGCAAGAAATATGCAGTCTAATTCTAACAATTATAAAATCCTTGCAAGTGCACAAATCGATAAGAATAGTATCAACAATTAATCCAATTAAGTTCAGATTTGTTAACTTCGAGAAAAACACACACACGCACCAATTAAGGCTTACTATCCTTCCTAACCAATTATAGTCCTTAACCATATTTTCTTGACCTAATTACTATGCAACTTCCGAATTAAGGGCCCATGCAAAGGTCCCGATGGTTGGCCCACTCCACATATATTATTCTCTCTTACTTGGCATGTTCTAAGCATGATGTGTACTAACGTCTATCCCCTACCGTTTAAGATGATGCATGAAGTACAAAGACAATTTAATGACACTACACTATCCTAGGAAAGTGATGTGCATCCCTAGAGTGTCATGAATTCCAACTACAAGATCATTTCTTAACCTCAACCTCTTGATGCTAATGAATTACAAGATGATATAATGGTCCATCAAGCAATTCCATAAAAAATTTATGCAAACAAGGTAGCAAAGCTCATAGGCATAAAGGAATGGTAATTTAAGCAGTAATCAGAATTATTCAGCGTACATTGCAATCAAAATCAAGTGCCAAAAGCTAATTAACGAACTAACATGGCTAGGGCTTCAAGCAGCCCTAATCCTAAAAAGAACTCCTCGTGCATAACTGAAATTGAAACAAACATAATGGAATTTATTAAAGTAAAAGCAATAAAAGTAAAGATACAAAGGAGATTATTGAAGATGGGACACAGCAGAAGACAACGCCAGAGCTTGACCTCCAATGCTCACGTCCAACTCTCTCACAAGCAGAAACTAAAAACTGTTTAAATTTAAAAGCTGCAGTACAATGTAAATTGCGGCTAAGGTGTCTAGAGGTATATTTACCCGCCAACCCTAAGGTCCTTTATATAGGCCTCTAAACCTTTATAATGTAGGAAATAGTTTTGGATAAAATCCTAATCAGAAACTGACTCAAAACTCCTATTCTAATTCGAATCAAAAATGAACTAGAAAAAGTAATCCTTGTTGGAATTAGAGTAGGATTTTCGGCAATATTGTACAATAAGTTTTCAGAGCTTCCTTGGATGAAAGGCTTCCTTGGATGAAAGGCAACTTCTGGAATCTTCTGGATGTTACTTGGACGTAAAGAACTAGGTTGGGCCGCCCCTTGACATGTTTTACACATCAAGGCCCTAAATTAGCACTTTTGAGCCTCTTACGGACTTATTGAGAACTTGTCATGTCCTGGACCATTATGACTGAGCCAAACCACGTCTTGGGCTAGCATATGATGTAACTTGTTGAATTATGGGCTTTGGCTCACTCAGAAGCTAGAAAAACCTGGAGATCGCAAAACTGCACCGTAATTAGGGCGCAGTCGTGTCTTTAGGGCGCACCTAGGCGCAGAGACTTGTTACTTGGCTCTCAGCTGGGATCCTTGGGACATTACATTGGGGCGCATAGCAGGACCCAACTAGTTGTAGGACAGGGCACCGATGGCTTCAGTTTAGGGTATGACTTAGGACATGACAAGGGCAGGTCCTTGACCTTGATAGGTGCCTAATCAGGGACTCAATAGGGACTTGGATGGGAAGTTCTTGGGACTTGGATGGGAAGTTCTTGGGACTTGATACTTGATGTCATGAGACATAGGTCTGGGACCCGGATGGCATGATCTGAGGTACTTGGCCAAGGACCCAAAGTAGGGCGCACTGGCGCACTCAGGACCCAGTTCAGGACCTGATATTGATATGAGGACATCTCCTTCATCTGAACTCCAGTTTGAGTAATTATTTTTGCGTTCTTCTCAGAATTTAGCTATCTTTCCAAATCTGCACAAGTCTCACAAAATTGATCATTTTCTACTATTTATGGAACGAAATCATTCAAAAGACATGTAAGAGAGGCATATAAAGACATCAAAATGATGCATAAATAATGACTGAACAATTACCCCTAAACCTATTTTTTTGCTAGTCCCTGAGCAAAAAAAAACTTAAACAAAATGAAAAGATTGGATCTTAGTTAAGATAGAACATTTAAACCCCTAGGTTCACCTAGTAGAAGGAGTTTTGTCTCCTGAGGATTAAAGCAGCACGATACCCACAAACCTTTTACTTAGACAAATAAGATGCTAGAGATAGTACTTTTAACAAGCTAATAAGACCTAATGTAACAACCCGGAATTTTAATTATTGGGTTTACGCAATTATTTTTGTAAAATGACGATTTTACCCTTGGTCGGTAAAGGGCTTGGATATCAAGTTTTGTTTCGAGACACTTTTTGGTGGTGTTTTGGATACCGTTGCATAGGTCTCGAACTCACGAGTTCGTAGACAGGCGACACGCGGAAAACGGAGTTCGTGTACGGAAGTTATGGGTCTAGATGTGCAAGGGCATTTTGGTAATTTTCCTTGGACGGGAGATATTTTTTTACCAAAATCAGACTAATCTGATCCATTTCATTTTCATCTTCATTTCATCTTCATCTCATTCTCTCTCTGTGACAAACTCAAACACAAAACACACATCGAACCAACCCGTGCGAAAACACCAAGAGAAAAACCATAAAGTCAACGTTGGATTCAAGGCTTTAACTTCCAATTTTTATCAACTAATCGTATTCTACTCCTTCCCACGATCACAACCGTACCAACCATCGAAGGAGAGGACCACGGAGGAAGCCGAACCGAGTATAGGAAGTTTTGGATCTTCCGATCGATTTTTCGACTTACAGAGGTACGTGTTTGATGTTTTAAGGTCATATTTGGATTCCTGGGTTTGAGTAGATAGATTTAGACGTAAAAGTTGTGAAAAATGGTTGAGTTTTGAGGAAGTTGTAAAGCTTGGAGTTTCGGCCGAAAATGGGGGATTCCGACGAACCAGACGGCGGAGGAGGTGGTGGTCCGGTTATCTTCTCCGGCCAGCCTCCGGCGACGGTGACGGAAGTCCGGTAGTCTTCTCCGGCGAGTCACCGGTGATCGGTCGGGTCGAGTTGAACCAGTCGGGTCGAGTTGAACCGATCGGGTCGAGTTGGACCGGGTCAGGTTGAGTCGAACCGGATTGGACCGGTCCAGGCACGTGAACACTGTAGCAGGCGCGTGACCGGCATGTGAAGGCGCATGGGCACGTGTGCCGACCTTACGACGGCGCGTGGGGTCGAGTCTGACCTCACGGCGACGCGTGGTAACTAGTATTCGACGTTCTGAATCTGTTGGTACAGGTTTCGGGTTGATCGGACATCGTTTAGAGGTCGATTTGAGTGTCCGAAGTTGCTGTGTTTTCTAGAAACAGCAAGGGTAGACTTCCCGAGGTTAGGAAGTTGTTATTTAAGAGTCGTATTACTAGCTGGAAATCCCGATTGTTGTTTTTGACAGGCGATATTGTTCCGGGAACCTCAGAGGAACGAGCAAGACGGGATTGAGCTAGCTTGAACAGGTTTGTGAGTGGACTTTGGTTTTATAAACTGAAATGCATGCATCAAAATATCTTTGTGTAAATATTGTTATGTATTGTGGAATTGAATTTCTGAATTTTAGAAATGATTACTAAACACATGTTTTCCACTATTTCGGTTAAAGTGTGATTTGAGAAATATCATGATTTTTGGACTCAGTTTTGATAACGTTTTGACGTGGAAATTATTGAGTCAATGATTTGGGTTTTGACCCTGTTGTATGAGTTTATCGGATTTGGTCATATGTGAGGGAGGCCAGGACCCGGGACGAGGATCCGTTATTAACGGTGAACCCAGTGAGCCTCCAAGATAAACACTGATTTGAGGGAGGCCAGGACCCGGGACGAGGATCCGTTATTAGCGGTGAACCCGGTGAACCTCCAAGATAAACTCTGATTTGAGGAGGACCAGGATATGGGACGAGGATCCGTTATTAACGGTGAACCCAGTGAACCTCCAATATAATTGGTGATTGATTCTCCGACTAACGTCGTGAGTTTTGCTCCGTTGGTTTGTTGAGTGCTCCGACTCTGGCATTGTAGAGTTTTGACTCCGTCGGGTCGCGAGAGTGTCTATGCATAGTACAGGGAGTTGTGATATAGGACTAGCACACCCCAAGGGATACCCTGGTGGCTAGTGGATGTGTCGGGAACAGTGGATTTGAGATATTTTGTGTCTAGGTTGAATTAAATGATTTTGAACTCCTTTGAGGATGATTTTCAAACCAGATTGTGGATCACAATGTGTTTTCCTTATATGGATTTTGTGTGAGACCTACTAAGTGGTTTTAAAGAGAAATGCAAATGCCGGTGATTTAAAGATGATGTTTTTATAACATGAACTGTTTATGTAATGCATGCATAGTTTTATTAATGGAGGGGGAAAAAGTAATATTCCTTGGAAAATGATTTATAAACAATTATTTTTGTCCACTCACAACTTTTGTGTTTAAACCCCGTTCAGGTAGTAGAGTTGACGGGGACATTTATCTCGAGGCAGAGGCATTAGCACTCTCGGCTGCGCTGTGTAGTTGTACTTGAGTAGAATATCTAATTTGTATCTTGATCCTACTTAGACGCTCTGATATTATATTGTATTTGGTCGGTATTTACTTACGGGAATTTTAAGTGCTTAAATCCCTTGTCTGACAAGTGCAAGTATTTATTATTATTATAATTTCTAAGGATTGAAGGGTATTTGGGAACCTTTCCTTAGGTTGTCAGACGGGATCCGGGTTCTTCCCGGGTTTCGAGGGGAAATTCGGGACGGGTCCTGACACCTAAAAGGGATGCCATAGCTGTGAGTGTTATGTGAAGGTGTAGATGTTTATGTGCCATAGTTTCAAGTGATCATGTTTGAAAACAACTTTATCTAAGTGCCCTAGAAAGATTTCGCCTCGACTCTAATCCTCACTAGGAAACTCTCAATTCACACAAGAATCATAGGCTTTTACTCTTTCAAGCATATGTGATGAGTTTATGTTATGTATTTCAAGTTTAATCACATATGAGTATCAATGAAGAATAGCACTTTATGGAAATAAGGATCTTATGAAAGGAATTCAACTTTAAGAACATAGATACGTACCTTAATCCTCATCATGATTGTCCACAAGATCAGTTAGGTCTTCCTTTTTAGGTTGTAACGGGGCTAAGCTTTAGGGATTTAGAAAGGAAAGATAGAATTCAAAGAACCTGAGCTGTGCCAAGGCATGAGAAGTCTTGACTTGAACATGGAATTTCTGAACTGAATCCTTGCTTAAGGCCCACGGCATTGTGCTTTCTTGATGGCTTATTTTGAGGCTCTTGGCTCACTTGGCTTAATTTACTTTGTTTTCACTTTTTTTTTTCCTTCTTTTTCTTTTCAACATTTTTTCTGTTCTTGATTTTTTCTCTATTATTTTGCAACGATTTTTCTGTTCTTTCTTAAAAAAAAAAAATTCTTTGAATTGAATTGAACCAAGATCATGCAATGATTTCCTCAATCTTTCTTGCAGCTTGTCTCGTTTTTTTGAACTTTGAATTTTTCAAAATGCCAATGTCTTTGGAATTGGGCAGTATCTTCTTTCACTTCTCATTCTCACCATGAATCTCATTTAGGGCAACCTTAGCACAAACTGAGGTTATTGGGCATGGCTGTGATGAATGGCTAAGTATTTCGGTTAGGTCATACTTTTGGGTGATGAAAGAAAAGGCTGAGTGTATGGCTCCAAAGTTGGCTTAGGGAGCATGCAATAGGGTAGGATAAGGCCTTTAGAGGTTAAGCACACATAGCCTACATCACTTCTTATCGCAAAGCACACATCAAATCAAGAGTATCTATATGATGTTAGTTCTTTAAAATTCAATGCAAAATGATGTAATGAGATCATCAATCAAGAACAAAAGTGATGAGCATTTAAGAGTAGGAACAAGTATATCCCTCAGAAAGAATGGCAATTAGGCTCAAAGATCTCACAAGGTAGTCTCCACTAATTTTCTAAAGTTCACTCAAATTCAATTGTTTTGTTCACTTAATCACTTAAAACATGGCATTATGAAGTGCAGATTATGAACTACTTGACCATAGCATGACTCTTAGTAAAGCAAATATGTTAGGAAATTATAAAATTAGAAAATATGTTAGGAAATTAAAAAATTGTAAACTCTGTGATATGTGTAATTAATATATGTTTGTATTTGTGATTTTTTTGTGATATTTTATGTAAAACTTTAGGTAGTTCCGACGGAGTAGCACTTCAATAAAGAGGTATGTGTATAAATTGTGGAAAATGTGTTATGTGATTTTTTAGGAAATCAGAAAATCTGTTAGGAAATTAGAAAATATGTTAGGGAATTATGAAATTATAAAATATGTTAGGAATTTATGAAATTAGAAAATATGTTAGGAAATTAGAAAATTGTAAGCTCTGTGATATGTGTAATTAATATATGTTTGTATTTGTGATATTTTCTGTAAAACTTTAGGTAGTTCTGACGGAGTGAAATATGTTGATATTTCATAATCGTTTATGCGAAGTTAATCGGGTTGATTAATTTCGTATAATGAAATTCAATGAAAAACCTTAGACCTGTTAGAGAGTTAGTTGGATGCGCACGTCGACATAATGCATGACCGCGCAATTAACTGACTCCTGAATTGTCCATTTATTCAGACAGTTTGGGAGTGCGCAACTTTATGTTGTGTAGTTTGCGGTCTACGAGGCTAGGTTTCGATTGTGGGAAATTAAGTTTGTATCGCCTTAATGTTCTATGAATGCATACTAGATATTTATTTATAATATCTACGTCGAGCATTTGGGGAACTGTAGGGGAATGCTGCTGAAATTTCCCTCGATCGAAACTTAGCCTCGTAGGTCGTAAACTACACAGCACAGAACGTGCACTCTCGAATAGGATATGGCCAAATCATCGGAGGCATAAGGAGACGAGCGACTTATGATATTAACTTGTTCTAATTACGGGACAATGTTAACTCGATTACTTGCGTTAATTGTATTTTTTAAAAGTAGCCACAATGGACAGAGCTCATACCATACCGAGTGTATGATGGAATCCTCCCTGCCAGAATTTCCGACCAACCCTCCCACCAGGGTCAAAGCTTAACCCATCATCCTGGGTTGAAACCCCATAATCATCAAATACCCAAGCCTAAGCCCAAATACATACCCCGGGCCTAAGCCTAAAATCCATACGCCGGAATCCATAAAATTTCCTTCTCGGGCCTAAGCCCAAGTCCATTGTCAAATAGTTTCCCAAAACATTATTGAACACCATCATTAATACTAAATCCAAAATTAGTGGATAATCAAGTAAATTTCACTATTCATTGTTCCCAGTGCTTAAAACGAAAACAAACACTTATAATGATTTTCTTAAATTCTCGGGACTCATAAGAATACTAAATAGTCCTTCCACTTAATTCTCGAAATTCGTAAGTAAATATAAAATACTAAAAACATAATAATATGCATGCATTTCCATATAGGAAGAAATGTCCGCTCACCTCGAGGCCCAAATGACCCTAATTTCTAGCTAATCGGTTCCTCATGACCTTCGAAGCCACCACACTTGTCAAAACGATACATGGCACTATTAAATTGCAATTATAAACCTTAAATCCAACCGTCGAAACCCCGGGAGGTATACACGCATCCTAGCTAGAAACGTAGCCACTTCGGACGCCTAAAACTACCCCTAAACGATCTCCGATTTACTCGATACATGCGCCAACATGTCCGGAACATCGAGAATTTCAAATCTTGTGTTCGCCGGAGCTCGAGGAGGAGCTCCACACGCCGCCACGCCCTGGTGGACGGCCGGGAACCCTCCCCCCCAAGCGCCAACAAGCGCGACTGCACCTGGTACTCGCCCTCAACCTCACAACCGAGTTATTGTTCACTGTGCAGAAATCCTCCATAACCACCCGAAATTCAAAGCTCCATAACTCCCTCATTTCTCAACGAAATTCAACGTTCTAGTTATGGAAATTCATCTACTCGTTCCAAGGAATTCAAGTATGATGTCCAAATTGAGAAACCTCACCTGTGGTGGCCGAAAAATGGACGAGAAGTTTCAGCCCATATTCAAAGCTCCACCGCGTCGTCCACGACGGTCCTCACGGCTCAAGGAGGATATGGATGAGTTTGTGAGGTCGAGAAGAAGGTTATGGTGGGTTTAGTTGTGGTAGAAAAGGCCAAAATCAAAATCCCAAATTTTGGGGTTCTTGGTTTCTCACGGGAGAAAGGGAAGAGAAGTTTCAGGAGAGAGGAGAGAGAGTGATCAGAAAAATCTGGAGAAAAGAAAGATAAAGTCTTCCCAAAATATGTACCTTCGAAAATTACAAAAATACCCGTCAAGGTTATAGACCAGTATCTCCCACATCCGGGCTTTGTTTTACCGTGCCGTCTGTCTACCAGCTTGTGAGTTCGAGACCTACACAACCGTTCAAGAAAAGTTTCCAAAAGTATCTCCGAACGGAAAGTGACTTTCGAGCCCCGAGGGTAAAATTGTCCTTTCCCTAGTTAAATTCTCAAATTATGTTAATTTCTGGTCCAGGTCGTTACATCTAAGTTGGCACATTTTCTGCATCAACAAAGAGAATTCTCATAATCCTTCAAGGCGGGGAGAGGGAACCATTGACAGCATCAATAATAATCCTAGAATCACCCTCAACCATAATTCTAGTGTAACCCAATTCAGCAGCTGACTTTAAGCCTTCAAGGAGAACTAAGCCTTCAGCAACAAGACAATTCGTAGAACCATGTAACTTGGTTCCCGAGATCAGAGGAAGGCCAAAACTATCTCAAGTAATGAACCCAATAGCAGCACATTATTTGCCCTCACACAAGCATCAAAATTAAGTTTAACCCATCCCCCACACGGAGGATTCCACTTAATAACAGACTCACCACAAGAAGACACCATGAGGGAAGAGTTAGCATGAAAATAGCTGGAAACAACAATACGTACCAGATTAGAAGCTTTTCCAGGGTGAGGATTTAGCCTAGAGAAAATAAGTTTATTCCTAGACTCCCAAATTTTCCAGCAGATCAACAGACATTGGCTCAACGGAGATAAAGATACCGTGTCAGAATAGTCTAAGGAATCAAGCCAGTGAAGAAGGTTAACATTACCAGGCCACATAGAAGGGACAGCCAAGGTCCACACTTGATGGTCAAAGGAACACTCCAAAAACAGATGGTTGAGGGATTCCTCACTGTCTCCACAAATATCACAAGTAGGGTCCGAGTCTGGAATATGGCGGCGAAGACGTTCACGAGTGTTTAAACGATTTATGAGCAGTAACCAACTGAAGACCTTAATCTTGGGAGGGATTTTGAGGTTCCACATTCTGTTTACGATTCTAGCCTGAGGATGAGAAAGACATTCTACATCAAGGAATTGAAAGGTAGATTTAATTATGAAATTACCTTTTGGATCTGGAGCCCAGATCCAAGCCATTCCCTAGAATAGGATTTTCTTGACATCCTCAGCCATTCCCTTGAATAGGATTTTCTTGACATCCAAGATACCTTTCCAGGCCATGAAATGATTCGCTCGTTTAGGGCACAAGAACAATGGCTTGTGTCTCAGGTAATTACCAACAATCCTTACCAACAATCCAAGCCATTCCTTACCAACAATCCAAGCCATTCCCTTGAATAGGATTTTCTTGACATCCAAGATTCCTTTCCATGCCATGAAATGATTCGCTCGTTTAGGGCACAAGAACAATGGCTTGTGTCTCAGGTACTTAGATCTCATGATTTTGGCCCACCAATTATGGTCATCTGTTCAGATTTTCCATCCGAGCTTGGTGAGACCAGCAGGGTTGAAAGCTTCCACTGACCTTAAACCAAGCCCACCTTTCTTTTTGGGAGAGCAGACTTCCTTCCAGGCCACATGAGGAGCTTGAGTATGATTACCCTAGAAGAAATTCCAGCACTCATTATTAATTTATTTCGAAACTTTTATAGGGCAAGGAAAGCAAGATAAAACATGGTTAGGAATACTTGTAACACTGGACTTTAAGACAATTAATTTACCAGCTCTCGAAAGAGTATTTCTCTTCCACCCAGCGAACTTACTCTGGACTCTTTGAATTAATTCTCTGGCAATAATTGGATCTTTCTAGAAAACTATATTATGGATTCCAAGGTACTTACCAATGGTTGCTTTATGTTGGATACCTAAACTGGAAGCAATAGAGTTTCTCACCTGCGTAGACACATTATTAGAGAAATATATAGAAGACTTATGGAAATCAATCTTATGTCACGAAGCCTGAGCAAAATCTTCTAACACCTTGAGGATCTTCCTATAGCTGCCATGTTCGAAGCTTTACAAAAAATTAAACAATCATCAGCAAACATTAAGTTCGAGATTCTATAGGCATAAGGAGAAGAGAGAACCCCAACATGAGTCTTAACAGAATTAGAGAGAGCATAGAGATGTATGATAAAAGGTTCCATGCAAATAATGAAGATATAAGGGGATAGAGGATCCCCTTGACGAATGCCCCTAGTTGGGAAAAAGTGGCCTTCAAGGCAACCATTAATGAGGAAGAAAAAGAAGCAGAAGAAATGCATTCCATAGCTAGGTTTGTCCAGTTTAGAGAAAAACCATATTTCAATAAGCAACTTCTAATAAAATTCCAACCAAGAAGATCATAAGCTATCTCCAGGTCTATTTTGATTGCCATTGAGCCCAACCTGTCTTTCATCCTTTTAAAATCAGAAAATAATTCATGAGCAATCAATATATTATCAAATATAGACCTCCCAGGTGCAAAAGCACCTTGAATATGAGAGATGATATTCTTAAGGATATTTCTGAGCCTATTGATTAGCTAAACTTTGTGATGATTTTGTAAGCTACATTACATAAATTGATTGGCCTGAAATGATTGGTGGATTCAGGGTGCTCAATTTTCGGAATTAGGGCTATATTAGTATGGTTTAAGGAACTAAGAGAACTACCATTTTCAAATAAATCATTAACAAGGTCAAAGACTTTATTTTTCACCTCAAGCCAGAATCTGTAAAAAAGGCCTGCATGAATGCCGTCCGGACCTGGTGCTTTAATAACTCCAATGTTCTTGATAGCAGTCTCCACTTCCTGCATTGTTACCTGCGCACCAAGCATGTTATTTTGAGCGTTAGAGATACAAGGTTCAATAATGGAGAGAAAATTATCGATACTAGACTAGTTAAGTGGTTTTGATGGAATCTATTTTTAAATTCAGTAACAAACACTTGACTAAGGGTTCCATCAGCATCATGCCATATCCCATTCTCATCACGAATTCTGCCTATAAAATTTATTCTCTTCATGAGAGTTGCTTGGGTGTGGAAATACTTGGTATTCTTATCCCCGAGTTGAAGCCCATTTGCTCTGGCACGTTGCGCCTAGTAAAGCTCCTCTTTGTGATGCAGTTGCTCCTGAATACTGCTTTCCTTGTTAATCAAGAAATCCGAGTGAGGATACTGCATACGTTGCTCTTGAGTTGCACTAAGATTGCACTAAGATCATCCCTAAGCTCCCTGATCTTAGAAAGAAAACTGTCAAATTCCGCTTTACTCCAGTTTTTGGCCAAGAAAGTAAGACTTTTACAAAGGGTGCTGAATTGCTGACATTTACTTCCATCAACCAAACTTGAAGACCAAGTATCCTGGACAATATTTAAAAAGCTAGGATGATCAAACCAGGTGGCTTCCATTCTAAAAGGTCGATGTTTATTAATATTTTGAGAGCTAGTGGTGATGCAGATTGGGCTATGATCTGAACCTTGGATAGGGTAGCTATGGAGATTAAAATTGGGGTATAAGTTGATCCAAGTTGCATTAGCTAAACCCCTATCAAGTGTTTCAAAGATAATAGTGTGGTCCTTGTGACCATTAGTCCAAGTAAAAGGTGTTCCAATAGCTATCAAAGGGGACAAATTGTTAGTATTTATGAAGTTAGCAAACTTCCTCATATACAGATTATGATAGGAAGAACCACCAACTTTCTCACTCAAATGGAGGATGTTATTGAAGCCTCCGAGAAGGAGCCAAGGTTCATTTTGTGGGTTTAATTGAGACAAAGAGTTCCAAATTACATCTTGTTTATCTTTTATTTTTTTTAGGGGGGGGGGGGGGGGGGGGGGGGGGGGGGGGTGTGTCTGTGTTGGGGCATGTAGACAATCGTAACCAACCAAGTAGCATTACTTCTAGGGTCCAACACATGACAATGTAAAAAACACAGGTGCAAAACTAGAACATAATTTGAAATAGAAGAGGAATTCCAGCACAAAAGTAAACCACCACATTGTATCTAGTATCCAAAAAACAAAAAGCATCTAGGGAACTTATTCTACTAATAGTAGTGGCTTGACTAAGGAACAAAGGCAAGACAGAGAAGAATCTCGGCAATTCCAGGATTGAATCTTCATAGGTTGGGTGATGCGCTGGTCCCATATGAGACCTCCATGTCTTCACGGGTTCTCTTCTTAGGGGTTCTAACAGCATCATCATCAAACATCAGGCTCATCATCCTTCCAGGGCTCTCAAAGCCAGTACTAAGAAAGGCAGTCTTATCCTGAAGAGTCCTAATAGTCAGAATCAATCACTACAACTTCATTTTCCTTTGCTTGAGCCTTACTTGACTCACCCACTTTAGCCTTGCCTTTTATAGCCTCCAAGTAACTCCTTGCATCTCTGAATTCTCTCATATAAGACATCCTCCCTCCCCTTTGATTGGATCCTCCACCACGAAGCCCAGAGACCCTTCTAGTGACCCTAGTCTAGCCATCGTCCACACCATGATCTTCTTTCTCCTTGTCATTAGTTCTGGCACTCTCAGCAGCACCACCATCAGTCTTGGGGACAACCATGATCATCATGGATCAAGATTTGAATGTGATTGTCTAGGACCATATGTTCAGGTAAAACAACAAGTTCTCCAAACATACGCTCCACCAGCAAATAGTGATATTCCAAGCTCCTCTTAGGATATAAGTTGAACATTCAAATAGGCTTTCATAGTTAATGAAGATTTTGGAGCTATCGTTCTCCCATTTCAGGACCAGCACTATCTCAAGAGGAAATCAAATATCGATTTCCACATAGATTCTAGCAAACATGCACTTAGAGCTCAGAGCTATCTCATAGTCGATCCTGACCAAAGTGCCTGATCAGTCATTATTTATGCATCATTTTGAGGTCTTTATATGCCTCTCTTACATGTCTTTTGAATGATTTCATGCCATCAATAGTAGAAAATGATCAATCTTGTGAGACTTGTACAGAGTTAGAAAGACAGGTAAAATCTGGAAAGAACGCAAAAAGAATGACTCAAATCGGAGTCTAGATGAAGGAGATGTCCTCATTTCAATATCAGGTCCTGAACGGAGTCCTGAGTGCGCCAGTGCGCCTATTTTGGGCCACTGGCCAAGTACCTCATATCAGGCCCTCCGGATCTCAAACTTGTGTTTCATGAAATCAATGTCAGGTCCTAGAAGTGCCAAGGTCGCGCCAAGTTAGGTCGAGGACATGTCCCAAGAACTCCCATCCGAGCGCAGATGTGCGCCTAAGCTCTGGGTCCCTGTTCCGCCAGCGGTGGATCAGAGGTTCTCCGTCTGCGCTAAGCCTGACAACATTTGCGCCAAGCCTGAATGAAGATGCGCTTCTAATGTACTCATGATTTGCTTCAAAAGAGCAGTCCCATATCCTGATTACGAAGACAGTCCAAAATCCAAGTTTGGCCAGCTTGCGTTCCCACTTGCCAGCTTGCATTCACACTCCCATCCGTGTTCTGATTGGTTCTAATAGATTTAAGGACTTTGTAATTAATTAAAAGTACAATAACTTTCCCTATCCTTATAGGACATGGTTTTACCAATCCTTATAGAATAAAGTTTTACCCATCCTTATAGGACATGGTTTTCCCAATCCTTATAGGACAAGGTTTTCCCTTTGTCTATAAAAGGGAGCCTTTGTGTAGTGTTTAGGGGGAGATAATTTAGCTAGAGGCGTTTTTGTTTCTGGGAAAACAGAGACCTGAGCCACAGAGAGTTCCGTTTTGGTTTTCTAGAGAATTAGGGACCATATTTTGGGAGATAGTCTTTCACATAGATTATTGGACGTGGAGCTTGGAGAAGAAGGCTCTGCCGTGTCTTCTGTTGCACCTGTTCTTAACAATCTCTTATGTACCCTTATTTTCATTATTGCAATTTACTTATGAATTCAATTATACTTGTGTTTATTTCAGTTATGTGTGAGTAGTCATTAGGATTAGGGCTGCTTGAAGCCCTAGCCATGTTAGCTTATTGATTGGATTTCTGGCTCTTGATTATGATTGCTATGCATGCTGAATAAGTTGGATTACTATGCTTAATGACCTTAATTTATGCCTATAAGATTAGCTACCTTGTTTGCATATAATTATAGATGTAATTGCTTGAGTGACCGTCATATCATCTTGTGATTTGGAGCATCGAAAGTATTCGTACTTGTAATCTTAACTCATGACGACCTAGGATTGCATGCCACTTTGCTAGGCTAATGTGGTGTCATTAAATTCTGTTTAAACTTCATGCATCATCTTAAAACGTAGGTGATAGACGTTCTAGGCATATGCCCTGTTTAGAACATGCTAAGTAAGAGGGAATAAGATGTGTCTAGTGAACCAACGCCAGGTCCTAGGCACGGGCACCTAATTCAGAAAATGCATAGTAATTAGGTCAAGGAAATCTGGTTAAGAGCTATAATTGGTTAGAGTGGATAGTAAGCCTTAATTCGCCTTAGTTAATAATCAATCAACCGTTAATTCTTGCATTGTTTTTTTCTGCATTTTATTTTGCTTGTCTTTAAATTTCAGTTCTCACATCATAAACCCCCCCTGCGTGTGTGTGTGTGTGTGTTTTCACTAAGTTAATAAATCTGACATCATAAACCCCCCCTGTGTGTGTGTGTGTGTGTGGTCATAACGTTGATACAAGTCCTCGAGGGATCGACTCTTGCTGTGCTACTGTACTATTCTTATCGATTTGTGCACTTGCAAGGATTTTATAACTGTTAGAATTGAATTGCATATTTCTTGCTCTTTAATTTTACCAACAAGTTTTTGGCGCCGTTGCCGGGGACTTGTCCCTCAACGGTGCCCATTAATTCAAATTTAGTTAACTAAATTTTGTATAGTAACTATTTACATTTCTTTTAGATTTTTTTTTTCCTAACTTGGCTTGTCATCTTTCTCATGTACATATGAACAACTCATACGTGGATATGGGACCATGGAATTATCCATACATGGAGACGGGAGCTTGGAACAATCCATACCCAACTTCATTCAATCAGGGGTGGAGCAATCACGAAAACCCAGAACCATACAACCCGGGTTGGAGCAATCACAAAAATCCAGAACCATACAACCCAGGATGGTGCCAGCAGCCTAATTTCACATGGTACTCCCCGCAAATAGTTCCTCACTCCGAACCCACTCCTGACCTCCTACCTTCGCTGAAGGCCTTGGTGCAATAAATGGAGGCTCGTAATCAATGCATGGCAGCTTTTTGTGAAGAACAACGAGAGCAAAGCCAGCGCTTGGAGGAGATACTAGAAAAGAGCAAGAGAGTGTTTGAGTTAATCGTATGCCAAACACAAGAAAGGGCACGTCCCCCACCAAGTGAGGCCGTGAATGAAGAGCATAATAAGGACACCACAAAGCTAACACTACGACAAGTGCTTGCTATGGATGCCATGAATTCCGCCCAAGGCCATGCCGTGACAGTGTCTCCTGATTATGCTCAGATTGAGCAGTGGGACGCACCCAATTCATCCCCTCCAGTATACTCTTCCTTTTATAATGATTCTGATTCTGATTTCATGTCTAACTATACTTCTTTGCCTTGCACTAACAGATTGGAAAGCGAAATGGAAGAAAACTGGGAGGAAGAGAATAGGACAGAGGATGGTGACGAGGACATCCAGGTCAAACCCATGCCCCTGCCCTATGTGCTGCCCAGCAGCAACGCACTGCCCCAAGACGTGTCCCACAGCCATGATCACGTTCTGCCTACTGCCCTGCCGTGAACCCAGGATCCTGATGAGTCCCAGGACTTGCTAAATGCCCTGCCGCAGCCACAGCCCAGCGCCACAGAACCTGGACATGTCCAGGGAACGACTTCAGCGCGCCAAGCTGCGCTAACTGATTCACTGCAGGGCAAGTCCTTAGCCGCTGCACCAGAACCTTCCCAGCAAGCATCTGAGACGCGCAGCGCTGCGGCCACGCTTCAAGACACATCCACGGCAGAACCCAAGTACCAGCCCGTGCCTCTCAATCTACTGCCAGCCGTGTCTCAGCCCCTGCCCAAGGACAAGGACCCGGTTTTGAAATTCAATGCGCCTTCTCAACTCAATCCTGAAACATTTAACTTTCATTTTAATAAGGAAAACTTGGATTTGAATTCTGATTTAGCTCCTAATGCTGTTGAACTTTTCTCGTGTAGGTTCCACCACAAAAACACCAAGAATATGCTAAAGGCACTCAACTTGGTCCCCCTCTTCAAGTTCCGAAGGAAAAATCAACGGAAGGGACCAAGGATGAAGTCAAGAACGTACAGGGCACAAGCAAAGCTGTTCCCCCACGAGCATTGTCCAAGGAAGACAGTCCAGAATGGACAGCAACTGCTTTCATTCAAATCACTCCTCAATATCTTTCCCAATAAGTTACGTTCTTGTCAATGGATTCCTTTTTGTGTTTCTAACTTTTTTCTCCATGATGCAGCGCAGATTCTACAGCAAGTTGCTCATAATCGATTCCATGTTGACACTAAAATCCTGGGCACACCATCAAATGCGTAGCATGCCAGCCCCGTCTTGCCTAGACGTTAAATAAAGCGCTCCTAGGAGGCAGCCTAGCCCTGGTTTGTATTTCTCTTTTTCCTTTGCTGTTTTCTGCCCGTTATATCTCTCAAACCTTTCTACTATTGTCATGCTTACTGCTTATCAAATTGAGGACAATGTTCAGTTTAGGTTTGGGGGTGTGGATTTAAAATTTTGCATATAGAACCAAGTAGGTTTTGGGGGTGATACACGGCCAGGACATTTAAATTTCTGCTTGTGATTAGTATGTTAACTTGTTAATAGGAATGTATATGCTAAGTTAACTATCTTTGCTTTACTAAGAGTCTTGCCATGGTTAAGTAGTTCATAATCTGCACTTCACAATGCCATGTTTTAAGTGATTAAGTGAACAAAATAATTGAATTTGAGTGAACCTCAGAAAATTAGTGGAGACTACCCTGTGAGATCTTTGAGCCTAATTGCCATTCTTTCTGAGGGATATACTTGTTTCTACTCTTAAATACTCATCACTTTTGTTCTTAATTGTTGATCTCATTACATCATATTTGCATTGAATTTGAAAGAACTAACATCATTTAGATACTCTTGATTTAATGTTTGGTTTGCCATAAGAAGTGATGTAGGCTATGTATGCATTAACCTCTAAAGGCTTGATCCTACCCTATTGCATGCTCCCTAAGCCAATTTTGAAGCCAAACACTCAACCTTTTCTTTCATCACCCAAAGTATAACCTAACCCAAAATACTTAGCCACTCATCAGAGCCATACCCTATAACCTCAGTTTGTGCTAAGGTTGCCGTAAATGAGATTCATGGTGAGAATAAGAGGTGAAAGAAGATGAAGCCCAATTCAAAGGACATTGGCGTCAATTAAAAGTTCAAAAGTAAAGAAAAGTTTTACAAGTTGCAAGCTGCATGAAAGTTTGACGAAATCATTGCATAATCTTGGTTCAAACTCAATTCAAAGAACAGAAAAAAAAAACATTCAAATCAAAAGAAAGAAAGAAACGTTGAGAAAAAGAAGGAAAAAATAAGTGAAAAAACAAAGTAAATTCAGCCAAGTGAGCCAAGAGCCTCAAAATAAGCCACAAGAGTCTCAAAATAAGCCACAAGAGCCTCAAAATAAGTCATCAAGAAAGCACAATGTCGTGGGCCTTAAGAAAAGATTCAGTTAAGAAATTCCAAGTTCAAGTCATGACTTCTCATGCCTTGGCACAACTCAGGTTCTTTGAATCCCATCCTTCCTTGCTAAACCTCAAAGCTTAGCCCCATTACAACCTAAAAAGGAAGACCTAACTGATCTTATGGACAATCATGTTGAGGATTAAGGTACGTATCTATGTTCTTAAAGTTCAATTTCTTTCATGAGATCTTTATTTCCATAAAGTGTTATTCTTCATTGTTACTCATATGTGATTAAATTTGAATTTCATAACATAAACTCATCACATATGCTTGAAAAGTGTGTAAGCCTAGGATTCTTGTGCGAATTGAGAGTTTCCTAGTGAGGATTAGAGTCGAGGCAAAATCTTTCTAGGGCACTTAGATGAAGTTGTTTTCAAACTTGATCACCTGAAAATATTGGCATTTATACACGTACACCTTCACATGACACTCACGGCTATGGCATTCCTTTTAGTTATGCAAAGCATGTCTACTTACTTTGATTCTTATTAGCTTGTTAAGAGTACTATATCTAGCATCTTTTTGTTTAAGTAAAACGTTTGTGGGTATCGTACTGTTATAACCCTCAGGAGACAAAACTCCTCCTACTAGGTGAACCTAGGGGTATAAATGTTCTATCTTAACTAAAATCGAGTCTTTTCATTTTGTTAGCATTTGTTTTGCTCAGGGACTAGCAAAAGATAGGTTTGGGGGTATTTGATCCGTCGTTATTTATGCATCCTTTTGAGGTCTTTATATGCCTCTCTTACATGTCTTTTGAATGATTTCGTGCCATCAATGGTAGAAAATGATCAATCTTGTGAGACTTGTGCAGAGTTAGAAAGATAGGTAAAATCTGGAAAGAACGCAAAAAGAATGACTCAAATCGGAGTCCAGATGAAGGAGATGTCCTCATTTCAATATCAGGTCCTGAACGGAGTCCTGAGTGCGCCAGTGCGCCTATTTTGGGCCACTGGCCAAGTACCTCATATCAGGCCCTCCGGGTCTCATACCTGTGTTTCATGAAATCAATGTCAGGTCCTAGAAGTGCCAAGGTCGCGCCAAGTCAGTAGGGAAAACATTCAACTTCGCATGGCTTTCAAAACCTCACATAGTAAAAACAAGATCTCCCTTGGTGATGACAATGGGGTTTTGATTAGCAGTTTGACGAGCAAAGGGAATTTTCCCTAAACCAGCATTGGGGCGGGGGGCTGCAAAATAAATAGAAGGATGCTAATACAACAACTCAGACTTTTGCAAAAAACAATACCAACCAGCAAGCGGACCTTGCTCCCCAAGAAACCAATACTTAGAATTCCAATAATAACAATGATGAATCTGTGGATACAAGGAACGAGGCCATATCCACCTCCACCAATTCACCAAATTAATACTCCAAGGCTGCGCTAGAAACATCATTAGAGCGACTCTCCAACTTCCCAAAAACAATCTCTCGAGAACCCAACCTGAGACGAAAGAGTATTGGCCAGAAAAGCCAGCGCATGCTAAGATATCATTGCTCAAGCAAGCACCTAAGAAAATCAATTCATATCTCCTAAGCAAACACAGGAGCCAAGCGGTTCGCTTCGTAATCTCGGGCTTAAATAGGGGCACTTTTGAGCAACTCAGGCTAGTAAAAATGTGCTCATGGCCTACAAAGCAAAAAATCCCCAAAATCCAACTTCTATTCGAAAGGCGAAAGCTCAACGAACTAACAAAATCTTGCCTATTAACAAATAGCGATGACACTTGGCAAACGAACTGGATAAGGTTTGGAAAAGGTATCTCTAAACGGTCCCAAGAGGACGACAAAAAAGAGATTTCGAAGACCTGATCAAATCTAGAGGGACAACAAGAGCCCAAGAGGTGCACGCAATTAGAACTTATCGAAACACTCAGCAATGCCAGATGGTACATTGTTAGGTCATATTTCCTACATATATTTCATATCATTTTTGGTTCCCTTAACTGTCTTTTGTTAGAAATCAAGCCATCCATAGTAGAAAGTGATGATTTTCTTAGAAATGTGCACGCTTTAGAAAGATAATGCAATTATGAGAGCACAGGAAATAGAATGACTCAAATCAGAGTTCAAATGAGTGAGATGTCCTCAAATCAATATCGGGACCTGAACTAAGCCCTGAGTGCACCAGTGCACCCTATTTTAGGCGGAGACCAAGTACCTCAGATCAGGCCCTCTGGGTCTCAAAGCTGTATCTGAGGACCTCCATATCAAAGGCGTGACATGCCTCATGCCACTATTGGATCCAAGTCGTGTCCTTGGCATGATCGGATATGCGCCAATGTGTGCCCGCCGTAGTACTAAGTCCAGCTCGACGTTCCAGCCAAAGGGTGCCTTCGCCAAGCTGTTATGAAGCCAAGCTCGTGTCCCTGACATGTTTTCATGTTCCAGTTCCAGAAGCGGAGTCAAGATTCAATTGCACCAAAGTCAAGTATCAAGCTCAGGTCTGGTCCCTAACCTGACCCCATAAGTTCAAAGAGGGATATTCGCATGCCTACAACCATTCTATTGAGACAAGAAGTGTTTTTAGACTCTTTGTAGAATTTATTCAAGTGCTAAGGTAAGATATGTCGTGACAAAGACATCCCAAGGGCAAAGTTTCCATTTTCAATGTCTGACCAAGGACCTGCCCAGATTCCAGCATGTCTGCCCTGCGGCCAGTTTGTGTTCTCACCTGCCAGCTTGCATTAACAATTCTAGCTATGTTCTAATTGGTTCTCAAAGATTTTAGTTTTCTTTGTAATTACTTAGAAGTACAATAAACATTCTAGATTAACCTAGGTTAGGGTTGCTAATTCCAGTCCTTGTAGTACAAGGTTTTCCCTTGTCTATATAAGGGGGCCTCTGTTTAGTGTTTTGGACATGCCAACTTGGACACACATTATTTTTTGTTTTGAGCTATTAGCGTGAGGCTTGTTCACGAAGACTTGATTGTGTTCTTGGAGGAGTGCTTGAAGCCGTGCTTGGAATTTGCCTTCGAGAGTATAATTGGGTTTAATCTTTCACTTTCATATTCAATACAATTAATGTTTATGCTTTTCATTATGAGTAGTGAGTAGTTTACCCTAGGTTAGGGCTGATCTTGAAGCCCAATCCATGAAAACTTCTTAACTTGGTTTTGGCGCTTGGTTAGATTGTTTTGTTTGCCGTGGTAGATTGATTCCTGCTTTAATTGCTATTTTTTTTGTCAATGTTCTTAAAACTGGCCATTTTAACTGCATAACTTAAAAGTTGACTTTGCATCAAGGATTATAGTAAAAGTAATATGTGAAGAGATCCATGACAATCCTAGATTGCACGATGCTTTCTAGGGTTATTGTAGTGTCATTAAATTCATTTTGTACTTAATGATTTCTTTTGTGTTATAATAACTTAAGAGATTCGTGACATAATCTTGAGTAAACTATTGCATAATTGATTAGGAGTTTAGAGCGCTTAAGAGACCTAAACATACAAAGTAAGAAGGAATGAATGTGTGAGAGTAGGCTTAACAGTGCTCTTGCACGGGCACTAGACCAAGAAGAAAACAAGATAATTGAACCTTGCAAACTGAGTTAGAAAACTTTGTGATTTGGTGCGGATAGGGACTGCCTTAACCTGCCTTTAATTTGATTACAATCTCTATTATTTACTTTGTTTCTTGCATTACAATCTCTAAACCGTGTCTTGTTTGAGTGTCTTTGTTTTAACGTCAAGCATATCTAGTTAGTATTTTATTTCTGTTTTGAGTACCTACTTGTGAATTGAACTGTCTATTGCTTTGGTAACATTGTTGTGTCAAGTCCTTGTGGAATTTGACCCTTGCTTGTACCACTATATTGTCTATTGATTAGTGCATTTGCTAGAATATTATTGTTAAGGATTGTGTGCATTTTCTTGTCATACTTTTCTTCCAACAAGTGGCGCCGTTGCCAGGGACTTGTCCCTCAACGGTGTCCATTCCTTAGATTATCTAACTTAGCTTTCCTTCTTTCGTTTTAGGTACTTAGTTTTTGTTTTAAGTGATCGAAAGGTTCTGCTAGGGGATCTGTTCATGGCTCTTCAATTCCATTATCTGTCCACGGTTCCCCTCATCCAAGTCCACCACCAAGCCCTGGGAGAATGGCTGATGAGCGTGTCTTAGCTAACCCATCACCACGGCTTCTCAAGGAGTATGCCACTCCACATGTTAGAGAGGACCAATTCCCCATTGTGTTCCCACCCTCCACCGTGGAGAATTTTGAGCTCAAGTCAGGGACAATTTATATGCTCCCCAAATACCATGGCCTCTCGGGTGAGGACCCCCATTTGCACATTCAGGAGTTTGTGGAAGTCTGTTCCACTCTTGGGATCGATGGCTTGACTGAGGCTGAGATCAAATTAAGGTTGTTCCATGTTAGTCTTAAGGGCAAGGCTAAGGCATGGTTCCATTCACTAGCACCCGCATCTATTACATCATGGAGGGATTTGTCCTCTAAGTTCCGCACTCAATATTACCCCGTGGCCAAGACCAATAAATTCAAGGCATAGATCATGGCACCCCAGCAAGCTAAGGACGAATCCTTCTATGAGTTTTGGGAAAAGGTTCTATGGAATGATTCAAGAATGCCCTCACCATAACATTGATGAGTGCCACTTAATGCTATACTTTATGGTGAACTCTCATTCCAAGGGAGTCTTGGAGAGTACGGCTGAGTAAGCTAGGGCAGCATTTGAGAGCATTGCTCCGAGAGAAAAGCAGTTTAGCTATAGGGGACAACAACCTAGGACTCTCAATAGTGTGAGTAGGGATAAGGATGACACCATCGCCCAACTCACAGCTATGGCAAAATAGCTATGTGATGCCAAGGCCAAGCCCACTATGACGTGTGATGTGTGTTCAGTTCAAGGCCATGACTCTCAGACATGTCCTATGGTAGAGGATGCAAATTATATTGGAAGGTACAATGATGGCATGAGGCCTCGTAATGACCCTTATTCCAACACCTACAATCCGGGATGGAGGAACCATCCAAACTTCAAGTGGAACAACAATAAGAATGCTCAAAACCCCACAACACCCCCTGGATTCCAAGGGCAAGCCGTAGACCCTCAAGTTCCCACTCAAGTCCTTCAACATCCTCAAGGCAATCCTGCCACAGCAAAGTGATCTTTGGCAGACATGATGGCTGACTTGATTCAACACACCACAGCAAATCAATAGTGGACAGATCGTGCCATTACATCCATAGAAACCCAAATAGGCCAAATGGCAAGCCAGCTCAATAGATTAGATTCTGGACCTCAACTACCTAGCCAAGTCCAGATTAATACCAAAAACACTATCCATAAGGCCAATATAAATGCCATTCATCTTAGGAATGGAAAGGAACTCCAAAGCTCAATTGAGACGCATGAGACCTTAGATGAGTCTAAAAATCAAGTCCAGGCCCTTGCTGCAAAACCTGTCCATGCACTAGATTTAAGGCGTAATTCCAGCCGAGGACCTTATATAGGGCGCAGTTCCGCCCCTGTTCCAGCACCTGGCCAATCCGAGACACCTCAGGACAACAGTGCCCAGGACATGGTAGCAGCCCATAATGAGCCTTCTAAACCTATTTTTCCTTTAAATTATAAGTCTAAAGTTAGTTTGTAATCCACTCATTACTAATGATGTTGACTTTCCTTTTCCTCATAGGATCCAAAAGAAGGACAAGAATGCTCAATTTGAGCAGGAGCTCACAAGCATGCTTCACAAGCTTCAAATCACATTGCCATTCTCTAAACTTGTGAGGACCATGCGTATTGTTTGCTAAGCTCCTCAAGGACCTAGTAGCTGGAAAACATGGCTTTGACCCCAACAATGGCCTAGACATTAGTGCAGCTACTTTGAATGAGTTTCAAGTCTTTCCACGCAAGGTAAGTGACCCAAGCCCTCCTACCTTGCCGTGTGTCATCCAATCCAAAATGTTTGAAAATTATCTTTGTGACACATGAGCCACTGTAAGTATCATGCCTTTTCATGTCTATAATTCACTTGCATTAGGAGACTTAAAACCTACTCAATTATGTGTTAGGCTTGCTAACTCTTTTATGACACAACTTATGGGCATGATTGAAGATGTGAAAGTTCAAATAGGATATACATGCATACTAGCTGACTTTTATATCTTGAAAATGGAAAAGACAATTGAGAGTGAGGATCCTCCCTTGATCTTTGGGAGACCTCTATTGGCCACTATAAATTGTGAAATTAACTTGAACCAAGGTCAATTAAATATTAAGGTATTAGATAAGACTAGGACCTTTTCCATACACGATACTATGCAATATCCTCAAGAGCCGATAGTTGAATTTCCTTTGAACACTATTGAGTCTTTATTACATCAAACTATCATGATTTCTTGTATTGATGACCCTCTTGAGAAGGCCCTCACCCTGCCTTCCCAAAGTGACAATGACCTCAATGGCCATGTCATGGAGGAAATACACATGCTGGAGGCCGTGCCTCCACCCCCAACTCCTAAGACATACATGTATGAAACCCTTCCTCTGAAGGTAGAGAAGACTCTACCTTCCATCATTGAAGCTCCAAAGCTAGAGCTCAAGCCCTTGCCTGCACATTTGAAGTATTCATATCTAGGTAAGGATAACTCATTACTTGTCATAATTGCTTCAAATTTAACTTATTAGTAAGAAAGTCAGTTAGTGCAGGTTCTAAAGGACAACATGCAAGCTATTGGATGGAACCTAGCTGACATCAAGACGAGCTTGTTCCTCAAAAGGTCCAAACTAGATGGAGAGTATGCATAGATTATTGGAAACTTAATTCCACTACTTGCAAAGATCACTTTCCATTACCTTTTATTGATCAAATGCTTGAAAGACTTGCAGGACATTCTCACTTCTGTTTCTTAGATGGTTATTCAGGTTATAATCAAATTTCCATTGCACTTGAGGATCAAGAGAAGACAACATTCACATGTCCCTATGGCACGTTTGCCTATAGGAGAATGCCCTTTGGCTTTTGCAATGCCCCTGCCACTTTTCAAAGATGCATGATGAGCATTTTCTCAAACATGGTCGAGGACATCATTGAGGCATTCATGGATGACTTCTCAGTTTTTGGTAATTGCTTTGATTTATGTCTAACAAACTTGTCAAGAGTACTTGAGAGATGCAGGAATTCCAATTTACTTATTAATTGGGGAAAATGTCACTTCAAGGTCCAGCAAGGCATTGTGCTTGGCCATGTCATACCCAGTCGTGGCATAGAAGTTGACAAGGCCAAGATTGATGTCATAAGTGGCCTGCCCTATCCCACTTCTGTCAAGGAGGTCAAATCCTTCTTAGGACATGCTGGATTATATAGGAGGTTTATCAAGCACTTCTCCAAAATCACAAGGCCCTTGTGCAATCTGCTTGCCAAGGATGCACCATTTGACTTCACCATGTGAGTCCTTTGAGGCCTTCAAGGACAAGCTGACGGCTGCACCTATCATCATGCCACCTAGATGGCACCTGCCCTTTGAGCTCATGTGTGATGCCTCAGATTATGCCATTGGGGCAATCTTGGTCCAAAGAATAGATAAGTTGCCACATGTTATTTACTATGCAAGTAGGACTTTAAATGATGTTCAACTTAACTGTTCTACTATTGAGAAAGAACTCTTAGCTATCATATTTGCTTTAGAGAAGTTTAGGTCATATTTTCATCAATCAAAGGTTTCCATTTATACTGACCATGCAACTCTTAAGTAATTGCTTAACAAAAAGGATGGCAAGCCATGGCTCATCAGATGGATGCTATTGCTTCAAGAGTTTGATCTTGTGATTAAGGACAAGAAAGGAAATGAGAATGTGGTAGCTGACCATTTGAGCAGACTCATCCATGGGTCCAATGAGGAAGTGGACCAACTACCTCTCCAAGAGAGCTTCCCTGATGAGCAGATCTTCCATCTCAAGACTTTTGACCCCTGGTATGCTAACATTATCAAATATCTTGCTACTAACTTGATTCCTTCTCATCTATCTAGGTTTCAAAGGGACAAGCTGATCAAGCAAGCCAATTACTACATTTGGAATGAGCCCTATCTATGGAAGCACTGCCCTGACCAGCTCATAGGGAGGTGCATCCCTGAAAATAAAGTCAAGCCCATCATGGACTTCTGCCATAACCAAGCGTGTGGAGGACACTTTGGCGCCAAGACGACAGTTCTTAAGGTACTTCAATGTGAGTTCTATTGGCCCACCATTTTCAAAGATGCTCATGAGCACGTCCTCAAAACTTGAAGCCTCCGCCAACTTCAGATTGTCGGCGTTCCTTCTTCTGCGAATCTTGAAACTCATCTTTCTGCTTTCTTCTTGTAGAAGACGTTGGTTTATAAACCCTAAGTTCCTGCTGAAGAAGAGCGATTTCTTCTTCTCCTTTCTCCGGCTGAGCATCTATAGGCTAAAACTGCTAGGTGAAAGGGTATGGGTTCTCACTGATATTGAATATTATGATTGGGTTCTTATGAGATAATCAATTTGGTAGGTAAAACATGAAGTTCAAAAAATAAGGCGGGGCAAGTGTAAATATCATCACAGAACAAGAAGAAAAGGCTATTCTGGATTAGAAGAAGAATTAGTAAGTGTCAATTGGACTGATGCTATTTGTTCTTTATATGCACATGTACGTTCCAATATTCACTTTCAATCAATCCCAAATAGGTTAAGGCAAAAGTACTTGATTCGGATGCTGAAACTGATCGATCTCTGCTATGGAAGAAAGCACGAGAAGACAAAACTAGGAATATACCTGATAAGGAAACAGATGAAATAGCCAAAAAGATTGTAAGTTGCAAACTGCCTCTAGCTTATGTTGTTAGTGTGTTGAATATGTGATATAGAGTAGCTGTTAGTGTGTTAAATCTATGTTAGTGTGTTGAATCTGTAAAAAATAAAATAAAATAAATCTGTGTTAGTGTGTTGAAATACCATAGAAGTAAAAAATAAAATAAAAACCCTGCACAATTGTCTGCATAACTCGTTTGACAGTTAAACTAGTGAACAAAGTCTTTTGGCAGTATAATTAGCAGCTTAGGTATATGGTTTAATTAGTAGCTTATTTTCCAGAGGATATAGGCTATATTTGGTGTTTGCATTTGAGATATTTAAATACGTTTCTCTTTGAATGGTAGAATTTTATGGTTTTGGAAGTATGAATTCAATGTCTGGGATAATTTACAGTCTAAATGTTTCCATATGAAAAATTTACAAAGTCTAATGTTTTAATGTTGTTCACTTTAATGAATTCGGATATTTCATTTCTAATGGATTGTGAGTTATCTCACGATTTCAATAACTAAAATTTCTGGTGGCATTTGGTCAGAATGAGGAAGTGTTTTGTAGGATTTGTCTTGTTGATTTGAGATCTCTTTACTTTTCCATGTGCTTCCATTTTTGCTTCTTAATCCTTGCTCTTAGCATCTCTTTTTTTATTAATGGCTGCCCTAAAGAAGATAAGTGGTTATCGACTTTTTTGTGCCAATTTTACATCTTGATTTGGATTTTTTTTGCATGTAATTATACCTTGCTGCATTGGTGTGTTCTTGTAACTTGTCAATTCATTGTCAGTAAATGAACATGCTTTATAATTATTTTCATACTTGTGTTCCTAAGAACCTTTTTTGAGCAGTTTCAGAACACACTCGATTGGAAATGTGAAAGTTTTCTAGAGTTTGTCTTGAAAGTCCCAAGTTGGGCTAGTTAAGATGTTATCTGTTGTCTTTGGGCGTCTCCTTTGTAAAGCAGTATCTTCTATAATGCTTTGAGTTTTTGGAATATTTTTCTTTTCTCTTCTTATCCAGGATTGTTGTTGCCTTCTCTAAATAGTCCCACGCGCCGCCACGCGTCGATAGAAGGCCGAAACACGCGCCCAAGCGCCGACAGTAGGACGGAACACACGCCCACGGGCCGACAGAAGGACGGAACACGCGCCCACGCTCCTGCAAGCGCGCTAGGCGCCGGTCACGCGCCTGCTATAGTACCACGTGCTTGGATCGGTCCAACCCGACCCAACTCGACCTGACCCGATTGAACCCAACTCAGTCCACTCAACTCGATCGGTCCACTCGACCCGTCCGATCCGCTCGACCCGGCTGATCTGCTCGATTCGACTGGCCCACTCGATCAGACTGGTCGCCGACGACTCACCGGAGAAGACGACCGGACAACCATCGCTGTCGCCGGAGTCTGGCCGGAGAAGATGACCAGACCGCCGCCTCATCGCTGTCGCCGTCGTCGAAAATCGCCATTTCCGGCCGATTTTTAAGTTTTTCTAACTTCTTCATTTCTTGACCGATTTTCACGATCCACACATGTAAATTCATCCACTTTTCACCAGGAATCCAAATATGAGATCAAAGTTCCGAAATCGTACATGGTTTGGCCGGAAAATGGTTGAGAAGATTCGGTACACCTCCCTCCTCCATCCGTCGCCTACGGCGGTGCTTCCGCTCCAATGAATACCCCAAAATGCTCGTGGGGCCCCGGGGAAGATCCTTCCGGCCTTGGTTTCGTTCAAATCGGACCTAACTCCGTCCGATGGAAGGGGGAGTTCGGTGTTCGAACCATGAGCAATCAGGTAGGAGAGAGACTGAAAAATGGACCCTCCTTCGAGGAGAGAGAAAAATATCTTATTTATAGTTCCAACTTTTCCAAAATTACCAAACTACTCCTGAAGCTTTTAGACCCGTAACGAACTCACCGGTCTCCGTTTTTCGCGTGCCGCCTGTCTATGAACTCGTGAGTTCGAGACCTATGTAATGACCCAAGAAAAATTCCCAAAAGCACTGCCAGTCAAAAAGTGACTCCCGAACCCGTCCAAAACCGAGGGTAAAATCGTCCAATTCTCCAAATAATTTAATTTCTGGTCCAGGTCGTTACATAACAAGCACCTGGTCCACAAGTCCTTTGAGGTAGGACAAAAATTTCTCTTGTTCAATTAACGTCTCAAGTTCTTACCAGGAAAGCTACGATCAAGATGGTCAGGACCCTACACTGTCCTCAAGGTCCTACCTCATGGTTTCATGGAAATCAAGTCAGATAGGAAGGATTTCAAATTGAAGGTCAATGACCATCGCGTAAAACCATACTTAGAAGCCTTTCCAGAGCCAGCTTTTCAAGAAGTAGACATGGCCGTGCCTCCTCTTGCTTGAATTCCAAGGCCCGTCTTGCCTAGACGTAAAATCCAGCGCTCCTAGGAGGAGACCTAGCCCTGGTGTGTGTTTACTCAATTTTCTTTATGTTTTCTGTTTTGCATGCCTCGTTTAAATCTTTACTTATTTTGATCTTAGTGTTTTAACTTGTTAATATTGAGGACAATGTTTAGTTTAGGTTTGGGGGTGTGGATCAAAATTTTGCAACATTTACGTTTGGGGCACACAGCTAGGAACTTTAGTACTTTGCTTCAGTTGGAAGAAAAGTACAACAATAAATGTAATATAAATCTTAACAATTATAACCTACCAAGTGCACTAGTCAAAAGATAGAATAGCAGTACATGCAAGGGTCGATACCACGAAGACTTGACTCAACGATGAAGTTCCAATTGATTAGGTTTCTTGATGCTCTAGTTATCACAAATTAACATACATCGACTCTTGAAACAGAAAATAAAAGACACACACTAATTAAATATGCTTTGACACTTAACTAAACAAAGACTACTAAGACTCTAAATGCAAAGACATGGACAAGGGGGGGTTTTAAGTTGAAGATGCTGATAGGAGCATATTTATGCGACGTTTTATCTTGTTTTCTTATGCTTTTCTTAGCATGTTTCCTATTTTTTCTTAATACTTAGCTTACTTTCGTGTTTTTTAGGATTTTTGGAAGCAAAGTTACAAAAGGAGTTAATGAGTGCTGTTTTGGAAATCTAAGGAGGAAACGTTGAAACAGACTTGAGCAGATGTGTCAACTTCTCAAAATTAACTGCACCTTCTCGGGAAGAACTAGCTGATGGGCCATATACCGTTGGAAAGATACGGAAGTGTAGTTTCTAGAGAATTTTACGGTTTGTGAATTGGAGTTTTCTAGAATGAGTTATGGCCGTTTTAGTAAAGCAAGGTCAGGCTGAGCTGGAATTCAGCATTCCTTCTATTTCAAGTTTTCTAATCCTTATCGGGCTTGGACGACTAGAGGCCTAGTTTATTAGGGTTACGTGAGGACTGATTGGGCAGCGAAAGAAAACAGTAACCTCTCTCTCTCCCCCATTCAGTGAATTAACAAGCACATTAATTCTTGGCAGCCAAGGGGCTGAGAGGCATACAAGAGAGAAGCAAAGAGTCTCCCCCTCACCTCATTTTGAAGAAACATTTTTTTTCTCCCTAAAAAAACTGCAGAAACGTTGGGGGCTCTCACAGAAGGACTCAGCCACACCATCCCATTCTGCTCCATCCTTCAAGGTTCCAAGGTCTAAAAGCCTTAGGAAGCATGGAGGAACGTCAAGGCGTCATCCAATCACTCTGGTTGACCAACACATCATCAAAGAGCTATCTTCTTTCTCTTTTTATTTTCTGTTTTGTATGTTCTTGTTGTCTATTTAAATTATGGGTAACTAAGTACTTTAGTTAGGGCTCGATTGAAGCCCTAATCATGTTTCTTTAAGGATTTCGATATGCCTTTGCTGTAAACTACTTTTGTGATGCGTAATTGATTAATTTCAGATTATATTTTACTCTTTACATACGTTATGTTATGCTTGGTCACCGTATGCATGATGTGTATTGAGTTTGTTACATAGGTAAATTTAGATGACCGAATCTTGTGCCTGTGAGAGTAACAAAAGAACAAGTTATAAGTTCTTGACATTAATCATCATGAATAACTAGAATAGATACCATGTTCTAGGAGTTGTGTGTTTGTCGATTTCCATTGTGTTATGCGTTCTTGAAGTGCAACTTAGTAGATACCATGCTAAACACTTTAAGAATGAAAAGAGTTAGCGTAGATACCCATGCCTAACTTGTTGCTTAGGGAAATCAATAATTTTAAGAGTAGATATCATGTCTTTAGGTTGACAAACATGAGCATCTAAAATCAGTTTTGCAGCATTGTGCATGTCGTGTGCTTAAGGAAGAAGATTAGCGGTGAACATCGAATCCCTAACTAGTTTTCTCATTGTTTTAACCTCGATCAAATTCTATTTTTAATCAAATGCTTTTTTTAATATGTTGTTTAGAAATTTTCCGTTTTCAAAATCATCTTTAAAATCATCCTTTTGAACACCGAGTGCCTTTGTGTATTGCACATAAACTTCGATTAGAAATCCTTTTTTAGGGTTTTCTTTCACTTCTGCATTCTTATTTTGTTCCATTTAGTTAGTAGTTCTAGGAAATTAATTTTAAACACATATTAAACCAATCCTCGTGAGAATGATCTCGTATTTGTGTTCTATACTATTTGTCTAGTCTTGTGCACTTGCGAGTTAAAATGTGCATATAGTTGCGTACTTTTTAGGTTGCTATTTGAACAACAAGTTTTTGGCGCCGTTGCCGAGGATTTTATAATTAGTTTGTGCTGAATTGATTTTTGGTTTTCTTTTACAGGTTGAATTTTGCTTATGCAAGGTCGTCGATCCCAAAGTCCAGTGGTCGGTGTCTACAATCCTGAGATTGAATGAACTCTTAGATGTCTTCGAAAGCAAGCTGAGGGGGAAAAACTTAAGACACAAAGAGAAGATTTTGAAGAAGGAGAAAGATCAGAATCTATGAACGAAATGGGGGATGAACAGGTTCGAAGGCCAATGAAGGACTCCTTTGTCCCTCAAAACCTTAATCAACCATCATGCATTGCCTACCAACCAACTGTGCCAGGCAGCTTCAATTTATCACCTCAATTGCTTATTATGGTGCCGCACTGCAGAGGCACACCTTATGAGGATCTATACTTGCACAATTAGGGATTTCTTCGATCTCTGCAAGACTCAGAACATCCAAGGCTTAACTCCAGAAGGAATCAGGTTAATTCTCTTTCCTTTCTCCTTAAAAGATAATGCTAAGTTGTGGTTGAATTCTCTGGTTGCAGGTTCCATTACTACTTGGGAACAATTGGCCACTAAATTTTTAAAGAAGTTTTTCCCAGCCGAAAAGACAAGACAACTTAAAAGGGAGATTCAAGCCTTCCAACAGAAGGATGGAGATCTTTTCTTTGAGGCATGGGAGCATTTCAAGGAGTTGCTTCTCAAGTGTCCACACCACAATCTATCTCAAGACGATCAGGTACAAGATTTTTATGAAGGTTTAAATGATATTAACAAAAGTCTTGTTGATTCAGCTTGTGGAGGTGTGCTTATGGAAAAGAGCAGTGATGAAGCCATTGAGCTATTTGAGACCCTAAGTTCAGAACATCTCTCAAGTTCAACATGTTGCTAAAGTTGAGGTATATGATATATGTTCTCATTCTAATCATACTACTGAGACTTGTCCTATGTCTTGTTTTACAGATCATGAGCAAGCTAATTATATGGGGCAAAACAACTATCATCCCAAGAAAAACCCATATTCAAACACTTAGAATCCAGGATGGAAAGACCACCCAAATTTCTCTTGAAGCAACAGTCAGAATGTGCTTAATCGACAAGGGCAGCAGAAGAACTTCCAGCAGGGAAGTAATTATCATGCTTCATCATAGGTGGCATAACCAAATACTGACCAAAAGAAGAATAATCTTGAAGGTGCCATACTCCAGTTCTTGACTGCACAGCAACAAACAAATGCTCTAACTAGTTAGAACATTCAGAAACTAGAAGCAACAACTAGCCAAGCTATTCAGAGATTGGAAGCACAAGTAGGGCAAATGGCAAAGGAGTTAAGTGAGAGGAAGAAAGGAGAGTTTCCGTCACAAACCATACCTAATCCGGGAGGCCAGGAGCAGCTCAAGGCTGTGACAATCCTTAGAAGTGGCAAGGTAGTTGACAACAAGGTGGGGACAGATGAGAATGAACCATAAAATGTTGAACCGCAAAGGTAGGTGAGAAGGAGAAGGTGATATTTCCACCCTTCCCTCAAAGGTTAGTTAAGCAAAAGAAAGAAAAACATCTTCTTGATATTTTTGAAACTTTGAGAAAAGTAGAAATCAACATTCCTCTACTTGATGAAATTAAACAGATTCCATCTTATGCTAAGTTTTTAAAGGATTGTTGTACACACAAAAGATAGTTTCAGGAACATGAGAAAGTTGCATTGACTGAGGAGGTAAGTGCGGTTTTATTGAGAAAGCTACCACCCTAAACTAAAAGATCCAGGTAGTTTTACTATTCCTTGCAAGGTTGGTGACCATCTGTTTGAACGTGCTTTGCTTGATTTAGGAGCAAGCATTAACTTGATGCCTTATACCGTTTATGAGGAGTTAAGGTTGGGGGAGCTCAAACCAACCTCAATTATATTGCAATTGGCAGATAGAAGCATCAGAAGACCTAGAGGTATATTAGAGGATGTTTTGGTTCAGGTACATGAATTTATTTTGCATGCTGATTTTGTTGTTCTGGATATGGAAGATTCCCCTATGCCATCTTCATTACCTATTATTCTTGGTAGACCCTTTATGGTAACTGCTGATACAAAGATAAGTGTGAAAAAGGGTACTATACGCATGAAAGTTAATGGTAACGATAACCATGATTGTTTCAAGATTGATGTGGTAGGAAGTGTTGTTGAACAAGTGTTTCAGGTACATAGGCTTTACCCTTTGGAGGCATGCATAGCCCACAACCTCACAAGGCTGAATTATGAACGTGGATGTGATGTTACAGAGATAGACCTCCATGAAGCTGTGCATTCTCTTGAAGCTTCTAAGCCTTATCCAAGTAAGTATGTACCTTCCTTTGAAACTCTTGCATCCACTAATACTGCTCTTGTCCCTTCTATTGTCAGGGCACCAGAACTAGAACTGAAGCAACTACCTGAACAATTGAAGTATGCTTACTTGGGAGAGAACCATACATTACCAGTGATAGTTGCTGCAAACTTGAGTTTGGTGTAGCAAGAGATGTTGTTGAGAGTTCTTAGGGAGCACAAGACTGCATTAGGGCGGACCATTGGCGACATCAAAGGCAAAAGTCCATCCAAGTGCATGCACATAATCCTCCGTGAAGATAATGCAAAGCCTAACAAGGATGCTCAGAGATGGCTTAACCCACACATGAAGGAAGTAGTGAGAGCAGAGGTTCTTAAGCTCTTGGATGTTGGCATCATCTACCCCATCTCAGATAGCAAATGGGTGAGTCCAGTTCATGTTGTGCCTAAGAAGAGTGGAATCACAGTGATGAAGAATGAAGAGAATGAGCTTGAAGAGTTGAGGTATGATGCATATGAGAATGCTAAGTTGTATAAGGAACGAACCAAGGCGTATCATGATAAGCGGCTAGTTAGGAAGGAGTTTCATGTGGGACAAAAGGTGTTGATCTACAATTCAAAATTGAGACTTTTCCCTGGTAAGCTCAAGTCTAGGTGGTGTGGTCCTTATGTTGTTACAAAAGTTTTCCCTCATGGAGCTTTGGAGGTTCATAGCAAAGAGAAGAATCAGACATTCATGGTGAATGGGCACAAAGTGAATCCCTATATTGAGATGAGCTTTGAGCCTAGAGAGGAGGATGTGACTCTCCAACCTGTTCAGTACATTGCATGAGAGTCCAACAGTCTGGCTGAAGACTATAAACTTAGCACTACTTGGGAGGTAACCCAAAGGTAAGTTGGGAGGCGACCCATGTGAAGAGGATGATGACAGTTTTGGCACTCTACAACCACTGACAATCAAATTTGCTTTCTCTCACCCTGTCCTTTTTTGTCGTTAACTTTGCCTTCGTTTGTTTTGTTTTGTTTTATTTTATTTTATTTTCTTTGTGTGTGTCGTCGCTTGTTTCTCCTTCCTTAAATGCTTCATTGTTTATACTTTAACTTTCAAACATTGAGGAGAATGTTAGATTTAGGTGTGAAGGGGAAACACTTGTGTTTTCCGTTGATTTTGCATTGGTTTAAAAAAAATAAAAATTTTGACAGCTTTGTTTTTAGCCTTAGTTTGTGTCGGTTTTAGTAGTGTTAAATTGGGTAGTTTTTGTGTTTTTTTTTGTGTCTTAGCTTTCTTTCCAACACAATGATGAGATTTGGTTTTTAATTGCATGACTTTAAGATGACTTCTAAGCATTATTCAAGGTCTGAAATTATTCTTTGGTTAATACTCAATTATTCATGGTTATCATATGCAAAATCACATGTAATCACCCGAGTAAGTGGTACCCATAACATGCTTAATTGAATGAAGCTGAATACAACCCTTTTGTGAGCTTTTGAGCCTTTATCCTTTGTTTGAGAGAGTTGTATTTGTTTAATCTATCACTTTCTTGTCAATTAAGTTGTTGTATGATCTTATCTTTCTTTGCTTGGTTGCTACTTGAATTGCTTATCATCATTGGAACTAAATGCTAGAACTGGTACTAATTTCTTTTCGAGGCATTGAATTGATTTGCAAGACATACTTGAGATGATGAAGGCACCTAGATTACCACCACTGCCAAATGGCCTTTGACCCATGATATACTTTCCTCTAGGTAAACCCCTGTTCAGCCTTTGTTTAAGCCTTCTTGTTTCATAACCCTCATTTTCCTCACCTAGCCTAAACACTTTCATCCTTACCCTTTTTCTTAAAGATTAGTGCAGCACAATTTGTAGAGACTTAATTGTGAATTAAGGGGTGTTAAAAGAGCAAGTTTGGGGGAATGTTCAAAAAAAAAAAAAAAGATAAGAATTGTACACGGTTCGGAGTGTGCACCAGAAACAAAAAAAAAAAGAGAAAAAAATCGGCATTTTGTTGAGATTGTTTTTCCCTTATCGTTCATGTATTGATTGTTGAAGTATGGTCCATAATGTTCAAATCGGCCATTGAGTGTATGTACTTGCTCGGTACTTATATGATTTTTAAGCCTTGATGGTGATACAAGTTCTTATGTCTCTAACATCATATCATGCTTCTACTTTTCTTTAAGAACCTTGTGTTATCCATATCCATTCTTTCTTTAACCCCTTACCCTTTGGCCTCATTACAATCCTCATAAAGACCTTCTGATCTTGTTTGTTGTGTTTATATCAATATGTGGAGATTTGAATGAAGTATGAGCATATGGTGTCTCTTGTTCTTGCATTCAAGTAGTAGCATTCCTTTCATGAGTCATATTCATAAGAAAAATTCTGAAAGTGCCTTTCTTCCTTGTTATATCATATGTGAGCAATTTGTTTTCATTTTACATCAATCCTCTCACATATAACAAGTATAGGAAGAGTGACTTAACCAGAAAATATGAGGTAAAATCAGAGCTTATTCGGTGAGAATTTTGAGCTAATTATTTGCAGCATGTATCTCTCTTTGTACTTTTGCTTTGATTGATTTAATTGTGAGTATGTGTATGATTTCTATGAAGGTGTATTAACTCTCGAATCATGTGGACCAATTCTTATGCTTATGATGAATCTTAATATGTCATGATTCATTGAAAATCTCTGAGACAACTGTTGGAAGGTTTATGTTGAATCATTGAGTCTTTGTTTTTCTTTCATTCTTTGTTTCTGTTTTGCTCGAGGACTAGCAAAAGCTTAAGTGTGGGGGAATTTGATAGGAGCATATTTATGCGACGTTTTATCTTGTTTTCTTATGCTTTTCTTAGCATGTTTCCTATGTTTTCTTAATACTTAGCTTGTTTTCGTGTTTTGTAGGATTTTTGGAAGCAAAGTTACAAAAGGAGTTAATGAGTGCTGTTTTGGAAATCTAAGTAGGAAACTTTGAAACAGACTTAAGCAAATGTGTCAACTTCTCAAAATTAACTGCACCTACTCGGAAAGAACTAGCTGATGGGCCATATATCGTTGGAAATATACGGAAGTTTAGTTTGTAGAGAATTTTACGGTTTGTGAATTGGAGTTTTGTAGAATGATTTATGGCCGTTTTAGTACAGCAAGGTCAGGCTGAGCTGGAATTCAGCATTCCTTCTATTTCAAGTTTTCAAATCCTTATCGGGCTTGGACGACTAGAGGCCTAGTTTATTTGGGTTATGGGAGGAAGCGTTTTAATCAGAAAAAGGAAGATAAAAAAAATAAAAAATAAAGGGAAAGGAGCAGCCACAACGTGAGGACTGATTTGGCAGCGAACGCAAACAGTAACCTCTCTCTCTCCCTCATTCAGTGAATTAACATGCACATTAATTCTTGGCAGCCAAGGGGCAGAGAGGCATACAAGAGAGAAGTAAAGAGTCTCCCCCTTACCTCATTTTGAAGAAACAGTTTTTTTTCTCCCTAAAAAAACTGCAGAAACGTTGGGGGCTCTCACAGAAGGACTCAGCCACACCATCCCATTCTGGTCCATCCTTCAAGGTTCCAAGGTCTAAAAGGCTTAGGAAGCAAGGAGGAACGTCAAGGCGTCATCCAATCACTCTGGTTGACCAACACATCATCAAAGAGCTATCTTCTTCCTCTTTTTATTTTCTGTTTTGTATGTTCTTGCTGTCTATTTAAATTATGGGTAACTAAGTACTTTAGTTAGGGCTCGATTGAAGCCCTAATCATGTTTCTTTAAGGATTTCGATATGCCTTTGCTGTAAACTACTTTTGCGATGCTTAATTGATTAATTTCAGATTATATTTTACTCTTTACATACGTTATGTTATGCTTGATCACCGTATGCATGCTGTGTATTGAATTTGTTACATAGGTAAATTTAGATGACCGAATCTTGTGCCTGTGAGAATAACAAAAGAACAAGTTATAAGTTCTTGAAATTAATCATCATGAATAACTAGAATAGATACCATGTTCTAGGAGTTGTGTGTTTGTCGATTTCCATTGTGTTATGTGTTCTTAAAGTGCAACTTAGTAGATACCATGCTAAACACTTTAAGAATGAAAAGAGTTAGCGTAGATACCCATGCCTAACTTGTTACTTAGGGAAATCAATAATTTAAAGAGTAGATATCATGCTTTTAGGTTGACAAACAAGAGCATCTAAAATCAGTTTTGCAGCATTGTGCATGTCGTGTGCTTAAGGAAGAAGATTAGTGGTGAACATCGAATCCCTAACTAGTTTTCTCATTGTTTTAACCTCGATCAAATTCTGTTTTTAATCAAACGCTGTTTTTAAAATTTTGTTTCGAAATTTTCAGTTTTCAAAATCATATTTAAAATCATCATTTTTAACACCGAGTGCCTTTGTGAATTGCACATGAACTTCGATTAGAAATCCTTTTTTAGGGTTTTCTTTCACTTCTGCATTCTTAGTTTGTTCCATTTAGTTAGTAGTTCTAGGAAATCAATTTTAAACACATATTAATCCAATCCTCGTGGGAATGATCTCGTATTTGCTTTCTATACTATTTGTCTGATCTTGTGCACTTGCGAGTTAAAACGTGCATATAGTTGCATAATTTTTAGGTTGCTATTTGAACAACAGATGCTGAAAATGTAAAGAACATACAATGCAAGAAAACAGTAAATAATAAAGATTGTAATCAAATAAAAGGGTAAGTTTAGGAAGTCCCTATCCTCACCAAACCACAACGGTTACCCACTTGGTTTGCAAGGTTCAATTATCTTGTTTCCTTCTTGGTCTAGTGCCCATGCAAGAGCCCTGTTAAGCCTACTCTCACACATTCATTCCTTCTTACTTTGTATGTTTAGGTCTCTTAAGCGCTCTAAACTCTTAATAAATTATGCAATAGTTCACGCAAGATTATGTCGCGAATATCTTAAGTTATTATAACACAAAAGAAAGCATTAAGTATAAAACGAATTTTATGACACTACACTAACCCCATAAAGTTTCGTGCAATCTAGGACTGCTCATCCTTGATTCAAAGTCATCTGTTAAGTTATGCAATTAAAATGGCTAATTTTAAGAACATAGACAAAATAGCAGTTAAAGTAGTGAATCAATCTACCAAGGCAAACGAAATAATCAAATTAAGCGCCAAAACCAAGGTAAGAAGTTGACATGGCTAGGGCTTCAAGATCAGCCCTAACTTAAGATAAACTACTCACTACGCATAATGAAAAACATAAACTGAATTGTATATAAAATATTTTGTGAAATCGTGGTCGTCCAAAGCACTGGACAAGGCCCACTTTTTATAAAGCATAGGCAGACCTTGTCCTACAAGGAATCCAACTACTAATCCAAGTGAAACTTGGAATCCTAATTCTAAGTAAAGACCATAAAGTGATTTCTTAGCTTTCAAGGACTAGAATTACATTTAAAACATTTAATTAAATAAAGCTAATCCTAAAAACATGGAAAAGAAGTGTGAATGCAAGTTGGCCTTGGTGTAAACACAAGCTGTCCTAGCTGGCCCGCAGTCTCCCCGCGGTCTTCCTGCGGTCAGACGTTGGAAACTTAGAACTTAGCACTTGGGATGTCTTCGTCACGCCAAGGCGCACCTTAGCAGTTGAATAGCTTCTACACATGCCAAAGAGTCTAAAAAAACACTTTATGTCTTGATCAAATGTAACAACCCGGAATTTCAATTATTGGATTTACGTAAATTATTTATGTAAAATGACGATTTTACCCTTGGTCGGGTAAGGGCTTGGAAATCAAGTTTTGTTTCGGAACATTTTAGGTGGTTTTTTAGATACCGTTGCGTAGGTCTCAAACTTACGAGTTCGTAGATAGGCGGCACGCGAAAAATGGAGTTTGTGTACGAAAGTTTTGGGTCTAGATGTTCAAGGGCATTTTGGTAATTTTGGCTTGGGAGAAGATATTTTAACCCCAATCATTTTACATCTTCAATTACATCTTCACTTCATTTTCATCTTTATCTCATTATCATCTCTCTCTCTGTGAAACAAAAACACCATCGAACCCATGACACAAAAACACCCCAAAACCCACAAAGTCAACTTTTGATTCAAGGCTTTAACTTCCATTTTTTATCCACTAATCGTATTCTACTCCTTCCCACGATCACAACCGTATCAACCATCTAAGGAGAGGACCACGGGGGAAGCCGAACCGAGTATAGGAAGTTTTGGATCTTCTAATTGATTTTTCGGCTTACACAAGTACGTGTTTGTGGTTTTGAGGTCATATTTGGATTCTTGGGTTTGAATAGATAGATTTAGACATAAAATTTGTGAAAAATGGTTGAGTTTTGAGGAAGTTATAAAAGCTTGAAGTTTCGGCCGGAAATGGGGGATTCCGACGAAATCAGACGGTGGCGCCGGTAGCCGGTCGTCTTCTCCGGCGAGTCACCGATGACCGGTCGTGTCGAGTGAACCGGTCGGGTTGAGTGAACCAATCGGGTTGAGTGAACCGGTCGGGTCGAGTTAAATCGGTCAGGTTAAGTGAATTGGTCGGGTTGAGTTGGATCGGGTCAGGCCGAGTTGGGCCGGGTTGGACCAGTCCAGGCACGTGGGCACTGTAGCAGGCGCGTGACCGGCGCGTGAAGGCGCGTGGCGGCGCGAGGACGTGTGTTCCGACCTTCCGTCGGCACGTGGCGGTGCGTGGGGCTGAGTCTGAGGTCACGATGGCGCGTGGCAGCTAGTTTTTGACGTTCTGGATCTGTTGGCACAGGTTTTGGGTCGATTGGACGTCGTTTAGTGGTTGTTTTGGGCGTTTGAAGTTGCTGCGTTTTCTAGACCAGCATAGGTAGATCTCACGGGGTTTAGGGGGTTTATATTTAAGGTTCTTATTATTAGCTGGTAATCCCGATTATTAATTTGGACAGGCGACCCTGCTCCAGGAACTTCAGGGGAGCGTACAATTCGGGATTGAGCTTGCTTCGACAGGTTTGTGAGTGGACTTATGTTTATAAACTATAATGCATGCATAAATGTATCTTTGATTTAAATACTGTTATGTATGGGTGCAATGATTTCCTGGAATTTATAAATGATTGCTAGACATTTGTTTTTCCAATATTTCAGTAAAAGTGTGTTGTGAGAAATGGCATGGTTGTTGGATTCGATTTTGATATTTTTTTGACGTGGTAATTATTTGAGTCCATGATTTTGAGTTGAAACCGTATTTTAGAATATAAAATACTTGATTTTGGATCCAATACTGTTTTGAGGGGGCCCAGGAGCCAGGGCTAGGATCCGCTGTTAGCGGTGAACCCGGTGAACCTCTAATATAAACAATACCGATTTGAGGGATATACTTGTTTCTACTCTTAAACACTCATCACTTTTGTTCTTAATTGTTGATCTCATTACATCATATTTGCATTGAATTTTAAAGAACTAACATCATTTAGATACTCTTGATTTAATGTATGTTTTGCCATAAGAAGTGATGTAGGCTATGTGTGCTTTAACCTCTAAAGGCCTTATCCTACCCTATTGCATGCTCCCTAAGCCAATTTTGAAGCCAAACACTCAACCTTTTCTTTCATCACGCAAAGTATAACCTAACCCAAAATACTTAGCCATTCATCACAGCCATACCCTATAACCTCAGTTTGTGCTAAGGTTGCCACAAATGAGATTTATGGTGAGAATGAGAGGTGAAAGAAGATGATGCCCAATTCAAAGGACATTGGCGTCAATTCAAAGTTCAAAAGTAAAGAAAAGCTTTACAAGTTGCAAGCTGCACGAAAGTTTGAGGAAATCATTGCATGATCTTGGTTCAATTCAATTCAAAGACGAACAGAAATAAAAAAAACGTTCAAATCAAAAGAAAGAAAGAAACGTTGAGAAAAAGAAGGAAAAAAATAAGTGAAAAACAAAGTGAATTCAGCCAAGTGAGCCAAGAGCCTTAAAATAAGCCACAAGAGCCTCAAAATAAGTCATCAAGAAAGCACAATGCCGTGGGCCTTAAGAAAAGATTCAGTTAAGAAATTCCAAGTTCAATTCATGACTTCTCATGCCTTGGCACAACTCAGGTTCTTTGAATCCCATCCTTCCTTGCTAAACCCCAAAGCTTAGCCCCAATACAACCTAAAAAGGAAGACCTAATGGATCTTATGGACAATCATGCTGAGGATTAAGGTACGTATCTATGTTCTTAAAGTTCAATTCCTTTCATGAGATCTTTATTTCCATAAAGTGCTATTCTTCATTGTTACTCATATGTGATTAAATTTGAATTTCATAACATAAACTCATCACATATGCTTGAAAAGAGTGTAAGCCTAGGATTCTTGTGTGAATTGAGCGTTGCCTAGTGAGAATTAGAGTCGAGGCGAAATCTTTCTAGGGCACTTAGATGAAGTTGTTTTCAAACTTGATCACCTGAAAATATTGGCATTTATACACGTACACCTTCACATGACACTCACGGCTATGGCATTCCTTTTAGTTCTGCAAAGCATCTCTACTTACTTTGATTCTTATTAGCTTGTTAAGAGTACTATATCTAGCATCTTTTTGTTTAAGTAAAACGTTTGAGGGTATCGTACTGTTATAAGCCTCAGGAGACAAAACTCCTCCTACTAGGTGAACCTAGGGGTTTAAATGTTCTATCTTAACTAAAATCGAGTCTTTTTATTTTGTTAGCATTTGTTTTGCTCAGGGACTAGCAAAATATAGGTTTGGGGGCATTTGATCAGTCGTTATTTATGCATCATTTTGATGTCTTTATATGCCTCTCTTACATGTCTTTTGAATGATTTCGTGCCATCAATAGTAGAAAATGATCAATCTTGTGAGACTTGTGCAGAGTTAGAAAGATAGGTAAAATCTGGAAAGAACGCAAAAAGAATGACTCAAATCGGAGTCCAGATGAAGGAGATGTCCTCATTTCAATATCAGGTCCTCAACGGGGTCCTGAGTGCGCCAGTGCGCCAGTGCGCCTATTTTGGGCCACTGGCCAAGTACCTCATATCAGGCCCTCCGGGTCTCAAACCTGTGTTTCATGACATCAAGGTCAAGTCCTAGAAGTGCCAAGGTCGCGCCAAGGCAGGTCGAGGACATGTCCCAAGAACTCCCATCCGAGCCCAGATGTGCGCCTAAGTCGGGGTCCCTGTTCCGCCAGCGGTGGATCAGAGGTTCTCCCTCTGCGCTAAGCCTGACAACATTTGCGCCAAGCCTGAACGACGATGCGCTTCTATTATACTCCTAACGTACTTCAAAAGCGCGGTCCCAGATCCTGATTACGAAGACAGTCAAAAATCCAAGTTTGGCCAGCTTGCGTTCCCACTTGCCAGCTTGCATTCACACTCCCAGCCATGTTCTGATTGGTTCTAATAGATTTTAAAGACTTTGTAATTAATTAAAAGTAAAATAACTTACCCTATTCCTATAGGACAAGGTTTTACCAATCTGTATAGGACAAGGTTTTACCAATCCTTAAAGAACAAGGTTATACCAATCCTTATAGAACAAGGTTTTCCCTTGTCGATAAAAAGGAGAATCAGATAGAGGATTGGGGGCGTTTTTGTTTTCTGGAAAAACAGAGACCTAAGCCACAGAGTTCCGTTTTGGTTTTCTAGAGAATTAGGGACCATATTTTCGGAGATAATCATTCACATAGATTATTGGATGTGGAGCTTGGAGAAGAAAGCCCTGCCGTGTCTTCTGCTGCATCTATTCTTAACAATCTCCTTTGTACCCTTATTTTCATTATTACAATTTACTTATGGATTCAATTATACTTGTGTTTATTTCAGTTATGTGTGAGTAGTCATTAGGATTAGGGCTGCTTGAAGCCCTAGCCATGTTAGCTTATTGATTGGATTTCTGGCTCTTGATTATGATTGCTATGCATGCTGAATAAGTTGGATTACTATGCTTAATGAACTTAATTTATGCCTATAAGATTAGCTACCTTGTTTGCATATAATTATAGATGTAATTGCTTGAGTGACCGTCATATCATCTTGTGATTTGGAGCATCGAAAGTATTCGTACTTGTAATCTTAACTCATGACGACCTAGGATTGCATGCCACTTTGCTAGGCTAATGTGGTGTCATTAAATTCTCTTTAAACTTCATGCATCATCTTAAAAGGTAGGTGATAGATGTTCTAGGCATATGCCCTGTTTAGAACATGCTAAGTAAGAGGGAATAAGATGTGTCTATTGAACCAACGCCAGGTCCTAGGCACATGCACCTAATTCAGAAAATGCGTAGTAATTAGGTCAAGGAAATTTGGTTAAGAGCTATAATTGGTTAGAGTGGATATCAGGACCCGTCCCGAATTTCCCCTCGAAACCGGGAAGAACCCTGATCCCGTCTGACAACCTAAGTAAAGGTTCCCAAAATACCCTTCAATCCTTACAAAATATAATAACAATAATAAGTACTTCCTCTTGTCAGACAAGGGACTTAAGCACGCAATAATTCCCGTAATTAACGACCAATCAAAATACAACATAATATCAGAGCGTCTAAGTAGGATCAAGAGTAAAATTTAGATATCCTACTCAAATATACAACACAGCGCAGTCAAAATCCTAATGCCTCAGCCTCGAGATCAATGTTCGCGTCAACTCTACTCAACTGCCTGAAGGGGGTTTAAACACAAAAGTTGTGAGTGGACAAAAATAATCATTTCTAAATCATTTTTCGAGGAAATATTACATTTTCCCCCCCTTCCATTTATAAAATCATGCATGCTTCACATAAACAATTTATAATATAAAAACAACATATGTAATTCACCAAAATTTCCATTTCTCTTTAACCTACTTAGTTGATATCACAAAAAATCTGTATAAAGAAAATACATCGTGATTCACAGTTTGGTTCGAAAACTCTCTTCAAATGAGTTAAAAATCATTTAATCCGATCTAGACACATAATATCTCAAATTCACTATTCCCAACATATCCACAACACACCAGGGTATCCCTTGAGATGTGTTAAAATCTGTATTACTTGGACTCGACCACAATCTCTGCAAAAACACCTTTTATATTGGAGGTTCACCGGGAGTCCGCCAACACGGAACCAAGGCCCGGATCCTAGGCCCCCCTCAAATCGATTTTGTTTATATTGGGGGTTCACCGGGAGTCCGCCAACACGGAACCAAGGCCCGGCTCCTGGGCCCCCTCAAAACGATATTGTATCCAAAATCAAGTATATATTTTGTTTATCATTTATTACAAATACGGTTTCAACTCAAAATCATGGACCCAAATAATCACCACGTCAAAACAATATCAAAACCGAATCCAACTACCATATCATTTCTTTCAACACACTTCCACTGAAATATTGAAGAAAACAAATGTCCAGCAATCAATTATAAATTCCAGGAAATCATTGCACCCATACATAACCGTATTTAAATCAAGATACATTTATGCATGCATTATAGTTTATAAATCAAAAGTCCACTCACAAACCTGTTCAAGCAAGCTCAATCCCGAACTGTACGCTCCCCTGAAGCTTCTGGAGCAGTATCGCCTGTGCTAGCCGGAAAATCGATCGGAAAGTCCGAAACTTCCTATCCTCGGTTCGGCTTCCTCCGTGGTCCTCTCCTTCGATGGTTGGTACGGTTGTGATCGTGGGAAGGAGTAGAATACGATTAATTGATCAAGACTGGAAGTTGAAGCCTTGAAATCAAAGTTGACTTTTGGTTTTTCTCTTGGTTTTCCTTCGGTTTCGGGTGTGGTTTTGGGAGTTTTTGTCACAGAGAGAAAGAAAGAGATGAAGATCAAATGAAGATGAGGATGAAACAAATCAGATAAGTCTGATTTGTTACCAAAATATCTCCCCTCCATGGAAAATTACCAAAATGCCCTTGCACATCTAGACCCATAACTTCCGTCCACGTACTCCGTTTTCCGCGTGCCGCCTGTCTACGAACTCGTGAGTTCGAGACCTACGCAACGGTACCCAATACACCACCGAAAAGGTTTCGAAACAAAACTTGATTTCCATGCCCTTTAACAAGCAAGGGCAAAATCGTCATTTTACATAAATAATTTAATTAAATTAAATAATCGAAATTCCGGGTTGTTACATAGTAAGCCTTAATTCGCCTTAGTTAACAACTTTTCATTCTTGCATTGTTATTTTCTGCACTTTGATTTACTTGTCTTTAAATTTCAGTTATCACATCATAAACCCCCCCTGTGTGTGTGAGTATGGTTTTATTTAAGTTAACAAATCTGAACTAAATTGATCATAACGTTGATACAAGTCCTCGAGGGATCGACTCTTGTTGTGCTATTATACTATACTTATCGATTTGTGCACTTGCAAGGATTTTATAACTGTTAGAATTGAATTGCATATTTCTTGCTCTTTAAATCTACCAACACCAGGTTCTGAACTAAAGTGGTCATAACGTTGATACAAGTCCTCGAGGGATCGACTCTTGCGGTTCTACTATACTATTCTTATCGATTTGTGCACTTGCAAGGATTTTATAACTGTTAGAATTGAATTGCATATTTCTTGCTCTTTAATTCTACCAACAAGTTTTTGGCGCCATTGCCGAGGACTTGTCCCTCAACTGTGCCCATTAATTCAGATTTAGTTAACTAAATTTTGTATCGTAACTATTTAGATATCTTTTAGATTTTTTTACTAACTTAGCTTGTCGTCTTTTTCATGTACATATGAACAACTCATAACTGGATATGGGACCATGAAATTATCCATACGTGGAGACGGGAGCTTGGAAAAATCCATACCCAACTTCATTCAATCAGGGGTAGAGCAATCACGAAAACCCAGAACCATATAACCCGGGTTGGAGCAATCACGAAAATCCAGAACCATACAACCCAGGATGGTGCCAGCAGCCTAATTTCACATGGAACTCCCCGTAAATAGTTCCTCACTCCGAACCCACTACTGACCTCCTACCTTTGCTGAGGGCCTTGGTGCAATACATGGAGGCTCGTAATCAATGCATGGCAGCTTTTTGTGAAGAACAACGAGAGCAAAGCCAGCGCTTGGAGGAGATACTGGAAAAGAACAAGAGGGTGTTTGATTTCATCGTATGCCAAACAGAAGAAAGGGCATATTCCCCACCAAGTGAGGCCGTGAATGAAGAGCATAATAAGGATACCACCAAGCTAACACTTCGACAAGTGCTTGCCATGGATGCCAGGAATTCCGCACAAGGCCATGCCGTGACAGTGTCTCCCAAATATGCTCAGATTGAGCAGTGGGACGCACCCAATTCATACCCTCCAGTATACTCTTCCTTTTATAATGATTCTAATTCTGCTTTCATGTCTAACTATACTTCTTTACCTTGCACTAACAGATTGGAAAGCAAAATGGAAGAAAGCTGGGAGGAAGAGAATAGGACGGATGATGGTGACGAGGACATCCAGGTCAAACCCATGCCGCTGCCCTATGTGCTGCCCAGCAGCAACGCATTGCCCCAAGCCGTGTCCCACATCCATGACCACGTTCTGCCTACTGTCCTGCCGCAAACCTAGGATCCTGCTGAGTCCCAGGACTTGCTAAATGCCCTACGGCAGCCGCAGCCCAGCGCCACAGAACCTGGACATGTCCAAGGAACGAATTCAACGCGCCAAGCTGCGCCAACTGATTCACTGCAGGGCAAGTTCTTAGTCGCTGCACCAGAACCTTCCCAGCACACATCTGAGACGCGCATCACTGTAGCCACGCTTCAAGACACATCCACGGCAGAACCCAAGGACCAGCCCGTGCCTCCCAATCTGATGCCAGCCGTGTCTCAGCCCCTGCCCAAGGACAAGGACCCGGTTTTGAAATTCAATGCGCCTTCTCAACTCAATCCTGAAACATTTAACTTTCATTTTAATAAGGCAAACTTGGATTTGAATTCTGATTTTGCTCCTAATGATGTTGAACTTTTCTCATGCAGGTTCCACCATAAAAACACCAAGAATATGCTAAAGGCACTCAACTTGGTCCCCCTCTTCAAGTTCCGAAGGAAAAATCAACGGAAGGGACCAAGGATGAAGTCAAGAACGTACAGGGCACAACCAAAGCTGTTCCCCCACGAGCATTGTCCAAGGAAGACAATCCAGAATGGACAGCAACTGCTCTCATTCAAATCACTCCTCAATATCTTTCCCGATAAGTTACGTTCTCGTCAGTGGATTCCTTTAGGTGTTTCTAACTTTTTTCTCCATGCTGTAGCGCAGATTCTACAGCAAGAGGCTCATAATCGGCTCCATGCTGACGCTGAAATCCTGGGCACACAATCAAATGCCTAGCATGCCAGCCCCATCTTGCCTAGACGTTAAATAAAGCGCTCCTAGGAGGCGGCCTAGCCCTGGTTTGTATTTCTCACTTCCTTTTATGTTTCTGCCCGTTATATCTCTCAAACCTTTCTACTGTTGTCATGCTTGCTGCTTATCACATTGAGGACAATGTTCAGTTTAGGTTTGGGGGTGTGGATTTAAAATTTTGCATATAGAAACAAGTAGGTTTGGGGGTGATACACGGCCAGGACATTTAAATTTCTGCTTGTGATTAGTATGATAACTTGTTAATAGGAATGTATATGCGAAGTTAACTATCTTTGCTTTACTAAGAGTCATGCCATGGTCAAGTAGTTCATAATTTGCACTTCACAATGCCATGTTTTAAGTGATTAAGTGAACGAAATAACTGAATTTGAGTGAACCTTAGAAAATTAGTGGAGACTTCCCTATGAGATCTTTGAGCCAAATTGCCATTCTTTCTGAGGGATATACTTGTTTCTACTCTTAAACACTCATCGCTTTTGTTCTTAATTGTTGATCTCATTACATCATATTTGCATTGAATTTTAAAGAACTAACATCATTTAGATAGTCTTGATTTAATGTGTGGTTTGCCATAAGAAGTGATGTAAGCTATGTATGCTTTAACCTCTAAAGGCCTTATCCTACCCAATTGCATGCTCCCTAAGCCAATTTTGAAGCCAACACACTCAGCCTTTTCTTTCATCACCCAAAGTATAACCTAACCCAAAATACTTAGCCATTCATCACATCCATACCTTTATAACCTCAGTTTGTGCTAAGGTTGACGTAAATGAGATTCATCGTGAGAATGAGAGGTGAAAGAAGATGTTGCCCAATTCAAAGGACTTTGGCATCAATTCAAGGTTCAAAAGTAAAGAAAAGCTGTACAAGTTGCAAGCTGCACGAAAGTTTGAGGAAATCATTGCATGACCTTGGTTCAATTCAATTCAAAAGAAAGATCAGAAAAAAATGTTCAAATCAAAAGAAAGAAACTAAATATTGACAAAAAGTGAAAAACAAAGTGAATTTAGCCAAGTCCGCCAAGAGCCTCAAAATAAGCCACAAGAGCCTCAAAACAAGTCATCAAGAAAGCACAATGCCGTGGGCCTTAAGAAAGGATTCAGTTCAGAAATTCCAAGTTCAAGTCATGACTTCTCATGCCTTGGCACAACTCAGGTTCGTTGAATCCCATCCTTCCTTGCTAAACCCCAAAGCTTAGCCCCATTACAACCTAAAAAGGAAGACCTAACAGATCTTATGGACAATCATGCTGAGGAATAAGGTACGTATCTATGTTCTTAAAGTTCAATTCCTTTTATGAGATCTTTATTTCCATAAAGTTCTATTCTTCATTGTTACTCATATGTGATTAAAATTGAATTTCATAACATAAACTCATCACATATGCTTGAAAAGAGTGTAAGCCTAGGATTCATGTGCGAATTGAGAGTTGCCTAGTGAGGATTAGAGTCGAGGTGAAATCTTTCTAGGGCACTTAGATGAAGTTGTTTTCAAACTTGATCACCTGAAAATATTGGCATTTATACACGTACACCTTCACATGACACTCACAGCTTTGGCATTCCTTTTAGTTCTGCAAAGCATGTTTACTTACTTTAATTCTTATTAGCTTGTTAAGAGTACTATCTCTAGCATCTTTTTGTTTAAGTAAAACATTTGTGGGTATCGTGCTGTTATAACCCTCAGGAGACAAAATTCCTCCTACTAGGTGAACCTAGGGGTTTAAATGTTCTATCTTAACTAAAATCGAGTCTTTTCATTTTGTTAGCATTTGTTTTGCTCAGGGACTAGCAAAAGATAGGTTTGGGGGTATTTGATCAGTCGTTATTTATGCATCATTTTGATGTCTTTATATGCCTCTCTTACATGTCTTTTGAATGATTTCGTGCCATCAATAGTAGAAAATGATCAATCTTGTGAGACTTGTGCAGAGTTAGAAAGATAGGTAAAATCTAGAAAGAACGCAAAAAGAATGACTTAAATCGGAGTCCAGATGAAGGAGATGTCCTCATTTCAATATCAGGTCCTGAACGGGGTCATGAGTGCCAGTGCGCCTATTTTGGGACACTGGCCAAGTACCTCATATCAGGCCCTCCGGGTCTCAAACCTGTGTTTCATGACATCAAGGTCGCACCAAGGCAGGTCGAGGACATGTCCCAAGAACTCCCATTCGAGCCCAGATGTCCGCCTAAGCCCGGGGTCCCTGTTCCGCCAGCGGTGGATCAGAGGTTCTCCCTCTGCACTAAGCCTGACAACATTTACGCCAAGCCTGAACGAAGATGCGCTTCTACTATACTCAAGTTGTGCTTCAAAAGCGCAGTCCCAGATCCTGATTCAAAGACAATCAAAAATCCAAGTTTGGCCATCTTGCGTTCCCACTTGCCAGCTTGCATTCACACTCCCAGCCGTGCTCTGATTGGTTCTAATAGATTTAAGGACTTTGTACTTAATTAAAAGTACAATAACTTTCCCTATCCTTATAGAATAAGGTTTTACCAATCCTTATAGAATATGGTTTTACCAATCCTTATAGGACAAGTTTTTCCCTTTGTCTATAAAAGGGAGCCTTTGTTCAGTGTTTTGGAGGATTAGAATCAGGCAAAGAGGAGGCATAGAGAGAGAGAGTTCCATTTTGGTTTTCTAGAGAATTAGGGACGATATTTTGAGAGATAATATTTTACACATAGATTATTGGACATGGAGCTTGGAGAAGAAGGCTCTGCCGTGTCTTCTGCTACACCTGTTCTTAACAATCTCTTTTGTACCATTATTTTCATTATTGCAATTTACTTATGATTTCAATTATATTTTTTTCAATTTCAGTTATGTGTGAGTAGTCATTAGGATTAGGGCTGCTTGATGCCCTAGCCATGTTAGCTTGTTGATTGGATTTCTGGCTCTTGATTATGATTGTTATGCATGCTGAATAAGTTGGATTACTTTGCTTAATGACCTTAATTTATGCCTATAAGATTAGATAACTTGTTTGCATATAATTATAGATGTAATTGCTTGAGTGACCGTCATATCATCTTGTGATTTGGAGCATCGAAAGTATTCTTACTTGTAATCTTAACTCATAACGACCTAGGATTGCATGTCACTTTGCTAGGCTAATGTGGTGTCATTAAATTCTCTTTAAACTTCATGCATCATCTTAAAAGGTAGGTGATAGACGTTCTAGGCATATGCCCTGTTTAGAACATGCTAAGTAAAAGGGAATAAGATGTGTCTAGTGAACCAACGCCAGGTCCTAGGCACGGGCACCTAATTTAGAAAATGCATAGTAATTAGGTCAAGGAAATCTGATTAGTAACTATAATTGGTTAGAGTGGATAGTAAACCTTAATTCGCCTTAGTTAATAATCAATCAACCGTTAATTCTTGCATTGTTATTTTCTGCATTTTATTTTACTTGTCTTTAAATTTCAGTTCTCACATCATAAACACCACCCCCCCTGCGTGTGTGTGTGTGTGTGTGTGTGTGTGTTTTCACTAAGTTAATAAATCTGAACTAAAGTGGTCATAACGTTGATACAAGTCCTCGAGGGATCGACTCTTGCTGTGCTACTATACTATTCTTATCGATTTGTGCACTTGCAAGGATTTTATAACTGTTAGAATTGAATTGCATATTTCTTGTTCTTTAATTCTACCAACACTGACCTTGGCACTTCTAGGACATGACTTGGTGTAATGAGACATAGCTTTGGGACCCGGATGGCCTGATCTGAGGTACTTGGTCTTCGTCTAAAATAGGGCGCACTGGCGCTCTCAGGGCCTAGTTCAGGACCCAATATTAGAATGAGGACATCTCCTTCATTTGAACTCCAATTTGAGTCATTCTTATTCCAGCATTCTTAGAATTGCATTATCTTTCTAACGCATGTACATGTCTCACAAAATAATCACTTTCTACTATGGATGGCCAAATTTCTAACAAAAGACAAGTAAAGGGACCAAATATGACATGAAATACATGTAGGAAATATCACCTAACAAATACCCCCAAACCTAGCTTTTGCTAGTCCTCGAGCAAAACAAAGAATAAAAACTAATGTAAAACTAAAAGAGTCAATCTAATTAAGAATAGAACATTTAAACCCCTAGGTTCACCTAGTAGGAGGAGTTTTTTCTCCTTTTACTTAACAACTAAAACACAAACAAAATACTAAACAGAATACTTAACAAGTTAATAAGGAACACAACAAATAGATCATGTCATGCCAAACCAAAGATATTCCAATTTCAAGTAAGCGCCATGTGTTAAGTGTGAATGCCCTTTACTTCAAGATTTCAAGCTTAAAACAACAAAGTTCAAATGCCTTAGAAAGATTTCGCCTCGACTCTAACCTCACTAGGCAACTCTCAATTTCTCTCATGAGTCCTAAGGTTACATTCTTGCAAGCATATGTGATGAGTTTATGTAAAGGGATAAAATATAATCACATATGAAGGAGCATGAAAGAAATGCAATTTCTGAACATAGATCTTATGAAGTAATTGAAATTTAAGAACATAGAGACATACCTTAACTCCAAGGAAGACTTCCCATAAGATCAATTAGGTCTTCTTTCAAGGGTTGTAATGGGACTAGGCTCGCGGGTTTAGAAGAAGGGGATCGGAATTCAAAAGTCTAGGTTCTGACAAGGCATGACTTAGCATGACTTGGAAACTTGATCTTCTTCTTGGCCCATGGCAAGACTTGGCATTCTGCTCTACGGAATTCCTCAAGTTGAGGCATGATTTCCTTGGATGGTGATTTGTGACTTCTATTCCCATTGACTCACTTGGCTCAACTTAGTATTTTCTTTTGTTTTTTTTTCTTTACACAATTTTTCTTTTTTGTATTTTTTTTCAAACTAAACCAAGATCATGCAATGGTTTACATTGTGTTTTTTTATGTCCAAGTTAGGACTTTGGGTCACTTGGGATGTCTAAGACATTTCCCTTGATATCTACTTCACATTTTGGCCTCGATGAGTTCCACAGCTTGACTTTGATTTTGAACACTTGAACTTGCCTTTCCTTTCCATGTCATGAACTCCATTTGATGCTGCCTTCTCACAACCTAGACTATAGGGTATGGCCAACATTTAGGGCTTTCTACCTAGGGCTTAGGTTATGATTCAGGTGAAAGAAAGTTATAAGTGTTTGGCTTAAAAATGGGTTAGGGAGCATACAAAAGGGACATATATGGCTTTTAGAGGATCAAACATGCATAGCCTACATCACTTTTTATGGTACATCCAACTGAGAATCAAGAGCCTCTACATAAGATGTTAGTTCTTTAAAATTCAATGCAAATTGATAATAATGAGATCAATCAATATAGAAAGAATTGAATAGTGTTTAAGAGTATAACAAAGTAACTCTCTCAAAAAGAAAGGCATTAGGCTCAAAATCTCACATGGGGTAGTCGCCACTAATTTTCTAAAGTTCACTTAAACAAACTCATCTTTTAGCTTAATTTCTTAAAGTTAGGCATTAAGTGAAAAGATAAGGTACAAACTTAAGCATGGCATGGCTCTAGTAGGACACTAATGATTCATTTGAAAATGTAGCTTACTAACAAGTAAAGGACTAAGTTCCTAGCCATGTACCCCCAAACCTAAATGTTGCAAAATTTTGATCCACACCCCCAAACCTAAACTAAACATTATCCTCAATGTTAACACGTGGAAACACTACGATCAAAATAAGTAAACATTGAAAGGAGGCATGCAAAACAGAAAACATAAAGAAAATGGTGGAAGCACAAACCAAGGCTAGGTTGCCTCCTAGGAGCACTGGATTTAACGTCTAGGAAAGATGTGCCTTGCAAGTCAAGCCAATGTACGCATGGCAAGGAGTGCCTTGTCCACTTCTTGGAACATATAACGAGCCTCTCGGTGCATAGTTGTAGCTGCAACATGGGGAAAAGCATTAGGAACACAAAAAGGAATAAACTAACGAGAACGTAGCTTATCTGGAAAGAGATTGAGAAGATATTTGAATGAAAGTGGCTTTTGTCCATTCTCAAATATCCTCCTTCGAAAATGCTTAGGGTGATACGCCTTAGGTTGTGCCAAGTGAATCCCAGAATTTAGTAGCCATGTCCTTGGTCCTTTCCTTCTGAACTTGAAGAGGGGTACCAAGTTGAGGGCTTCAATCACCTTCCTTTTGTTGAACCTGCGAGGGAAAGGTAGAGCATTATTAGTAATTAAATCGAAATTCAAAGCCAAATTCATAACATAAGAATTAAATTTTAGCATTTCAGATTTGAGTTTAGAAGGCTCATTGTGTTCCAAAATCGTGCCCTTGTTCTTGTCCCTTGGTTGAGCCACGGGTTGAGATAGCAAGCGGGGCACAGCTTTGGCATGTGAGTTAGGCACAGCCTGAGGCAGTGATCTGGGTAGCAAATCAGGTGCATCCTGAAGCTGAGTTTGGGGCAGAAACTCAGGCACATAAAGGGGCAGATCATGGGACACGGGAGTGGATTGTGCCGCGGGCTTTGCCACATGCTCAGGCACAACGCTGTGCAAAAACTCAGGATTTGGGCCTGTAACCTCTTCCAAGGCCTATTTGTTCTCAATTGTAGCCCTTTGAGATGGTTTAGGGAGTTCCCCTTCAAGTGGGCCCTTGAAGTACCAACTTTCCAGTACTTGAGGCATCCTGGCTGGCCTGCGGTCTTCCCGTGAAATTCCCGCAGGATTCGCTTCTAAATACAAATCAATAGAAGATGAGCTTGGCTGCGCCATGGTGTTACGAATTGTACATGTTCCTTGCTCTTCAACATCTGCCCAGATATCCTCTTCCCCTTCATCCATCCTATTCTCCTCCTACCATTCTTCATACATTTTGATTTCCAACTTAATCTGAGTAGATTTTGGAGGCAACGCCACATCATGGCATTGAGTGGGAGCCACGGTCTCCATGGAAGATTTTTGAGGTTCTGGCCTTATGATATCCTCATCATCATCAATCATGACTTCACTTGATAGGGAAAGTGCCATATCTACAATTCGGCTCATTTGGACGACAAAATATCCCATTTGGTCCTTGAGAGCAGCAATGGCATGATCTGTTTTTTGTTGATAGGTCGTGGTGCACTTAATCAGATTTTGCTGGAATGTTGTGGTATTATGAATTACATCAGCTATCATGTCTTCCAAGGACCTTCCTCCCATGCCGGGATTGGTTGGTGGAGCATGTTGATACGAATGGACTGAGTTGTCTTGATAATGGAGTCCATGAGATGGAAAAGGGTTAGGAACGGATTAAGTGTTGTTCCATGTGTAATTGGGATGATTGCTCCATCCCTAATTGTATGCATATGAGTATGGCTCGTTCCAAGATCTCCTATCGATGTAAAATTCGTCCATAATTACCTCACAAAGTGACAAACTTGAGTTAGTAACCTAAAGCAATGGACACCGTTGAGGGACAAGTCCCCGACAACTGCGCCAAAAACTTGTTGGAAGAAAAGTACAACAATAAATGTAATACAAATCTTAACAATTATAACCTAACAAGTGCACTAGTCAAAAGATAGAATAGCAGTACAAGCAAGGGTCGATCCCATGAAGACTTCACTCAACGTTGAAGTTCCAATTGATTAGGTTTTTTGAAGCTCAAGTTATCACAGATTAAGGTACTTTGACTCTTTAAAACAGAAAAGAAAAGACACACACTAATTAAATATTCTTTAACACATAACTAAACAAAGACTCTAAACAAAGACTACTAAGACTCTAAATACAAAGACACGAACAAAGGGGGTTTTTAAGTTGAAAGATGCTGAAAATGGGAAGAACTTACAACGCAAGAAAACAGTAAATAATAATGATTGTAATATAATAAAAGGGCAAGTTCAGGTAGTCCCAATCCACACCTAACCACAACGGTTTCCAACTTGGTTTGCAAGGTTCAATTATCTTGTTTCTTTCTTGGTCTAGTGCCCATGCAAGAGCCCTGTTAAGTCTACTCTCACACATTCATTCCTTCTTACTTTGTATGTTTGCAGCTCTTAAGCGCTCTAAACTCCTAATCAATTATGCAATAGTTCACTCAAGATTATGTCACGAATCTCTTAAGTTATTATAACACAAAATAAAGCATTAAGTACAAAAGGAATTTAATGACACTACACAAACCCTAGAAAGTATCGTGCAATCTAGGACTGTCATGGATCTCTTTACAAATTACTTTTACTATAATCCTTGATGCGAAGTCATCTTTTAAGTTATGCAATTAAAATGGCCAGTTTTAAGAACATAGACAAAATATCAGTTAAAGCATTGAATCAATCTACCAAGGCAAACAAAACAATCAAACTAAGCGCCAAAACCAAGTTAAGAAGTTGCCATGGCTAGGGCTTCAAGATCAGCCATAACTTAAGAGAAACTACTCACTACGCATAATGAAAAACATAAACTGAATTGTATATAAAATATTTTGTGAAAGCGTGGTCGTCCAAAGCACTGGACAAGGCCCTCTTTTTATAACGCAAAGGTAGACCTTGTCCTACAAGGAATCCAACTGCTAATCCAAGTGAAACTTGGAATCCTAATTCTAAGTAAAGACCATAAAGTGATTCCTTAGCTTTCAAGGACTAGAATTACATTTAAAACATTAAATTAAAAAAAGCTAATCCTAAAAACATGAAAAAGAAGTCTGAATGCATGTTGGCTTTGGTGTGAACACAAGCGGTCCTGGCTGGCACGCGGTCTTCCTACAGTCAGATGTTGGAAACTTAGAACTTGGCTCTTGGGATGTCTTTGTCACGCCAAGGCGTACCTTAGCACTTGAATAGCTTCTACACATGCCAAAGAGTCTAAAAACACTTCGTGTCTTGATCAAATGGCTAAAGGATGGAAAATGGCCTCACTGGAACTCACCGGGTCAGGTCAGGGACTTGTCTTTGGCACAGTCGCATCTTGTCTCGACATTGTGTCAGGAACACAAGCTTGGGATCATTTAGGTGTGGCGAAGGCACACCTTGGCTGGAACCTTGATTGGGACTTGGCACCTCTGGAACATGTACTCCGTGTCTTGGGCGTGTCTGGGACACGATAAGGGACTTGGATGGAAAGTTCTTGGGACATGTACTCGACATGTCTTGGCTCTGACCTTGGCACTTCTAGGACATGAACTTGGTGTCATGAGACAAAACTTTGGGACCCGGGTGGCCTGAACTGAGGTACTTGGTATCCGCCTAAAATAGGGCGCACTGGCGCTCTCACGGTCTAGTTCAGGACCCAATATTAGAACGAGGACATGTCCTTCATTTGAACTTTGATTTGAGTCATTCTTTTTCCAACATTCATGGAATTGCATTATCTTTCTAACGCCTACACATGTCTCACAAAAGCATCACTTTTTACTATGGATGGCCAGATTTCTAACAAAAGACAAGTACAGGGACCAAATATGACACGGAATACATGTAAGAAATATGACCTAACAGCTTTTTAATAACTACATTGTGAATTGATCTTTAGTGTCTTACTAGAGTCATGCCATGCTTAAGTTTGTGTCTTCTCTTTTCACTTAATGCCTAACTTCAAGAAATTGAACTAAAAGATGACTTTGTTTAAGTGAACCACAAAAAATTAGTGGAGACTACCCCATGTGAGATTTTGAGCCTAATGCCTTTCTTTTTGAGAGATTTACTTTGTACTACTCTTAAACACTATTCAATTCTTTCTATATTGATTGATCTCATTATTCTCACTTTGTATTGAATTTTAAAGAACTAACATCTTAGGTAGAGGCTTATGAATCTCAGTTGGATGTACCATAAGAAGTGATGTAGGATATGCATGTGTGAGCCCCTAAAAGCCATATTTGTCCTTTTTGCATGCTCCCTTAACCCACTTTGAAGCTGAACACTTAACCCTTTCTTTCATCACCCACATTGAAACTGAGGCCTAGAGAGGAAGCCCTCAATCTTGTCCATTCCCTATAGCTTAGGATTTGACAAGGCCGCACCAAATGAAGTTCATGACATGGAAAGGAAGAAAAGCCTTGAAGTGTGAAAAAAAAAATCAGAAACAAGTTGTGGACCTCATCAAGGCCCAAGTTGAAGTTGATATCAGGGGAATGTCTTAGACATCCCAAGTGACCATACGTCCCAAATTGGACAGAAAACACAATGTAAAAAGAGTTATCTTGGCTGAGTTTGAGAAAAAAAAGTGTTTGAAACAAAAGAAGAAAAAAAAATGAAAAAGAGTGAAAATAAAAAAGAAAATAAAAGAATGAGCTAAGCCAAGTGAGCGAATGAAAATCTAATTCAAGTGACCAAACAAGCATGATCTTGGCTTAGTTTGAGAAAAAAAAAATGTTCGAAAAAAAAAAAATTAGAAAAAGAGTGAAAAGAAAAAAGAAAAGAAAACAATGAGCTAAGCCAAGTGAACCAATGAGAATAAAAGTCACAACTCATTATTCAAGGAAATCATGCCTCAACTTGAGGAATTCGGTAAAAGAAAAATGCCAAGTTTGGCCGTGGGCCAAGGAAAATTTCCAAAAGAAGATCAAGTTCCAAGTCATGCTACTTCATGCTTTGTCAGAGCCTAGGCTTTTGAATTCCAATTCCCTTCTTCTAAACCCGTGAGCCTAGCCCCATTATAACCCTTGAATGAAGACCTAACTGATCTTATGGGAAGTCTTTCTTGGAGTTAAGATATGTCTGTACGTTCTTAAAGTTCAATTCCTTCATTGGATCTATTTTCAGAAATTGCCTTTCTTTCATGCTATTTCATATGTGATTATATTTGATTCCATAACATAAACTCATCGCATATGCTTGCAAGAGTGAAATCCTTAGGATTCATCAGAGAAATTAAGAGCTGCCTAGTGAGGTTAGAATCGAGGCGAAAGCTTTCTAAGGAATTTGAAATTTGTTGTTTTGAGCTTGAAATCTTGAAGCAAGGGCATTCACACTTACACATGGTACTTACTTGAATTGGCATATCTTTAGTTTGGCATGATATGATTGAGTTGTTGTGTTCCTTGTTAACTTGTTAAGTATTCTGTTTAGTTTTTTTTAGTGTTTTAGTTGATAAGTAAAAGGAGAAAAAACTCCTCCTACTAGGTGAACCTAGGGGTTTAAATGAACTATCCTTAATTAGAATGAGTCTTTTAGTTTGTGATTTAGTTTTTATTCTTTGTTTTGCTCGAGGACTTGAAAAACCTAGGTTTGGGGGTATTTTTTAGGTCATATTTCCTACATATATTTCATGTCATTTTTGGTTCCCTTAACTGTCTTTTGTTAGAAATATGGCCATCTATAGTAGAAAGTGATGATTTTGTGAGACATGTGCAGGCTTTAGAAAGATACTGCAATTCTAAGAATACATGTTACACCCCACCCCGGAAATCCTACTGGATACTGGAGACACCGGTGCTGGCCGACACCTGGATGCTGAATCCATGTGACAAAGCCCACTAAAAGAATCCGTTTTAGGAAGTTTGGTGAAAGATGAAATAATAAACACTAAAATTACCATTCACCGTGTCAACGGTAACCCATGGCATAATTAAAAATACTTGATGATCATAATTGTAGTATCAAAAACTCAACATTTTTTTACCTAGTTACCCTCTCCAGGAGTGATGTTAGAGCTGTCACCACGTGACTCCCTCCACGTACTTGCGAATTTCCTTTAAGAGATCTGAGGGGTGCAAACAACAATGTGAAAGAACATAAGCTAACCCCTCAGCGCTAAAAACACAAATATCAACAAATATCATAAAGCAAACTAAGCACGGAAAATGAGGTACAACATCAAAACAACAATATAATAATCGAATAACCCCGCAGGGTTAGTAGTCACACACATCCAATCATATTCAACCTAAAAATTATAGGTATTCAGCAACAAACATTCATAAGTAAATCTTCGTACATTGAAGATGACTCAATCACTCGTTGATAACTAGAATGGTGACAACTCGCACTCGTCGTCTCTCTACGAACGATCGTGGTCAACTCGACGTCGTACTCTCGTCGTCTTTCGATGAACGACATCGAACGTCTAAACATCGCACTCGTGCGTACAAATCGAAATCTCAGTAATCGAGGTCACCGCCCACACCATACCCACTGACCACGATAACAGACATCAGCCGGCATGACCCTCGGCTGGCAATAGCCAGCATGTATCATCGATTGGCATATCACGTCCTCAGCCGACATAACCCTTGACTAGCATCAATCGACATGTACCATCGACTGGCATATCATGTCAATAGCCGTCATAAATAATTGGCTGGCATCAGCTGGCATGTATCATCGGCTGGCATCATACACACACATGTATCTTAATGGCACTGTAGCCCACAAGTCACGCGTACGTGACAGGCTGGGTGTCTTCGCCCGTACCACGACGACATGAAGAACTAGCGTTGTTTAACTAGTATAGAGCGAACGCTAGTGAACAATCATGTGGAGGCTGGTATGTGGCCTACACACAGGTACGACACCCGCGGCCACCATATGGTCATACCAAAATTGACACACGTGCTATGCCGACACGACTCCTCGGCAATCATCGCACCGCCATATGGCTCATGTTCTATGTCGGCATGAATCCTGGGCAATCCTCGTACCATAGTACGTACTCCTGTGCTATGCCTGCATGACTCATAGGTAATCATTCCAGAATCATATGGTTCATGTGCTATACCGGAATGAATCCTCGGCAATCATTGCACGATCATATGACTCATGACAACACAACTGAGACATGTGCTATGTCGGCATGAATCCTCATAAATCCTTGCGCCACAACATGACTCTGACAGGACAAAGACTCTGACCATGACACATGACACATATACTAGGTCGGCATGACTCCTCGGTCGTAGCTTCTCGACATTGACTCATCGTCATGTTCGTCGTGTCTGTCGTACTCGTCGTTGCATAACGATACCTCGCGGCACTTACCATCGAGTATCTCGTTCATAACACCTCGGTGAGTCTCACTACTCGTTTTCACCTCCCGAACGTGATATTCGATGGGGTTTCACTAGATTTTTCTCAAGGAGGGCCAAGTTTATTCAAACAGTTCGCCCTTGGTAGATAGGACCCCTTCCAAATTTTTCCTTAGAATCCATGGAAAGTCCTGCTCCCGTCAAACGACCCTTAAGCCTTACACACAATTCTTGAAATAGCCTTACTAGAGTAACAAGACCTTACGAGAATTCTACCAACAGTTTAGCAGAATCTCCCCTATAACTTGGTCAAACCATCTTCCATCTGTCAGACAAAGGTTTTAAATTCTAATCTAACATCCAAACAATCAATATTTAAAACAATTACAGCCAACCTATTCCAAATTTATTGCAACCAATTCACGAACCATTCACTGATCACAACGTGGGTCGTTACATTGGTTGGCGAGTAAATGTATTCTTTACCTTAGTATGTCAGACTAACTAACACTTACTCATAAAAACTTATTTGAGGAGGTGCCTTGAAACGCAAGAATCGGCATTTATGATCATCAACTATAAGTAATCAACTTCACTTCCTAAAACCATGTTCTGATACCAATTGTTACACCCTACCCGGAAATCCTACTGGATACCAGAGTCACCGGTGCTGACTGACACCTGGACGCTGAATCCAAGTGACAAAGCCCATTAAAAGATTGCGTTTTAGGAAGTTTGGTGAAAGGTAAAATAATAAACACTAAAATTACCATTCACCGTGTCAGCGATAACCCCGGGCATAATCAAAAACACTTGATGATCATAATTGGAGTATCGAATACTCAACCGATTTTTACCTAGTTACCCTCTCCATGAGTGATGTCAGAGCTGTCACCACGTGACTCCCTCCTCGTACTTGCGAATTTTCTTTAAGAGACCTAAGGGATGCAAACAACAATGTGAAAGAACATAAGCTAACCCCTCAGCACTCAAAGCATAAATATGAACAAATATCATTAAGCTAACTAAGCACGGAAAATGAGGTACAACATCAAAATAATAATATAATAATCGAAGAACCCCGCAGGGTTAGTAGTCACACACATTCAATCATATTCAACCTAAAACTTAAAGGTATTCAGCAACAAACATTCATAAGTAAATCTTCGTACATTGAAGATGACTCAATCACTTGTGGATAACTAGAATGGTGACAACTCGCTCTCGTCGTCTCTCTACGAACGATAGTGGTCAACTCAATGTCGTAATCTCGTCATCTCTCAACGAATGACATCGAACGTCTAAACGTCGCACTCATGCGTATGAATCAAAATCTAAGTAATCAAGGTAACCATCCACACCATACCCACTGACCACGATAACAGACATCAGCCGGCATGACCCTCAACTGGCATCAGCCGGCATGTATCATCGACTGGCATATCACGTCATCAACCGGCATAACCCTCAGCTGGCATCAGTCGGCATGTATCTTCGACTGGCATATGTCGTCATCAACCGGCATAAATCATCGGCTTGCATCAGTCGGCTTGTATCATCAACTGGAACATCATGTCATTAGTCGGCATAAATTATCGACTGCCATTAGCCGGCATGTATCATCGGTTGGCATCATACACACACACACACAAGTATCCCAATGGCATAGTAGCCGCACAAGTCACGCATAAGTGACAGGCTGGGTGTCTTCGCTCGTACCACGACCACGTGAAGAACTGGCGCTGTTTAACTTGTATAGAGTGAGCGTCGATGAACAAACACGTGGAGGTTGGTCTGTGGCCTACAGACAGGTACGACACCAGCGGCCACCGTATGGGCATACCAAAACTGACACACGTGCTATGCCGACATGACTCCTCGGCATTCATCGCACCGTCATATGGCTCATGTTCTTTTTCGGCATGAATCCTCGGCTATCATCGCTCCGTCATATGACTCATGACTACACGACTATCACATGTTCTATGTCGGCATGAATCCTTGGCAATCCTCACATCACAGTACGTACTCATGTGATATGCCGGCATGACTCATCAACAATCATATGACATATATGCTCTACTGGCATGAATCATCGGCAATCATTGCACGATCATATGACTCATGACAACACAACTGACACATGTGCTATGCCAGCATGAATCCACGGCAATCCTCGCACCATAACATGACTCTGACAGGGCACAGGATTCTAACCATGATAGATGACACATATACTAGGCTAGCATGACTCCTTGGCCATAGCAAGTCGACATTGACTCATCGTCATGTTCGTCGCGTTCGTCGTGATATCTCGCCATGACTCATGTCTTTCGTCGAACGTATCATACCTCACGACTCGACATCGTGATACGTATCTCGGAATCAACCCTCGAGATACCCTAATCCAGTGGTAGTTTATACTCATTCTAGAGTAATTACATTTCATTGATATTTTAACTATCATGGGATCATTCCTCGTGATCTATCACTATAATATTAGTTTATACTCACTACGGAGTAATTACATTACATCACTTCACATTCACCACCGAAGTAAACATATTGCACTTAATATGATAATTATCCAAATAATGATAATTGACTTCAGGCTCAATCATGTCTTATCCATACTCAAATAATCATAACCTAATCATCGTAGGCAATTCACAATAGTGCATTCCCATTCCATAACATACATGTAAGCAACAAATCATACTAACACAAATCCGATTCATATCAATACAATCACATCCATCGATCACATTTTCAATCATTTATCAATACATAATTATAAGTTAGGGAAATATTCCACTCACGGTACGTCGGGGAGAGGTCACCCAATCGTATCCATTATTGCCCGTGCTTCGAGGCATCCACTCCCGGAAGTCCCCACGAGCTCCGTCTCGACCCATACGGCTCTTCAGACTTTCCATTATCATAATGCCTCATACACAAGATGATTAATACTAATAAATCATAATTTAATCATTATCATCAAAACCCTAACCCCCAAAAATTTACAATCTTTAACATTAATCAAAGTAATATGGAACGTCTAGAACTAGTCCTAAATGAACTCCGATGGACTCCAAACCTATACCATTAGATCCAGAACGTCGAAAGCATAAAAAACACGACTAGCCGGAGGCCCGGGCAGGGACCCACGCACCCTCATGCTCCGCCATTCTCCTCATCCTCACTTTGGGTCGCGACTGCATGGGCTACTCGCCCCTATCATAGCCTCGCCAGCGCCTAGCCGGAAATCGCCATTAATGGCCGATTTTGAAGCTTTTCAAACCTCTCCATTTCCTCACCAAATCTTACAACCCTATGTCTAAACTCGTCTACTTGATGAGAGGAACATGAATATGCAGTCCAGGAGTCGAAACACTACCTGTGGCGGCCGAAAATCCCTCGAAAGCCTCAGTGACCCATTTGCTTCGCGGCTTGCTGCGCCGCGTACAGTGGATGGCAACCTCCCGTGAAGACATGGTTGTGATCGCGAGGAGGAGACGAAAAGGATGGTGTTTGTGCGGAGTCATGAGTAGTCGACGTTCGACGGCTGGGTTCTGGGTCTTCCACGAGAAGTCGCGGGAGGGAGGAAGAGAGAAGAAAGAGAGAGGTAAGTCTGACCCCCTCCTGAGAGGATAGAGATAGTGTGTTTTATAATTTAAACTTTTTCAAAATTACCATTACATCCTGATAGTTCTAGACACGTAATTTTCTCGTTCGAACTCCAATTTTGACATGCCACCTGTTTACGTACTCGTGAGTTCGAGCTCTACGTAATGGTGTAAAAAAAACTCCCAAAAACCTCAGCAATCAAAAAGTGTCTTTTGGACCTTTGTGAATTTTAGGGGTAAAATAGTAATTTCGTAATTCCAGACTTTCATTTATGGCCCAACAACCTTCTTTGGCCCTTCTCTCAAGTCCATCTCCATACTATAGTCCTAGTCCAAGCTTTAATCTAACTCGTAATTCTCAGTTATTTAATTAAATTGATTTTCTATTGTTATTTTTTCGGGACGGGTCGTATCAATACTGGAAAAAGAACGACTCAAATTGGAGTTCAAATGAGGGAGATGTCCTCAAATCAATATCGGTTCCTGAACTAAGACCTGAGTGTGCCAGTGCGCCCTTTTTAGGCGGAGACCAAGTACCTCATATCAGGCCATCTAGGTCCCAAAGCTGTGTCTGAGGACCTTCATATCAAAGGCATGACATGCCTTTGTCATGCCACTATCGGATCCAGGTCGTGTCCTTGACATGATCCAATATGCGCCAATGTGTGTCCGCCGTAGTACCAAGTCCAGCTCAAGGTTCCAGCCAAAGCGTGCCTTCGCCAAGCCCCTATGACGCCAAGCTCGTCTCCCTGGCATGTTTTCAAGTCCCAATTCCAGAAGCGGAGTCAAGGCGCAACTGGGCCACAGCCAAGTATCAAGCTCAGGTCAGGTCCCTAACCAGACCTGATAAGTTCAAATAGGGACATTTTCATGCCTGCAGCCATTTGATCTAGACACGAAGTGTTTTTAGACTCTTTGGCATGCGTAGAAGTTATTCAAGTGCTAAGGCGAGCTATGTCGCGACAAAGACATCCCAAGGGCCAAGTTTCCATTTTCAGTGTCTGCCCAAGGACCTGCCCAGATTCCAGCCTGCCTGCCCTGCGGCCAGTTTGAGTTCTCACCTGCCAGCTTGCATTAACACTTCTAGCTATGTTCTGATTGGTTCTCATAGATTTTAGGTTTCTTTGTAATTACTTAGAAGTACAATAAACATTCTAGATTAATCTAGGATAGGGTTTCTAAATCCAGTCCTTGTAGGACAAGGTTTTCCCTTGTCTATATAGGAGGGCCTCTGTTCAGTGTTTTGGATACGCCAACTTAGACACACTTTATTATTTATTTATTTTAGCTATTAGCATGAGGCTTGTTCACGAAGACTTGATTGTGTTCTTGGAGGAGTGCTTGAAGCCGTGCTTGGAGTCTGCCTTCGAGAGTATAATTGGGTTTAATCTTTCACTTTCATATTCAATACAATTAATGTTTATGCTTTTCGTTATGTATAAAGAGTAGTTTACCCTAGGTTAGGGTTGATCTTGAAGCCCTAGCCATGACAACTTCTTAACTTGGTTTTGGCGATTGTTTTGTTTGCCTTAGTAGATTGATTCACTGCTTTAACTGCTATTTTGTCTATGTTCGTAAAACTGGCCATTTTAATTGCATAACTTAAAAGATGACTTTGAATCAAGGATTATAGTAAAAGTAATATGTGAAGAGATCCATGAAAGTCCTAGATTGCACAATACTTTCTAGGGTTAGTGTAGTGTCATTAAATTCCTTTTGTACTTAATGCTTTCTTTTGTGTTATAATAACTTAAGAGATTCGTGACATAATCTTGAGTAAACTATTGCATAATTGATTAGGGGTTTAGAACGCTTAAGAGACCTAAACATACAAAGTAAGAAGGAATGAATGTGTGAGAGCAAACTTAACAAGGCTCTTGTATGGGCACTAGACCAAGAACGAAACAAGATAATTGAACGTTGCAAACCGAGTTGGAAAACGTTGTGGTTAGATGTGGATAGGGACTGCCTTAACTTGCCTTTAATTTGATTACAATTTCTATTATTTACATTGTTTCTTGCATTACAAGTTATTTACTTTGCTAGCATCTTTGGTTACATTGTTGATTCAAGTTCTTGTGGGATTCGACCCTTGCTTGTACCACTATATTTTCTATTGATTAGTGCACTTGCTAGGATATTATTATTAAGGATTGTGTGCATTTACTTGTCATACTTTTCTTCCAACACACATAGGATCTCTAATCCCTAGCCTAAGCCATAATGCCCCTAAAATCCTCTTGGAGCAATTCCAATAAACAAGCAGTAAAGATATCTTCAGCACAAATCTAAAATCGCAAAACCCAAAATGCCCAATCTGCAGACACGACGCCAGACCAGCGATCCTCGAGAAACAAGCATTTTTCGCACTTCTAGAGCAACCTTCACAAGAAGATTGTCGCAATCCAATCCTCGCCAACGCATAATCAAACTCAATGACCCTAAACGAGATCGGCGGATCCCAACCTTTATGCCAAGTAATAATGAAATCGCACCTAAGAAATGTAACGACTCGGACCAGAAATTAAATTATTTTGAGAATTGGACAATTTTACCCTCAGTTTTGGATGGGTTCGGGAGTCACTTTTAGACTGGCAGTACGTTTGGGAATTTTTCTTGGGTTTTTGCGTAGGTCTCGAACTCACGAGTTCGTAGACAGGCGGCACGCGGAAAACGGAGACCCGGTGAGTTCGTTACGGGTCTAGAAGCTTTAGGGGCAGTTTGGTAATTTTGGAAAAGTTGGAACTATATAGGAGATATTTTTCTCTCTCCTCGGAAGATTGGTCCGTCTCTCTCCTACCCGAGTCATCCCTGTGCGAACACCGAAGGCCCATTTTCATCGGATGGAATTTGATCCGATTCGAACGAAAATAAGGTCGGGAGGATCTTCCCCGGGACCCCACGAGCATTTTGGGGTAGTTATTGGAGTGGGAGCACCTCCGTGGGCCACGGACGGAGGAGGGAGGTGAACCGAATCTTCTCGGCCGTTTTCCGGCCAAACCAGGTACGATCTCGGAACTTTGACCTCATATTTGGATTCCTGGTGAAAAGTAGATGAATTTCCATGTGTAGATCGTGAAAAACGGTCAAGAAATGAAGAAGTTAGAAAACCTTGAAAATTGACCAGAAATGGCATTTTCCGGCGAACCAGACGGCGGCGGAGGTGGTTGTCTGGTCATCTTCTCCGGCCAGCCTCCGGCGACGGCGACGGCCGTCCGGTCGTCTTCTCCGGCGAGTCACCGGTGAACGGGTCGAGTTGAGTGAACTGGTCGAGTCGAGTGAACCGGTCGGGTCGAGTGAACCGATCAGGTTGAGTGAACCGGTCGAGTCGAGTGAATCGGTCGGGTCGAGTCGAGTTAGACCGGGTCAGGTCGAGCCGGGCCGGGTTGGATCGGTCCAGGCGTGTGAACACTGTAGCAGGCGCGTGACTGGAGCGTGGCGGCGCGTGAGCGCGTGTTCTGGCCTTCCGGTGGCGCGTGGTGGCGCATGGGACTATTCCCGAAGTCACGGCAGCGCGTGACTAGGGTTTTGGGACGTTCCGGATCAGATTTTGTTGGTTTTGAGGCCATAGGAGTTCATTTAGAGCCCGGTTGGGCAATCCCAGCAGTAACGATTGACCGTGGAGAGGGTTTTGAGCTCGGAAAGTCAAGGTAGTTGGGTCATTATTGTGTAGGTGATTCTTAGGCTAGAGCGTGCATAAATTTTGGGTTGGATTATGTTTGTAAGCGGACTTTTGATTTATAAATTGTAATGCATGTATAAATATCTTTGATTTAAATACTGTTGTGTATGGTTGTATTTATAAATTGTAATGCATGTATAAATATCTTTGATTTAAATACTGTTGTGTATGGGTGCAATGATTTCCTGGAATTTATAATTGATTGCTGGACATTTGTTTTTCCAATATTTCAGTGGAAGTGTGTTGTGAGAAATGATATGGTTGTTGGATTCGGTTTGATATTGTTTTGACGTGGTAATTATTTGGGTCTATGAACCGTAATTGTGATAAATGATAAACAAAATATATAATTGATTTTGGATACAATATCGATTTGAGGGGGCCCAGGAGCCGGGCCTAGGATCCGCTGTTGGCGGTGAACCCCCAATATAAACAAAACCGATTTGAGGGGGCCCAGGAGCCGGGCCTAGGATCCGCTGTTGGCAGTGAACCCCCAATATAAACAAAACTGATTTGAGGGGGCCCAGGAGCCGGGCCTAGGATCCGCTGTTGGCGGTGAACCCGGTGAACCCGGTGAACCCCCAATATAAACAAAACCGATTTGAGGGGGTCCAGGAGCCGGGCCTAGGATCCGCTGTTGGCGGTGAACCCCTAATATAAACAAAACTGATTTGAGGGGGCCAAGGAGCCGGGGTAAGGATCCGCTGAGACGGTGAACCTGGTGAACCTCCAATATAAAAGGTGATTTTGTAAAGAGTTGTGATACAGGACTAGCACACCCCAAGGGATACCCTGGTGGCTAGGGTTATGCCGAATAATGTGATATGATAGCCGAATGTTATTCTGGCAGAGGATACGATATGATAGCCGAGGATAATTTCGACTCTAATATGGTTTGACGATGATTGTCATGTGATTAATCAACCTATGAAAATACTTCGTCATCCGGGTCTGTGGGTTGGTGTGGGCGGTGACCCAGAGTGACGAATTATTGTTGGTTCACAAGTAATAGACCAGTCGGTTGTTTTGTGGTATTCCAGTAGAGATGTCAGCAGTGTCTAACCTACTGACATTGGTGTTAGAGGGCATTCCTATTTGAACCACCACTATTCCGAGGTCTTGGCTTTGACCTGTATACTGTCCTGCGTCTGACAGGTAGGAGTGGTCAGTAAGTACCGAGGTTCTGTCGGGAACCTTGTAAAGTTTAATAAAAAAATTATTCAAGAATAAAGGGTATTTCGGGTATTTAAATTTTGAGGTAAATGAGCTGTCAGACGGGATAAGGGTTCTTTCTGGGTTTCGAGGAAAATTCGGGAAGAGTCCTTACAAGAAACCCTAGCAGAACTATCGGGAGCTTACCCATTTCGTGCCACTAGTATATTTGGATAAGAAATTTTGTATTTTTTTAAATATAATATTATAGGGGATTGATTACATGATACAGGATAGTGACCCACTTTTGATTTTGTTATAAATCAATAATGGGCCACGAAGAAATTGTAAATTACAAGAATTTATAAAAGATCTTTTAATCTTTATCTCTACTATTATAAAGGCAATTGATTAAAAGACCCATATTTATAAGGTCCAATTTATAAAGCCTCAAGTCCATAAAATTGTTTTTAAAAAGTCTTTGACTCTATAGTAGTATTGGATTGCCGATTAAAAATCATGATAGTTACATACGTGCCACTAAATCAATTAGTCCAACCAATATGTAAGTACAATTATTACATGTGCCACTCTATGGGTAGTTGCAGTGTTGCATCTCTCATAGTTGTAGCATCTCGTCTCTCATAATTGTTGTGTGGTATCTCTCATAGTTGCAGTGTCAAATTTTGTCTAGATTAAGACGCTCATCGGGACTATTATCGTTTCTTGGATTCATAATCTTCAAGGCGTTAATTATATATAAATAAATTTATAAAGATTTGATAAATGTTAAAAATAAATTGTCATTATTATTCCAAAACAAACTGCTCCAAAGCTCACTGCAACTATTATTCAAAATATTCTGAATGAGACAAAAAAAACAAAATAAAGAAAAATTAAATTAGATAAAATTTGACCATTATTATCCATGCCTATTTTTCTCTGATTTCTTGATTTTGAGCTGGGTTTGAATGTCTTGCAGCTGGGTTTGCAGAAACCCAGCCTTTTTATCATAGCAAAAATGCAAAGTTGAGAGTGATGATGGTAAATTTGATGTTTCTGGGTTTTAGTTTAATTTTTGGGTTTTGGATTTTGGATTTGAGGGTTCATTGAATTATAGAGGAGATGATGTTGATTTGCAAAGATTACCAAAAAAAAAATTGAAGATGAAGAGAGATGGGTGAGGTTTTGACATAATTGCCCCTCTAGGAAACGGCGTAAGTAACACTGTCAAGATTTTGGTACAACGAAGGTAAACATAATAACTCTTCAAAGTAAAAAGTGGCATGATTTCTTATTTTTGGTGCAAAGTGAGATTTCGCGTCCTGTTCTAAGTGCATTTGAAGTAATAATCCGGAGAAAATGATTAGTCCCATTATAAGTGTGCTTTGAATAGAGAATTAAATAGCAAAAACGTGGATAACAAGTGTGAAAGCTTAGAGTCCAGCTAGTGTTCAGAAAAGCCCAACAATGCCTTTGTTCTTACTGCTGTTGTTCCTAAAAACTCTCCTTATTTTTAGGGGACACTCCCTTAAAATGTGATGATTTTTTTCAAGCTATTTTCTGGAATTCTTTGATTATATACTTAAAATTCTGGTTGTGTACTTCTTTTAAAACACCTCTCTCTCCTCTCCCACCTCTTTCTCACTTCATATTAGCTTATTCAAAAGAAAAAAAATTCGACTGTGCAAACAAATCATCAATCCTCATCCATTATCATACCCCCAATTCACGCCAAATCGCCCAGTTCACGCCAACGCGCCCAGTTCAATCCTTCAATACACAAACCCACCTCCAACAACAAAAAGTCTATAAGGATGAACTTTTGCCACCTAAACCCCCAACATAAGGCAAATCTCAAATATTTTATTATTTTTTCAAGTTAAACAATTGAATATTCTCAATTTATAAGAGGAGTGTTCATAATATAATTTTAATATCCCTAGAAGAGATCATGAATGCAATTAGCCAAATCAATTTTAAATTTTAAATCAAATGGCAAAAAATAATGAAGAATAGAAAGCATAGACATTTGTGTTGATAAATGACAATTAGGAAAAGAAACCACAATCTAAAATCTAAAATCTCAATAAATTATCCAACACAATTTAAAGAAATAGAAATTCCTACTTTATACATATTTTTTATAAATCTCAATTAATAAACCCAACACAAATTTAGAGAGATAACAATCCCTACTTTCTCTCTCCTCGTTGATAAATTTAGGGATCAAGAACCTCTAAAATATAATAATTCTAAAATGAAAAGTGGGATAGAAACTCTGTTAAAGCCCTATTTTCTTTAATAATTCCTAAATTGGGTAAAAAATGTGTTTTAGGAACTCGGATGGAGATGCTCTTAACGGCTACTCAATGAGGGTGACGAAAATGTTGCAATGGAATTGAAAAGGTTGAAGAAATCATATTCTGAATGCAAAGTGAGACATCGTACTTGAATGCATTTTAAATGTTAACCCTTATATCAACTAAGCGCCAGAAGAAATGAGAAGCCCTAAGCCGAAGAGATAGGCCCAAACCTGACAAAAAAAGGGGGAATTGTCCAAAATCCTTCCTTTTCCCAAAACTATCCCAAAATCTCTCATTCCATTATCCTAAATCAAAACAAGAAATTGAAAATTGGGATTTGCACTTTTGCCCCAAGTATAAATAGAAAAGAGGAGAAAAAAAAACCCATTTAGCTTACTTGTTTGTGAAACCGAAGAGCAGAGAAGAAGAGAGCGACAGTTTGTGCGATCGGAAAGAAGGACAGAGGGAGGCGGTAAGGTCTGAAGTTGCGAAGAAGGGGAGAGAGAGGCGCCGGGGTCTCGAGTTTTGAAAGCAGTAGGTCGGGAGGAGTCATGGGTGTTGGTCATCCTACGAAAGACGACGGACGGTGGCGGCGGGTGTTGGTCACAGAAGATAGAAGAAGGAAGGTGACAAGGTATATTGAAAGGTATGTTAAATTCGAAGCCAAAGCTATTATAGGGTGGGCTGGGTATTGAATCATAAGACCAAGGGTTGTAAAATTCAACGGAGAATTCATTCCTAAATTGATTCTTGACTGATTATTGCTTGTTAAGTTAGCAAATTGTTCTTCCTTAATAACTGAAAACGTTAATTAATTGATAGAAAAAAGTAATTTTGGTTTGAAATTGTTAAATCGAAGGGAAGAAATGTAGAGACGTTTAGGGAAGAAATGCAGAGACGTTTAGGGAAGAAATGGTCTAAATTGTTGTTGGATATGTGTTAGAAATGGATTGTGTTAACAACGTTTGGTTATTGGAACATATGTGGTAAATTTTATATTGGTAACTAAGTTGTAGATAATCGGTATATATTTGTCATATAAGTGGTAACTACAGGAAAGAACAAGGCACTGTCACTGACGTAGGAGTAAATAGGAAGTAGATGTCACTCCTAAATCTGCCTTTGTTTTGAAAAATGAATGGTTTTAGTGTTTTTTAATTGTAGATAGGTTAGAGGGTGTGAGTGAAGATATTGAATTCAATAAAAATTGAGAATGTGAATAGGTTGATAGAATTATGTCAGTGGCCTTTTTATAGGATGATGATGATAAGTATGAATTTTGGTATCTGGAGAGAAAAGTAAGTGTTTGAATAAGGGCGAATATTATAATTAATTGACAAGATATAGAATGTTAAATTTGTATTTGATGTAACATTGTATTGGTTACATAAATGGGAAGCAATTACAAGCTAATCGTAGCGGAGGACGATGTATGTTGTTAGGTCATAATTAATACATATTTTTTCCATGATTTAACACTATTTTATTTATGCTTTGTTAGTATTTCGTTCTATGCAATTGGATAAAATAATATATTTGTGAGAAATGTGTAGAATTAGATAGAGCTAGGAATTATGAGAATTTAAGCGAAAAAAACACCTAAATCGGAGTTGTAACGAAGAATTTATAAAAGAAAGAATATTGGCCATTAATTTCGGTAAGCACCTACCAAATCACGCACAAGAGGAGTCAGAAGGCACGTTGACTGCGTTAACCTGACTGCCAAATGAAGATCTTGGCGCGAGTCCACTGACCCTATACTTCCGTTTCGGCGAACTTCCACCGAAGCCATCTCCAAGCCATCTCCCAGCGCCTTTGACCAGCTTTGACTTCGCCTTTTGACTCCCTATTTTCGGTGGCTGACCACAGACACTTGGCCCTGAAGATTCTCCAGTTGGCTGGCGTGTTTTCTCCTTATGTTTAGTGATATTTCAAGTTTGTTAGCACTTGTATCCTTATTTCAAGGGAATTTAAATCCTATTTATTTTTGTAATATTATTTTTACTCTTTTTACATTTAGGAAAGGTTTTTAATTAGTTTTTTAAATTTATTTAGGAAACTTTTTCTTTATAAAATTCAATGTAAACTTCTATTTGTTTAATAATTAATAACTCTCTATAAATATAAGTGGTAGGACCCTATAAAAGGGGGTGTTGGGGGTGGGGGGAGGGGACCAAAATACTTACAGAGCAAAAACACTTTTAGTTTTCTTTTTAGGTTAGGGCTTCTTGAAGCTCTAGCCATTATTATTCTTTAATTTGATTTTGGCGCTTGGTTTGGTTATTACTGTTTGTACTGCTATTTTTGTGTGTTATTGAAACCGGTCCCTTTAATGACATAGGTTATAGATTATTTGCATCAAAAGGTTACGTTAAGCAATAATCTTGTAATTTAACTCATGACATTCCTAGGGTTACCGTGTAATCCCTAGGGTTAATGTAGTGTCTTTAAATTCATTTTGTACTTAATGCTTTCTTTTGTGTTATATTCGCTTAAGAGATGTGACATTATCTTAAGAGAACTATTGCATAATTGATTAGAAGTTTAGTAGCTTAAGAGAACTAAACATGTCAAGTAAGAAGGAATGAATGTGTGAGGGTGAGCTTAAGAGACCCCTTGCATGGGCACTAGGCCAAGTAACAAACATAGTAATTGACCTTGCAAATCAAGTTGGGAAGTATTTGTGGTTAGTGGTGGATTGAGTGCCTTATCGTACTATCTTTATTTATTGCTTTATTTTATGTTCTTTAATTGTTTTATTTTCATTTATGTTAAAACCCCCCATGTGTGTGTGCGTTTGTGTTTTTATTTTATTGTTAAGAAATCTCCGAGTTAATTAATTAATTTAAGTAATTAAGTGGAACATGGTTAAGGAAAGACCTCGTGGGATTCGACCATTTCTTAACTGAATATAATGGGCTTCATATTTATGGTGTCTATTGGAAGATAATTAATTAATCTACTTGCAAGGTTAAACTGACTTGTTGGATAAAATAGACACCATAAATATGAAGCCCATTTTATTCAGTTTAACCTTGCAAGTTGCACAAATCGTGAAGATAGTATAGGAAATAAGCAAGGGTCGAATCCCACCAGGACTTCTTAATAATGTTCCACTTTTAACATAAATGAAAATAAAACAATTAAAGAACATAAAATAAAGCAATATATAAAGATAGTAGACTAAGGCACTCAATCCACCACTAACCACAATTACTTCCCAACTTGATTTGCAAGGTCAATTACTATGTTTCTTACTTGGTCTAGTGCCCGTGCAAGGGGTCTCTTAAGCTCACCCTCGCACATTCATTCCTTCTTACTTGGCATGCTTAGTTCTCCTAAGTTACCAAACTTCTAATCAAATACGCAATAGTTCTCTTAAGATAATATCACATGTCTTAAGTGATTATAACACAAAAGAAAGCATTAAGTACAAAAGGAATTTAATGACATTACACTAACCCTGGGGATTACACGGTAACCCTAGGAATGTCATGAGTTAAATTACAAGATTATTGCTTAACGTAACCTTTTTATGCAATTCATCTATAACCTATGTCATTAAAGTGGCCAGTTTCAATAACACAGAAAAATAGTAGTTCAAACAGTAAAATAACACACCATGGCAAATAGAATAATCCCTCCCTCCCAAGGTTCTAGCACCTCTATTTATAGAGAATTATTAATCTTTAAACAAATAGAAATTTATAAACTAATTAAAAATCTTTCCTAAATATAAAATGAGTAAAAATAATATTACAAAATGAAATAGAATTTAAATCCCTTGAAATAAAGAGACAAGTGCGAACACAAACTTGAAATATCCCTAATAATAAGGAGAATACACGCCAGCCAGCTGGAGAATCTTCAGCGCCAAGTTACGGTGGTCAGCCACCAAAAATAGGGAGTCAAAAGGCGAAGTCAAAGATGGTCAAAGGTGCTGGGAGATAGCTTGGAAATAGCTTCGGTGGAAGAACGCCAAAACGGGAAAGAGAGGCTCAGTGGACGCGGGCCAAGATCTTCATTTAGTGTTCGGCAGCCGTATGCCGAATTGGAGATCAGAGCAGCAGGTCAATGCAGTCAATGCGCCGTCTGACTCCTCTTATGCGTGTCCTTACTGAAATTAATGGTCAATCTTCTTTCCTTCATAACTTATTCATTACAACTCCGATTTAGGTGATTCTTTCACTCAAATTCTCATAATTCCAAGCTCTCTTTAATTCTACACATTTCTTAGAAATATATTATTTTATTGAATTGTATAGAACAAAATACTAACAAAGTATAATTAAAAGGGTATTAAATCATGGATAAAATATGTATTAATTATGACCTAACAAATACCCCCAAACCTATCTTTTGTTAGTCCTCGAGCAAAAAACAGAATAAAAACTAAAAAGACTCAATCTTACTTAAGATAGAACATTTAAACCCCTAAGTGTCCCTAGTAGGAGGAGTTTTGTCTCCTGTGGGCTTACCAGTTACGATACCTACAAACGTTTTATTTAACAACTAAAAACATTAAAAACATAACTCTTTAGCAAATTAATAACAACAAATGTAAGTCTATCATGCTTTGCTAAACTAAAGAAATGCCATAAACAAGAATGTATCATGTGTTAAGTGTGAATGCCAAAACTTCAAGTAATCAAGCTTAAAAATAATTACATCTAAATGCCTTGGAAACATTTCGCCTCGACTCTAATCCTCACTAGGAAACTCTCAATTTTCACTCGAATCCTAGGCTTACACTCTTATCAAGCATATGTGATGGAAGTTATGTAGAGGAAATCAAATATAATCACATATGAATAATCAATGAAAAAATGATAATTTCTGAAAATAGATCTCATGAAAGGAATTGAAAATTAAGAACGTAGATACTTACCTCAACTCCAAGCATAATTTCCCATAAGATTTGTTAGGTCTTCAATTAAGGGTTGTAATGGGGCTAGGCTTGGAGTTAAAGAACAAAGGATAAGGATTGCAAAGAACTTAGGTTGTACCAAGGCATGAAGTGTCATGACTTGAACTTAAATCTTGAACTTTAAGCACTTCTAAGCACTTCCACATGTTTTGAACATTTGTGACTATTCACATATTGAACTTTAATCCAAACTACTTACCTCAATTCCAAAATATTATTTTTCCTTTTTTTCTTTTCTTTCTCTTTTCTTTTTCTTCTTTTTTATTTTTTTATTTTTTTTCGTGAAATTGAACTAAATTGCCTTAACTAAATTGAGATTTCTCTATTATCCAACTTGGATATAATTTTACAATTCCCACACAACAACACTTATCATAATTTTCATAACTTCTTTCTTTCATGAACTTCAATTGGAGTAACCTTAGCACAAACCTAAGTTATAGGGTATGGCCAAAACGTAGGGTAAGTGTTTAGGGTAGGTTATGATTTAGGTGATGAAAGAGAAGGCGTAAGTGTTTGGCTTCAAATTGGCTAATGGAGCACACAAAAGGGTAGGATAAAGGCTTAATGTGGTTAAAACATTCATAGCCTACATAATCTCTTATGGTAAATCAAACTTAGAATTAAGAGTACCAACATAAAAGATTAGTTCTTTAATAATCAATGCAAATAATATTAATTAGATCAACAATTTATGAACAAAAATCGAAGAGTGTTTAAGAGTAAAACAAAGTAAATCCCTCTCAAAGAATGACATTAGGCTCAAAACCTCACAAGGGTAGTCTCCACTAATTTTCTAATTTTCACTTAAACATAATCATCTTATCTACTTAATCACATAAAGTATGGCATTGTGAAGTGCAAGTTATGATACTAACTAAACATGGAATAACCTTAGTAAAGCATTAACGATTAACTTAACATATTCATCCTTATTAACAAGCAAAGAGTAATGAATTTTAAAAAAACAAAAAATAAAAATTTCAAATTTTCTTTTTCGAAAAAAAAAAAAAACCATTTAAAAATTTATTTATTTTTTATTCAAAAATTCCCTTCCCAAGAAGTTTTCCAATTTTTAAATGAAAGTCCACACCCCCAAACCTAAACTGAACATTGTCCTCAATGTGATAAAGCAAAGATTAAATGAAGATAGTAAACTTGAGGCATGGCATCAAACAAAAATAAGAACAAGCAAAAAGGAAAGGAAAGATCAAACAGGTTGGGTTGCCTCCCAATAAGCACGTACCTAAAAAAAATAGAAAACTGAGTTAATCAAACAATCTAAGATAAATGGACACCGTCATGGGACAAAGTCCCTGGAAACGTCGTAAAAAACTTGTTGGATAAAATAGACACTATAAATATGATGCACATTCTATTCAGTTTAACCTTGCGAGTGCACAAATCGTGAAGATAGAATAGCAAATAAGCAATGGTCGAATCCCACAAGTACTTGTCTTAACCATGTTCCACTTAATTACTTAGATTAATTAATTAACTCAGAGACTTATTAACAATAAAATAAAAACACAAATGCACACAAACATGGGGGGTTTTATCATAAATGAAAATAAAACAATAAAAGAACAAAAAATAAAGAAATAAATAAAGATAGTAGGCTAAGGCACTCAATCCCCCACTAACAACAATTACTTCCCAACTTGATTTGCAAGGTCAATTACTATGTTTGTTACTTGGCCTAGTGCCCATGCAAGGGGTCTCTTAAACTCACGTTCACACATTCGTTCCTTCTTACTTGGCATGTTTAGTTCTCTTAAGTTACTAAACTTCTAATCAATTATGCAATAGTTCTTTTAAGATAATGTCACCTCTCTTAAGCGATTATAACACAAAAGAAAGCATAAAGTACAAAAGGAATTTAATGACACTACACTAACCCAAGGGATTACACGGTAACCCTAGGAATGTCATGAGTTAAATTACAAGATTATTGCTTAATGTAACCTTTTGATGCAAGTCATCTATAACCTATGTCATTAAAGTGGCCAGTTTCAATAGTACAAGAAAATAGCAGTTCAAACAGTAAAGTAACACACCAAGGCAAACATAATAATGAAACCAAGCGCGAAAATCAAATTAAAGAATAACCATGGCTAGGGCTGTAACAACCCGGAATTTCAATTATTGGATTTAATTAAATTATTTATGTAAAATGACGATTTTGCCCTTGCTTGTTAAAGGGCATGGAAATCAAGTTTTGTTTCGAAACCTTTTCGGTGGTGTTTTGTATACCGTTGCGTAGGTCTCGAACTCACGAGTTCGTAGACAGGCGGCACGCGGAAAACGGAGTTCGTAGACGAGAGTTATGGGTCTAAATGTGCAAGGGCATTTTGGTAATTTTTGACTTGGGGTAGATATTTTTAACCCCCAAATCAGATATTCTCTGATCCATCTTCATTTTCATCCTTATCATCTCCTTCTCTCTCTCTCTGTGACAAACTCAAACACACCGAAACCATTGAACCCGTGCGAAATTCACCCAAACACCCACAAAAGTCAACATTGATTTCAAGGCCTCATCTTCCAGTTTTGATCAACTAATCGTGTTCTACTCCTTTCCACGATCACAACCGTACCAACCATCGAAGGAAAGGACCACGGAGGAAGCCGAACCGAGAATAGGAAGTTTCGGACTTTCCGATCGATTTTCCGGCTAGCACAGGTATGTGTTTGATGTTTTAAGCTCATATTTGGATTCCTGGGTTTGAGTAGATAGATTTAGACGTAAAATTCGTGAAAAATGGTTGAGTTTTGAAGAAGTTGGAAAGCTTGGAGTTTCGGCCGGAAATGGAGGATTCCGGCGAAACCAGACGGCGGCGGAGGTGGTGGTCCGGTCATCTTCTCCGGCCAACCTCCGGCGACGGTGACGGCAGCCGGTCATCTTCTCCGGCGAGTCGCCGGTGACCGGTCAGGTTGAGTTGAACCGGTCCGGTCGAGTGAACCGGTCGGGTCAGTTGAACCGGTCGGGTCGAGTTGAACCGATCAGGTCGAGTGAACCGGTCAGGCCGAGTTGGACCGGGTCGGGCCGAGTTGGACCGGGTTGGACCGGTCCAGGCGCGTGGGTACTGTAGCAGGCGCGTGACCGACGCGTGAGGGCGCGTGGCGGCGGGTGAGCGCGTGTTCCGACCTTCCGTCGGCGCGTGGCGGCGCGTGGGGCCGAGTCTGAGGTCACGGTGGCGCGTGACAGTTAGTGTTTGACGTTTCGGACCTGTTGGCGCAGGTTTCGAGTCGATCGGATGTCGTTTAGGGGTTGTTTCGGACGTTTTAAGGTTGCTGCGTTTTCTAGGACAGCATCGTTAGACTCCCGGGATTTATGGGGTTTATACTTAAGATTATTATTATTAGCTGGTAATCCCGATTATTAATTTGGACAGGCGATACTGCTCCAGGAACCTCAGGGGAGCGTACAGTTCGGGATTGAGCGTGCTTGAACAGGTTTGTGAGTGGACTTTGATTTATAAACTATAATGCATGCATAAATGTATCTTTGATTTAAATACTGTTGAGTATGAGTGAAATGAATTTCTGGATTTTAGAAATGATGCTGGACACATATTTTACAATATTTCTGTGAAAGTATGTTTTGAGAAATGGCCTGATTTGTACTCGATTTTGATATCGTTTTGACGTTGTGACTATTTGAGTATGTGATTTGGGTTGAGACCCATAATTGTGATTTTACCGATTTTGGCCATAAAATGATATTTGCAAAGAATTTGGCTAAGGCCGCGAGACAAAGATTTCGAAGTATGGATTTGATTCACTGATTCCCGTCCCGATGATTGTTGTTGCTCTGACTGGTGTTGAGGAGCATGACTCTACCAGTTGTTGAGGGTTCGGACCTTAGGTGTTGAGGAGTATGTCTCCGTCGGGTCGCGAAACTGTCTATGCATAGTACAGATATTACAGACAGTACATATGGTACACAGAGTTGTACAGATTTGAACACATCTCAAGGGATACCCTGATGTGTTATGAATATGTCGGGAACAGTGAATTCTTGATTTTGAGATATTTGCCAAATGGAACCAAATGATTTGAAATTGAGATATTCGTGAGTTTGAACCAAATGATTTGAATTTGAGATAATTTGTGTCCAGATTGAATTAAATGATTTTAAACTCATTTGAAGAGAGTTTTCAAACCAAATTGTGGATCACGAGGTATTTTCATTATACAGATTTTATGTGAGTCCAATTAAATGGTTTTAAAGATAAATGTGAATTTTGGATGATTTACATATGATGCTTTTATATGATAAATTGTTTTATGTTATGCATGCATGATTTTATAAATGGAGGGGAAGAAAGGTAATTCTTCGAAAAGGAATTTATAAATGATTATTTTTGTCCACTCACAACTTTTGTGTTTAAATCCCCCTTCAGGCAGTTGAGTAGAGTTGACGCGAACATTGATCTCGAGGCTGAGGCAATAGGATTCTGACTGCGCGGTGTTGTATATTTAAGTAGGATATCTAAATTTTACTCTTAATCCTACTTAGACGCTCTGATATTATGTTGTATTTGTTTAGTCGTAAATTACGGGAATTATTGAGTGCTTAAGTCCCTTGTCTGACAAGAGGAAGTATTTATCATGGTTATTATAATTTGTATGGATTGAAGGGTATTTTGGGAATATTTTCTTAGGTTGTCAGACGGGATCAGGGTTCTTCCCGGGTTTCGAGGGGAAATTCGGGACGGGTCCTGACAATTGGTATCAGAGCACTAGGTTAAATTCCTGTAGACTGTACACTACGTGTACAATTATCTTGGTATTGATGAGTTATAGTTCCTAACAGCGTAATGCCTCCGAGACGCGAGTTCCGTCAACAGTCGAAAAATATTGGGGGACACACCTGAACCTACAGTGGAGCCTGATATGAGGCAGACACTGGAACAATTAGGTCATGCGTTGACTTCTGTACTTCAGAGTAGGACTGCTACCGAATGTTCATACATTGAGAGAGCCTAGAGACTAGGGGCTACCGTATTGATGGGCGAGTCTAGCCCAGAGGATGTAGAAAATTGTCTCCGATTGGTTGGGACATGGGTATTAGTACTCTTACTGGGAATATGTTAGTGGCGAATCTCGTGATTCGAAATTGTCCAGTGTTAGTGGAAGGTCATGCATTAGAGGCAGATTTAATTCCCTTAGATATTTTTGATTTTGATGTGATTCTGGGGATGGATTGGTTGACTATGCACCATGCCTCTATTGATTGTTATGACAAGAGAGTGGATTTCCGGAGTCCAGGTTTACCGGAACTTACATTCAGAGGAGATCGTAGGGTACTACCCTGTGGAGTGATGTCAGCTTTGACTGCTGAGAAATTGCTGAGGAAAGGTTGTGAGGGTTACTTGGCTCATGTGTTTGATTCTCGGGATACTCCGATGAGAGTAGAGGATATTCCAGTGGTGAGTGAGTTCTCTGATGTGTTTCCAGATGATCTTCCGGGATTACCACCTCACCGGGAGATTGAGTTCACCATCGAGCTTTTGCCAGGTACTCAACCTATCTCACAGGCACCGTATAAGATGGCACCGGCAGAATTGCGAGAGTTAAAGACTCAGTTGCAGGACTTGGTGAATATGGGATTTATTCGCCCAAGTGTTTCACCTTGGGGTGCACCAGTGTTATTTGTGAGGAAAAAGGATGGTGGGTTGAGGTTGTGTATCGACTATCGGAAGCTAAACATGGCTACGGTGCGGAATAAGTATCCTTTGCCAAGGATAGATGATTTGTTTGATCAACTTAAGGGGGCAAGATATTTTTCGAAAATTGACCTTCGATCCGGGTACTATCAGTTGAGGATCAGAGAAGGGGATGTTGAGAAAACAGTTTTCAGGACTCGTTATGGTCATTATGAGTTCCTGGTGATGCCTTTTGGGTTGACTAATGCCCCAACAGCATTTATGGATTTGATGAACAGGGTGTTCCAAAAGTATTTGGATCGGTTTGTGATTGTGTTCATTGATGACATCTTGGTGTATTCGAGGAGTGCTAAGGCACATGAGAAGCACTTAAGGTTGGTGCTGAATATGCTTAGGAAAAAGCATTTGTTTGCCAAATTCAGTAAATGCCAGTTTTGGTTGACCGAAGTTGGATTCTTAGGTCATGTGATTTCGGCTGAGGGTATCAGCGTAGATCCCCAAAAGATTGAGGCAGTGGCAAACTGGGAGCAACCGAGGACAGTGACAGAGGTGAGGAGTTTTCTGGGTTTGGCAGGATATTATCGACGGTTTGTAGAAGGATTTTCTACGATAGCAGGGCCGTTGACTCGATTGACGAGGAAAGGAGTCAAGTTTGATTGGGGAGCTGATTGTGAACAGGGATTTCAGGAGTTGAAGAGGAGGTTGACTTCTGCTCCAGTATTGACCCTTCCTGATGATACTGGGGGATTCGAGGTGTATAGTGATGCCTCATTGTGGGGTATAGGCTGTGTGTTGATGCAGCATGGAAAGGTGATAGCGTATGCTTCTAGACAACTTAAACCCCATGAGTTGAATTACCCCACACATGATTTGGAATTAGCTGCAGTGGTGCATGCATTGAAAATATGGAGACATTATTTGTACGGGGAGACGTGTCGGATCTTCACCGACCATAAGAGTTTGAAGTACTTGTTCACCCAAAAAGACCTGAATCTGAGGCAGAGAAGATGGCTTGAGTTAATAAAGGATTATGATTGTACTATAGAGTACCATCCAGGGAAAGCCAATGTTGTGGCGGATGCTTTAAGCAGGAAATCCATGGGTTCTTTAGCCCATTTGTATACAGTCTACTTACCATTACTGGTAGAGTTCCGTAGAGCAGGGATAGTACTGGACATGGATAGCCAGGGGGCTTTGTTGGCTAGTTTTCATGTGAGGCCTGTGCTGATTGATCGGATTATTGAGGCTCAACTCCAGGACCCTACATTGTGCATTATCAGGATGGAGTTAGAGGCTGGAAACAGGCAGGACTATGCGCTTTGGGATGATGGAGCCTTGGTTAGGGATGGCCGATTATACGTACCGAATGAGCTGGAACTAAAAAGGGAAATTCTTGATGAGGCTCATAGTTCGGCTTACGCTATGCATCCAGGAGGTACCAAGATGTATCATACTCTAAGGGAATACTATTGGTGGACTGGGATGAAAAAGGAAATTGCTGAGTTTGTGAGTAGATGCCTGACGTGTCAGCAAGTGAAAGCAGAGAGGCAGAAACCATATGGGGCACTTCAACCATTACCTATTCCGGAATGGAAGTGGGATCACATTACGATGGATTTTGTGTATAAACTTCCAAGAACACAGAAAGGACATGATGGGATATGGGTAATTGTTGATAGACTCACGAAGTCTGCACATTTCTTGCCAGTGCGGGAAGATTTTCGGATGAGTCAGTATGCCAAATTGTTCATTGATGAGATCATACGGCTACATGGGACTCCAGAGTCCATTGTTTCGGACAGGGATCCTAGATTTACCTCCAGGTTTTGGCGGAGTTTGCAGAAGGCTTTTGGCACTACATTGCATTTTAGTACAGCTTTTCATCCTCAGACGGATGGTCAGTCTGAGAGGACAATCCAGATTTTGGAAGATATGATGAGAGCTTGTGTACTACAGTTTAAAGGAAACTGGGATTCACACCTGGCTCTGATGGAATTTGCTTATAATAATAGTTATCAGTCGAGTATTGGGATGTCTCCTTTCGAGGCACTGTATGGGAGACAGTGCAGGACACCTCTATGCTGGAACGAAGTGGGTGAAAGGAAACTGTTAACACCAGAGTTGGTTGATACGACTGAGGAAAAGATAAGGATCATCAGAGAAAGGTTGAAGACAGCTCAGGATCGCCAGAAGAGCTATGCAGACCGCAGAACTAGAGACCTTGAGTTTGAGGTTGGTGACTGGGTGTTCTTGAAACTATCACCTTGGAAGGGAGTTGTACGTTTTGGTAGACGAGGAAAACTGAGTCCTAGCTACATTGGTCCATATGAGATTCTGGTGAGGATAGGACCAGTGGCATATCGTCTTGCTTTACCATTGGAACTATCCAGAGTTCATAATGTTTTCCATGTATCTTTGCTCCGGAAATATCTGTTTGATGAGTCTCACGTATTGGGAGAACAACCACTTGAGCTGAAAGATGATTTGACCTTTGAGGAGCAACCGGTGCAAATTTTGGATTGGAAAGAGAAGGTATTGCGCAGAAAGAGTATTTCTCTAGTTAAAGTGTTGTGGAGGAATCATAACGTGGAGGAAACCACGTGGGAAACTGAGGAACTAATGCGGACGCAGTATCCTTATTTGTTCCAAGGGTAGAGTTGAATTTCGGGGACGAAATTTCTTAAGGAGGGTAGATTGTAACAACCCGGAATTTCAATTATTGGATTTAATTAAATTATTTATGTAAAATGACGATTTTGCCCTTGCTTGTTAAAGGGCATGGAAATCAAGTTTTGTTTCGAAACCTTTTCGGTGGTGTTTTGTATACCGTTGCGTAGGTCTCGAACTCACGAGTTCGTAGACAGGCGGCACGCGGAAAACGGAGTTCGTAGACGAGAGTTATGGGTCTAAATGTGCAAGGGCATTTTGGTAATTTTTGACTTGGGGTAGATATTTTTAACCCCCAAATCAGATATTCTCTGATCCATCTTCATTTTCATCCTTATCATCTCCTTCTCTCTCTCTCTGTGACAAACTCAAACACACCGAAACCATTGAACCCGTGCGAAATTCACCCAAACACCCACAAAAGTCAACATTGATTTCAAGGCCTCATCTTCCAGTTTTGATCAACTAATCGTGTTCTACTCCTTTCCACGATCACAACCGTACCAACCATCGAAGGAAAGGACCACGGAGGAAGCCGAACCGAGAATAGGAAGTTTCGGACTTTCCGATCGATTTTTCGGCTAGCACAGGTATGTGTTTGATGTTTTAAGCTCATATTTGGATTCCTGGGTTTGAGTAGATAGATTTAGACGTAAAATTCGTGAAAAATGGTTGAGTTTTGAAGAAGTTGGAAAGCTTGGAGTTTCGGCCGGAAATGGAGGATTCCGGCGAAACCAGACGGCGGCGGAGGTGGTGGTCCGGTCATCTTCTCCGGCCAACCTCCGGCGACGGTGACGGCAGCCGGTCATCTTCTCCGGCGAGTCGCCGGTGACCGGTCAGGTTGAGTTGAACCGGTCCGGTCGAGTGAACCGGTCGGGTCAGTTGAACCGGTCGGGTCGAGTTGAACCGATCAGGTCGAGTGAACCGGTCAGGCCGAGTTGGACCGGGTCGGGCCGAGTTGGACCGGGTTGGACCGGTCCAGGTGCGTGGGTACTGTAGCAGGCGCGTGACCGGCGCGTGAGGGCGCGTGGCGGCGCGTGAGCCCGTGTTCCGACCTTCCGTCGGCGCGTGGCGGCGCGTGGGGCCGAGTCTGAGGTCACGGTGGCGCGTGACAGTTAGTTTTTGACGTTTCGGACCTGTTGGCGCAGGTTTCGAGTCGATCGGATGTCGTTTAGGGGTTGTTTCGGACGTTTTAAGGTTGCTGCGTTTTCTAGGACAGCATCGTTAGACTCCCGGGATTTATGGGGTTTATACTTAAGATTATTATTATTAGCTGGTAATCCCGATTATTAATTTGGACAGGCGATACTGCTCCAGGAACCTCAGGGGAGCGTACAGTTCGGGATTGAGCGTGCTTGAACAGGTTTGTGAGTGGACTTTGATTTATAAACTATAATGCATGCATAAATGTATCTTTGATTTAAATACTGTTGAGTATGAGTGAAATGAATTTCTGGATTTTAGAAATGATGCTGGACACATATTTTACAATATTTCTGTGAAAGTATGTTTTGAGAAATGGCCTGATTTGTACTCGATTTTGATATCGTTTTGACGTTGTGACTATTTGAGTATGTGATTTGGGTTGAGACCCATAATTGTGATTTTACCGATTTTGGCCATAAAATGATATTTGCAAAGAATTTGGCTAAGGCCGCGAGACAAAGATTTCGAAGTATGGATTTGATTCACTGATTCCCGTCCCGATGATTGTTGTTGCTCTGACTGGTGTTGAGGAGCATGACTCTACCAGTTGTTGAGGGTTCGGACCTTAGGTGTTGAGGAGTATGTCTCCGCCGGGTCGCGAAACTGTCTATGCATAGTACAGATATTACAGACAGTACATATGGTACACAGAGTTGTACAGATTTGAACACATCTCAAGGGATACCCTGATGTGTTATGAATATGTCGGGAACAGTGAATTCTTGATTTTGAGATATTTGCCAAATGGAACCAAATGATTTGAAATTGAGATATTCGTGAGTTTGAACCAAATGATTTGAATTTGAGATAATTTGTGTCCAGATTGAATTAAATGATTTTAAACTCATTTGAAGAGAGTTTTCAAACCAAATTGTGGATCACGAGGTATTTTCATTATACAGATTTTATGTGAGTCCAATTAAATGGTTTTAAAGATAAATGTGAATTTTGGATGATTTACATATGATGCTTTTATATGATAAATTGTTTTATGTTATGCATGCATGATTTTATAAATGGAGGGGAAGAAAGGTAATTCTTCGAAAAGGAATTTATAAATGATTATTTTTGTCCACTCACAACTTTTGTGTTTAAATCCCCCTTCAGGCAGTTGAGTAGAGTTGACGCGAACATTGATCTCGAGGCTGAGGCATTAGGATTCTGACTGCGCGGTGTTGTATATTTAAGTAGGATATCTAAATTTTACTCTTAATCCTACTTAGACGCTCTGATATTATGTTGTATTTGTTTGGTCGTAAATTACGGGAATTATTGAGTGCTTAAGTCCCTTGTCTGACAAGAGGAAGTATTTATCATGGTTATTATAATTTGTATGGATTGAAGGGTATTTTGGGAATATTTTCTTAGGTTGTCAGACGGGATCAGGGTTCTTCCCGGGTTTCGAGGGGAAATTCGGGACGGGTCCTGACAAGGGCTACAAGTGTTTCCTTGTTCGCGGGAAGGTTTAGCAATTCACTGCCAATGATTTCTGTCTCATAACGGGGCTTAAATATGGGGATAAAATCAATAAGCCAGCGGAGGGTGCAACCTCACCAAGATTGGCTAGAAGGTACTTCAAGAATATGAAGAAGTAACGATTTCGGAGTTGGTGAGTGCCTTCAAAAATTGCCGGAGTAAAGAGGATGCATTCAAGTTAAGGCTGTTGTATTTTGCTAAAACATCCTTTTTGGGAGGGTGCCAAGTGGGAGGATAAATGAGGACTTTTTAAGATTGGTTGAGAATCTGGAAGACTTGAATAATTAGCCATGGGGGTCGGAATCTTATACGAAAATGAATTTATCCCTAGCTAGAGTTCTAGTTCAGGGTGACAAGAAGTGGACACCTCGTTGTTTGCCAAAAGAGGACAGAAAGGAAAAAAGATGAAGGAGAGCGAAAAAGGGAAGGTTGTTGCAGGTAGTTCAAAAGGGGCGAAGAGTAGGAAGGATTCAGACAAAGTGAGTGATGAGGATGATGAGGTTGAAGAAGAAGAAAATGAAGAAGAAGATAAGGAAACTGATGCAGAGAAGGAGGAAACTGAGGAGGAAGCTGTGAACACTATGTCAAAAGAAGCTGAAAAGAAAGCAGGAAGAGGGAAGGCCAAAGTGGAAGACGGTGAGCTGGAGTGCCTGAGGTCAAACAAATTGTGTTATAAAGTCAGAGGGTTTTCTCATGCATTCCAGGTAAGATATCAAAAACTAGTTCCTCATTTAATTGGTACTAACCGAAAATGTATGAATACCTATAATTTGTGATTATTATTTGATCTAACCTTAAATACATATGATCTTGAAGGTGTGGGTATTTGAGTCCCTGCCGTTTCTGCGAGACAATGGGTACGTGAAGTTGGGGAGAATTTATAGAGTGCCCAGATTACTCCACTGGTCTTCGATCAAAGTCATCACATTTCATAGTGTTTACAACAACTTGTTTAAATACGAAAAGGTGAATAGGAAACACTTTGAAATAATTTTATGAGAAATTGAACTAATCATATTTAATAAGAGTGAGGCATCTTAATGGTGTTGGTAACTAACAAAAGTAGTATTGTTCAGGCGGAGGTGTTGCCGCTGGTTCCAACTACTACAGAGGTTGAGGCAGGTTTTTGGTCAAGAGGGAGTGAGCCAAGAGAAGAAGGAAATGAAGGAATGGATGGGGACACATATATTTAGTTCTCAATGGTCGAACACAAAGATGTTGACATTCTAGAACTGCAAATACCAGTTGGGCTTGATGTGGGAGAGCTACGGCATCTGGCAGTTGAATTGGCAACTTCAGTTAAAATCTTGTTCTATGAGAATGCAAGCTTGAAGCGTCATTTGAGCTTGGTTGAGGAGTCTCGGGATTTAGCAGAGGCCAATTTAAAGCAGGCAGTATTTGAGAATTTAATGATGAAATAAATGTTGAAAGTAAAGGAACAACTTAAGAAGCTCAGGGGAAAGGCTTGAGAGTCTACAAATACGGGCCTAACCAATGATTTTGGTTTTACTACACCTACAGGAGCCGGGTGTTCCAGTCCTTCTCGACATGTCCTAGAAGAACCAATGGTGACATTGGATGAAGATATAAAGGATGGAAAAACAGCTACGGTGGGAGACGGAAGAGGTCTAGTTTGCAAAGGGGGCTGTACAGATTGAAGAAGAAGCAGCAGAGAAAGTGGTTGTAGATTCAGAGGAGGCGAGGACAGTTGAAGTTGGACAGCCGGAAGCTGTCAGGTGTTCCAGTGCGGGTGGACAATTAGGTGGAGTAGCAATTTTACAAGTGCTTTTAGAGATAGAGGGGGCGATGACACGTGAAGGAGTACCGAAGGAAGATGCAGGCAAGCAATTTGATGTCAAGGATAGTGATGGGGCGGATGGTGGTAATCAAGAAGTGCATGTACATGATTTGGACAGTAGTGAAGTAGAAAATGCAATTAGGGTGGACGGGGATAAAGTGGAAGTCGATGTACAAGAAGTGGATCCTACTGAGAAAGTCTTGGACTGTCCTACGGTGGAAACTGGAGCAGAAGCTGCCAAAGTTGCAGCAACTGAGAGCGTTGGTTTAGTTTCGGGAGGAGAAGCTGTTAAGTGTTCAATTGTGATTCCGAATCAGGTTAATTCTGCCAAGGGTAGCAAGCAAATGTTGAAGAAACTTGCTTCCAAGTTGAAGGCTACTATGAAAAAAGGAAAACATCACCCTCAGACACGGTTGTTGAGGAGGCAGCAGAAGTTCTGGTTGGTCCAAGTCTCCTAAGCTTGTCATTAGCATTGTGGATAGCAGAGATGTTGGAAAATTACAGCGGATGAAAAGGAAAGGACCAGCACTTTGCTCACCCTTCACAAATCCACCGAAGAAAAAGGCCCGGAGAACAGCCGAAGAGAAAGAGGACATTGCACATACTGCAGAGGAACTACACTTGTATGATCCTTCATCTGAAATTCCGATGGAGGATGTGGACATATTGGTTAATTGATTTGGTGTTAAGTCTCCTATATTATGTATCAAACTAATATTAATGTTATAATGTTAGTTAACTGTGAAACTAATTGGATGCAAATATGAGGTTGATTTGGAGATTCTACTTGTGCGATTGGACTTTTTCCTGACGCTGTTTGACATGGAATAGTAGCTATCGGATGAGGTTAGATCTTTCGCCTTGAAAGACTTATTCAGTTTAGGACATGAAATGAATGTATAGATTATTTAATTTGAAACATACTGCAGCAATTGGAGGTCTCCTTGTATCTGATGAGGAAGAGGTAGTTTGAGAACCCGGATTTGTAGTGCAAAACATGGACGACAACTGATATGTGGTTCCAGGTAATATTAGGAAATGGTGAATTTAATGTGACACCATACTATTGGTTGAGAACTTGTGATAAGTTGACTGAAATAAAATGATGTGTATGTTACGATGTTTTCAACAGCGGTATCTTGAAAAAGTGGAGGATGTTTTGCCATCTCTGGAGAAGCTGGCTCAAGGAAATGCAAACCCACTAAAGTTTGCAAAAAATTTCAATCAAGTCAACGCCCGGTACCCTAAATTATATGGTCTTCCGTGGTCAGGTGTATCAAAAGTGTACCTGCACTATTCATTGGGAAATGATCATTGGGTTTTAGCCGAATTGGATTTGCAGATGCGGTGCATGTCAATTTATGATTACATGGTGTCCAAAAAAAAACCCAAAAAGCTGGAACTTGCATGTATGCCACAAACCCACACGCTGCCCCAAGTGCTAAGTTCAATGAACTTCTATGCTAGGTTGCTTGAACCACATATGGCAAAGCCATGGGCGCTCGTTCGGGCCACACAAGTTCCCCAACAAAGCGATGAGTAAAGTTTCTAAGACTTTCTTTTTTTGGTTATGAATTTAGTTCATAGAGTGTATGAGATAACACATTAGGTCTCACATATTGCAGTTGCAGCTGTGGTGTATTTTCCATTCGGTTTTTTGACTTCTTGGTTTCAAAAAACTGCATTCAAGGGTGCTGATCCCATGATTATATACTCCAAATGCGGTTAAAATTGGCAGTTGAAGTAATGTGAACGGCGGCATATTGTTAGTCATGTTTATTACAAATTGTAGCAACGTACTTTTTATTATGATGAAAGTTTGAATATGCATATGTAATATGCTGGACTAATGGTTCGAAGCATAACTTAACCCATTTTACATCATAATCTTTGTTGTTGCTAGTTTGAAAATTAGGACAGTTTTGAACATGTGGAATGAGAAGTACATTGGTTTTTTACTAACAACCTTTGTATTGTGATGGCTTATGGTTGGAAACTAATGTAGTTCAATTGTAAATATAAATATTTTTTACTTTGGTAGGCAAAATTTGAAGTTGACTACACTATATTAGTTGTGCATTATGACGTTATTAGGTTTGTTCCAGAGGTGTAACGGTCCATAACTTGCTGGTTTGATGTAGGATAAGGAGGTTTATGTTTTGCATTCATAGGTTTGATTTTGATGGTACAACTAGTACAGTGGAGTTCAGCTGCAAGTGTGGTATATAAACGGTATCTAACATGTATATAAGTGGTATATAAGCGGTATATAACAGGTATATACCTGCTTCATAAGTGGTAGAATCCAATTTACAAATTAAGAAACTATCTCATACGTGCAAGGTGATTGGTTGTAGTCAATTCAAGGTGTAGGACACATAAGGGAAGTACGTGGGAGTATGAAATCAAGAACATTCCATGAGTATTTGGTCCTCCTCTCTAATGGTCTGTAAGCGATATATAAGTGGTCTATAACTCCTCGCTAACTGTCACTTATGCGGAATATAAACGGTATATAACATGTATACAAGTGGTATCTAGGGGGACAGTTTCCAAATTAGAACATAATTTACCGGCTCCTACATTGAATTTGAGGTAGGCTTTGCAAGATGATTGGTTGTAGTCATTTCAAGGTGTAAGAAACATAAGGGAAATGCGTGGGAGTATGAAATCAAGTGTGTTCCATTAGTATTTGGTCATCTCCTCTGATTGCCAATTAAATAGGATATACAAGTGATCCATAACTGCTCGCAAACTGGTACATAAGGGGTATAAAATCGGTATATAAACGGTAGATAACATGTATATAAGTGGTATCTAAGGGAACAATTTCCAAATGAGAACATAATTTACCAGCTCCTACCTGGCAATTGAGGTAGGTTTTGCAAGCTGATTGGTTGCAGTCACTTCATGGTGTAGGAAACATAAGGGAAGTTCGTGGGAGTATAATATCAATTGCGTTCCATTAGTATTTGGTCCTCTCCTCTAATCGTCTATTAAATTGGATATACAAGTGGTCTTTAACTGCTCGTTAACTGGTACATAAGCGTAATATAACCGGTACACAAATGGTACATAACATGTATATTAGTGGTATCTAGGGGGACAATTTCCAAATGAGAACATAATTTACCGACTCCTACGTGGCATTTGACGTAGGCTTTGCATGCTGATTGGTTGTAGTCACTTCATGGTGTATGAAACATAAGGTAAGTGCATGGGAGTATAAAATCAAGTGCATTCCATTAGTATTTGGTCCTCTCCTCAAATCTCCGATTAAATAGGATATACAAGTGGTTTATAACTGCTCGCTAACTGGTACATAAGCGGTATATAACTGGTATACAAACGGTAGATAACATGTATATAAATGATATCTAGGTGGACAGTTTCCATATGAGAACAAAATTTACCGGCTCCTACGTGACATTTGAGGTAGGCTTTGCAGGCTGATTGGTTGTAGTCACTTCATGATGTAGGAAACATAAGGGAAGTGCGTAGGAGTATGAAATCAAGTGCGCTCCATTATTATTTGGTCCTCTCCTCTAATCGCCTATTAAATAGGATATACAAGTGGTCATTGCTCGCTAACTGATACATAAACGGAATAGAACCGGTACATAAACCGTAGATAACATGTATATAAGTGGAATCTAGGGGGACGGTTTCCAAATGAGAACATAATTGACCGGCTCCTACATGGCATTTTAGGTAGGCTTTGCAAGCTTATTGGTTGTAGCCACTTCAAGGTGTCGGAAACATAAGGGAAGTGTGTAGGAGTATGAAATCAAGTGTGTACCATTAGTATTTGGTCCTCTCCTCTAATCTCCTATTCAATAGGATATACAAGTGTTCTATAACTGCTCGCTAACACGTACATACGCGGTATATAACCGGTATATAAATGACACAAAACATGTATATAAGTGGACATTTTCCAAATGAGAACATAATTTACCGGCTCCTACGTGGCATTTGAGGTAGCAAGCTGATTGGTTGTATCAACTTCATGGTGTAGGAAACATAAGGGAAGTGCGTGGGAGTATGAAATCAAGTGCGTTCCATTGGTATCTGGTCCTCTCCTCTAATCGCCTATTAAAAAAGATATACAAGTGGTCTATAAATGCTCGCTAACAAGCATGTAAGCAGTATATAACCGGTATATAAATGGTCCATAACATGTATATAACGGGTATCTAGGGGGACAGTTTCCAAATGAGAACATAATTTACCGGATCCTACGTGGCATTTGAGGTAGGCTTTGCAAGCTGATTTGTTTTTGTCACTTCATGGTGTAGGAAACATAAGGGAAGTGCGTGGGAGTATGAAATCAAGTGTGTTCCATTAGTATTTGGTCCTCTCCTCTAAACGCCTATTAAATAGGATATACAAGTGGTTTATAACTTCTCGCTAACTAGTATGTAAGCGGTATATATCCAGTATATAAATGGTAGATAAAATATATATAAATGGTATCTAGTGGGACAGTTTCCCAGTGAGAACATAATTTACCGGCTCCTACATGGCATTTCAGGTAGGCTTTGCAAGCCGATTGGTTGTAGTCATTTCATGGTGTAGGAAATATAAGGGAAGTGCGTGGGAGTAAGAAATCAAGTGCATTCCATTATTGTTAATTTTTTTTATAGGTAAAAGGTATCAATAAAAAAGAGGAACTACAAGTTTGCAAAAGGTATACCCCATGAAGAAAGCAAGCACAACCAAAGGAACAACCACAAACAACTCATAAACAAAGAGACCATAACTCAAACTAATTCAAAAAGAACTAAAAAAATTAGGGATATAACAAGTACCCAACCAAAACCAAACTTGACTGAAGAACAACAAAACAACAGACAAGATCCAAAGAGAATCTGGACCAACACCTCCAATTTATCCAAGAAAATCAAGTATAAATTAGTAATATAAACCCCAAAGGGGAACAATAAGCCCAATAGGCCCAAACAACAGCTACCCACGTGCGACCGCTGATCAGTCGTTATTTATGCATCATTTTGATGTCTTTATATGCCTCTCTTACATGTCTTTTGAATGATTTCATGCCATCAATAGTAGACAATGATCAATCTTGTGAGACTTGTGCAGAGTTATAAAGATAGGTAAAATTTGGAAAGAACGCAAAAAGAATGACTCAAATCGGAGTCCAGATGAAGGAGATGTCCTCATTTCAATATCAGGTCCTGAACGGAGTCCTGAGTGTGCCAGTGCGCCTATTTTGGGCCACTGGCCAAGTACCTCATATCAGGCCCTCCGGGTCTCAAACCTGTGTTTCATGACATCAAGGTCAAGTCCTAGAAGTGCCAAGGTCGCGCCAAGGCAGGTCGAGGACATGTCCCAAGAACTCCCATCCGAGCCCAAATGTGCGCCTAAGCCCGGGGTCCCTGTTCCGCCAGCGGTGGATCAGAGGTTCTCCCTCTGCGCTAAGCCTGACAACATTTGCGCCAAGCCTGAATGACGATGCGCTTCTATTATACTCCTAACGTACTTCAAAAGCGCGGTCCCAGATCCTGATTACGAAGACAGTAAAAAATCCAAGTTTGGCCAGCTTGTGTTCCCACTTGCCAGCCTGCATTCACACTCCCGGCCGTGCTCTGATTGGTTCGAATAGATTTAAAGACTTTGTAATTAATTAAAAGTAAAATAACTTTCCCTATTCCTATAGGACATGGTTTTACCAATCTGTATAGAACAAGGTTATACCAATCCTTATAGAACAAGGTTATACCAATCCTTATAGGACATAGGTTTGACCAATCCTTATAGAACATGTTCTTAACAATCTCTTCTGTACCCTTATTTTCATTATTGCAATTTACTTATGAATTCAATTATACTTGTGTTTATTTCAGTTATGTGTGAGTAGTCATTAGGATTAGGGCTGCTTGAAGCCCTAGCCATGTTAGCTTGTTGATTGGATTTCTGGCTCTTGATTATGATTGCTATGCATGCTGAATAAGTTGGATTACTACGCTTAATGAACTTAATTTATGCCTATAAGATTAGCTACCTTGTTTGCATATAATTATAGATGTAATTGCTTGAGTGACCGTCATATCATCTTGTGATTTGGAGCATCGAAAGTATTCGTACTTGTAATCTTAACTCATGACGATCTAGGATTGCATGCCACTTTGCTAGGCTAATGTGGTGTCATTAAATTCTCTTTAAACTTCATGCATCATCTTAAAAGGTAGGTGATAGACGTTCTAGGCATATGCCCTGTTTAGAACATGCTAAGTAAGAGGGAATAAGATGTGTCTAGTGAACCAACGCCAGGTCCTAGGCACGGGCACCTAATTCAGAAAATGCATAGTAATTAGGTCAAGGAAATTTGGTTAAGAGCTATAATTGGTTAGAGTGGATAGTAAGCCTTAATTCGCCTTAGTTAACAACCTTTCATTCTTGCATTGTTATTTTCTGCACTTTGATTTACTTGTCTTTAAATTTCAGTTATCACATCATAAACCCCCCCCCTGTGTGTGTGTGTGTTTTTATTTAAGTTAAAAAATCAGAACTAAATTGGTCATAACGTTGATACAAGTCCTCGAGGGATCGACTCTTGCTGTGCTACTATACTATACTTATCGATTTGTGCACTTGCAAGGATTTTATAACTGTTAGAATTGAATTGCATATTTCTTGCTCTTTAAATCTACCAACAAGTTTTTGGCGCCGTTGCCGGGGACTTGCCCCTCAACGGTGCCCATTCAAGTTTAGATTTGTAACTTAGTTTTTCTTTTTGTTAGGTACCCGTGTATGTCATTCCAAGGTTCAGTGCACGGGTCATCAAGTGGACCATCATCGCAAGCATCTTCAGTCTACGGCTCCCCGCCACCAAGCCCAAGGAGGATGGCGGACCACAGAGAAGAGCAGGGCCTGGAACGTGGCCTAGTACCGCAAGCCCCATGGCGCCTTAAGGATTTTGCCATGCCCCATGTCTCGGAGGATCAATTTCCAATTGTTTTTCCCGAGTCAACAGTGGCAAATTTCGAATTAAAGTTGGGGACAATTCACATGCTGCCTACATTCCACGGCCTTGCTGGCGAGGACCCGCACTTTCAAATCAAGGAATTTGTTGAGGTTTGTTCAACACTGCACATCAATGGTATGACAGAATCTGAAATCCGCCTGCGGCTCTTTCATTTCAGTCTCAAGGATCGCGCCAAGACATGGTTTCATTCACTGGCGCCGGCTTCCATTCACTCTTGGAGGGACTTGACGTCCAAATTTTTAACACAGTACTTTCCCGTGGAAAAGACAAATGAGTTAAAGTCCAAGATCATGAACCCATGGCAAGACATGGAGGAGTCTTTCTACGAGTTTTGGGAGCGGTTCAATCAGATGCTACGGGCGTGCCCCCACCACCATATTGATGCCCATCATCTTATGCTATACTTCTATGGAGGCTTGAAGACTAGCGATCGGACAATGGTGGACTCTCAATCCCAAGGGATTCTAGAAGGCACATTGCTCAGCTCACGGCAATGGTGAAACAGTTGTGTAGCGAGAAAACCAAAGAAGTTCACATCTGCGAGGTATGTTCAATTCAGGGCCACAAATCCCAGGACTGCCCAGTTGTGGAAGATGCCAACTTTGCTGGAGGGTTCAACAGCAATTCTCGACCCCGGAATGACCCATATTCCAACACTTACAATCCGGGGTGGAAAAATCATCCAAATTTCCGTTGGAGCAACAATCAAGCAGCCGCAAATCCAAATATGGTGGAATCAAGTCTCTTGAGGACTCCCTTCATATCCTGACTCAACAGCATGCTCAATTCATAAAATTCATGCAAGATAGCCAGAGTCAGACGGGAGACATAAAAAATGCAATTGCAAACTTGGAGCGTCAAATGGGACAGGTGGCGAACCAACTAAATCAGCGAGAGTAGGGCAAGCTACCGAGTCAAGTCCTGGTAAATCCGAAAGGATTTCACAATCCTACGGCTAATGCCATCACGCTGGAGAGGGAAACACCACTTCAAGACCCCACATATGCCACCCTCGCAGGACCTGAAACCGAGCCTCAACCTACTCTGCCAAGGATCACCGACCAGGGCGCGCCGTAAAACATGCCACGGCCAACACCTCTGGCGCAGAACCAGTCCAATGAGTCACCAAGTGCCCTACCGCAAGGAGGACCTGACACTGCGCCTACTTCGGCCACGGCTGGCATGCAACCTGCTCCTAAGCCCAAGTCGCAGCACTTGAATACTTCTAACTCTAAACCTCAAAATTCCAATTCTAAAAAAGTCACTTTTGAGTTAGCTAATAATGTTGATTATCCATTTCCTCGCAGGTTCCAAAACAGGAATAAGCAAAGGGAGGACTTTGAGGAAGAGATCATCAGCATGTTGCAGAAGCTTCAGATCACACTGCCTTTCCATAAAATTGTCAAGCACATGCCTATCTTTACAAAGCTGATCAAAGACTTAGTTGCAGGAAAGCGTGGTTTTAGCTCCACGGACACCATTGACATCCCTAAGGCCTGCTCGGCTTCCCTTTTGTGCATGCCCCTTAAGGCCAATGATCCTGGGCCGCCATCCCTTCCATGTGTCATTCAGTCAAAAAGATTCGAACATTGCCTTTGCGACACGGGAGCATCAGTGAACATCATGCCATTCCACATTTACAGGTCACTCAACCTAGGCGCACTCAAACCCACGCACCTATGTGTCAGGTTGGCTAACGCTTCTGTAACCAACCTAATGGGGGTTCTTGAGGACGTACTGGTACAAATTGGAGATACATGCATCCCTGCAGACTTCTACGTACTAAGAATGGACAGAATTGACAAAAGTGAGGAACCTCCCCTCATCTTCAGAAGGCCCTTACTAGCCACAGCCGAGTGCCTCATCGATGTTAGAAAGGGCCAGGTCTCCATCAAGGTCCTGGACCAGCTTCGGACATTCTCCATCCATGACACCATCCAGTTCCCTGCCGAGCCTATTGTAGATTTTCCGTTAAACACAATGGACTTACTGCTACGGGAGACAATTGCTAAGTCTTGCATGACGGATGACCTTGAGAAGGCCGTTACTAGTAACCCACACACTGTGGATTCACTTACAGATAGCGTGATCGAAGAGGTACGAGCCCTTGACATCATGCCAGCCCTCCCATTCCACAGGCCTCCCTTCGAAGCGTTACCATTCACAAGTCAGAAAACCCTGCCGTCCATCATAAAGGCTCCTGAACTCGAGCTGAAGCCCTTGCCCGAGCACTTAAAGTATGCATATTTGGGCGACAATCAAACCCTTCCAGTCATCATTGCATATACCCTAAGTACGAAAAAGGAAAAGGCATTGGTTCACGTCCTTAAGGTCAATCAAACGGCAATTGGATGGACAATAGCTGACATCAAAGGCATAAGTCCCACAAAATGCATGCATTGGATACTGCTGGAGGAAGACTCCAAACCATCACGGGAGGCGCAGAGGCGATTACATCCACCTATGAAGGAGGTCGTGAAGAAAGAAGTCCTAAAGCTTTTGGACGTTGGAATCATCTATCCAATTAGTGGCTCCAAGTGGGTGAGCCCAATCCAGGTCGTGCCAAAGAAAAGTGGTATCACAGTGGTTAAAAACGAGCAGGATGAGCTTGTACCTCAACGGATTCAAACAGGATGGAGAGTGTGCATTGACTATCGAAACCTAAATATAACCACACGCAAGGACCACTTTCCTTTGCCCTTCATTGATCAAATGCTCGAGCGCCTGGCTGGACACTCCCACTATTACTTCTTGGACGGCTACTCAGGATACAATCAGATTGCTATTGCACCCGAAGATCAAGAAAAGACAACATTCACATGCCCATATGGCACTTTTGCATACAGAAGAATGCCGTTTGGATTGTGCAATGCCCCAGCTACCTTTCAGCGTTGCATGATGAGCATCTTCTCTGATATGGTGGAAGATATAATTGAAGTATTCATGGACGACTTCTCGGTGTTTGGACATTCATTCGAATTGTGCTTAGTTAACCTAACTCGAGTACTGGAACGGTGCAGGGAAAGAAATTTAGTGCTGAACTGGGAAAAGTGCCATTTCATGGTACAACAGGGAATTGTCTTGGGTCATGTGATCTCTAGCCGAGGCATAGAAGTGGACAAAGCAAAGTTAGACATAGTAGAGAGGCTGCCGTACCCCACTACAGTCAAAGAGGTTCGATCGTTCTTAGTGCATGCTGGCTTTTACCGCATATTCATCAAAGATTTCTCGAAAATCACAAGACCTTTGTGTGATCTTCTAGCCAAGGACACCACATTTGAGTTCACTAAGGGATGCCGTGAGGCATTCAACACACTCAAGGCAAAGCTCACGGCATCACCCATCATCATGCCACCGAATTGGGACTTATCATTCGAACTAATGTGTGATGCCTCAGACTTCGCCATAGGAGCGGTTTTGGGACAGCGTGTTGACAAGCTCCCTCATGTCATTTACTACGCAAGTCGAACCCTGAATGATGCCCAGCTGAACTACTCCACCACCGAGAAGGAGCTCCTTGCTGTTATCTTTGCCCTTGAGAAGTTCCGCTCATATCTAATTCAAACCAAGGTCATAGTATACACGGATCATGCTGCCTTGAAGTATCTGCTCACTAAAAAGGACGCCAAGCCAAGGTTGCTACGTTGGATGCTACTGCTCCAGGAATTCGACCTTGAAATCAGAGACAAGAAGGGCAGCGAAAACGTGGTCGCTGACCATATGAGCCGATTGCTTCACAATTCCAATGAAGAGGCCGATCAGTTGCCCCTCCTCGAGACCTTTCCTGATGAACAACTCTTCACAATCCAAGCTATTGATCCATGGTATGCCGATCTCATTAATTACCTTGTCACTAAGCAAATTCCTTCATCTTTAAACAGGTACCAAAAGGACAAACTGGCTAAACAAGCGAAGTACTTCATATGGGATGAGCCGTACCTATGGAAGCATTGTCCAGACCAAATCATTCGGCGCTGCATCCCAGAAGACAAGATGAAATCCGTCTTGACATTTTGCCATAGTTTGGCATGTGGGGGCCATTTTGGAGCTAAGAAGACAGCCCTCAAGGTACTACAAAGTGGACTCTACTGGCCCACACTTTTCAAGGATGCACACGAATTTGTACTCACCTGTGACCGCTGCCAACGCCTAGGTAACATCGGCCCTCGCAATCAAATGCCATTACACCCTATTCTTGTGGTCGAAATCTTCGACGTATGGGGCATTGATTTTATGGGGCCTTTTCCGAATTCCTTTGGCAATCTTTATAATCTGCTTGCAGTTGATTATGTCTCCAAATGGGTGGAAGCAATTCCCACCAAAACTAACGACGCCAAAGTAGTGGTGCGTTTTTTACAGAGTCACATCTTAGCCAGATTCGGCGCACCTAGGGCAATCATCAGTGATGGGGGGGCACACTTCTGCAATCATTCGTTTGCAGCCCTAATGAAGAAGTATGGCGTCACCCACAAGGTCTCAACACCGTATCACCCTCAAACGAGTGGCCAAGCGGAAGTGTCCAATCGGGAAGTAAAGGCCATATTGGAAAAAACGGTAAATCCTAACCGCAAAGATTGGTCCAGCAAATTGAATGATGCGTTGTGGGCCTATCGGACCGCATACAAGACCCCGATTGGCATGTCTCCCTTCCGGCTTGTTTTTGGAAAAGGCTGCCACCTACCAGTGGAATTGGAGCATAAAGCATTCTGGGCTATTAAGCAGATGAACCTCAACTTCGATGATGCTGGAATACATAGGAAGCTTCAGCTAAGTGAATTAGAGGAGTTGCGAAATGAGGCCTTTGACAGTGCTCGTATCTACAAGGAAAAGAGCAAAGCTTTCCATGACAAGCGTATTCAACCAAAGGACTTTCACATCGGACAGGAAGTCCTCCTCTTTGACTCCCGGCTCAGACTAATGCCAGGTAAGTTGCGTTCAAGATGGACTGGACCATTTACTATTACTAACATTTTTCCTCATGGTGCAGTTGAAATCCAGCACCCGGAACGGCAGGATCCGTTCAAAGTAAATGGCCACCGCCTCAAACACTACTTCAAGGACCTCTCTAATCCAAGCGCATTCAACCCTGCAACTCCGCATGCGCCCAGCTCCTAGAATGACAACCCCGTCTTGCCTAGACGTTAAATAAAGCGCTCCTAGGAGGCAGCCTATCCCTGGTTTTCTGTTTCTGCCCGTTATATCTCTCAAACTGTTCTACAATTGTCATGCTTACTGCTTATCACATTGAGGACAATGTTCAGTTTAGGTTTGGGGGTGTGGATTTATAATTTTGCATATAGAACCAAGTAGGTTTGGGGGTAATACACGGCCAGGACATTTAAATTTCAGCTTGTGATTAGTATGATAACTTGTTAATAGGAATGTATATGCTAAGTTAACTATCTTTGCTTTACTAAGAGTCATGCCATGGTCAAGTAGTTCATAATTTGCACTTCACAATGCCATGTTTTAAGTGATTAAGTGAACGAAATAACTGAATTTGAGTGAACCTTAGAAAATTAGTGGAGACTACCCTGTGAGATCTTTGAGCCTAATTGCCATTCTTTCTGAGGGATATACTTGTTTCTACTCTTAAACACTCATCACTTTTGTTCTTAATTGTTGATCTCATTACATCATATTTGCATTGAATTTTAAAGAACTAACATCATTTAGATACTCTTGATTTAATGTGTGGTTTTCCATAAGAAGTGATGTAGGCTATGTATGCTTTAACCTCTAAAGGCTTGATCCTACCCTATTGCATGCTCCCTAAGCCAATTTTGAAGCCAAAAACTCAGCCTTTTCTTTCATCACCCAAAGTATAACCTAACCCAAAATACTTAGCCATTCATCACAGCCATACCCTATAACCTCAGTTTGTGCTAAGGTTGCCACAAATGAGATTCATGGTGAGAATGAGAGGTGAAAGAAGATGATGCCCAATTCAAAGGACATTGGCGTCAATTGAAAGTTCAAAAGTAAAGAAAAGTTTTACAAGTTGTAAGCTGCATGAAAATTTGAGGAAATCATTGCATGATCTTGGTTCAATTCAATTCAAAGACAAACAGAAACAAAAAAACGTTCAAATCAAAAGAAAGAAAGAAACGTTGAGAAAAATAAGGAAAAAAATAAGTGAAAAACAAAGTGAATTGAGCCAAGTGAGCCAAGAGCCTCAAAATAAGCCACAAGTGCCACAAAATAAGTCATCAGGAAAGCACAATGTCGTGGGCCTTAAGAAAGGATTCAGTTCAGAAATTCCAAGTTCAATTCAAGACTTCTCATGCCGTGGCACAACTCAGGTTCTTTGAATCCCATCCTTCGTTGCTAAACCCCATAGCTTAGCCCCAATACAACCTAAAAAGGAAGACCTAACTGATCTATGGACAATCATGCTGAGGATTAAGGTACGTATCTATGTTCTTAAAGTTCAATTCCTTTCTTGAGATCTTTATTTCCATAAAGTGCTATTCTTCATTGTTACTCATATGTGATTAAATTTGAATTTCATAACATAAACTCATCACATATGCTTGAAAATAGTGTAAGCCTAGGATTCTTGTGCGAATTGAGAGTTGCCTAGTGAGGACTAGAGTCGAGGCGAAATCTTTCTAGGGCACTTAGATGAAGTTGTTTTCAAACTTGATCACCTGAAAATATTGGCATTTATATACGTACACCTTCACATGACACTCACGGCTATGGCATTCCTTTTAGTTCTGCAAAGCATGTCTACTTACTTTGATTCTTATTAGCTTGTTAAGAGTACTATATCTAGCATCTTTTTGGTTAAAGTAAAACGTTTGTGGGTATCGTACTGTTATAACCCTCAGGAGACAAAACTCCTCCTACTAGGTGAACCTAGGGGTATAAATGTTCTATCTTAACTAAAATCGAGTCTTTTCATTTTGTTAGCATTTGTTATGCTCAGGGACTAGCAAAAGATAGGTTTGGGGGTATTTGATCAGTCGTTATTTATGCATCATTTTGATGTCTTTATATGCCTCTCTTACATGTCTTTTGAATGATTTCATGCCATCAATAGTAGAAAATGATCAATCTTGTGAGACTTGTGTAGAGTTAGAAAGATAGGTAAAATCTGGAAAGAACACAAAAAGAATGACTCAAATCGGAGTCCAGATGAAGGAGATGTCCTCATTTCAATATCAGGTCCTGAACGGAGTCCTGAGTGCGCCAGTGCGCCTAGTTTGGGCCACTGGCCATGTCAGGACCTGTCCCGAATTTCCCCTCGAAACCCGGGAAGAACCCTGATCCCGTCTGACAACCTAAGAAAAGGTTCCCAAAATACCCTTCAATCCTTACAAAATATAATAACAATAAATACTTCCACTTGTCAGACAAGGGATTCAAGCACTCAATAATTCCCGTAATTAATGACCCATCAAATACAATATAATATCAGAGCGTCTAAGTAGGATCAAGAGTAAAATTTAGAAATCCTACTCAAATATAATTACACAGCGCAGTTGAAGTACTAATGCCTCAGCCTCGAGATCAATGTTCACGTGAACTCTACTTAACTGCCTGAAGGGGGTTTAAACACAAAAGTTGTGAGTGGACAAAAATAATCATTTATAAATTCCTTTTCGAGAAAATACGTTTATTCCCCTCCATTTATAAAATCATGCATGCATAACATAAAACAATTTATCATACTAAAACATCATATGTAAATCACCAAAAATTCTCATTTCTCTTTAAAACCACTTAGTTGGACTCACATAAAATCTGTATAATAAAAATACCTCGTGATCCACAATTTGCTTTGAAAACTCTCTTCAAAGGAGTTTAAAATCATTTAATTCAATCTGGACACAAATTATCTCAAATTCAAATCATTTTGTTCCATCTGCCACATAATATCTCAAATTTCACTGTTCCCGACATATCCATAACACACCAGGGTATCCCTTGAGATGTGTTCAAATCTGTACAACTCTGTGTACCATCTGTACTATCTGTACTCTCTGTACTATCTGTACAATCTGTACTATGCATAGACAACTTCGCGACCCGGCGGAGCAAGGCCCCTCAACACCTAAGGTCCGAACCCTCAACAACTGGTAGAGCAAGGCCCCTCAACACCAGTCACAGCAACAATAACCATCGGGACGGGAACCAGTGAATCAAATCCATACTTCGAAATCTTTGTTTCTTGGCCTAAGCCAAATTCTTTGCAATATAATTTTATGACCAAAATCAATAAATCATAATTATGGGTCTCAACCCAAATCACATACTCAAATAGTTACCACGTCAAAACGATATCAAAATCGAGTACAAAAACCAGGTCATTTCTCAAAACACACTTTCACTGAAATATTATAAAACATGTGTCCAGCATCATTTTTTAAATCCAGAAATTCATTGCACCCATACATAACAGTATTTAAAATCAAAGATACATTTATGCATGCATTACAGTTTATAAATCAAAGTCCACTCACAAACCTGTTCAAGCAAGCTCAATCCCGAACTGTACGCTCCCCTGAAGCTCCTGGAGCAGTATCGCCTGTCCAAATTAATAATCGGGATTACCAGCTAATAATAAGAACCTTAAATATAAACCCCCTAAACCCCGGGAGTCTAACTATGCTGGCCTAGAAAACGCAGCAACTTTAAAACGTCCGAAACAACCACTAAACGACGTCCGATCGACTCAAAACCTGCGCCAACAGGTCCGAAACGTCAAAAACTACTAGTCACGCGCCACCGTGACATCAGACTCGGCCCCACGGGCCGCCACGCGCCGACGGAAGGTCGGAACACGCGCCCACGCGCCGCCACGCGCCCTCACGCGCCGGCCACTCGCCGGAGAAGACGACCGGTTGCCGTCGCCGTCGCCGGAAGTTGGCCGGAGAAGATGACCGGCAGTCGCCGTCGCCTTCGTCTGGTTTCGCCGGAATCCTCCATTTCCGGCCGAAACTTCAAGCTTTCCTAACTTCCTCAAAACTCAACCATTTTTCACAAATTTTATGTCTAAATCTATCTACTCGAACCCAGGAATCCAAATATGACCTCAAAACCACAAACACGTACCTGTGCTAGCCGGAAAATCGATCGGAAGGTCCGGAACTTCCTATCCTCGGTTCGGCTTCCTCCGTGGTCCTCTCCTTCGATGGTTGGTACGGTTGTGATCGTGGGAAGGAGTAGAATATGATTAGTTGATCAAAACTGGAAGTTGGAGCCTTGAATCAAAAGTTGACTTTTGGTTTCTCTTCGGTGAGTTTTCGCACGGGTTGGGTTGGTTGGTTTGTGAATGTTTGTCCCAGAGAGAAAGAAGGAGATGAAGATGAAATGAAGATGAGGATGAGGTGGATCAGATAATATCTGATTTGGGGTTAAAAATATCTACCCCCAAGTCAAAAATTACCAAAATGCCCTTGCACATCTAGACCCATAACTTTCGTCCACGAATTCCGTTTTTCGCGTGCCGCATGTCTACGAACTCGTGAGTTCGAGACCTACGCAACGGTATCCAAAGCACCACCAAAAATGTTTCGAAACAAAACTTGATTTCCATGCCCTTTACCAAACAAGGGTAAAATCGTCATTTTACAAAAATAATTACATAAACCCAATAATTAAAATTCCGGGTTGTTACAGGCCAAGTACCTCATATCAGGCCCTCCGGGTCTCAAATCTGTGTTTCATGACATCAAGGTCAAGTCCTAGAAGTGCCAAGGTCGCGCCAAGGCAGGTCGAGGACATGTCCTAAGAACTCCCATCCGAGCCCAGATGCGCGCCTTAGCCCGGGGTCCCTGTTCCGCCAGCGGTGGATCAGAGGTTCTCCCTCTGCGCTAAGCCTGACAACATTTGCACCAAGCCTGAACGACGATGCACTTCTATTATACTCCTAACGTACTTCAAAAGCGGGGTCCCAGATCCTGATTACGAAGACAGTCAAAAATCCAAGTTTGGCCAGCTTGCGTTCCCACTTGCCAGCCTGCATTCACACTCCCGGCCGTGCTCTGATTGGTTCGAATAGATTTTAAAGACTTTGTAATTAATTAAAAGTAAAATAACTTTCCCTATTCCTATAGGGCATGGTTTTACCAATCTGTATAGAACAAGGTTATACCAATCCTTATAGGACATAGGTTTGACCAATCCTTATAGAACAAGGTTTTCCCTTTGTCTATAAAAGGGAGCCTTTGTTCAGTGTTTTAGGGGGGAGATAATTAGCTAGAGGCGTTTTTGTGTCTGGGAAAACAGAGACCTGAGCCACAGAGTTCCGTTTTGGTTTTCTAGATAATTAGGGACCATATTTTGGGAGATAATCTTTCACATAGATTATTGGACGTGGAGCTTGGAGAAGAAGGCTCTGCCGTGTCTTCTGCTGCACCTGTTCTTAACAATCTCTTATGTACCCTTATTTTCATTATTGCAATTTACTTATGAATTCAATTATACTTGTGTTTATTTCAGTTATGTGTGAGTAGTCATTAGGATTAGGGCTGCTTGAAGCCCTAGCCATGTTAGCTTGTTGATTGGATTTCTGGCTCTTGATTATGATTGCTATGCATGCTGAATAAGTTGTATTACTATTCTTAATGAACTTAATTTATGCCTATAAGATTAGCTACCTTGTTTGCATATAATTATAGATGTAATTGCTTGAGTGACCGTCATATCATCTTGTGATTTGGAGCATCGAAAGTATTCGTACTTGTAATCTTAACTCATGACGACCTAGGATTGCATGCCACTTTGCTAGGCTAATGTGGTGTCATTAAATTCTCTTTAAACTTCATGCATCATCTTAAAAGGTAGGTGATAGACGTTCTAGGCATATGCCCTGTTTAGAACATGCTAAGTAAGAGGGAATAAGATGTGTCTAGTGAACCAACGCCAGGTCCTAGGCACAGGCACCTAATTCAGAAAATGCATAGTAATTAGGTCAAGGAAATTTGGTTAAGAGCTATAATTGGTTAGAGTGGATAGTAAGCCTTAATTCGCCTTAGTTAACAACCTTTCATTCTTGCATTGTTATTTTCTGCACTTTGATTTACTTGTCTTTAAATTTCAGTTATCACATCATAAACCCCCCCCTGTGTGTGTGTGTGTGTTTTTATTTAAGTTAACAAATCTGAACTAAATTGGTCATAACGTTGATACAAGTCCTCGAGGGATCGACTCTTGCTGTGCTACTATACTATACTTATCGATTTGTGCACTTGGAAGGATTTTATAACTGTTAGAATTGAATTGCATATTTCTTGCTCTTTAAATCTACCAACAACCGCAAGCCAACAACGCGGCCCTAAGCCAAAGCCGACCAGGTCTGCTCCGAGATTGATGAAGATGTAGCTACCAACGCTACCGTCGTAGCCCCAAGCAAGAGGGCTAAAACAACAACCGGCATGAGCAAGAACCCCGACTCTGATTGGATATAGACTCCAGCCTCCATATCGCTCTCGACGGCATCGCCTTCGCCACATAGAGCTCCAGCTAGAGCCTCAGTTGTGTAGCACAGCAGAGGAGACGCCACCCTTGCCCATACCGCCAGTAAACAAGCCCACAAAAGAGAAGACAGAAACAGAGAGAACTGGAGGCCAAGAGGGAGAAGGGAAGTAAGAGGAATGCATGAAAGAAAAAGGGGTGGGGGAGGGGGTAGGGAGGTGGAGGTAACCTCGTAGCCACTGTTGGTAAAATTAAAGAGCAAGAAATATGCAATTCAATTCTAACAGTTATAAAATCCTTGCAAGTGCACAAATCGATAAGAATAGTATAGTAGCACAGCAAGAGTCGATCCCTCGAGGACTTGTATCAACGTTATGACCACTTTAGTTCAGATTTATTAACTTAGTGAAAACACACACACACACACACACGCAGGGGCGTTTATGAGGTGAGAACTGAAATTTAAAGACAAGTAAAATAAAATGCAGAAAATAACAATGCAAGAATTAATAGTTGATTGATTATTAACTAAGGCGAATTAAGGCTTACTATCCACTCTAACCAATTATAGCTCTTAACCAGATTTCCTTGACCAAATTACTATGCATTTTCTGAATTAGGTACCCGTGCCTAGGACCTGGTGTTTGTTCACTAGACACATCTTATTCCTTCTTACTTAGCATGTTATAAACAGGGCATATGCCTAGAACGTCTATCACCTACCTTTTAAGATGATGCATGAAGTTCAAAGAGAATTTAATGACACCACATTAGCCTAGAAAAGTGACATGCAATCCTAGGTCGTTATGAGTTAAGATTACAAGTAAGAATACTTTCGATGCTCCCAATCACAAGTTGATATGACGGTCACTCAAGAAATTACATCTATAATTATATGCAAACAAGTTAGCTAATCTGATAGGCATAAATTAAGGTCATTAAGCATAGTAATCCAACTTATTCAGCATTCATAGCAATCATAATCAAGAGCCAGAAATCCAATTAACAAGCTAACATGGCTAGGGCTTCAAGCAGCCCTAATCCTAACGACTACTCACACATAACTGAAATTGAAACAAATATAATTGAAATCATAAGTAAATTGCAATAACGAAAATAAGGGTACATAAGATATTGTGAAGAACAGGTGCAGCAGAAGACACGGCAGAGCCTTCTTCTCCAAGCTCCACGTCCAATAATCTATGTGTAAATATTATCTCTCAAAATATCGTCCCTAATTCTCTAGAAAACCAAAACGGAACTCTCTCTCTCTCTCTGCCTCCTCTTTGCTTGATTCTCCTCTCAAAACACTGAACAAAGGCTCCCCTTTTATAGACAAAGGGAAAACCTTGTTCTATAAGGATTGGTAAAACCATATTCTATAAGGATTGGTAAAACCATAAGAATAGGGAAAGTTATTGTACTTTTAATTAATTACAAAGTCCTTAAATCTATTAGAACCAATCAGAGCACGGCTGGGAGTGTGAATGCAAGCTGGCATGTGGGAACGCAAGCTGGCCAAACTTGGATTTTGGACTGTCTTCGTAATCAGGATATGGGACTGTGCTTTTGAAGCACATCATGAGTATAGTAGAAGCGCATCTTCGATCAGGCTTGGCGCAAATGTTGTCAGGCTTAGCGCAGAGGGAGAACCTCTTATCCACCGCTGGCGGAACAGGGACCCCGGGTTTAGGCGCACATCTGGGCTTGGATGGGAGTTCTTGGGACATGTCCTTGACCTGCCTTGGTGTGACCTGATCAGTCGTTATTTATGCATCATTTTGATGTCTTTATATGCCTCTCTTACATGTCTTTTGAATTATTTCGTGCCATCAATAGTAGAAAATGATCAATCTTGTGAGACTTGTGCAGAGTTAGAAAGATAGGTAAAATCTGGAAAGAACGCAAAAAGAATGACTCAAATCGGAGTCCAGATGAAGGAGATATCCTCATTTCAATATCAGGTCCTGAACGGAGTCCTGAGTGCGCCAGTGCGCCAGTGCGCCAGTGCGCCTATTTTGGGCCACTGGCCAAGTACCTCATATCAGGCCCTCCGGGTCCCGAACTTGTGTTTCATGACATCAAGGTCAAGTCCTAGAAGTGCCAAGGTCGCGCCAAGGCAGGTCGAGGACATGTCCCAAGAACTCCCATCCGAGCCCAGAAGTGCGCCTAAGCCGGGGTCCCTGTTCCGCCAGCGGTGGATCCGAGGTTCTCCCTCTGCGCCAAGCATGACAACATTTGCGCCAAGCCTGAACGACGATGCGCTTCTATTATACTCCTAACGTACTTCAAAAGCGCGGTCCCAGATCCTGATTACGAAGACAGTCAAAAATCCAAGTTTGGCCAGCTTGCGTTCCCACTTGCCAGCTTGCATTCACACTTCCGGCCATGCTCTGATTGGTTCGAATAGATTTTAAAGACTTTATAATTAATTAAAAGTAAAATAACTTTCCCTATTCCTATAGGACATGGTTTTACCAATCTGTATAGAACAAGGTTATACCAATCCTTATAGAACAAGGTTTTCCCTTTGTCTATAAAAGGGAGCCTTTGTTCAGTGTTTTAGGGGGAGATAATTAGCTAGGGACGTTTTGGTTTCTGGGAAAACAGAGACCGGAGCCACAGAGTTCCGTTTTGGTTTTCTAGAGAATTAGGGACCATATATTTTCGGAGATAATCTTTCACTTAGATTATTGGACGTGGAGCTTGGAGAAGAAGGCCCTGCCGTGTCTTCTGCTGCATCTGTTCTTAACAATTTCTTCTGTACCCTTATTTTCATTATTGCAATTTACTTATGGATTCAATTATACTTGTGTTTATTTCAGTTATGTGTGAGTAGTCATTAGGATTAGGGCTGCTTGAAGCCCTAGCCATGTTAGCTTATTGATTGGATTTCTGGCTCTTGATTATGATTGCTATGCATGCTGAATAAGTTGGATTACCATGCTTAATGAACTTAATTTATGCCTATAAGATTAGCTACCTTGTTTGCATATAATTATAGATGTAATTGCTTGAGTGACCGTCATATCATCTGGTGATTTGGAGCATCGAAAGTATTCGTACTTGTAATCTTAACTCATGACGACCTAGGATTGCATGCCACTTTGCTAGGCTAATGTGGTGTCATTAAATTCTCTTTAAACTTCATGCATCATCTTAAAAGGTAGGTGATAGACGTTCTAGGCATATGCCCTGTTTAGAACATGCTAAGTAAGACGGAATAAGATGTGTCTAGTGAACCAACGCCAGGTCCAAGGCACGGGCACCTAATTCAGAAAATGCATAGTAATTTGATCAAGGAAATCTGGTTAAAAGCTATAATTGGTTAGAGTGGATAGTAAGCCTTAATTCGCCTTAGTTAACAACCTTTCATTCTTGCATTGTTATTTTCTGCACTTTGATTTACTTGTCTTTAAATTTCAGTTATCACATCATAAACCCCCCCTGTGTGTGTGTGTGTGTGTTTTTATTTAAGTTAACAAATCTGAACTAAATTGGTCATAACGTTGATACAAGTCCTCGAGGGATCGACTCTTGCTGTGCTACTATACTATACTTATCGATTTGTGCACTTGCAAGGATTTTATAACTGTTAGAATTGAATTGCATATTTCTTGCTCTTTAAATCTACCAACAAGTTTTTGGCGCCCCTGCCGGGGACTTGTCCCTCAACGGTGCCCATTCAAGTTTAGATTTGTAACTTAGTTTTTTTTTTTGTTAGGTACCCGTGTATGTCATTCCAAGGTTCAGTGCACGGGTCATCAAGTGGACCATCATCGTAAGCATCTTCAGTCCACGGCTCCCCGCCACCAAGCCCAAGGAGGATGGCGGACCACAGAGAAGAGCAGGGCCTGGAACGTGGCCTAGTACCGCAAGCCCCATGGCGCCTTAAGGATTTTGCCATGCCCCATGTCTCGGAGGATCAATTTCCAATTGTTTTTCCCGAGTCAACAGTGGCAAACTTCGAATTAAAGTCGGGGACAATTCACATGCTGCCTACATTCCACGGCCTTGCTGGCGAGGACCCGCACTTTCATATCAAGGAATTTGTTGAGGTTTGTTCAACACTGCGCATCAATGGTATGACGGAATCGGAAATCCGCCTGCGGCTCTTTCACTTCAGTCTCAAGGATCGCGCCAAGACATGGTTTCATTCATTGGCGCCGGCTTCCATTCACTCTTGGAGGGACTTGACGTCCAAATTCTTAACACAGTACTTTCCCGTGGAAAAGACAAATGAGTTAAAGTCCAAGATCATGAACCCACGGCAAGACATGGAGGAGTCTTTCTACGAGTTTTGGGAGCGGTACAATCAGATGCTACGGGCGTGCCCCCACCACCATATTGATGCCCATCATCTTATGCTATACTTCTATGGAGGCTTGAAAACTAGCGATCGGACAATGGTGGATTCTCAATCCCAAGGGATTCTAGAAGGCACAGCCGAGGAAGCAAGGACCGCCTTTGAGAACATTGCTCAAAGGGAAAAACAGTTCAGCTACAGGGGTCCCTCCTCTAGAGCTACGGGTGATGCATCCGCCAAATACAAAGATGACGCCATTGCTCAGCTCACGGCAATGGTAAAACAATTGTGTAGCGAGAAAGCCAAAGGAGTTCACATCTGCGAGGTTTGTTCAATTCAGGGCCACACATCCCAGGACTGCCCGGTTGTGGAAGAGGCCAACTTTGCTGGAGGGTTCAATAGCAATTCTCGACCCCGGAATGACCCATATTCCAACACTTACAATCCGGGGTGGAGAAATCATCCTAATTTCCGTTGGAGCAACAATCAAGCAACCGCGAATCCCTTGCCACCCCCTGGATTTGAGCAGCAAGCCGCAGGCCCTCAGGGGAACTACCAAGGTCCTTCCTCAAACCAGAATGGTGGAAGCAAGTCTGTTGAGGACTCCATCCATATCCTGACTCAACAGCAGGCTCAACTCATAAAATTCATGCACGATAGCCAGAGTCAGACGGGAGACTTCAAAAATGCAATTGCAAACTTGGAGCGTCAAATGGGACAGGTGGCGAACCAACTAAATCAGCGAGAGCAGGGCAAGCTACCGAGTCAAGTCCTGGTAAATCCGAAAGGATTTCACAATCCTACGGCTAATGCCATCACACTGGAGAAGGAAACACCACTTCAAGACCCCACATATGCCACCCTCACAGGACCTGAAACTGAGCCTCAACCTACTCTGCCAAGGATCACCGACCAGGGCGCGCCGCAAAACATGCCACGGCCAACACCTCTGGCGCAGAACCAGTCCAATGAGTCACCAAGTGCCCTACCGCAAAGAGGACCTGACACTGCGCCTACTTCGGCCACGGCTGGCATGCAACCTGCTCCTAAGCCCAAGTCGCAGCACTCGATTACTTCTAACTCTAAACCTCAGAATTCCAATTCTAAAAAAGTCACTTTTGAGTTAGCTAATAATGTTGATTATCCATTTCCTCGCAGGTTCCAAAACAGGAATAAGCAAAAGGAGGACTTTGAGGAAGAAATCATCAGCATGTTGCAGAAGCTTCAGATCACACTGCCTTTCCATAAAATTGTCAAGCACATGCCTATCTTTGCAAAGCTGATCAAGGACTTAGTTGCAGGAAAGCGTGGTTTTAGCTCCACGGACACCATTGACATCCCTATGGCCTGCTCGGCTGCCCTTTTGCGCATGCCCCTTAAGGCCAATGATCCTGGGCCGCCATCCCTTCCATGTGTCATTCAGTCAAAAAGATTCGAACATTGCCTTTGCGACACGGGAGCATCAGTGAACATCATGCCATTCCACATTTACAGGTCACTCAACCTAGGCGCACTCAAGCCCACGCACCTATGTGTCAGGTTGGCTAACGCATCTGTAACCAACCTAATGGGGGTTCTTGAAGTCGTACTGGTACAAATCGGATATACATGCATCCCTGCCGACTTCTACGTACTAAGAATGGACAGAATTGACAAAAGTGAGGAACCTCCCCTCATCTTCGGACGTCCCTTACTAGCCACAGCCGAGTGCCTCATCGACGTCAGAAAGGGCCAGGTCTCCATCAAGGTCCTGGACCAGCTTCGGACATTCTCCATCCATGACACCATCCAGTACCCTGCCGAGCCTATTGTAGATTTTCCGTTAAACACAATGGACTTACTGCTACGGGAGACAATTGCTCATTCTTGCATGACGGATGACCTTGAGAAGGCCGTTACTAGTAACCCACACACTGTGGATTTACTTACAGATAGCGTGATCAAAGAGGTACGAGCCCTTGACATCATGCCAGCCCTCCCATTGCACAGGCCTCCCCTCGAAGCGTTACCATTCACAAGTCAGACAACCCTGCCGTCCATCATAAAGGCTCCTGAACTCGAGGTGAAGCCCTTGCCCGAGCACTTAAAGTATGCATATTTGGGCGACAATCAAACCCTTCCAGTCATCATTGCATCTACCCTAAGTACGAAAGAGGAAAAGGCATTGGTTCACGTCCTTAAGGTCAATCAAACGGCAATTGGATGGACAATAGCTGACATCAAAGGCATAAGTCCCGCAAAATGCATGCATCGGATACTGCTGGAGGAAGACTCCAAACCATCACGGGAGGCACAGAGGCGATTGCATCCACCTATGAAGGAGGTCGTGAAGAAAGAAGTCCTAAAGCTCTTGGACGTTGGAATCATCTATCCAATTAGTGACTCCAAGTGGGTGAGCCCAGTCCAGGTCGTGCCAAAGAAAAGTGGGATCACAGTGGTTAAAAACGAGCAGGATGAGCTTGTACCTCAACGGATTCAAACAGGATGGAGAGTGTGCATCGACTATCGAAAGCTAAATATAACCACACGCAAGGACCACTTTCCTTTGCCCTTCATTGATCAAATGCTCGAGCGCCTGGCTGGACACTCCCACTATTGCTTCTTGGACGGCTACTCAGGATACAATCAGATTGCTATTGCACCCGAAGATCAAGAAAAAACAACATTCACATGCCCATATGGCACCTTTGCATACAGAAGAATGCCGTTTGGATTGTGCAATGCCCCAGCTACCTTTCAGCGTTGCATGATGAGCATCTTCTCCGATATGGTGGAAGATATAATTGAAGTATTCATGGACGACTTCTCAGTGGTTGGACATTCATTCGAACTGTGCTTAGTTAACCTAACCCGAGTACTGGAACGGTGCAGAGAAAGCAACTTAGTACTGAACTGGGAAAAGTGCCATTTCATGGTACAACAGGGAATTGTCTTGGGTCATGTGATCTCTAGCCGAGGCATTGAAGTGGACAAAGCAAAGTTAGACATAGTAGAGAGGCTGCCGTACCCCACTACAGTCAAAGAGGTTCGATCGTTCTTAGGGCATGCTGGCTTTTACCGCAGATTCATCAAAGATTTCTCGAAAATCACAAGACCTTTGTGTGATCTTCTAGCCAAGGACGCCACATTCGAGTTCACTAAGGGATGCCGTGAGGCATTCAACACACTCAAGGCAAAGCTCACGGCATCACCCATCATCATGCCACCGAATTGGGACTTACCATTCGAACTAATGTGTGATGCCTCAGACTTCGCCATAGGAGCGGTTTTGGGACAGCGTGTTGACAAGCTCCCTCATGTCATTTACTACGCAAGCCGAACCCTGAATGATGCCCAGCTGAACTACTCCACCACCGAGAAGGAGCTCCTTGCTGTTATCTTTGCCCTGGAGAAGTTCCGTTCATATCTAATTCAAACCAAGGTCATAGTATACACGGATCATGCTGCCTTGAAGTATCTGCTCACTAAAAAGGACGCCAAGCCAAGGTTGCTACGTTGGATGCTACTGCTCCAGGAATTCGACCTTGAAATCAGAGACAAGAAGGGCAGCGAAAACGTGGTCGCTGACCATATGAGCCGATTGCTTCACAGTTCCAATGAAGAGGCCGATCAGTTGCCCCTCCTCGAGACCTTTCCTGACGAACAGCTCTTCGCAATCCAAGCTATTGATCCATGGTATGCCGATCTCATTAATTACCTTGTCACTAAGCAAATTCCTTCATCTTTAAACAGGAACCAAAAGGACAAGCTGGCTAAACAAGCTAAGTACTTCATATGGGATGAGCCGTACCTATGGAAGCATTGTCCAGACCAAATCATTCGGCGCTGCATCCCAGAAGACGAGATGAAATCCGTCTTGACTTTTTGCCATAGTTTGGCATGTGGGGGCCATTTTGGAGCTAAGAAGACAGCCCTCAAGGTACTCTAAAGTGGACTCTACTGGCCCACACTTTTCAAGGATGCACACGAATTTGTACTCACCTGTGACCGCTGCCAACGCCTAGGTAACATCGGCCCTCGAAATCAAATGCCATTACACCCTATTCTTGTGGTCGAAATCTTCGACGTATGGGGCATTGATTTTATGGGGCCTTTTCCGAATTCCTTTGGCAATCTTTATATTCTGGTTGCAGTTGATTATGTCTCCAAATGGGTGGAAGCAATTCCCACCAAAACTAACGACGCCAAAGTAGTGGTGCGTTTTTTACAGAGTCACATCTTAGCCAGATTCGGCGCACCTAGGGCAATCATCAGCGATGGGGGGGCACACTTCTGCAATCATTCGTTTACAGCCCTAATGAAGAAGTATGGCGTCACCCACAAGGTCTCAACACCGTATCACCCTCAAACGAGTGGCCAAGCGGAAGTGTCCAATCGGGAAGTAAAGGCCATATTGGAAAAAACGGTAAATCCTAACCGCAAAGATTGGTCCAGCAAATTGAATGATGCGCTGTGGGCCTATCGGACCGCATACAAGACCCCGATTGGCATGTCTCCCTTCCGGCTGGTTTTTGGAAAAGGCTGCCACCTACCAGTGGAATTGGAGCATAAAGCATTCTGGGCTATTAAGCAGATGAACCTGAACTTCGATGACGCTGGAATACATAGGAAGCTTCAGCTAAGTGAATTAGAGGAGTTGCGAAACGAGGCCTTTGACAGTGCTCGTATCTACAAGGAAAAGACCAAAGCTTTCCACGACAAGCGCATTCAGCCCAAGGACTTTCACATCGGATAGGAAGTCCTCCTTTTTGACTCCCGGCTCAGACTAATGCCAGGTAAGTTGCGTTCAAGATGGACGGGACCATTTATTATTACTAACGTTTTTCCTCATGGTGCAGTTGAAATCCAGCACCGGAACGGCAGGATCCGTTCAAGGTAAATGGCCACCGCCTCAAACACTACTTGAAGGACCTTTCTAATCCAAGCGCAGTCAACCTTGCAACTCCGCATGCGCCCAGCTCCTAGCATGTCAGCCCCGTCTTGCCTAGACGTTAAATAAAGCGCTCCTAGGAGGCAGCCTAGCCCTGGTTTGTATTTCTCACTTCCTTTGCTGTTGCTGCCCGTTATATCTCTCAAACCTTTCTACTGTTGTCAAGCTTATTGCTTATCACATTGAGGACAATGTTCAGTTTAGGTTTGGGGGTGTGAATTTAAATTTTACATATAGAAACAAGTATGTGTGGGGGTGATACACGGCCAGGACATTTAAATTTCTGCTTGTGATTGGTATGATAACTTGTTAATAGGAATGTATATGCTAAGTTAACTATCTTTGCTTTACTAAGAGTCATGCCATGGTTAAGTAGTTCATAATCTGCACTTCACAATGCCATGTTTTTAAGTGATTAAGTGAACGAAATAACTGAATTTGAGTGAACCTTAGAAAATTAGTGGAGACTACCCTGTGAGATCTTTGAGCCTAATTGCCATTCTTTCTGAGGGATATACTTGTTTCTACTCTTAAATACTCATCACTTTTGTTCTTAATTGTTGATCTCATTACATCATATTTGCATTGAATTTTAAAGAACTAACATCATTTAGATACTCTTGATTTAATGTATGCTTTGCCATAAGAAATGATGTAGGCTATGTGTGCTTTAACCTCTAAAAGCCTTATCCTACCCTATTGCATGCTCCCTAAGCCAATTTTGAAGCCAAACACTCAACCTTTTCTTTCATCACCCAAAGTATAACCTAACCCAAAATACTTAGCCATTCATCACAGCCATACCCTATAACCTCAGTTTGTGCTAAGGTTGCCATAAATGAGATTCATGGTGAGAATAAGAGGTGAAAGAAGATGCTGCCCAATTCAAAGGACATTGGCGTCAATTGAAAGTTCAAAAGTAAAGAAAAGTTTTACAAGTTGCAAGCTGCACGAAAATTTGAGGAAATCATTGCATGATCTTGGTTCAATTCAATTCAAAGACGAACATAAACAAAAAAAAAAAAAAACGTTCAAATCAAAAGAAAGAAAGAAACGTTGAGAAAAAGAAGGAGAAAAATAAGTGAAAACCAAAGTGAATTGAGCCAAGTGAGCCAAGAGCCTCAAAATAAGCCACAAGAGCCACAAAATAAGTCATCAGGAAAGCACAATGTCGTGGGCCTTAAGAAAGGATTCAGTTCAGAAATTCCAAGTTCAATTCATGACTTCTCATACCTTGGCACAACTCAGGTTCTTTGAATCCCATCCTTCCTTGCTAAACCCCAAAGCTTAGCCCCAATACAACCTAAAAAGGAAGACCTAACTGATCTTATGGACAATCATGCTGAGGATTAAGGTACGTATCTATGTTCTTAAAGTTCAATTCCTTTCATGAGATCTTTATTTCCATAAAGTGCTATTCTTCATTGTTACTCATATGTGATTAAATTTGAATTTCATAACATAAACTCATCACATATGCTTGAAAAGAGTGTAAGCCTAGGATTCTTGTGTGAATTGAGAGTTGCCTAGTGAGGATTAGAGTCGAGGCGAAATCTTTCTAGGGCACTTAGATGAAGTTGTTTTCAAACTTGAACACCTGAAAATATTGGCATTTATACACGTACCCCTTCACATGACACTCACGGCTATGGCATTCCTTTTAGTTCTGCAAAGCATGTCTACTTACTTTGATTCTTATTAGCTTGTTAAGAGTACTATATCTAGCATCTTTTTGTTTAAGTAAAACGTTTGAGGGTATCGTACTGTTATAAACCTCAGGAGACAAAACTCCTCCTACTAGGTGAACCTAGGGGTTTAAATGTTCTATCTTAACTAAAATCGAGTCTTTTCATTTTGTTAGCATTTGTTTTGCTAAGGGACTAGCAAAAGATAGGTTTGGGGGTATTTGATCATTCGTTATTTATGCATCATTTTGATGTCTTTATATGCCTCTCTTACATGTCTTTTGAATGATTTCGTGCCATCAATAGTAGAAAATGATCAATCTTGTGAGACTTGTGCAGAGTTAGAAAGATAGGTAAAATCTGGAAAGAACGCAAAAAGAATGACTCAAATCGGAGTCCAGATGAAGGAGATATCCTCATTTCAATATCAGGTCCTGAACGGAGTCCTGAGTCCGCCAGTGCGCCAGTGCGCCAGTGCGCCTATTTTGGGCCACTGGCCAAGTACCTCATATCAGGCCCTCCGGGTCCCGAACTTGTGTTTCATGACATCGAGGTCAAGTCCTAGAAGTGCCAAGGTCGCGCCAAGGCAGGTCGAGGACATGTCCCAAGAACTCCCATCCGAGCCCAGAAGTGCGCCCAAGCCGGGGTCCCTGTTCCGCCAGCGGTGGATCCGAGGTTCTCCCTCTGCGCCAAGCATGACAACATTTGCGCCAAGCCTGAACGACGATGCGCTTCTATTATACTCCTAACGTACTTCAAAAGCGCGGTCCCAGATCCTGATTACGAAGACAGTCAAAAATCCAAGTTTGGCCAGCTTGCGTTCCCACTTGCCAGCTTGCATTCACACTTCCGGCCATGCTCTGATTGGTTCGAATAGATTTTAAAGACTTTATAATTAATTAAAAGTAAAATAACTTTCCCTATTCCTAGAGGACATGGTTTTACCAATCTGTATAGAACAAGGTTATACCAATCCTTATAGAACAAGGTTTTCCCTTTGTCTATAAAAGGGAGCCTTTGTTCAGTGTTTTAGGGGGAGATAATTAGCTAGGGACGTTTTGGTTTCTGGGAAAACAGAGACCTGAGCCACAGAGTTCCATTTTGGTTTTCTAGAGAATTAGGGACCATATATTTTCGGAGATAATCTTTCACTTAGATTATTGGACGTGGAGCTTGGAGAAGAAGGCCCTGCCGTGTCTTCTGCTGCATCTGTTCTTAACAATTTCTTCTGTACCCTTATTTTCATTATTGCAATTTACTTATGGATTCAATTATACTTGTGTTTATTTCAGTTATGTGTGAGTAGTCATTAGGATTAGGGCTGCTTGAAGCCCTAGCCATGTTAGCTTATTGATTGGATTTCTGGCTCTTGATTATGATTGCTATGCATGCTGAATAAGTTGGATTACCATGCTTAATGAACTTAATTTATGCCTATAAGATTAGCTACCTTGTTTGCATATAATTATAGATGTAATTGCTTGAGTGACCGTCATATCATCTGGTGATTTGGAGCATCGAAAGTATTCGTACTTGTAATCTTAACTCATGACGACCTAGGATTGCATGCCACTTTGCTAGGCTAATGTGGTGTCATTAAATTCTCTTTAAACTTCTTGCATCATCTTAAAAGGTAGGTGATAGACGTTCTAGGCATATGCCCTATTTAGAACATGCTAAGTAAGAGGGAATAAGATGTGTCTAGTGAACCAACGCCAGGTCCTAGGCACGGGCACCTAATTCAGAAAATGCATAGTAATTTGATCAAGGAAATCTGGTTAAAAGCTATAATTGGTTAGAGTGGATAGTAAGCCTTAATTCGCCTTAGTTAACAACCTTTCATTCTTGCATTGTTATTTTCTGCACTTTGATTTACTTGTCTTTAAATTTCAGTTATCACATCATAAACCCCCCCCTGTGTGTGTGTGTGTGTTTTTTTATTTAAGTTAACAAATCTGAACTAAATTGGTCATAACGTTGATACAAGTCCTCGAGGGATCGACTCTTGCTGTGCTACTATACTATACTTATCGATTTGTGCACTTGCAAGGATTTTATAACTGTTAGAATTGAATTGCATATTTCTTGCTCCTTAAATCTACCAACATGACCTTGGCACTTCTAAGACCTGACCTTGATGTCATGAAACAAAGGTTTGAGACCCAGAGGGCCTGATATGAGGTACTTGGCCAGTGTCCCAAAATAGGCGCACTGGCGCACTAGCGCACTCAGGACCCCGTTGAGGACCTGATATTGAAATGAGGACATCTCCTTCATCTGGACTCCGATTTGAGTCATTCTTTTTGCGTTCTTTCTAGATTTTACCTATCTTTCTAACTCTGCACAAGTCTCACAAGATTGATCATTTTCTACTATTGATGGCACGAAATCATTCAAAAGACATGTAAGAGAGGCTATGCATAAATAACGACTGATCAGCCACCACCAGGCGGTGGAGAAAGAAAGCACCCCCACCCCCAAAAATTTTTAATTCCGGCAATGTTTTCATTTAGAGTGAAGGCAGAGAGAAACCATTAGTATTTGGTCCTCTCGTATAATCGCCTATTAAATAGGATATACATGTGGTCTATAACTGGTCGCTAACTGGTACAAAAGCAGTATAAAACCAGTTTATAAATGGAAGATAACATGTATATTAGTGGTATCTTGGGGGACAATTTCCAAATGAGAACATAATTTACCGGCTCCTAAGTGGCAATTGAGGTAGGCTTTGAAAGCTGATTGGTTGTAGTCACTTCATGGAGTAGGAAACATAAGGGATGTGCGTGGGATTATTAAATCAAGTGCATTCCTTTAGTATTTGTTCCTCTCCTCTAATTGCCTATTGAATAGGATATACAAGTGGTCTGTAACTGCTCGCTAACTGGTACATAAGCGGTATATAACCGGTATATAAATAATAGATAACATGTATATAAGTGGTATATAGGGGGACAGTTTCAATATGTGAACATAATTTACCGGCTCCAACATGGCATTTGAGGTAGGCTTTGCAAGCTGATTAGTTGTAGTCACTTCATGGTGTAAGAAACATATGGGAAGTGCGTGGGAGTATGAAATCAAGTGTGTTCCATTAGTATTTGGTCCTCTCCTCTAATCGCCTATTAAATAGGATATACAAGTGCTCTATAACTACTCGCTAACTGGTACATAAGACGTATATAACCGGTATAGAAACAGAATATAACATGTATAAACCTAGTATATAGAGGGACGGTTTCCAATGAGAACATAATTACCGGCTCGTACGTGGCATTTGAGGTAGGCTCTGCAAGCTGATTGGTTGTAGTCACTTCATGGTGTAGGAAATATAAGGGAAGTGCGTGGGAGTATGAAATCAAGTGTGTTCCATTAGTATTTTGTCCTCTCCTATAATCGCCAATTAAATAGGATACACAAGTGGTCTATAACTGCTTGCTAACGGGTACATAAGTCGTACATAACCGGTATATATATGGTAGATAACATGTATATAACTGGTATCTATGGGGACGATTTCCAAATGAGATCATAATTTACTGGCTCCTACGTGGCATTTGAGGTAAGTTTTGCAAGCTTATTGGTAGTAGTCACTTCATGGTGTACAAAACATAAGGGAAGTGCGTGAGAGTATGAAATCATGTGCGTTCCATTCATATTTTTTCCTCTCCTCAAAGCGGTATATAACTGGTATTTAAATTGTAGATAACATGTATGAAAGTGGTATCTAGGGGGATAATTTCCAAATGAGAACATAATTTACCTTCTCCTACGTGTCATTTGACCTAGGATTTGCAAGCTGATTGGTTGTAGGCACTTCATGGTGTAGGAAAGATAGAGGAAGTGCGTGGAAGTCGAAAATCAAGTTCGTTCCATTAGTATTTTGTCATCTCCTCTAATCGCCTATTCAATAGGATTTACTAGTGGTCTATAACTGCTTGCTAACTAGTACAGAAACGGTATATAATTGGTTTTTAAATGGTAGTTCACATGTATATACGTGGCATGTAGGGGGACAGTTTCCAAATAAGAACATAATTTACTGGCTCCTACGGGGCATTTTGGGTAGGCTTTGCAACCTGATTGGTTGTATTCACTTCATTATGTAGGAAACATAAGGGAAGTGCGTGGGAGTATGAAATCAAGTGTGTTACATTAGTATTTGGTCCCCTCCTCTAATCGCCTAGTTAATAGGATATTCAAGTGGTCTACAACTACTCGCTAACTGGTACATAAGCGGTATATAACTGGTATATAAATGGTAAATAACATGTATATAATTGGTATCTAGAGGGACAGTTTCCAAATGACAACATAATTGTCTAGCTCCTACGTGGCATTTGAGGCAGGCTTTACAAGCAGATTGGTTGTAGTCACTTCAAGGTTTAGGAAACATAAGGGAAGTGCGTGAGAGTATGAAATCAAGTGTGTTCCATTAGTATTTGGTCATCTCGTCTAATTGCCTATTAAATAGGATATACAAGTGGTCTATAAATTCTAGCTAACTAGTACATAACCGGTATATAACCGGTATATAAATGGTAGATAATGTTGGTAAAATTAAAGAGCAAGAAATATGCAATTAAATTCTAACAGTTATAAAATCCTTGCAAGTGCACAAATCGATAAGAATAGTATAGTAGCACAGCAAGAGTCGATCCCTCGAGGACTTGTATCAACGTTATGACCACTTTAGTTCAGATTTATTAACTTAGTGAAAACACACACACACACAGATGCAGGGGGGGGGGGGGGGTGGTTTATGATGTGAGAATAGAAATTTAAAGACAAGTAAAATAAAATGCAGAAAATAACAATGCAAGAATTAACGATTGATTGATTATTAACTAAGGCGAATTAAGGCTTACTATCCACTCTAACCAATTATAGTTACTAATCAGATTTCCTTGACATAATTACTATACATTTCCTGAATTAGGTTTCCGTGCCTAGGACATAGCGTTGTTTCACTAGACACATCTTATTCCCTCTTACTTTGCATGTTCTAAACAGGGCATATGTCTAGAACGTCTATCACCTACCTTTTAAGATGATGCATGAAGTTCAAAGAGAATTTAATGACACCACATTAGCCTAGCAAAGTGACATGCAATCCTAGGACGTTATGAGTTACGATTACAAGTAAGAATACTTTCGATGCTCCAAATCACAAGATGATATGGCGGCCACTCAAGCAATTACATCTATAATTATATGCAAACAAGGTAGCTAATCTTATAGGCATAAATTAAGGTCATTAAGCACAGTAATCCAACTTATTCAGCAAGCATAGCAATCATAATTAAGTGCCAGAAATCCAATCAACAAGCTAACATGGGTAGGGCTTCAAGCAACCCTAATCCTAACGACTACTCACACATAACTGAAATAAACAAATATAATTGAATTCATAAGTAAATTGCAATAATGAAAATAAGGGTACAGAAGATATTGTGAAGAACAGGTGCAGCAGAAGACACGGCAGAGCCTTCTTCTCCAAGCTCCATGATCAGTCGTTATTTATGCATCATTTTGATGTCTTTATATGCCTCTCTTACATGTCTTTTGAATGATTTCGTGCCATCAATAGTAGAAAATGATCAATCTTGTGAGACTTGTGCAGAGTTAGAAAGATAGGTAAAATCTGGAAAGAACGCAAAAATAATGACTCAAATCGGAGTCCAGATGAAGGAGATATCCTCATTTCAATATCAGGTCCTGAACGGAGTCCTGAGTGCGCCAGTGCGCCTATTTTGGGCCACTAGCCAAGTACCTCATATCAGGCCCTCTGGGTCCCAAACTTGTGTTTCATGACATCAAGGTCAAGTCCTAGAAGTGCCAAGGTCGCGCCAAGGCAGGTCGAGGACATGTCCCAAGAACTCCCATCCGAGCCCAGATGTGCGCCTAAGCCGGGGTCCCTGTTCCGCCAGCAGTGGAGCAGAGGTTCTCCCTCTGCGCCAAGCCTGACAACATTTGCGCCAAGCCTGAACGACGATGCGCTTCTATTATACTCCTAACGTACTTCAAAAGCGCGGTCCCAGATCCTGATTACGAAGACAGTAAAAAATCCAAGTTTGGCCAGCTTGCGTTCCCACTTGCCAGCTTGCATTCACACTTCCGGCCATGCTCTGATTGGTTCGAATAGATTTTAAAGACTTTATAATTAATTAAAAGTAAAATAACTTTCCCTATTCCTATAGGACATGGTTTTACCAATCTGTATAGAACAAGGTTATACCAATCCTTATAGAACAAGGTTTTCCCTTTGTCTATAAAAGGGAGCCTTTGTTCAGTGTTTTAGAGAGAGATAATTAGCTAGGGACGTTTTGGTTTTTCTGGGAAAACAGAGACCTGAGCCACAGAGTTCCGTTTTGGTTTTCCAGAGAATTAGGGACCATATATTTTCGGAGATAATCTTTCACTTAGATTATTGGACGTGGAGCTTGGAGAAGAAGGCCCTGCCGTGTCTTCTGCTGCATCTGTTCTTAACAATCTCTTCTGTACCCTTATTTTCATTATTGCAATTTACTTATGGATTCAATTATACTTGTGTTTATTTAAGTTATGTGTGAGTAGTCATTAGGATTAGGGCTGCTTGAAGCCCTAGCCATGTTAGCTTATTGATTGGATTTCTGGCTCTTGATTATGATTGCTATGCATGCTGAATAAGTTGGATTACTATGCTTAATGAACTTAATTTATGCCTATAAGATTAGCTACCTTGTATGCATATAATTATAGATGTAATTGCTTGAGTGACCGTCATATCATCTTGTGATTTGGAGCATCGAAAGTATTCGTACTTGTAATCTTAACTCATGACGACCTAGGATTGCATGCCACTTTGCTAGGCTAATGTGGTGTCATTAAATTCTCTTTAAACTTCATGCATCATCTTAAAAGGTAGGTGATAGACGTTCTAGGCATATGCCCTGTTTAGAACATGCTAAGTAAGAGGGAATAAGATGTGTCTAGTGAACCAACGCCAGGTCCTAGGAACGGGCACCTAATTCAGAAAATGCATAGTAATTTGATCAAGGAAATCTGGTTAAGAGCTATAATTGGTTAGAGTGGATAGTAAGCCTTAATTCGCCTTAGTTAACAACCTTTCATTCTTGCATTGTTATTTTCTGCACTTTGATTTACTTGTCTTTAAATTTCAGTTATCACATCATAAACCCCCCCTGTGTGTGTGTGTGTGTGTGTTTTTATTTAAGTTAACAAATCTGAACTAAATTGGTCATAACGTTGATACAAGTCCTCGAGGGATCGACTCTTGCTGTGCTACTATACTATACTTATCGATTTGTGCACTTGCAAGGATTTTATAACTGTTAGAATTGAATTGCATATTTCTTGGTCTTTAAATCTACCAACAAGTTTTTGGCGCCGTTGCCGGGGATTTATCCCTCAACGGTGCCCATTCAAGTTTAGATTTGTAACTTAGTTTTTTTTCTTTTTGTTAGGTACCCGCGTATGTCATTCCAAGGTTCAGTGCACGGGTCATCAAGTGGACCATCATCGCAAGCATCTTCAGTCCACGGCTCCCCGCCACCAAGCCCAAGGAGGATGGCGGACCACAGAGAAGAGCAGGGCCTGGAACGTGGCCTAGTACCGCAAGCCCCATGGCGCCTTAAGGATTTTGCCATGCCCCATGTCTCGGAGGATCAATTTCCAATTGTTTTTCCCGAGTCAACAGTGGCAAACTTCGAATTAAAGTCGGGGACAATTCACATGCTGCCTACATTCCACGGCCTTGCGGGCGAGGACCCGCACTTTCATATCAAGGAATTTGTTGAGGTTTGTTCAACACTGCGCATCAATGGAATGACAGAATCTGAAATCCGCCTGCGGCTCTTTCACTTCATTCTCAAGGATCGCGCCAAGACATGGTTTCATTCATTGGCGCCGGCTTCCATTCACTCTTGGAGGGACTTGACGTCCAAATTCTTAACACAGTACTTTCCCGTGGAAAAGACAAATGAGTTATAGTCCAAGATCATGAACCCACGGCAAGACATGGAGGAGTCTTTCTACGAGTTTTGGGAGCGGTTCAATCAGATGCTACGGGCGTGCCCCCACCACCATATTGATGCCCATCATCTTATGCTATACTTCTATGGAGGCTTGAAAACTAGCGATCGGACAATGGTGGATTCTCAATCCCAAGGGATTCTAGAAGGCACAGCCGAGGAAGCAAGGACCGCCTTTGAGAACATTGCTCAAAGGGAAAAACAGTTCAGCTACAGGGGTCCCTCCTCTAGAGCTACGGGTGATGCATCCTCCAAATACAAAGATGACGCCATTGCTCAGCTCACGGCAATGGTAAAACAATTGTGTAGCGAGAAAGCCAAAGGAGTTCACATCTGCGAGGTTTGTTCAATTCAGGGCCACACATCCCAGGACTGCCCGGTTGTGGAAGAGGCCAACTTTGCTGGAGGGTTCAATAGCAATTCTCGACCCCGGAATGACCCATATTCCAACACTTACAATCCGGGGTGGAGAAATCATCCTAATTTCCGTTGGAGCAACAATCAAGCAACCGCGAATCCCTTGCCACCCCCTGGATTTGAGCAGCAAGCCGCAGGCCCTCAGGGGAACTACCACGGTCCTTCCTCAAACCAGAATGGCGGAAGCAAGTCTGTTAAGGACTCCATCCATATCCTGACTCAACAGTAGGCTCAACTCATAAAATTCATGCACGATAGCCAGAGTCAGACGGGAGACTTCAAAAATGCAATTGCAAACTTGGAGCGTCAAATGGGACAGGTGGCGAACCAACTAAATCAGCGTGAGCAGGGCAAGCTACCGAGTCAAGTCCTGGTAAATCCGAAAGGATTTCACAATCCTACGGCTAATGCCATCACGCTGGAGAAGGAAACACCACTTCAAGACCCCACATATGCCACCCTCACAGGACCTGAAACTGAGCCTCAACCTACTCTGCCAAGGATCACCGACCAGGGGGCGCCGCAAAACATGCCACGACCAACACCTCTGGCGCAGAGCCGGCCCAACGAGTCACAGCCGAGTGCCTCATCGACGTCAGAAAGGGCCAGGTCTCCATCAAGGTCCTGGACCAGCTTCGGACATTCTCCATCCATCACACCATCCAGTACCCTGCCGAGCCTATTGTAGATTTTCCGTTAAACACAATGGACTTACTGCTACGGGAGACAATTGCTCATTCTTGCATGATGGATGACCTTGAGAAGGCCGTTACTAGTAACCCACACACTGTGGATTCACTTACAGATAGCGTGATTGAAGAGGTACGAGCCCTTGACATCATGCCAGCCCTCCCATTGCACAGGCCTCCCTTCGAAGCGTTACCATTCACAAGTCAGAAAACCCTGCCGTCCATCATAAAGGCTCCTGAACTCGAGCTGAAGCCCTTGCCCGAGCACTTAAAGTATGCATATTTGGGCGACAATCAAACCCTTCCAGTCATCATTGCATCTACCCTAAGTACGAAAGAGGAAAAGGCATTGGTTCACGTCCTTAAGGTCAATCAAACGGCAATTGGATGGACAATAGCTGACATCAAAGGCATAAGTCCCGCAAAATGCATGCATCGGATACTGCTAGAGGAAGACTCCAAACCATCACGGGAGGCACAGAGGCGATTGCATCCACCTATGAAGGAGGTCGTGAAGAAAGAAGTCCTAAAGCTTTTGGACGTTGGAATCAACTATCCAATTAGTGACTCCAAGTGGGTGAGCCCAGTCCAGGTCGTGCCAAAGAAAAGTGGGATCACAGTGGTTAAAAACGAGCAGGATGAGCTTGTACCTCACCGGATTCAAACAGGATGGAGAGTGTGCATCGACTATCGAAAGCTAAATATAACCACACGCAAGGACCACTTTCCTTTGCCCTTCATTGATCAAATGCTCGAGCGCCTGGCTGGACACTCCCACTATTGCTTCTTGGACGGCTACTCAGGATACAATCAGATTGCTATTGCACCCGAAGATCAAGAAAAAACAACATTCACATGCCCATATGGCACCTTTGCATACAGAAGAATGCCGTTTGGATTGTGCAATGCCCCAGCTACCTTTCAGCGTTGCATGATGAGCATCTTCTCCGATATGGTGGAAGATATAATTGAAGTATTCATGGATGACTTCTCAGTGTTTGGACATTCATTCGAACTGTGCTTAGTTAACCTAACCCGAGTACAGGAACGGTGCAGAGAAAGCAACTTAGTGCTGAACTGGGAAAAGTGCCATTTCATGGTACAACAGGGAATTGTCTTGGGTCATGTGATCTCTAGCCGAGGCATTGAAGTGGACAAAGCAAAGTTAGACATAGTAGAGAGGCTGCCGTACCCCACTACAGTCAAAGAGGTTCGATCGTTCTTAGGGCATGCTGGCTTTTACCGCAGATTCATCAAAGATTTCTCGAAAATCACAAGACCTTTGTGTGATCTTCTAGCCAAGGACGCCACATTCGAGTTCACTAAGGGATGCCGTGAGGCATTCAACACACTCAAGGCAAAGCTCACGGCATCACCCATCATCATGCCACCGAATTGGGACTTACCATTCGAACTAATGTGTGATGCCTCAGACTTCGCCATAGGAGCGGTTTTAGGACAGCGTGTTGACAAGCTCCCTCATGTCATTTACTACGCAAGCCGAACCCTGAATGATGCCCAACTGAACTACTCCACCACCGAGAAGGAGCTCCTTGCTGTTATCTTTGCCCTGGAAAAGTTCCGTTCATATCTAATTCAAACCAAGGTCATAGTATACACGGATCATGCTGCCTTGAAGTATCTGCTCACTAAAAAGGACGCCAAGCCAAGGTTGCTACGTTGGATGCTACTGCTCCAGGAATTCGACCTTGAAATCAGAGACAAGAAGGGCAGCGAAAACGTGGTCGCTGACCATATGAGCCGATTGCTTCACAGTTCCAATGAAGAGGCTGATCAGTTGCCCCTCCTCGAGACCTTTCCTGACGAACAGCTCTTCGCAATCCAAGCTATTGATCCATGGTATGCCGATCTCATTAATTACCTTGTCACTAAGCAAATTCCTTCATCTTTAAACAGGTACCAAAAGGACAAGCTGGCTAAACAAGCTAAGTACTTCATATGGGATGAGCCGTACCTATGGAAGCATTGTCCAGACCAAATCATTGGGCGCTGCATCCCAGAAGACGAGATGAAATCCGTCTTGACTTTTTGCCATAGTTTGGCATGTGGGGGCCATTTTGGAGCTAAGAAGACAGCCCTCAAGGTACTCCAAAGTGGACTCTACTGGCCCACACTTTTCAAGGATGCACACGAATTTGTACTCACCTGTGACCGCTGCCAACGCCTAGGTAACATCGGCCCTCGAAATCAAATGCCATTACACCCTATTCTTGTGGTCGAAATCTTCGACGTATGGGGCATTGATTTTATGGGGCCTTTTCCGAATTCCTTTGGCAATCTTTATATTCTGCTTGCAGTTGATTATGTCTCCAAATGGGTGGAAGCAATTCCCACCAAAACTAACGACGCCAAAGTAGTGGTGCGTTTTTTACAGAGTCACATCTTAGCCAGATTCGGCGCACCTAGGGCAATCATCAGCGATGGGGGGGCACACTTCTGTAATCATTCGTTTACAGCCCTAATGAAGAAGTATGGCGTCACCCACAAGGTCTCAACACCGTATCACCCTCAAACGAGTGGCCAAGCGGAAGTGTCCAATCGGGAAGTAAAGGCCATATTGGAAAAAACGGTAAATCCTAACCGCAAAGATTGGTCCAGCAAATTGAATGATGCGCTGTGGGCCTATCGGACCGCATACAAGACCCCGATTGGCATGTCTCCCTTCCGGCTGGTTTTTGGAAAAGGCTGCCACCTACCAGTGGAATTGGAGCATAAAGCATTCTGGGCTATTAAGCAGATGAACCTGAACTTCGATGACGCTGGAATACATAGGAAGCTTCAGCTAAGTGAATTAGAGGAGTTGCGAAATGAGGCCTTTGACAGTGCTCGTATCTACAAGGAAAAGACCAAAGCTTTCCACGACAAGCGCATTCAGCCCAAGGACTTTCACATCGGACAGGAAGTCCTCCTCTTTGACTCCCGGCTCAGACTAATGCCAGGTAAGTTGCGTTCAAGATGGACGGGACCATTTATTATTACTAACGTTTTTCCTCATGGTGCAGTTGAAATCCTGCACCCGGAACGGCAGGATCCGTTCAAGGTAAATGGCCACCGCCTCAAACACTACTTGAAGGACCTTTCTAATCCAAGCGCAGTCAACCTTGCAACTCCGCATGCGCCCAGCTCCTAGCATGTCAGCCCCGTCTTGCCTAGACGTTAAATAAAGCGCTCCTAGGAGGCAGCCTAGCCCTGGTTTGTATTTCTCACTTCCTTTTCTGTTGCTGCCCGTTATATCTCTCAAACCTTTCTACTGTTGTCAAGCTTATTGCTTATCACATTGAGGACAATGTTCAGTTTAGGTTTGGGGGTGTGAATTTAAATTTTACATATAGAAACAAGTAGGTTTGGGGGTGATACACGGCCAGGACATTTAAATTTCTGCTTGTGATTGGTATGATAACTTGTTAATAGGAATGTATATGCTAAGTTAACTATCTTTGCTTTACTAAGAGTCATGCCATGGTTAAGTAGTTCATAATCTGCACTTCACAATGCCATGTTTTTAAGTGATTAAGTGAACGAAATAACTGAATTTGAGTGAACCTTAGAAAATTAGTGGAGACTACCCTGTGAGATCTTTGAGCCTAATTGCCATTCTTTCTGAGGGATATACTTGTTTCTACTCTTAAATATTCATCACTTTTGTTCTTAATTGTTGATCTCATTACATCATATTTGCATTGAATTTTAAAGAACTAACATCATTTAGATACTCTTGATTTAATGTATGCTTTGCCATAAGAAATGATGTAGGCTATATGTGCTTTAACCACTAAAGGCCTTATCCTACCCTATTGCATGCTCCCTAAGCCAATTTTGAAGCCAAACACTCAACCTTTTCTTTCATCACCCAAAGTATAACCTAACCCAAAATACTTAGCCATTCATCACAGCCATACCCTATAACCTCAGTTTGTGCTAAGGTTGCCATTAATGAGATTCATGGTGAGAATAAGAGGTGAAAGAAGATGCTGCCCAATTCAAAGGACATTGGCGTCAATTGAAAGTTTAAAAGTAAAGAAAAGTTTTACAAGTTGCAAGCTGCATGAAAATTTGAGGAAATCATTACATGATCTTGGTTCAATTAAATTCAAAGACGAACATAAACAAAAAAAACGTTCAAATCAAAAGAAAGAAAGAAACGTTGAGAAAAAGAAGGAAAAAATAAGTGAAAAACAAAGTGAATTGAGCCAAGTAAGCCAAGAGCCTCAAAATAAGCCACAAGAGCCACAAAATAAGTCATCATGAAAGCACAATGTCGTGGGCCTTAAGAAAGGATTCAGTTCAGAAATTCCAAGTTCAATTCATGACTTCTCATGCCTTGGCACAACTCAGGTTCTTTGAATCCCATCCTTCCTTGCTAAACCCCAAAGATTAGCCCCAATACAACCTAAAAAGGAAGACCTAACTGATCTTATGGACAATCATGCTGAGGATTAAGGTACGTATCTATGTTCTTAAAGTTCAATTCCTTTCATGAGATCTTTATTTCCATAAAGTGCTATTCTTCATTGTTACTCATATGTGATTAAATTTGAATTTCATAACATAAACTCATCACATATGCTTGAAAAGAGTGTAAGCCTAGGATTCTTGTGTGAATTGAGAGTTGCCTAGTGAGGATTAGAGTCGAGGCGAAATCTTTCTAGGGCACTTAGATGAAGTTGTTTTCAAACTTGAACACCTGAAAATATTGGCATTTATACACGTACCCCTTCACATGACACTCACGGCTATGGCATTCCTTTTAGTTCTGCAAAGCATGTCTACTTACTTTGATTCTTATTAGCTTGTTAAGAGTACTATATCTAGCATCTTTTTGTTTAAGTAAAACGTTTGAGGGTATCGTACTGTTATAAACCTCAGGAGACAAAACTCCTCCTACTAGGTGAACCTAGGGGTTTAAATGTTCTATCTTAACTAAAATCGAGTCTTTTCATTTTGTTAGCATTTGTTTTGCTCAGGGACTAGCAAAAGATAGGTTTCGGGGTATTTGATCAGTCGTTATTTATGCATCATTTTGATGTCTTTATATGCCTCTCTTACATGTCTTTTGAATGATTTCGTGCCATCAATAGTAGAAAATGATCAATCTTGTGAGACTTGTGCAGAGTTAGAAAGATAGGTAAAATCTGGAAAGAACGCAAAAAGAATGACTCAAATCGGAGTCCAGATGAAGGAGATATCCTCATTTCAATATCAGGTCCTGAACGGAGTCCTCAGTGCGCCAGTGCGCCAGTGCGCCATTGCGCCAGTGCGCCAGTGCGCCAGTGCGCCTATTTTGGGCCACTGGCCAAGTACCTCATATCAGGCCCTCTGGGTCCCAAACTTGTGTTTCATGACATCAAGGTCAAGTCCTAGAAGTGCCAAGGTCGCGCCAAGGCAGGTCGAGGACATGTCCCAAGAACTCCCATCCGAGCCCAGATGTGCGCCTAAGCCGGGGTCCCTGTTCCGCCAGCAGTGGAGCAGAGGTTCTCCCTCTGCGCCAAGCTTGACAACATTTGCGCCAAGCCTGAACGACGATGCGCTTCTATTATACTCCTAACGTACTTCAAAAGCGCGGTCCCAGATCCTGATTACGAAGACAGTCAAAAATCCATGTTTGGCCAGCTTGCGTTCCCACTTGCCAGCTTGCATTCACACTTCCGGCCATGCTCTGATTGGTTCGAATAGATTTTAAAGACTTTATAATTAATTAAAAGTAAAATAACTTTCCCTATTCCTATAGGACATGGTTTTACCAATCTGTATAGAACAAGGTTATACCAATCCTTATAGAACAAGGTTTTCCCTTTGTCTATAAAAGGGAGCCTTTGTTCAGTGTTTTAGAGAGAGATAATTAGCTAGGGACGTTTTGGTTTTTCTAGGAAAACAGAGACCTGAGCCACAGAGTTCCGTTTTGGTTTTCTAGAGAATTAGGGACCATATATTTTCGGAGATAATCTTTCACTTAGATTATTGGACGTGGAGCTTGGAGAAGAAGGCCCTGCCGTGTCTTCTGCTGCATCTGTTCTTAACAATCTCTTCTGTACCCTTATTTTCATTATTGCAATTTACTTATGGATTCAATTATACTTGTGTTTATTTCAGTTATGTGTGAGTAGTCATTAGGATTAGGGCTGCTTGAAGCCCTAGCCATGTTAGCTTATTGATTGGATTTCTGGCTCTTGATTATGATTGCTATCCATGCTGAATAAGTTGGATTACTATGCTTAATGAACTTAATTTATGCCTATAAGATTAGCTACCTTGTTTGCATATAATTATAGATGTAATTGCTTGAGTGACCGTCATATCATCTTGTGATTTGGAGCATCGAAAGTATTCGTACTTGTAATCTTAACTCATGACGACCTAGGATTGCATGCCACTTTGCTAGGCTAATGTGGTGTCATTAAATTCTCTTTAAACTTCATGCATCATCTTAAAAGGTAGGTGATAGACGTTCTAGGCATATGCCCTGTTTAGAACATGCTAAGTAAGAGGGAATAAGATGTGTCTAGTGAACCAACGCCAGGTCCTAGGAACGGGCACCTAATTCAGAAAATGCATAGTAATTTGATCAAGGAAATCTGGTTAAGAGCTATAATTGGTTAGAGTGGATAGTAAGCCTTAATTCGCCTTAGTTAACAACCTTTCATTCTTGCATTGTTATTTTCTGCACTTTGATTTACTTGTCTTTAAATTTCAGTTATCACATCATAAACCCCCCACCCCCCCCCCCACCCCCCCCCCCCCCCCTGTCTGTGTGTGTGTGTGTGTTTTTATTTAAGTTAACAAATTTGAACTAAATTTGTCATAACATTGATACAAGTCCTCGAGGGATCGACTCTTGCTGTGCTACTATACTATACTTATCGATTTGTGCACTTGCAAGGATTTTATAACTGTTAGAATTGAATTGCATATTTCTTGCTCTTTAAATCTACCAACACTCCACACCCAATAATCTGTGTGTAAAATATTATTTCTAAAAATATGGTCTCTAATTATCCCCCAAAACACTAACCAAATGCTCCCTTTTATAGACAAAGGGAAAACCTTGTTCTATAAGGATTAGTATTAAAAACCCTATCCTATAATGTTCTGGAATAGTTATTGTACTTCTAATTAATTACAAAGTCCTTAAAATCTATTATAACCAATCAGAACATAGTTGGGAGTGTGAATTCAAGTTGGCAAGTGGGAACGCAAGCTGGCCAGTAGTCCGAACTTGGCTTTTGGACTGTCTTCGTAATCAGGATCTGGGACTGCGTTTTTGGAGAACATCATGAGTATAGTAGAAGTGCATCTTCGTTCAGGCTTGGCACAAATGTTGTCAGGTTTAGCACAGAGGGAGATCCTCTGATCCACCGTTGGCTGAACAGGGACCACGGGCTTAGGCGCACATCTGGGCTCGGATGGGAGTTCTTGGGACATGTCCTCGACCGGCCTTGGCGCGAACTTGGCACTTCTAGGACCTGACCTTGATGTCATGAACTAATGCAGGCGCAGTATCCTCATTTGTTCCAAGGGTAGAGTTGAATTTCGAGGACGAAATTTCTTAAGGGGGGTGGATTGTAACAACCCGGAATTTCAATTATTGGATTTACGTAAATTATTTATGTAAAATGACGATTTTTCCCTTGCTTTTTAAGGGGCGTGAAAGTCAAATTTTGTTTCGAGACATTTTTGGTGGTGTTTTGGATACCTTTGCGTAGGTCTCGAATTCACGAGTTCGTAGACAGGCGGCACGCAGAAAACGGAGTTCATGTACGAAAGTTATGGGTCTAGACGTGTAAGGGCAGTTTGGTAATTTTCCATAGAGGGGATATATTTTTAACCCCCCAAATCAGATTAATCTGATCCACATCATTTCATCTCCATCTCATTATCATCTCCCTTTCTCTCTGTGAAACACCCACACCGAACCCGTGCGAAAAAACACCCAAAAACTCACAAAGTCAACTTTTGATTCAAGGCTCTAACTTCCATTTTTGATCAACTAATCGTATTCTACTCCTTCCCACAATCACAACCGTACCAACCATCGAATGAGAGGACCACGGGGGAAGCCTAACCGAGTGTAGGAAGTTTCGGATCTTCCGATCGATTTTGCGGCTTACACAGGTACGTGTTTGATGTTTTAAGGTCATATTTGGATTCATGGGTTCGAGTAGATACATTTAGACGTAAAATTTGTGAAAAATGGTTGAGTTTTGAGGAAATTATAAAGCTTGAAGTTTCAACCGGAAATGGGGGATTCCGGCGGAAACCAGAATGCGACGCCGGCAGCCGGTCGTCTTCTCCGGCCAGTCACCGGTGATCGGTCGGGTCGAGTGAACCGATCGGGCCGGTCGGGTCGAGTGAACCGGTCGTGCCGAGTTGGATAGGGTAAGACTGAGTTGGGCCAAGTTGGACCGGTCTAGGCGAGTGGGTACTGTAGCAGGCGCGTGGGGCCGAGTCTGAGATCACGGTGTCGCATGACAGCTAATTTTTGACGTTTCGGACCTGTTGGCGCAGGTTTTGGGTCGATCGGACGTTGTTTAGGAGTTGTTTTGGGCGTTTGAAGTTGCTGTGTTTTCTAGGCCAGCATAGATAGACCTCCCGGGGTTTAGGGGGTTTATATTTAAGGTTCTTATTATTAGTTGGTAATCCCGATTATTAATTTGGACAGGCGATACTGCTCTAGGAACTTCAGGGGAGCGTACAATTCGGGATTGAGCTTGCTTAGACAGGTTTGTGAGTGGACTTTTGGTTTATAAACTATAATGCATGCATAAATGTATTTTTGATTTAAATACTGTTATGTATGGGTGCAATGAATTTCTGGAATTTAGAAATGATGCTGGACACATGTTTTCCAATATTTCAAGTGAAAGTGTGTTTTGAGAAATGCCCTGGTTTTTGTACTTGATTTTGATATCGTTTTGAAGTGGTAACTATTTGAGCATGTGATTTGGATTGAGACCCGTAATTATGATTTTACCGATTTTGGCCGTAAAATGATATTTCAAAGAATTTGGCTTAGGCCAAGAAACAAATATTTCAAAATACGTATTTGGTTCACTGGTTTTCTGTCCCGATGGTTACAGTTGCTCTGACTGGTGTTGAGGGGTTTTGACGTAGGATTTGCATGCTAATTGGTTGTAGTCACTTTATGGGGTAGGAAACATAAGTGAAGTGTGTGGTAGTATAAAATCAAGTGTGTTCCATTAGTATTTGGTCCTCTCCTCTAATCGCGTATTAAATAGGATATACAAGTGGTCTATAACTGCTCGCTAACTGGTACATAAGCAGTATATAACCGGTTTTTAAACGGTAGATAACATGTACATAAGTGGTATCTAGGGGGATAGTTTCCAAATAAGAACATAATTTACCGGCTCCTACTTGGCATTTCGGGTAGGCTTTGCAAGCTGATTGGTAGTAGTTAATTCATAGTATAGGAAAGATAGGGGAGGTGCTTGGGAGTATGAAATCAAGTGTGTTCCATTAGTATTTGTTCCTCTCCTCTAATCGCCTATTAAATCGGATATACAAGTGGTCTATAACTGCTCGCTAACTGGTACGTAAGCGATATATAACCGGTAGATAACATGTATATAATTGGTATTTAGGGTGACAGTTACCAAATCAGAACATAATTTACGGACTCCTACATGTCATTTGAGGTAGGCTTTTCAAGCTCATTGGTTGTAGTCACTTCATGGTGTAGGAAACGTATGGGAAGTGCGTGGGAGTATGAAATCAAGTGCGTTCCATTAGTATTTGGTCCTCTCCTCTAATCGCCTATTAAATAGGATATACAAGTGGTGTAGAACTGCTTGCTAACTAGTACATAAGTAGTATATAACATGTATATAAACGGTAGATAACATGTATTTAAACCGTAGATAACATGTATATAACTTGACGTTGAGGTTTATCTTTCATGGGGTCGTTAAGGTTTCTCTGATGTTGGGGTCGAGCTGCCCTCCGCCAGATCGTTGAGGTTGTCTACATGGTGTACAGGGATCCGCATATCTTTAGGTATATTCGGATTTGTAGAGGGGTTTCTCCGATGCTGACGTCGAGGTGTTCTCCGGCAAATCTTTGAGGTTGTCTACACGTAGTATAGGGATCCGCACACCTTTAGAGGTAATATCAGGTGGGCAGGCTGTAGGTCCCCGGGTTGGACCTCTCGGGCTTTAGCCACTTCCTTAGAGGTAATATCGGCAGTGGTTAAGAGGTGTTGTCCCCGTGTTGGATGGCCCGGATACCAAGTTGTGGCTCGGAATTATACTAAAGGGATGGTAGCACATAGTAGATAGGATAGTCTAGGTACATGCCGACTTGTATTTGATATGCTAATGGTGGTGCCAACTGATAGGGTACGAGATACGAGTTGATGAGACATACTAGCCAACGGTTATGTTGGCTGAGATAAGTGGACGAAGGTTCTCTTGGGTTAAGGCTCAGGATGTTCGGAATATCGAGCTACGGCTCAGGATGAGCTGAGATATCGGGTTTACTGCACGGTATAAAATCAGCGAGTCTCAATTAAACCAAGTCTTGAACTTTGATTTGAATCCAATCATTGAGGCATGTATAGACTTCTATTCAAGTTCAGGAAAACAGAAGTCTGGCTAGATTATCATATTCAGGGAATTGCTTTGAGGTGATAGCTGAATTGACGATGATAGCCGAAGAACTTACCGGCTTTTATGATACACTGATTACTGAAAGTGGGTGGTGTGGGCGGTGACCTGAATTGAAGATTTGTGATTTAGTTATTAATATGATCTTTGGGAGATGATGACGCAGATGTTTGCTTACTGAGAAAGTCCTCAGGGATAACTTTGCATTCTGCTATGGTATCCTTCGTCTGACAGGTAACTAGCGGTCAACAAGGTACGGGAAAAGGTTTTGTGGGGTTTCAATAAATTTTCGTATAATGTTATGATGCAATAAGGGAAGTTCAGGCTTTTAGCCTGAGGTGTCAAAAGTTGTCAGACGGAAGTAGGGCCTTTCCGGGGTATACAAGTGGTCTATAACTGCTTGCTAACTACTACAGAAGTGGTATATAACCTGCTTATAAACGGTAGATAATATGTATAAAAGTGGTATCTAGGGGAACAGTTTCCAAATGAGAACATAATTTGTAAGGACCCTTCCCGAATTTTCCCTCTAAACCCGGAAAGAACCCTTATCCCATCTGACAGCTCTTTACTTCAAAATTAAAACACCAGAAATACCCTTTGTTCTGGAATACTTTTTATTAAACCTTACAGAGTTCCCGACAGAACCTCTGTACTTACTGACCACTCATACATGTCAGACGCAGGATAGTACACTGGTCAAAACCAAAACCTCGGAATAGTGGTGGTCCAAATAGGAATACCCTATGTCACCAAACGTCAGTAGGTCAGACACTGCTGACATCTCTACTGGAATACCACAAGACAACAGACTAGTCAAATACTTGTGAACCAACCATAATTCGTCCCTCTGGGTCACCGCCCACACCTACCCACTGACCCGGCTGACGAAGTATTTTCATAGGTTGATTAAGCCCATGACCATTGTCGTCTGTTTCATATTAAAGCCGGATATATCCTCGGCTATCATATCGTATCATCAGCCGGTATAACCTTCGACTACTATAACATATCAGTCGGCATATCTCTCGACTATCATGACCCTAGCCACCAGGGTATCCCTTGGGGTGTGCTAGTCATGTATCATATCATATCAGTCGGCATATATCTCGACTATCATATCATATCAGTCGGCATATCTCGACTATCATATCATATCAGTCGGCATGTCTCGACTATCATATCATATCAGTCGGCATATCTCGACTATCATATCATATCAGTCGGCATATCTCGACTATCATATCATATCAGTCGGCATATCTCGACTATCATATCATATCAGTCGGCATGTCTCGACTATCATATCATATCAGTCGGCATATCTCGACTATCATATCATATCAGTCGGCATATCTCGACTATCATATCATATCAGTCGGCATGTCTCGACTATCATATCATATCAGTCGGCATGTCTCGACTATCATATCATATCAGTCGGCATATCTCGACTATCATATCATATCAGTCGGCATATCTCGACTATCATATCATATCAGTCGGCATATCTCGACTATCATATCATATCAGTCGGCATGTCTCGACTATCATATCATATCAGTCGGCATGTCTCGACTATCATATCATATCAGTCGGCATATCTCGACTATCATATCATATCAGTCGGCATATCTCGACTATCATATCATATCAGTCGGCATATCTCGACTATCATATCATATCAGTCGGCATGTCTCGACTATCATATCATATCAGTCGGCATATCTCGACTATCATATCATATCAGTCGGCATATCTCGACTATCATATCATCTCAGTCGGCATATCTCGACTATCATATCATATCAGTCGGCATGTCTCGACTATCATATCATATCAGTCGGCATATCTCGACTATCATATCATATCAGTCGGCATATCTCGACTATCATATCATATCAGTCGGCATGTCTCGACTATCATATCATATCAGTCGGCATATCTCGACTATCATATCATATCAATCGGCATGTCTCGACTATCATATCATATCAGTCGGCATATCTCGACTATCATATCATATCAGTCGGCATATCTCGACTATCATATCATATCAGTCGGCATATCTCGACTATCATATCATATCAGTCGGCATATCTCGACTATCATATCATATCAGTCGGCATGTCTCGACTATCATATCATATCAGTCGGCATGTCTCGACTATCATATCATATCAGTCGGCATATCTCGACTATCATATCATATCAGTCGGCATATCTCGACTATCATATCATATCAGTCGGCATATCTCGACTATCATATCATATCAGTCGGCATGTCTCGACTATAATATCATATCAGTCGGCATGTCTCGACTATCATATCATATCAGTCGGCATATCTCGACTATCATATCATATCAGTCGGCATATCTCGACTATCATATCATATCAGTCGGCATGTCTCGACTATCATATCATATCAGTCGGCATATCTCGACTATCATATCATATCAGTCGGCATGTCTCGACTATCATATCATATCAGTCGGCATATCTCGACTATCATATCATATCAGTCGGCATGTCTCGACTATCATATCATATCAGTCGGCATATCTCGACTATCATATCATATCAGTCGGCATATCTCGACTATCATATCATATCAGTCGGCATATCTCGACTATCATATCATATCAGTCGGCATATCTCGACTATCATATCATATCAGTCGGCATATCTATTATATAGTTCCAACTTCTCCAAAATTACCAAACTGCCCCTGAAGCTTCTAGACCCGTAACGAACTCACCGGGTCTCCGTTTTCCGCGTGCCGCCTGTCTACGAACTCGTGAGTTCGAGACCTACGCAACGACTTTAGAAAATTTCCCAAAAGTCTTGCCAGTCAAAAAGTGACTCCCGAACCCGTTCAAAACTGAGGGTAAAATTGTCCAATCCTCAAAATAGTTTAATTTCTGGTCCGGGTCGTTACAATCTACCCTCCTTAAGAAATTTCGTCCCCGAAATTCATTCCTAACCATGAAACAATGAGGATATTGTGCCCGCATTAGTTCCGCGATTTCCCACGTGGCCTGCTCCACGTTATAATTCTTCCACAATACTTTAACTAGATGATAAGTCTTTCGGTGAAGTACCTTTTCCTTCAAATACAGAATTTGCACCGTCACTTTAGTTAACTGCCTGTAGTCGATACACAACATCATACCACCATCCTTTTTTTTCTTCACAATTAATACCGGTGCACCCCATGGTGAAACACTTGGGCGAATAAATCCCATATTCACCAAGTCCTGCAATTGAGTCTTTAACTCTCGCAATTCTGCCGGTGCCATCCTGTACGGTGCATGTGAGATAGGTTGAGTACCTGGCAAAAGCTCGATTGTGAACTCAATCTCACGGTGTGGTGGTAATCCTGGAAGATCATCTGGAAACACATCAGAGAATTCACTCACCACAGGAATATCCTCCACTCTCATAGAAGTATTCCGAGCATCTATCACATGAGCCAAGTAACCCTCACAACCTTTTCTCAACAATCTCTCAGCTGTTAACGCTGATATCACTCCATAGGGTAATACCCTACGATCTCCCCGAAATGTAAGTTCAGGGAATCCTGGACTCCGAAAAACTATTGTCTTATCGTAACAGTCTATGGAGGCATGGTGCATGGACAACCAATCCATCCCCAGAATCACATCAAACTCAAAGATATCTAAGGGGATTAAATCTACCTCCAAACCATGGCCTTCAACCATCACCGGACAACTGCGAATCACTAGGTTCGCCACTAACATATCTCCGGTAGGAGTACTAATACCCATGTCCCAACCAATTGGAGACAATTCTCTATCCGTGACCACCTCCGGTGCTACTCGAGTCTCCTATACCCACTGTACTGCTGTGGCATTGGGAAACCCAAACTCAACTCTACTCGAGCTGCAGCATCAGCCAAAATCCTCAACGAAGTGTGGTCCATAGACGTAACTGCTGACCGAATTTCACTCCGCAGTCCACTCTCAAATCTGTGGCACTTGTCTGACTCGGTCGCTACCAACGTCGGTGCAAAGCGACTCAGCGCTATGAATCTTTGTTCATACTGGGCCACCGTCATGTCTCCTTGCTGTAAATGCAAGAACTCGGCCTCCTTAACGTTCCGGTGTGAGCGAGGGTAAAACTGCTCCAAGAAGCATTCCCGGAAAGTCTGCCAAGTAAGCGTATGGACATTCCAACCTGACACCTCCAATGAGTGCCACCAGTGGTAAGCAGAACCACCTAGTAAAAATGTGGCCAGTAGAACTCTCTCTTCTAGAGGACACCTCATAATCAAGAACACCCGCTCCATGCGAGTAATCCACTCCTCAGCCTCATCTGGGCTAGAGTCACCCATGAATATCGTTGCCCCCAGTCTCTGGGCTCTCTCAATATCAGAGACTTCATGAGAAGCCCTGTCCTGGAGTACAGAAGCTAAAGTCTGACCCAGCTGTTCCAGTGTCTGCCTCAAATCAGGCTCCACTGTAGGTTCATGGTTATCTCCACCATTCCCCGACCGTTGACGAAACTCACGTCTCGGAGGCATCTTGTTAACCGAAATCCATAAAAAATTTTGCACACAAGTGTGCAGTCTGCAGGAAGTTAACCTAGAGCTCTGATACCACTTGTAAGGACCCTTCCCGAATTTTCCCTCTAAACCCGGAAAGAACCCTTATCCCATCTGACAGCTCTTTACTTCAAAATTAAAACACCAGAAATACCCTTTGTTCTGGAATACTTTTTATTAAACCTTACAGAGTTCCCGACAGAACCTCTGTACTTACTGACCACTCATACCTGTCAGACGCAGGATAGTACACTGGTCAAAACCAAAACCTCGGAATAGTGGTGGTCCAAATAGGAATACCCTATGTCACCAAACGTCAGTAGGTCAGACACTGCTGACATCTCTACTGGAATACCACAAGACAACAGACTAGTCAAATACTTGTGAACCAACCATAATTCGTCCCTCTGGGTCACCGCCCACACCTACCCACTGACCCGGCTGACGAAGTATTTTCATAGGTTGATTAAGCCCATGACCATTGTCGTCTGTTTCATATTAAAGCCGGATATATCCTCGGCTATCATATCGTATCATCAGCCGGTATAACCTTCGGCTACTATAACATATCAGTCGGCATATCTCTCGACTATCATGACCCTAGCCACCAGGGTATCCCTTGGGGTGTGCTAGTCATGTATCATATCATATCAGTCGGCATATATCTCGACTATCATATCATATCAGTCGGCATATCTCGACTATCATATCATATCAGTCGGCATGTCTCGACTATCATATCATATCAGTCGGCATATCTCGACTATCATATCATATCAGTCGGCATATCTCGACTATCATATCATATCAGTCGGCATGTCTCGACTATCATATCATATCAGTCGGCATGTCTCGACTATCATATCATATCAGTCGGCATATCTCGACTATCATATCATATCAGTCGGCATATCTCGACTATCATATCATATCAGTCGGCATATCTCGACTATCATATCATATCAGTCGGCATGTCTCGACTATCATATCATATCAGTCGGCATATCTCGACTATCATATCATATCAGTCGGCATATCTCGACTATCATATCATATCAGTCGGCATATCTCGACTATCATATCATATCAGTCGGCATGTCTCGACTATCATATCATATCAGTCGGCATATCTCGACTATCATATCATATCAGTCGGCATATCTCGACTATCATATCATATCAGTCGGCATGTCTCGACTATCATATCATATCAGTCGGCATATCTCGACTATCATATCATATCAGTCGGCATGTCTCGACTATCATATCATATCAGTCGGCATATCTCGACTATCATATCATATCAGTCGGCATATCTCGACTATCATATCATATCAGTCGGCATATCTCGACTATCATATCATATCAGTCGGCATGTCTCGACTATCATATCATATCAGTCGGCATGTCTCGACTATCATATCATATCAGTCGGCATATCTCGACTATCATATCATATCAGTCGGCATATCTCGACTATCATATCATATCAGTCGGCATATCTCGACTATCATATCATATCAGTCGGCATGTCTCGACTATCATATCATATCAGTCGGCATGTCTCGACTATCATATCATATCAGTCGGCATATCTCGACTATCATATCATATCAGTCGGCATATCTCGACTATCATATCATATCAGTCGGCATATCTCGACTATCATATCATATCAGTCGGCATGTCTCGACTATCATATCATATCAGTCGGCATATCTCGACTATCATATCATATCAGTCGGCATGTCTCGACTATCATATCATATCAGTCGGCATATCTCGACTATCATATCATATCAGTCGGCATGTCTCGACTATCATATCATATCAGTCGGCATATCTCGACTATCATATCATATCAGTCGGCATATCTCGACTATCATATCATATCAGTCGGCATATCTCGACTATCATATCATATCAGTCGGTATATCTCGACTATCATATCATATCAGTCGGCATATCTATTATATAGTTCCAACTTCTCCAAAATTACCAAACTGCCCCTGAAGCTTCTAGACCCGTAACGAACTCACCGGGTCTCCGTTTTCCGCGTGCCGCCTGTCTACGAACTCGTGAGTTCGAGACCTACGCAACGACTTTAGAAAATTTCCCAAAAGTCTTGCCAGTCAAAAAGTGACTCCCGAACCCGTCCAAAACTGAGGGTAAAATTGTCCAATCCTCAAAATAGTTTAATTTCTGGTCCGGGTCGTTACATAATTTACCAGCTCTTACGTGGCATTTGAGGTAGGCTTTGCAAGCAGATTGGCTGTAGTCACTTCATGGTGTAGGAAACATAAGGGAAGTGCATAAGAGTTTGAAATCAAGTACGTTCCATTTCAATTTTGTCCTCTCCTCTAATCGCCAATTAAATAGGATATACAATTGGTCTATAACGGCTCGGTAGCTGGTACATAGGCGGTATACAACCGTGTATATAAACTATAGATAGCATGTATACAATTGGTATCTAAGGGGACGGTTTCCAAATGAGAACATAATTTACTGCCTCCAACGTGGCATTGAGGTAAGCTTTGCAAGTTGATTGGTAGTAGTCACTTCATGGTGTAGGAAACATAAGGAAAGTGTGTGGGAGTATGAAATCAAGTGCGTTCCGTTAGTATTTTTTGCCCTCCCCTACTCGCCAATTAAATAGGATATACAAGTGGTCTATAATTGCTCGCTAACTTGGCACATAAGCGGTATATAACCGGTATATAAACGGTAGATAACTTGTATATTAGTGGTATCTAGGTGGACAATTTCCTAGTGAGAACATAATTTACCGGCGCCTACCTTGCATTTGAGATAGGCTTTGCAAGCTGATTGATTGTAGTCACTTCATGGTGTAGGAAACATAAGGGAAGTGCGTGGGAGTATGAAACCAAGTGCTAATCGTTAGTATTTTGTCCTCTCCTCTAATCACCGATTAAATAGGATATACAAGTGCTCTATAACTGCTCGCTAACTGGTACATAAGCGGTATTTAACCGGTATATAAACGGTAGATAACATGTATATAAATGGTATCTAGGGGGATAGATTCTGAATGAGAACATAATTTATCGCCTCCTACATGGCATTTGACATAGGATTTGCAAGTTGATTGGTTGTAGTCACTTTATGGTGTAGGAAACATAAGGGAAGTGCGTGGGTGTATAAAATCAAGTAAGTTCCAATAGTATTTGTTCCTCTCCTCCAATCGCCTATTAAATTGGATATACAAGTGGCCTATAACTTCTCGCTAACTAGTACATAAGTGGTAAATAACCGGTATATAAATGGTGGATAACATGTATATAAATGGTATCTAGGGGGACAATTTCCAAATGCGAACATAATTTACCGGCTCCTACGTGGCATTTGACGCTGGCTTTGCCAGCTGATTGGTTGTAGTCACTTCATGGTGTAGGAAGCATAAGGGAAGGGCGTGGGAGTATGAAGTCAAGTGTGTTCCATTAGTATTTGGTCATCTCCTCTAATCGCTTATTAAATAGGATATACAGGTGGTCTATAACCGCTAGCTAACTGGTACTTAACCGGTATATAACCGGTAGATAACGTGTATATAACTGGTATCTAGGGGGATAGTTTCCAAATGAGAACATAATTTATCGGCTCCTACGTGGCATTTGACGTAGGATTTGCAAGCTGATTGGTTGTAATCACTTTATGGTATACGAAACATAAGGCAAGTGCGTAGGTTTCTAAAATCAAGTGTGTTCCATTAGTATTGGTCCTCTCCTCTAATCGCCTATTAAATAGAAAATACAAGTGGTCTATAACTTCTACCTAACTTGTACATAAGTGGTGTATAACCGGTATATAAACGGTACAAACCGGTGGATAACATGTATATAAATGCTTTCTAGGAGGACTATTTCCAAATGCGAACATAATTTACCGGCTCCTACGTGGCATTTGACGTAGGCTTTGAAAGCTGATTGGTTGTAGTGACTTCATGGTGTAGGAAACTTAAGGGAAGTGCATGGGAGTATGAAATCAAGTGCGTTCCATTAGTATTTGGTACTCTTTCCTATGAAATAGGATATACAAGTGGTCTATAACTGCTCGCGAACTGGTACATAAGCGGTATATAACAGGTAAATAAATCGTAGATAGAATGTATATAGCTGGTATCTATGGGGATGGTTTCCAAATGAGAACATCATTTACCGGGTCCTACGTGACATTTGACGTTGGCTTTGCTAGCTGAATTGTTGTAGTCACTTCATGGTATAGGAAACGTAAGGGAAGTGCGTGGGAGTATGAAATCATGTCCGTTCCGTAAGTATTTTGTCCTCTCCTCTAACACCAATTAAATATGATATACAATTGGTCTATAACTACTCGCTAACTAGTACATAAGCGGTATATAAACGGTAGATAACATGTATATAAGTGGTATCTAGGTGGACAATTTCCGATTGAGAACATAATTTACCGACTCCTACGTGGCATTTGAGGTAGGCTTTGCAAGCTGATTGGTTGTAGTCACTTCATTGTGTAGGAAACATAAGGGAAGTGCTTGGGAGTATGAAATCAAGAGTGTTCCATTAGTATTTGGTCCTCTCCTCTAATCGCCTATTAAATAGGATATACAAGTGGTCTATAACTACTCGCTAACTGGTACTTAAGGGTCTATAACTGCTCGCTAACTGGTACTTAAGCGGTATATAACCGGTATATAAACGGTAGATGACAAGAATATAAGTGGTATCTAGGGGGACAATTTCCAAAGGAGATCATAATTTACAGGCTCATACGTGGCATTTGAAGTTGGCTTTGCAATCTGATTGATTGTAGTCACTTCATGGTGCAGGAAACTTAAGGGAAGTGCTTAGGAGTATGAAATCAAGTGCCTTCCATTAGTATTTGGTCCTCGCCTCTAATCGCCTATTAAAGAGGATATACAAGTGGTCTATAACTGCTCGCTAACTAATACATCAGCGGTATATAACTTGTATATAAACGGCAGATAACTTGAATATAAGTGGTATCTATGGGGACAGTTTCCAAATGAGAACATAATTTCCAAATGTGATGGCTTACCCGCAGATTCAATTGATTGGCAATCTGTCCCATTTGACGATCTAAGTTTGTAATTGCATTATCCGTCTTTGCCTTATCACCCCGGCTTTCTTGAATGAATACATTGGTGTTTTGCATGAATTGGATAGTCTGTTGAGCCTTGGCATTGAGGCCACCATCCCAAGACTTGCTTTCGCCACTCTGATTTGATAAAGGGCTGTTAGGGTTCACTTGAGGGGCTGCGGCTTGCTGCAGAAATCATGGGGCGGCAAAGGATTGGAGTTAATTTGATTGATGCTCCAGCGGAAGTTTGGATGATTTTTCCACACTGGATTGTAAGTGTTTGAATATGGGTCATTCCGGGGTCGTGAATTATTATTGAAACCTCCAGCAAAATTGGCGTCTTCCACCATTGGGCGGTTTTGGGACGTGTGGCCCTGGATAGAGCACACGTAACACTCTTGAATTCCTCGAGCTTTCTCATTGCAGAGCTTCTTCACCATTGCTGATAGTTGAGCAAAGGCGTCATCCTTGTCATTTGTGTACGCCTCGCTTGTAGCCTTAGAGGAATAACCTCTGTAGCTAAATTGCTTCTCCCTTTGTGGTATGTTCTCTAAGGCCGTCCTTGCCTTCGCGGCTGTGCCATCTTGAATTCCTTGGGATTGAGAGTTCACTATGGTGCCGTCGCAGTTTTTCAATCCTCTGTAAAAGTACAACATTAACTGATGCTGGTCGATGTTCTGGTGAGGGCTTAACATTTGATTGAAGTGCTCTCAAAATTCATAGAATGGCTCATCAACTCCTTGCTATGAGTCCATGATTTTGCCTTCAACTCATTTAACGTGGCGACGAGGTAATATTGCGTTAGAAATTTCGAAGAGAAGTCCCTCCACGAGTGGATTGAAGCTAGCGCCAAAGAGTGAAACCATGCCTTAGTACGATCCTTAAGGCTAAGTGAAAAAGCCTTAGCCAAATTTCAGCCTCTGTCATGCCGTTTATGAGCAAAGTTGAGCAGACTTCAACGAATTCCTTAATGTGTAAGTGTGGGTCTTCTCTCGAAAGTCCATGGAATGTTGGTAACAAGTGAATGGTTCCAGACTTCAACCCAAAATTGGCCACCGTGGACTCTGGAAACACAATGGAAATTGATCCTCCGAAACTTGGGGAATTGCAAAATCCTTGAGGGGCCGTGGGGATGGGTTAAGCACATGGACCCGGTCTCTTCCCTGCTCATCCCTTGCATCCTCCATCCTTCTTGGGCTAGGTGGTGGTGAGCCATGAACAGAAGATACTCTAGTTGATGGTGGGGTGCTTGACCCGTACAGAGATCCTTGGACAGATCCTCTTCATGACATAAACGAAGTAGATAAAAGAATAAGAAAAACGAAGTTAATAAATCCAAACTAAATGGACACTGTTGAGGTACAAGTCCCCGGCAACGGCACCAAATACTTAATAGTTAAAATAATGATCACAATAAATATTAACTCTATTTTCACAGTTATATCTTTGCAAGTGCACAAAATTGAATATGTCAATATAGCAGCAAGCAAAGTTCGATCCCTAGAGGACTTGTTCAACGATGATTTTCCAATTAAGTTCATATTTTATTAACTTAAACAAAAGACACAAAATACTCTAATACAAGACAAGTCTCACATGATTGATCATTTTCTACTATTGATGGCACGAAATCATTCAAAAGACATGTAAGAAAGGTACTTAAGGACATCAAAATGATGCATAAATAATGACTGGACAAATACCCCCAAACCTATCTTTTGCTAGTCCCTGATCAAAACAAACTTAAACAAAAAGAAAAGACTCAAATTTTGTTAAGATAGAAAATTTAAACCCCTAGGTTCACTTAGTCGGAGGAGTTTTGTCTCCTGAGTGTTATAGCAGCACGATACCCACAAACATTTTACTTAGACAACTAGATTGCTAGAACCAATACTTTTAACAAGCTAATAGGAATCAAAGTAAGTGGACATGCTTTTCTGAACCAAAAGGGATCCATAGTCGTGAGTGTCATGTGCAGGTGTAGTGTTTACGTACCAATATTTCAAGTGATCATGTTTGAAAACAACTTCATCTAAGTGCCTTAGAAAGATTTCGCCTCGACTCTAATCCTCACTAGGAAACTCTCAATTCGCACTAGGATCCTTGGCTTTCATTTTTTTCAAGCATATGTGATGAGTTTATTGCGTTTAGAATTGAAAATTAAAGACAAGTACATTAAAGTGCAGAAAATAACAATGAAACAATGATAGATTGATTGTTTGTTAACTAAGGTGAATTAAGGCTTACTATCCAACCTAACCAATTATAGTCCTTAACCAGATTTTCTTGACCTAATTACTATGCAACTTATGAATTAAGTGCCCATGCAAAGGTCCCGATGGTTGGCCCACTCTGCATATATTATTCTCTTTTACTTGGCATGTTCTATGCATGATGTGTACTCTAGAACGTCTATCACATACCGTTAAAGATGATGCATGAAGTACTAAGAGAATTTAATCACACTACACTAGCCTAGAAAAGTTATGTGCATTCCTAGGTTGTCATGAATTCCGATTACAAGATTGTTTCTTAACCTCAACCTCTTGATGCTAATGAATTACAAGATGATATAGTGGTCCGTCAAGCAATTCCATCAATAATTTATGGAAACAAGGTAGCAAATCTCATATGCATAAAAGAATGGTAGTTTAAGTAGTAATCAGAATTATTCAGCATGCATAGAAATCAAAATCAAGAGCCAAAATCAAATTAACAAACTATCAAGGTCAGGACTTCAAGCATCTCTAATCCTAAAAAGGCTACTCACACATAATTGAAATTGAAACAAACATAATTGAATTCATTAAAGTAAAAGCAATAAAAGTATAGATACAAAGGAGATTATTGAAGATGAGACACAGCAGAAGACCACGCTAGAGCTTGTCCTCCAATGCTCACGTCCAACTCTCTCACACGCAGAAACTAAAACAGTTTTAATTAAAAAACAGGATTACAATGTAAATTGCGGCTAGGGTATCTAGTGGTCCTCACCCACGAACCCTAAGGTCCTTTTTATAGTCCTTTAAACCTTAACAATGTAGGAGATAGTTTAGGATCCTAATTAAAAACTGACTTACTTCCAATCCTAGTTTGAATTGAAAAGGAACTAGAAAAGCAATCTTTGTTGGATTTGGAGTACGATTTGCGGCAATACTGTGAACTAAGTCTTCTGAGCTTTCTTGTACTCCAAGGTAGCTTCTGGAATCTTCTGGTTGTTGTTTGGGCGTCAAGAATTGGGCTGGGCCTCCTCCTAGACATACTTTACACACCATGGCCCTAAATTAGCACTTTTAAGCCTCTGAAGGATTTATTGAAAACTCGACATGTCTTGGACCAATGTGACTGAGCCAAACCACGTCTTGGGCTAGAATATTATGTGACTTGATGGATTATGGGCTTTGGCTCACTCAGAAGCTGGCAGAACCTGGAAGAACCTAGAGATCGCAAAACTGCACCCTAATTTGGGTGAAGCGGATCATGAGGAATTGTCCTTGTAGGGATCTAGGACCGCGCCTTCGAGTGCACCATAGGCTTGTTAAAGGCGTGACTTGGCCTTGCTAAGTGTATAGGATGTAGAATTGGAGCAGGGAATGAACTCTGTTCTACCGCTGGCGCATCCTTGAGGGACTAGGGACGTGGCGTAGGATACATCCTGGCATGGCGTGAATTGGTGCATGACTTCCTAATTACCGCAACTTGGTAGAGCAGTGTCATGTCACGGGACATGTCCTTCCATGGCGTGACTAGGAAAGGAACTTGGCGCAAGGCCTGGATTTAGTGCATGGCTTGATGTTCTCGGCTGGAACTCGATAAGGTGTCCTTGGGACATGTCGTGGGACACGACCTGGCATGACCTTGGCACTTCTAGGACATTGACTTGATGTCATGAGACATCAGTTTGGGACCCGGATGGACTGATCTGAGGTACTTGGCCAAGGACCGAAAATTGGGCGCACTGGCGCACTCAAGATCCAGTTCAACACCCGATATTGAAATGAGGACATCACCTTCATCTGAACTCCGATTTGAGTCATTCTTTTTGCGTTCTTCTCAGAATTTATCTATCTTTCCAAATCTGCACCAGTCTTACATGATTGATCATTTTCTACTATTGATGGCACAAAATCATTCAAAAGATATGTAAGAAAGGTACTTAAGGACATCAAAATGATGCATAAATAATGACTGGACAAATACCCCCAAATCTATCTTTTGCTAGTCCCTGATCAATACAAACTTAAACAAAAATAAATGACTCAATCTTAGTTAAGATAGAACATTTAAACCCCTAGGTTCACCTAGTCAGATGAGTTTTGTCTCCTGAGGATTATAGCAGCACGATACCCACAAACATTTTACTTAGACAACTTGGATGCTAGAACCAATACTTTTAACAAGCTAATTGGAATCATAGTAAGTGAACATGCTTTGCCGAACCAAAAGACATGTCGTAGCCGTGAGTGTCATGTGCAGGTGTAGTGTTTAAGTACCAATATTTCAAGTGATCATGTTTGAAAACAATTTCATCTAAGTGCCTTAGAAAGATTTCTCCTCGACTCTAATCCTCACTAGGAAACTCTCAATTCACACTAGGATCCTTGGCTTTCACTCTTTTCAAGTATATGTGATGAGTTTATGCGTTTAGAATTGAAAATTAAATACAAGTAAATTAAAGTGCAGAAAATAACAATGAAACAATGATAGATTGATTGTTTGTTAACTAAACCGAATTAAGGCTTACTATCAAACCTAACCAATTATAGTCCTTAACCAGATTTTCTTGACCTAATTACTATGCAACTTCTAAATTAAGTGCCCATGCAAAGGTCCCGATGGTTGGCCCACTCCACATATATTATCCTCTCTTACTTGGCATGTTCTAAGCATGATGTGTACTCTAGAATGTCCATCACCTACAGTTTAAGATGATGCATGAAGTACAAAGAGAATTTAATCACACTACACCAGCCTAGAAAAGTTATGTGCATTACTAGGTTGTTATGAATTCCGATTGCAAGATTTTTTCTTAACCTCAACCTCTTGATGCTAATGAATTACAAGATGATATAGTGGTCCGTCAAGCAATTCATTCAATAATTTATGCAAACAAGGTAGCTAATCTCATAGGCATAAAAGAATGGTAGTTTAAGTAGTAATCAGAATTATTTAGCGTGCATAGCAATCAACATCAAGAGCCAAAATCTAATTAACGAACTAACATGGTCAGGACTTCAAGCAACCCTAATCCTAAAAAGACTACTCACACATAATTGAAATTGAAACAAACATAATTGAATTCCTTAAAGTAAAAGCAATAAAAGTAAAGATACAAAGGAGATTATTGAAGATGAGACACAGCAGAAGACCACGCCAGAGTTTGTCCTCCAATGCTCACGTCCAACTCTCTCACACGCATAAATAAAAACTGTTTTAATTTAAAATTGGATTACATTGTAAATTGCGACTAGGGTGTCTAGAGGTCCTCACTCGCGAACCCTTTAGTCCTTTTTGTAGTCCTTTGAACCTTAACAGTGTAGGAGATAGTTTAGGATAAAATCCTAATTAAAAACTGACTTAAACTTCCTATCCTAGTTTGAATTGAAAAGGAACTAGAAAAAGCAATCCTTGTTGGATTTGGAGTAGCATTTGCGGCAATACTGTGAACTAAGTCTTCTGAGCTTTTGTGTACTCCAAGGCAGCTTCTGGAATCTTCTGGTTGTTGTTTGGACGTCAAGAATTGGGATGGGCCTCCTCTTGGACATACTTTACACACAAGGGCCCTAAATTAGCACTTTTAGGCCTCTTATGGATTTATTGAAAACTCGACATGTCTTGGACCAATGTGACTGAGCCAAACCATGTCTTGGGCTAGAATATGATGTGACTTGATGGATTATGGGCTTTGGATCACTCAGAAGCTGGCAGAACCTGGAGATCGCAAAATTGCGCCCTAATTAGGGTGCAGCGTTGTCTTTAGGGCGCACCGAGGGGGATCATGAGGAATATTCCTTATAGGGCCCTGGGAACGCGCCTTCAAGGTGCACGATAGGTTTGTTAAAGGCGCGACTTGGCCTTGCTAAGCGTATAGGATGTAGAATTGGAGCAGGGCATGAACTCTGTTCTGCCGATGGCGCATCCTTGAGGGACCAGGGACGTGGCGCAGGATACGCCCTAGCAGGGCGTGAATTCGTGGCGTGACTTCTTGATTAGCGTAGCTTGGCTGAGCCTGGTCTTGTCATGGGGCATGTCCTGACGTGGCGTGACTAGGACAGGAACTTGGTGCAAGGCCCGGATTTAGTGCATGGCTTGAGGTTCTCAGCTGGAACTCGATAAGGTGTCCTTGGGACATGTCGCGGGACACGACCTGGATCGACCTTGGCACTTCTAGGACATGGACTTTATTTCATGAGACACCAGTTTGGGACCCGGATGGCCTGATCTGAGGTATTTGGCCAAGGACCCAAAATTGAGCACACTGGCGCACTCAAGATCCAATTCAGGACCTGATATTGAAATGTGGACATCTCCTTCATCAGAACTCCGATTTGAGTTATTCTTTTTGCGTTCTTCTAAGAATTTTCCTATCTTTCCCAATCTGCAAAAGTATCACATGATTGATCATTTTCTACTATTGATGGAATGAAATCATTCAAAAGACATGTAAGAAAGGTACTTAAGGACATCAAAATGATGCATAAATAATGACTGGACAAATACCCCCATACCTATCTTTTGCTTGTCCCTGATGAAAACAAACTTAAACAAAAAGAAATGACTCGATCTTAGTAAAGATAGAACATTTAAACCACTAGGTTCACCTAGTCGGAGGTGTTTTGTCTCCTGAGGGTTATAGCAGCACGATACCCACAAACATTTTACTTAGACAGCTAGGTTGCTAGAACCAAAACTTTTAACAAGCCAATAGGAATCAAAGTAAGTGGACATGCTTGGCCGAACCAAAAGTGATGCCATAGCCATGAGTGTCATGTGCATGTGTAGTGTTTAAGTACCAATATTTCAAGTGATCATGTTTTCAAACAACTTCATCTAAGTGCCTTAGAATGATTTCGTCTCGACTCTAATCCTCAATAGGAAACTCTCAATTCGCACTTGGATCCTTGGCTTTCACTCTTTTCAAGCATATGTGATGAGTTTATGTTATGAAATTCAAATTTAATCACATATGAGTATCATTGAAGAATAGCACTTTGTGGAAATAAAGATCTCATGAAAGGAATTGAATTTTAAGAAAATTAATACGTACCTTAATCCTCAGCAAAATTGTCCATAAGATCGTTAGGTCTTCCATCTTAGGTTGTAACGGGGCTCAACTTGGGGATTTATAGAGGAAGGATAGAATTCAAAGAACCTGAGATGTGCCAAGGCATGAGAAGTCATGACTTGAACTTGGAATTTCTTAATTGAATCCTTGCTTAAGGCCCACGGCATTGTGCTTTCTTCATGGTTTATTTTGAGGCTCTTGGCACACTTGGCTCAATTCACTTTTTTTTTCCCTTTTTTTTTCTTTTCAACGTTTCTTCTTTCTTTCTTTTGTTTTCTTTATTTTTTTCTTTTTCTTTGAATTGAATTGAACCAATATCATGCAATGATTTCCTCAACCTTTCATGTAGCTTGTAACTTGTAAAGTTGAAACTTTGAACTTTGAACTTTCATCCTTTGATAAAAACGACAATGTCTTGGAATTGGGCAGTATTTTCTTTCGCTTCTCATTCTCACCATGAATCTCATTTAGGGAAACCTTAGCAAAAATTTAGGCTATAGGGTATGGCTTTAATGAAAGGCTAAGTATTTTAGGTTAGGTTATACTTTAGGTGATGAAAGAAAAGGCTAAGTGCTTGGCTTGAAAGTTGGCTTCGGGAGCATGCAATTGGGTAGGATAAGTCCTTTAGAGGTTAAACCACACATAGCCTACATCAGTTCTTATGGCAAACCACACATTAAATCAAGAGCATCTATATGAAACAAAAGCGATGAGTGTTTAAGAGTAGAACCAAGTATATCCCTTAGAAAGAATGGCAATTAGGTTCAAAGATCTCACAGGGAAATGTCCACTAATTTTCTAAAGTTCACTCAAATTCAGTTGTTTTGTTCACTTAATCACTTAAAACATGGCATTGTGTAGTGCAGAGTATGAACTACTAGACCATGGCATGACTCCTAGTAAGGCAAAGATAGTTAACTTTGCATGTACATCCCTTTGAACAAGTAATACTATCATTAGCAACACTTAACTAAACAAATTGAAACTGAAATTGAAATTCAAAAGTTCTGGCAGTGTATTACCCCCAAACGTACTTATTTCTGTATGCAAAATTTTAAATCCACACCACCAAACCTAAACTGAACATTGTCCTCAATGGGATAAGCAGTAAGTATGACAACAGAACAAAGGTTTGAGAGATATTAAGGGCAGAAACAGCAAAGGAAGATAGAAATACAAACCAGGGCTAGGCTGCCTCCTAGGAGCGCTTTATTTAACGTCTGGGCAAGACGGGGCTGGCTTGCTAGATGTTTGGCGCCAGTTGAATGTCAAGGTAATCTGGTGATTGAAGTGCGTGGGCAGCCCTAGAATGCCCTGGTGGCTACGGACTCCATGGAAATGGTGGAGGTTCCTTGTTGAAAGGCCAAGGGTCCTTGGCTGTGAGTGTAAGATCATCATTTGGATCATCAGTTAGAGAGGACACGGCTTGGGGCAAGCTGAACCTGGCCGTCTCATGACCCTCATTTTCTTCTAGAGGCCATGTGGTATTCTTGTCGAGAAACTCTTTAGTGCATGACCCTGCTATTGTTTCATGAAACAAATGATCCATTAGTTCTAAGGAAAATTCAATAATGGGTTCAACAGGGTACTAGATGATATCATGGTTGTTGAAAGTTCGCAGCTTCTCCCAAACATTGATAGCCACCATCCCTCTTTTGATATTGATATCACAATCCACGGTGGCTAGAAGGGGTCTACCAAAAATCAGTGGTGGATCGTCACTTGGACCGAGCTTCTCCATCCTTAGGACATAGAAATCTGCTGCAATGCTAACATCCCCTATCCACACACTAACATCCTCAATCACACCCATTAGACTAGTTATAGAGGAATCAGCTAATTTAATGCAAAGCTCAGTAGGTTTTAATTGCCCTAAGTTTAAATATTTAAATACATGGCAGGGCATAATGCTTATTACCGCCCATGTATCACAAAGACAATGGTTAAATCTTTTTTCTTTGATGATACAGGGGAGTGATGGAGGACCTGGGTCACCAACCTTGGGTGGCACGCCATGTAAAGCATTGAGAGTGGCTAAATTGATGTCTATGGTGATTCTTGCCTCAATCCCACGCTTTCTAGAAACTAAGTCCTTCAAAAGTTTAGCAAAGATCGGCATATGCTTGACGAGTTTATGGAATGGCAATGTGATCTCAAGCTTTTGCAGCATGCGCTCCATCTCCTCCTCGAACTCCTCCTTTTTCTTGTTCTTGTTTTGAAACCTGCAAGGAAAAGGTAAGTCAATGTCATTATCTAACTCAAAAGTCACTCTTTTAGTTGTTTTCAGATTTGAATTTTGAGTTTTAGAGTTAGAATTATTTGGGTGCTGCGAATTGGCCTTGGGACTCAAGACCGTGGTCTTGGCATTGGAAGCAGACTGGATATCAGTCGTGGCCTGATCCTGGTTGTTACGCGCAGTGTGATGCAGGTATGCGCTGTTGGCCGCAGGTTGGCGCAGAATTGGGTCCTCAAGTGCGCTGGAATGCGCCTGCTGCAGAGCTCCTGGCGCAGCAACTGGCATGTCTTGCGGTAGGACATGGGGCATGATTCTCGGTGGCTCGCTGGACAAGGTTCTCGGACCAGGTCCTAGTCTCGTCTCTGCAACAAGTTTAGGTCCCTGCTTGCTGTTTGGCGGCAGTGTGCTTGGCTGGTGCAGTGGAACATTCTGCTGCGTGGTTTGGTTCAAAGTTTGTGGTATGCGATTAGGCATGGCCTGCTGAGGTGCCTGCGGTAGGGTTTGGGTCCAGGTCTACGACAAGGTACTTGGTGAGTCCTGGGATGCGGTGTGGGCCTGTAGTTGTAGCGTGATATTAGGAAAGGGCTGAGATGCATTGGGGTTCTATGGTTGAGCTGAAATCTTGGACCAAAGCTGCAGCATGACCTAAGGTGGTGTCATGGCAGATTTGGACCTTGAGGGGGCCTCGGTTATTCTCTTATACTCTTCATTCTCTTCAGTCTCATCTTCATAGGCAACATAGTAAGGTCTTTGGATCTACGTTCCACTTCGCAATGTGATGGCATTTACACTTGGATTTCCAAGTCCCTTAGGATTCACCATTACTTGGATTGGCAACCTCCCTTGTTCCCGCTGATTCAATTTATTGGCAATCTGTCCCATTTGACGATCTAAGTTTGCAAATTGCATTATTCGTCTTTGCCATATGACTCCGACTTTCTTGAATGAATGCATTGGTGTTTTGCATGAATTGGATGTTCTGTTGAGCCATGGCATTTAGGGTATCCTCCAAAGACTTGCTTCCGCCACTCTGATTTGATGAAGGGTCGAGAGGGTTCACTTGAGGGGCTGCGGCTTACTGCTGAAATCCAGGGGGCGGCAAAGGATTGGCGGCAGTTTGATTGTTGCTCCAGCTGAAGTTTGGAAAATTTTCCACCCTGGATTGTAAGTGTTTGAATATAGGTCATTCCGGTGTCGGGAATTATTATTGAAACCTCCAGAAAAATTGGCGTCTTCCACCATTGGGCAGTCTTGGGACGTGTGGCCCTGGACAGAGCACACCTCACACACTTGAACTCCTCGAGCCTTCTCATTGTAGAGCTTCTTCACCATTGCCGTTAGTTGAGCAATGGCGTCATCCTTGTCATTTGTGTACACCTCGCTTGTAGCCTTAGAGCAATGATCTCTGTAGCTAAATTGCTTCTCCTTTTGAGCTATGTTCTCAAAGGCCGTCCTTGCCTCCACAGCTGTGCCATCTAGAATTCCTTGGGATTGAGAGTTCACCCTGGTGCGGTCATGTTTTTCAATCCTCCGTAAAAGTACAACATCAAATGATGCTCATCAATGTTGTGGTGAGGGCACGCCCATAACATTTGATTGAAGCGCTCCCAAAATTCATAGAATGGCTCATCAACTCCTTGCCCTGGATCCATGATTTTTTCCTTCAACTCATTTGCCTAGGCCACGGGGTAATATTCTGTTAAAAATTTCGAAAACAAGTCCCTCCACGAGTGGATTGAAAATGGCGCCAAAGAGTGAAACCATGCCTTAGCACGATCCTTAAGGCTAAAGTGAAAAAGCCTTAGTCGAATTTTAACCTCTGTCATGCCGTTGATGTGCAAAGTTGAGCAGACTTAAACAAATTCCTTAATGTGTAATTGTGGGTCTTCTCCTGAAAGTCCATGTAATGTTGGTAACATATGAATGGTTCAAGACTTCAACTCAAAATTTGCCACCGTGGACTCTGGAAACACAATGGGAAATTGATCCTCTGGAACATGGGGAATTTCAAAATCCTTGAGGAACCATGGGGCAGGGTTAGGCACAAGGACCCGGTCTCTTCCCTGCTCATCCCTTGCATCCACCATCCATCTTGGGCTACGTGGTGGTGAGCCGTGAACAGAAGATCCTCTAGATGATGGTGGGGTGCTTCATCCACGTAGAGATCCTTAGACAGATCCGCTGGATGACATAAACAAAGTACCTAAAAAAGTGAAGAAAAACAAAGTTAATAAATCCAAACTAAATGGACACCGTTGAGGGACATGTCCCCGGCAACGGCACCAAAAACTTTATAGTTAAAATGACGATCACAATAAATATGAACTCTATTTTCATAGTTATATCATTGCAATTGCACAAAATCGAATATGTCAATATAGCAGTAAGCAAAGGTCGATCCCTCGAGGACTTGTTCAACGATGATGTTCAAATTAAGTTCAGATTTTATTAACTTAAACAAAAGACAAGTAAAAACTTGTTTATGCTTTTAGAATTGAAAATTAAAGACAATTAAATTAAAGTGCAGGAAATAACAATGAAACAAGGATAGATTGATTGTTTGTTATCTAAGGCGACTTAAGGCTTACTATCCACTTTAACCAATTATAGTCATTAACTAGATTTCCTTGACCTAATTACTATGCAACGTCTAAGTGCAGTGCCCATGCAAAGGTCCCGATGGTTGGCCCACTCCACATATATTATCCTCTCTTACTTGGCATGTTCTAAGCATGATGTGTACTCTAGAACGTCTATCACCTACCGTTTAAGATGATGCATGAAGTACAAAGAGATATTAATGACACTACACTAGCCTAGAAAAGTGATGTCCATTCCGAGGTTGTCATGAATTCCAATTACAACATTTTTTCTTAACCTCAACCTCTTGATGCAAAAGAATTACAAGATGATATAGTGGTATGTCATGCAATTCCATCAATAATTTATGCAAACAAAGTAGCTAATCTCATAGGCATAAAAGAATGGTAGTTTAAGCAGTAATCAGAATTATTCAGCATGCATAGCAATGAAAATCAAGGGCCAAAATCTAATTAACGAACTAACATGGTTAGGGCTTCAAGCAGCCCTAATCCTAAAAAGACTACTCACACATAATTGAAATTGAAACAAACATAATTGAATTCATTAAAGTAAAAGCAATAAAAGTAAAGATACAAAGTAGAATATTGAAGATGAGACACAGCAGAAGACCACGCCAGAGCTTGTCCTCCAATTCTAACGTCCAACTCTCTCAGACGTAAAAACTAAAAATTGTTTTAATTTGAAAACTGGATTACAATGTAAATTGCAGCTAGGGTGTCTAGAGGTCCTCACCCGCGAACCCTAAGGTCCTTTTTGTAGGCCTCTAAACCTTTACAATGGTGGAGATAGTTTAGGACAAAATCCTAATTAAAAACTGACTTAAACTTCCTTTCCTAGTTTGAATTGAAAAGGAACTAGAAAAGCAATCCTTTTTGGATTTGGAGTAGGATTTGCGGAAATACTGTGAACTAAGTCTTCTGGGCTTTCTTGGATGCCAAGGCAGCTTCTGGAATCTTCTAGATGTTGTTTGGATATCAAGAATAGGGCTGGGCCTTCTCCTGGACATATTTTACACAACAGGACCCTAAATTAGCACTTTTAGGCCTCTTAAGGATTTATTGAAAACTAAACATGTCTTGGACCAATGTGACTGAGCCAAACCACGTCTTGGGTTAGAATATGATGTGACTTGATGTATTATGGGCTTTGGCTTACTCTAAAGCGGGCAGAACCTGGAGATCGCAAAATTGCGCCCTAATTAGGTCGCAGGCGTGTCTTTAGGGCGCACTTAGGTGGATCATGAGGAAGTGTCCTTATAAGGCTTTGGGACCGTGCCTTCAAGTCATACCATAGGCTTGTGAAAGGTGCGGCTTGGCCTTGGTAAGCATATAGGATGTAGAATTGGAATAGTGTAACGACCCGGAAATTTAATTTGTGAATTTTCGTAAATTATTTTGCAAAAGGACGAAATTACACTTGGTTGTATAAGGAGCTAGAAAGTCAATTTTTGTTTGGAGACACTTTTGGCAGTGTTTCGAGGTTCGTTGCATAGGTCTCGAACTCATGAGTTTGTAGATAGGCGGCACGCGAAAAACGAAGTATGTGTGAGAGAGTTGTGGTTCTAGAATTTTCCGGGGCATTTTGGTAATTTGCCCTGGGTAGATATTTTTAACGCAGACTCTCCCAGATTTGCTCATTTCCACCCTCACTCTTTGTGACTTTCACCCAAACCCGTGACATCGAACCCACAAACCTCGTACCTTTGACCTTTGATCGAAGCAACATCGTCTGATTTGGTTCAACCCATTGGACTCTCCTCCTCCCCGCGATCAAGGACGTACCGACCGTCGAAGGAAACAACCACGGGAGACACCGAACCGAGGAAAGGAAAAACCAAAACTTTCGAACGATTTTTCTGTCAACTCAGGTATGGGTTTCGTGTTTAGACTTCATTTTTGTGTTCCTGGGTTCGAGTAGATGGATTTAGACTAAAAATTCGTAAAAAACGGTTAAGATTTGAAGAAGTTAGGAAAAATTCAAGGTCAGCTGGTAATGTCGTTTTTCCTAACTTCCTCAAATCTTAACCATTTTTCATGAATTTTGAGTCTAAATCCATCTACTCGAACCCAGGAACTCAAAAATGAAGTCTAAACACGAAACCCATTCTTGAGTTGACTGGAAAATTGATCGAAAGTTTTGGTTTTTCCCTTCCTCGGTTCGTTGTCTCTCGCGGTTGCTTCCTTCGATGGTCGGTACGACCATGATCGCGGGGAGGAGGAGAGTCCAATGGGTGGAACCAAATCGGACGATATTGCTTCAATCAAAGGTCAAAGGTGTGGGGTTTATGGGTTCGATGTCACAGGTTTGGATGAAAGTCACGAAGAGAGAAAGTGGAAATGAGAAACTTTGGGAGAGTCTGGGTTAAAAATATCTACCCAGGGCAAATTACCAAAATTCCCTTGAACATTCTAGACCCATAATTCTTTCACAGGGACTCCGTTTTTCGCGTGCTACCTATCTACGAACTCATGAGTTCGAGACCTACGCAATGGTATCTGAAACACTGCCAAAAGTGTCTCCAAAAAAAAAAATTGACTTTCGAGCCCCATATACAACCAAGGGTAATTTCGTCCTTTTCCAAAATAATTTACGAAAATTCACCAATTAAATTGGATGCTGTGCCCGCATCAGTGCCTCGGTTTCCGACGTGGCCTCCTCTACGTTATGATTCCTCCACAGAACTTTAACCAGAGGAATAGTTTTCCTGTGCAATACTTTTTCCTTCCAGTCTAGAAGTTGCACTAGTTGCTCCTCAAAAGTCAAATCAACTCTCAGTTCAATTGGTTGCGTCTCCAATACATGAGATTCATCGAATAGATACTTCCGGAGCATGGATACATGGAATACATCGTGAACCATTGACAGTTCTGGGGGTAAAGCAAGTCTGTAAGCCACTGGCCCTATCCTCTTGATATGATTTTTCTCACCTGTAAAACAAGGGTTAAAATCACACAAATAATACCTGCAAGAGTACAGGGCTGTTGTAGTATAGCACTGAATGCAGGGTCGATTTCCTCAGGGACTGATATGGATAATTCTTATTTTTAGAATTCACTTTTAATTAATAATAAAATAATCACAATAATTTTGGTAACTGAATGAAAATTAAGTAAACAATGTAAACAAGTACTAGGGTTCAACCTTCACCATTAACAATCATATGTGACTTAGAAAAGAATCTATGAATCAATACATGCAACTTTGAAGGTTAGATTTTTCGAAAGCATATTTTCCTCGTGGGCATTCAAGTGAAAACGTATACCTAGCATGCGATTAGTCTGTGGCATTTAGATCTAATTCTACATGCAAGATTCATTAAGTTCATGAAAATCTTTTATAACCATGCAATCTCTTAGTTATGGTATTTAACCTAGATGTATTACAATCCTTAATCACAAGAAGCTAATTCCAATTTTTAGGTGGGCATTCCTATAAAATTGCATCAAATTACTTGTCTAAATATCCTAAGGGTGATCAAGCATTAAGACATAAAGATAGTTTTCTACAGTGATTAAAGATTCAAAGCATGCATATACGAAAACATAGGAAAAAGATAAATCACATAATCATGTTAAGGCTTAGGTCTAACCCTAGTGAGAAAATTAGTTACTCATGCTCATACTGAATAGAAATAATTTCATTAAAATTGAAGTTAAGAGAACAAACAGTTTGTAGAACAAAGGTAGCCGAAAATCCCAGCTTGCCGTGCTCTTAGATGAAGAATTGTATTCTGAATTTTTTGGTGTATTTAAATCTAAGCCAAGCTTGGGTATTTATAAGGAAATATTCCTAATCCTATTCTGGAAAGGAGTAAAATAAAAATAATCAAATCTAATTCCTAGTTTGAACATAAATAGGAGAGCATATGCCTTCTCCTTCTTGAATTGGGATTTTATTGATATACTTCCTTCTTTTGCTCCAAACACTCCTTCTAGAATAAACCTGTCAATATAATCAATTCAAGTATCAATTCTTCCCAAAATAATAATACTAACTAATTAAATATATGGGAAAATACAAGTATGTAATTGACTCATCAAATACCCCCAAACTTGAATTGTTACTTGTCCTCAAGTAAATAAAACAAAACTAAGAAAACATTGAGAAAAATAAAATGCCACTTTCGCAGGGAACTCGATAGTGCTGAGCAAACACTACACGCCTTTAAACCCCTAGGTGTCCCTAGTAGGAGGAGTTGTGTCTCCTGAGGGTTTACCAGTTATGATACCCACAAACACTTTCAAAATTTGTTAAACTTAATTTAACCTTCCTTCCATTGAATAAAAAGCAACACTCATAAAAGAAAAATCAAAATTCTCAAGTCATAAACAAGTTTAAAAGAGAGAGCAAATCCACACTTTCAAAACAGAAGATTACCAGATTCTGGTGAGCAATCCATAAACCATATTCGTGTAATGTGAATCTCAACAAAATTGTAAGAGTTAAACCAGTCCCTCACTTGCATTACATCTGTACCCACCAACTGTAAAATCACTTAACCTATCACCATCCAAAGCATTCTTGCCTGAATTTTTTATATTTTTTTTATTTATTTATTTATTTATTATTATAATTTTTTTTTTTTTTTTTTTTTTTTTATAACGAAGGATGGAATTTTTTTAACATTAAGCAAGCTTTCTGTCCAACCCATGTAACGAGCTTTAGATCGATGACTCCCAAATCAGATGACTTTAGGGCACCAGACAACAAATGTCCCAAAGGATTTATTTACTCGGATTGGAAAGGCTAGCATGTAATTGATGGGTAAACGCACACCCTTATTTTAGGGCTCGGACTCACCTCCGATTTATTTATGGCTTTCACTTTTTCGAACCTTGGACGGTAACAAATTAAATAACCCACAATCTTAGGGTAAGAAAAATTAGCATGCTTGAAACAAATTTAATTTCCACAACTAAGTTGATGTGCATGTGCGAAATTGAATATGGTAAGAATTGTGCGCAAAAATCAACTATATGTTCTTGGTGGTCATGCTCTAATATTTAATCTCACTTATGAATTTTCAAATTTCGATCATAGCAAATAGAGTGCATTAAAAATAATTTAGGAAGGAAAAATCAAATTAAATCTAAACAAAAATCTTTGTTATTATTATTGTTTATTTCTTTTTGTTTAAAATGTTTATTTTATATATATATTTTTTTTTTTTGTTTAATTAATTTTTTTTTTATTTTTTTGTAATAGACACAAACAAAATAATATTTTTCTACCCTAAAGAGAAAAGAAGAAAGAAAATGAAAACAAAATAAAGAATTAAGCAGAAAATTAAAAAGGACAAGAAAAAAAATAAAAGGAAAGAAGAGCACCTGGGGTCGAACCCGAGACCTGAGCTGTGCTCCCAGCCAGTAAAACGGCGTCGTTGTGTGTGAGTTGAAGGTGGACCGAAAACGCCACCGTTGTGAGCAGATATAAAGCCCCCTTCTTCAGACTGAGGGCTTCATTTCTCACCCTAGCCGTCCAAGAGCAAGAGAGCAGAGAGTCTGAAATCAACAGCTCCAAAAATACCCACCACTCGGTCACGCCGTGATGCGTCCCCGATGACTGCCAGCGACGATCCACCACCGTTGTGCAAGCGAGAGACACCACGAACCTCCCCATCGCCGAAACCCAACGAAGTCCGAGAGAAATGGGCTCCAAAAGCGTGGAAATCCAAGCACCCGTCGGAGCCCAGGACAGCGGAAAGGAGAAGGCTGGGACACTGTCCATCACCACACGGCTCCAGCGGCCGAGAGGGAACCAGCAGCAGCGACCGGTAGTGGGCACGAGGTAAGGATTCCGTGCTTGCTCCGATTTGGTGTCTATTTGTTTTTTTTTTTTTTGGTTTGTTTTTTTTTTTTTTTTTTTTTTAATATCGTTCGTGGCGTCTGATGTGGAATCTGGTACCGGTGGGTAGGTGGGAGAAATGGAGGTGGGATGGCAGAGAGAGACCTGGAGTGGGCAGGGGCAGGGGACGCGGACAGAAAACCCTTGAAAGGTAACAGACCCTCATTTCTGCAAATCTGGTATGCATATGTGTGCAGATGTGTTCATTTGAAATGGGTTGTTAATGTTCTTGATGCCTGTGATGTGTCTGTTGAGATGTGTTCATCTGAAATGTCTGTGTGGGCCATCAACGGCCGTCGGAGGCGATTTTGGTGATGGTGGGTGTGCAGGGACTGACCGGAGATCGGGGCTCCGTGTAACTGGGCCCGGATCGAGTGCGGTCGTGGGCTGGAGGCCGAAAGTGGGTCAACCGGTCGATCGTGAGCTCACTCCAATGGCGGGAACACTCGGGGCATACGGCTAGGGGTACCCGGCTCGGAAAGTGGGCCCGATGGGCTCATGAGTACGGGAAGGGAGGACCAGGTTGTAAGCATCGGGCTAGTACGGTCGATTGGCGTGGGCCCACGAGGAAACAGGCCATCGGAGGCGGAGGTGAAGTGGGGTGGAGCCACCATAGGCCCGGTCCATTATCGGCTGAGGTCCCCGAAATTGGGCCTGATGTGATGGCAGGCCTAAGAGTAAGGCCCGAGTTTACCGCGGGTTGGGCCTCGGTCGTGGTTGGGCCGGTAGTCTGTGTGGGTCCAAGTCTAATCAGGCGGGGATGTATCGTGGGCGACCCGGCTAGTGCGGACCTGCCCGGAACCTGGGCCCAAGATGGGATTGGTCCTAGTAGTAAGGCGCAGGAGGGCCAGGTTGGGTACCCACGTGACCGTCGCTTGAGTGGGCTTGGACGGCTTCGGCTGCTTGACTCGAGCCTGGATGCAGCTCACGTGCTTGGGTGGGCCGGCAGGTAAACTCACTACGATTCTGTCCGTAGTTTTTTTTTTTTTTTTTTTTTTTTTTTTTTAAATTTTTTTTTTTTTTTTTAATTATTATTATTTTTTTTTTTGTTTATTAACAAATGATACTGACCCAGACTGGTGTGTGTGCAGATACTACCCCCAAACTTAGAGTAGGGTGTAGATTCCTAGGTTATTCAATTCATTTGATGTAAAAGTGTTGTAATAATAGACCTAGGATCACGATCATCATCAGCCCAGGTATGACTCCTCTATCCTTGGTATTTAGATTTTGAAGCATGTCTACATTTTGTTGTATGATTATACCCGACTGCTAGTGGATAGGGCGCGCCAATCAACTCAACCATGTATGCCTGGAATCACACTTAGTGCTAGGTAACAACAGAAAACGGTCATTGCATGTTAGATAAGTAAAACAAAAACAAATACGCTATTGTAAAGGATATAGGTGGGTTGCCTCCCATTAAGCGCTTAAGTTAACGTCTAGAGCTCGACGTAGGGCTGGTAGGATCATGGAGTAGGCGGTTGTAGAGCCACGACATCCTTAGCTAGGTCGTAGGGTGACTCCAAATAAGGTTTCAGACGATGTCCATTAACTGTGAATTTCTTTCCGGTTTGGACGTTCTTTATACCCACTGCTCCGTGTGGATGTATATGGACAACTTCAAACGGTCCATACCAGCGGGACTTAAGCTTTCTTGGAAAGAGTCTGAGTCTGGAGTTAAATAAGAGTACCTTTTGTCCGGGATGAAAGTCTTTTCTTAAAATCTGGCGATCATGAAAAAGCTTGGTCTTCTCTTTATAGATCCTTGCATTGTCGTAGGCATCATTCCGAATTTCTTCCAGCTCACTGAGCTCCAGTTTACGCTGCTCTCCTGCCTCATCATAGGCAAGATTGAGTTGCTTGACTGCCCAGAATGCCTTGTGTTCTAACTCCATTGGTAAATGACAAGCTTTGCCATAAACCAGCCGAAATGGGGACATTCCAATTGGGGTTTTATAAGCTGTTCGGTACGCCCATAGTGCATCGTTCAGCTTTGTACTCCAATCCTTCCTTGTAGAAGACACTGTTTTCTCTAGAATTCGCTTAAGCTCGCGATTAGAAACTTCAACTTGCCCAGATGTTTGGGGGTGGTATGGTGTTGCCACCCGATGAGTGATGCCATGCTTTGCAAGTAATGAGGCAAAAGGCTTATTCAAGAAGTGCTTGCCTCTGTCACTTATGATAGCTCTGGGGACTCCAAATCTAGGAAAAATTGTACCTTGTAGAAATTTGAGAACCACCAATCCTTGATTTGTTGGACTGGCGATGGCCTCCACCCATTTAGAGACGTAGTCCACAGCCACTAAGATGTAGAGATTGCCGTGAGATGAGGGAAACGGACCCATAAAGTCAATTCCCCAAACGTCAAAAATTTCAACAACCAAAATGCTCTGCTGGGGCATCTCATTGCGTTTGGACTGGTTTCCAACACGCTGGCAGCGATCGCATGCTTTGCACCATGTGTAAGCATCTTTGAATAAAGTAGGCCAATAGAAACCGCTTTGAAAAATTTTGGTTGCGGTTCGTTTGGGACCAAAATGACCTCCACACGCAGATTGATGTGCAAATTGTAGGATACTTTCCTGCTCTTCACTTGGCACACACCGTCGAATAAGTTGGTCTGCACAGTGCTTGAATAGGTAGGGTTCATCCCAGAAATAATATTTGACAGTGGATAGGAACTTTTTCCGCTGTTGGGATGCAATATCGATTGGAAGTTTGCCACTAACCAGAAAATTCACAATATCTGCATACCAGGGTGTGTGCTGCATGAGGGCGAAGAGCTGCTCGTCAGGAAAAGTTTCTTGGAGTGGCAATGACTCAGACTCTGCTGTAGTGGTGTTCACCAGCCGAGATAAGTGGTCTGCCACTACATTCTCACTCCCCTTTTTGTCACGAATTTCGATGTCAAACTCTTGTAATAGGAGAATCCATCGTATGAGTCTAGGTTTTGAATCTTTCTTAGCAAAAAGGTATTTCAATGTTGCGTGGTCTGTGAAAATAATTACCTTAGCACCGATTAGATATGATCGGAACTTTTCCAATGCGAAAATCACTGCTAAGAGCTCCTTCTCTGTTGTTGAATAATTGAGTTGTGCATCGTTTAAAGTTCTGCTGGCGTAGTATATCACACTTGGTAGCTTGTCTTGTCGCTGTCCTAGAACAGCTCCAACCGCATAATCTGATGCATCGCACATGACTTCAAAAGGTAGGTTCTAATCTGGTGCGGTGATAATAGGGGCTGTGGTTAAAAGTGTCTTCAGGGTCGTGAATGATTGGAGGCACTTGTCATCGAATATGAAGTCTGAGTCCTTGGCCAATAAATTGTACAGTGGTCGACTAACCTTAGAAAAGTCTTTGATAAATCTTCTGTAGAACCCAGCATGGCCAAGAAAGGATCTGATATCCTTGACTGATGTGGGGTGTGGCAGGTTGCTGATGACGTCAATCTTGGCTTTGTCCACCTCGATTCCACGGTCTGAAATTAGGTGCCCTAACACGATTCCGTGCTTCACCATAAAGTGGCACTTTTCCCAGTTCAATACCAAATGTGTCTCTTTGCATCTTTCTAGAACAGTGGCCAAGTTGTCTAAACAGTTGTCAAATGAATCTCCATATACAGAGAAGTCATCCATAAACACTTCAATTATTCGTTCCACCATGTCTGAGAATATGCTCATCATGCATCGCTGAAATGTGGCAGGTGCATTACACAGTCCGAAAGGCATACGTCGGTAGGCAAAAGTGCCAAATGGGCACGTGAATGTAGTTTTGTCCTGATCCTCAGGTGCTATAGGAATCTGATTGTACCCTGAATAACCATCTAGAAAACAATAAAATGCCTTACCCGCTAATCGCTCCACCATCTGGTCGATGAATGGGAGTGGGAAGTGATCCTTTCGTGTGGCTGAATTCAGCTTGCGATAATCAATGCAAACCCTCCACCCCGTAGTTAACCTTGTAGGGACTTGCTCCCCTTTTTCGTTAGTACTAACCGTGATTCCTGATTTTTTAGGAACAACTTGTGTTGGGCTTATCCATGGGCTGTCTGAAATTGGGTAGATAATGCCTGCGTCTAGAAGTTTTAGGACCTCACTTCGAACAACATCTTTCATGATTGGGTTCAATCGCCTTTGAGCATCAACAGTAGGCTTGCTGTCCTCTTCCAGTAGGATACGATGCATGCAGATTGATGGACTGAGGCCTTTGATGTCGGCTATTGTCCACCCAATCGCCTCTTTGTACTTGCGTAAGATTCTGAGTAGCTTGTCTTCCTCTAGGTCGGTGAGGTCTGCTGCAATGATCACGGGCAGAGTTTCGTGGTCACTTAGGTGTGCATATTTGAGATGGGCTGGAAGGGGCTTCTTTTCCAGCTGAGGGGCTATCTTAATGGAAGGCGGTTGTGGCGTCTTTGGGGGCCCAAGCGCTTCAATCTGAGGTCGCCATCTTGGATAGGGTGGTCGGTTGCTATCTAGTGCCGCCATAATTTCTGCAATATCTTCCTCGTTTTGGCAGAGGATGGGGTCCATGAGTGCTGCCTCTAGAGGGTTGGTAAAGAGCAATTGTCTCTGTGCCATGCAGGTTACCTCCTCCAAAACTTCAATTCTGCTACACTCTGAAATTTCAGGGGGTCTTTTAGCCATGTCAAATAGGTTTAATACCACAGTTTCATCTTGCACACGGAATGTAAGAGTGCCAGCTTCTACGTCTATCAGTGTGCGGGCTGTGGCCATGAAGGGTCGGCCAAGGATTAGGGGTGTCTCTTTGTCTTCCACCATATCGAGTACCACAAAATCGATGGGTAGATAGACTTTATCCACCTTGATGATGAGATCTTCAATGATCCCCTTAGGGTAAGTGAGGGATCGGTCAGCCAATTGGAGAACCATTGGTGTAGGCCTGAGCTGTCCTGCTCCTAATCGCTTAAATATTGAGTAGGGCATAAGGTTGATGCTGGATCCGAGATCTATTAGGGATTGCTGAAATTCAGAATTCCCTATTGTGCAGGAAATAGTAAAGCTGCCTGGATCTTTTTTCTTTGGTGGCAGTTTGTGTAGAAGAGCTGCACTACACTGTTCTGTCAAAACCACCTTTTCCAAGTCTGAAATTTTTTTCTTATTGGCGCATACCTCCTTCAAACATTTTGCATAGGAAGGGATGTGCTTTATAGCATCTAGTAGAGGTAGATTGATATGTACCTTGGCTAATGTCTGCATGAAGTCAATGGTCTGTTGGTCTTTGTTTGAGAGGCGCTGCTGCCTTTCTGGGAATGGCAGTGGCGGAGTGTAGGCAGGGACGTTGGATGGAGCAAATTTAATTTGGGGGGTGAATAGTTCAACCTGAGGTTCAGGTTCAATATGTGATTCGGTGGTATTATTTTCTGATTGGGATGACTTTGATGCCTCCCGATTGTCATAACTTTTTCCCCCTCGTAAAGTCCTTACCATCTTACAGTGCTCGGCTCCTCTCGGGTTTGGTATAGGTTGACTGGGAAAAACCCCTTTATCCCTTTCAGAAATTTCTTGGGCCAGTTGGCTAACTTGCTGCTCCAAGTTTTTAATTGATGCTTGAGTATTTTGTTGATTCTGGGTAGAGATCTCAATAAATCTGGTAAGCTGCTCTTCTACACTCAATTGGCGTGGTGCGGCCGGTTGGGTCTGATGGTTGAGTGGCTGTTGATAATTCTGCTGGTAATTGGGCCGGACCTGGTGTTGTCCATTCCACCCAAAATTTGTATTATTTTTCCATCCAGAATTATATGTATTGGGGTAGGCATCATTACGGGGTCTTGGGAAGGAACTCATGCCATTTACTTGTTCTTGGACAAGGTCGGGATACCCATCCTTCTGAGGACATTGGAGGACATTATGTGTAGGGTCCTCACATATGGCGCAAACCTGTGTTGTCTTTGGGGCAGCTGTGGTGAGCATCAAACTGTTGATCTTCTTTTCCAATTGGGTGATTTGTGCTGCAATATTAGGGGTACCATGTCCTTGTGCTACATCATAGATGTGTCCCCTCGTATGAGAGCCATCATCCGTCCATTGTTGAGATTCGTTAGCCATTAGCTCAAATATTTCAAATGCTTCACGAGCTGTTTTGGATATGAGAGAACCACCTGCAGATGCGTTGACGTAACTTTTGGTGATGTGGTTGAGTCCATCATAAAAGATGTTCATCTGCATGTCTGAATCCAAACCATGGTGGGGACAACGCATGTACAGGTCATTGTACCTCTCCCAAGTATCATGAAACGACTCATTAGATTTCTGGGCAAAGGCCAGTATTTCTTTTTTCAAGGCAAGAGTCTTGGATGATGGGTAGAATTTGTTTAGAAACCTTGTTTGTAACTGTTCCCATGCTGTTATGCTCCCTGGAGGTAATGAATGTAGCCAAGCCCGAGCTTTATCCTTCAAGGTGTAAGGAAAAAGCCTCAATTTAATTGCCTCATTTGAAATTCCCCGAACAATGATGTTGTCACACCCTGACAAGAATTCAGATATGTGCATGTTTGGATCACTATTTGGGAGTCCATGAAAAGTGGGTAGAAGCTCAAGCATGTGATGCCTGATCTCAAAAGTGACTCCGTCCTGTACCTCGGGGTACACGATGCATTGTGGGGTTCCATTCCCACGTGCTGCAAGGCTTTTGCTAAGCGGTGCGCCGACTTCAGGTATTGTTAATGCCATTGGTGCTGGCAGTATGTTGTCTATCTCTGTGAACAAAGCTGCAAGGAAAGTTCCTTTGAGTGTGAACCTTGTGTTAGTTGCTTGTAGTTGTCTTCTTCTTCTTGCTGTTCTTTCAGGTTCAGGATCGAATTGTGCTAGAATCGGGTTCGTAGATCGTGTAGCAATAACCATGCACAATTAGATAGTCCTGCAAGAGTAGAGACCTGTGCGTAAATGTTGATTTGGTGAAGTATAGAAAAAAAAAATTGAAAATAAATAATTAACTAAAAGTAAATTAAAATAAGAGTAATCTGCACAGTCCCCGGCAACGGCGCCAATTTCTTGATATGATTTTTCCCACCTGTAAAACAAGGGTTAAAATCACACAAATAATACCTGCAAGAGTACAGGGCTGTTGTAGTATAGCACTGAATGCAGGGTCGATTTCCTCAGGGACTAATATGGATAATTCTTATTTTTAGAATTCACTTTTAATTAATAATAAAATAATCGCAATAATTTTGGTAACTGAATGAAAATTAAGTAAACAATGTAAATAAGTACTAGGGTTCAACCTTCACCATTAACAATCATATGTGACTTAGAAAAGAATCTATGAATCAATACATGCAACTTTGAAGGTTAGATTTTTCGAAAGCATATTTTCCTCGTGGGCATTCAAGTGAAAACGTATACCTAACATGCGATTAGTCTATGGCATTTAGATCTAATTCTACATGCAAGATTCATTAAGTTCATGAAAATCTTTTATAACCATGCAATCTCTTAGTTATGGTATTTAACCTAGATGTATTACAATCCTTAATCACAAGAAGCTAATTCCAATTTTTAGGTGGGCATTCCTATAAAATTGCATCAAATTACTTGTCTAAATATCCTAATGGTGATCAAGCATTAAGACATAAAGATAGTTTTCTACAGTGATTAAAGATTCAAAGCATGCATATACGAAAACATAGGAAAAAGATAAATCACATAATCATGTTAAGGCTTAGGTCTAACCCTAGTGAGAAAATTAGTTACTCATGCTCATACTGAATAGAAATAATTTCATTAAAATTGAAGTTAAGAGAACAAACAGTTTGTAGAACAAAGGTAGCCGAAAATCCCAGCTTGCCGTGCTCTTAGATGAAGAATTGTATTCTGAATTTTTTGGTGTATTTAAATCTAAGCCAAGCTTGGGTATTTATAAGGAAATATTCCTAATCCTATTCTGGAAAGGAGTAAAATAAAAATAATCAAATCTAATTCCTAGTTTGAACATAAATAGGAGAGCATATGCCTTCTCCTTCTTGAATTGGGATTTTATTGATATACTTCCTTCTTTTGCTCCAAACACTCCTTCTAGAATAAACCTGTCAATATAATCAATTCAAGTATCAATTCTTCCCAAAATAATAATACTAACTAATTAAATATATGGGAAAATACAAGTATATAATTGACTCATCACCTCTCAATAATCTCATAAGGCCCAATATAGCATGGCCTCAGTTTACCTCGTCTACCAAAATGTTCAACTCCCTTCTAGGGGGATAATTTCAAGAAAACCCAGTCTCCGACCTTAAATTCAAGGTCTCTAATCCGTCGTTCCGCATAGCTTTTCTGGTGGTCCTAAGCTACCTTCAACCTTTCCCTGATGATTCTAATCTTTTCCTCTATCATTTCCACTAACTCTGGTGTCAACAGTCTTCTCTCACCTACCTCAGTCCAACATATCGGTGTCCTACACTGTCTCCCATACAGTGCCTCGAAATGAGACATCCCAATACTAGACTGATAGCTGTTGTTGTATGCAAACTCCATCAAGGCCAGGTGTGAGTCCCAGTTTCCTTTAAACTGTAGTACACAAACTCTCATCATATCTTCCAAAATCTGAATTGTCCTCTCAAACTGATCATCAGATTGTACTGAAATGCAATGTAGTTCCAAAGGCTTTCTACAAACTCCGCCAAAACCTCGAGGTAAACCTAGGATCCCTGTCTAATACAATCGACTCTGGAGTCCCATGTAACCGTATGATCTCATCCACAAACAATTTGGTGTATTGGTTCATCCTGCAATCTTCCCGTACTGGCAAGAAATGTACTGACTTCGTGAGTCTATCAACAATTACCCAGATTTCATCATGTCCTTTTTGAGTCCTAGGAACTTTATAAACAAAGTCCATATTAATGTGATCCCACTTCCATTCTAGAATAGTTAATGGTTGTAGTACCCCATATGGTTTCTGCCTCTCTGCTTTTACTTGTTGACACGTCAGGCATCTACTCACAAATTCTGCTATTTCCCCCTTTATTCCAGTCCACCAATAGCGTTCCTTCATAGTATGATACATCTTAGTGCCTCCTGGATGCATAGCATAGGCAGAACTATGAGCTTCTTCAAGAATTTCTCTTTTCAACTCTGGATCATTAGGCACGCACAACCGGCCATCCTTAACCAAGGCCCCATCATTCCTAATCACATAATCCTGCCTATTCCCAACCTCCAACTCCATCCTAATAACACACAAAGTAGGATCCTAGAGCTGAGCTTCAATAATTCTGTTAATCAAGACATGTCTCACATGGAAGCTAGCCAACAGAGCCCCCAGGCTATCCATGCCAAGTATAATTCCCGCTCTTCGGAGTTCCACTAGTAATGGTAAGCAAACAGTGTGCAAATAGGCCAAGGAACCCATGGACTTCCTACTTAGTGCATCCGCCATTGTAAATTATAATGTATGCATAAAGGTATATTTGATGTAATTGCTTGTTACGTATTGTTTTTGGCAAATTTCTGGAATTTAGAAATTATTCTATTAAATTATTACTGGACACGGGAATGATGTTTTAGGCTGTGGCCTAGTTTTTGGACTCTGTTTTTTTGTCGTTTGGACGTGATAGATTTTGGGTTTCGGTAGAGTCCATGATTTTTTGGTGTAGACCCGGATTTGTGATTTTATTGGATTTGGGCATAAACCCGGTTTTTCAATGAATTTTGGCTTAGGCCATGAAACAAGGATGTCAAAACATGGATTTTGGTTTTCATTGAATTACTGTCCCCGAGGGTCAAGGTTTTCTCCGACTGGCGTCGAAGGGTATTTCTCCGCCAGATCGTCGAGGTTTCTCTGACGCTGGTGTCGAAGGGTATTTCTCCACTAGGTCGTTGAGGCTGTCTACGCGTGGTACAGGGTTCTGCACAACTCGAGGTATATATATAGGGTGGGTGGAGGGTATCGAGCTACAGCTCGGGATTTCATTCGGGGAGCAGTGGGATTTGTTTATGATATTTTATGTCCAGGTCTATTTACATGATATTTAAACTCCTTTGAGGGGGGTTTTCAAAGCAGGGTTGTGGAGCACGGGATGTTTTCATTATTCGAGTTTTCTGGGGTCCCACCGAGTGTTTTAACAAAAGATGGATTTTCCGGTGAGGTTTTGGATTATCTATATATTATATTTATATAAAAAAGAATTTTATGTTATGCATGCATTGTTTTACTCATGAAGGGGGAAAATGTATGTTTTCCTCGGAAATGGTTTTAAATGATTATTTTTTCCACTCACATTTTTTCCTGTTTTAAATCCCCTCAAGGCCGTTGAGTTGACAAGGGCACATCCAGAGGCAGAGGCATTAAATTTTCAGCTGCGCTTTTACCTAGACCACCGAGTAGGATTTATATTCCTGTATTTACCTTTCCTACCTAGATGCTCTGATAAGTTTTTTGACTTATTGTAAATTCTGAATACTTTGATGGTTGTTTGGTGACGTTGGAATTTGAGAGCATTATTTAAGCCTTCATCTGACAGGTGGAAGACGGTTAACTATCCCTTAAGGGGAGATTCTGCCGGATTTTGGCAGACTTCTCGTAACTAGTTGCAAGGGCTTAAGGGTATTCTTGAAAAAAAAATTAGTTGTCAAACTGGAGCAGGGTTTTCCTGGGTTTCGATGGGAAATCCGGGAAGGGTCCTGTCAAGCAGGGCATGAACTCTGTTCTACCGCTGGCGCATCCATGAGGGACCAGGGACGTGGCGCAGGATACGTCCTGGCATGGCGTGAATTGGTGCATGACTACCTAATTAGCGCATCTTTTCGGAGCAGGGACATGTCACGAGACATGTCCTGCCATGGCGTGACTAGGACAGGAACTTGGCGCAGATCCTGGATTTAGTGCATGGCTTGAGGTTCTTGGCTGGAACTCGATAGGGTGTCCTTGGGACATGTCGCAAGACACGACCTGGCATGACCTTGGCACTTCTAGGACATGAACTTGATGCATGAGACATAAGTTTGGGACCTGGATGGGTTGATCTGAGGTACTTGGCCAAGGACCCAAAATAGGGCGTACTGGCACACTCAGGACACAGTTCATGACCCAATATTGAAATGAGGACATCTCCTTCATCTGAACTCCGATTTGAGTCATTCTTTTTGCGTTCTTCTCAGAATTTATCTATCTTTTCCAATCTGCACAAGTTTCATAGGATTGATCATTTTCTACTATTGATGGCATGAAATCATTCAAAAGAGATGTAAGAAAGGTATTTAAGAATATCAAAATGATGCATAAATAATGACTGAACATTGGCGGGAGGACAATGTGATTTCCCCCCAAACCAGCTTACACAATTCATTGTCCTATAAAGGAGGGATAGACAATAAGTGCCAACACCTACCAACCTAGCCGCCGCTTCATGTAATCTCACACAATTGGCTGCTTCCTTTTGCTACTCCAAAAACCATGAAACCACTGTCATCTTCTAAATTAATATCTCCCATATCAATGCCTCCAACAAAATCTTCAACGCCATTAACTCCAAATAATCCACATGTACCAAATGAATTGAAGAAATCGTCAACGCTATAAATCTCTGCTCGTACTGGGCCACAGTCATGTCTCCTTGCTGTAAATGCAAGAACTCGGCCTCCTTAACATTCCGGTGTGAGCGAGGGTAAAACTGCTCAAGGAAGCGCTCCTAGAAAGCCTCCCAAGTAAGTGTATGGACACCCCAGCCTGACACCTCCAAAGAGTGCCACCAGTGGTAAGCAAAACCACCTAGCAAAAATGTGGCCAACAGCACCCTGTCCCCTGGAGGACATCTCATGATCAAGAACACCCGCTCCATGTGAGTAATCCACTCCTCAGTATCATCCGGGCTAGACTCGCCCATAAATATCGTCGCCCCCAGTCTCTGGGCTCTATCAATATCAGAAACCTCATTAGAAGCCCTATCCTGGAGTACAAAAACTAAAGTCTGACCCAGCTGTTCCAGTGTCTGCCTCAAATCAGGCTCCACTGCAGGTTCATGGGCTTCTCCACCATTCCCAGACCGTTGACGGGACTCGCATCTCGGAGGCATTACGCTGATAAGAAGCTGCAACTCATTAATACCAAAATTTCACTTGTACACTAAGTGTGTGGTCTACGGGAATTTAACCTAGTGCTCTGATACCAATTGTCAGGACCCGTCCCGAATTTCCCTTCGAAACCCGGGAAGAACCCTGATCCCGTTTGACAACCTAAGGACAAGGTTCCCAAAATACCCTTAATCCTTACAAATAATATAATTGTACTTTCTCCTGTCAGACAAGGGATTCAAAACACTCAACAATTACAACAATAATTGACCATTCAAACAAAATGTAAGAATTGTCCGTGTCAACTCAAAAGCCTGGAGGGGATTTAAACACAAAAGTTGTGAGTGGACAAAAATAATCATTTATAAATCATTTTCCAAGGAAATCTTACATTTATAAATCATTTATAAGTTGTGATTTGCAGATGATATTTTATATCATGAACTGTTTTATTTGATGCATGCATGGTTTTATAAAGTGGCTAAAACCAATAAACTCATTCATACGGGTTGAAACCCAAATCATGGACTCAATCATTACCACGTCAAAAAGATATCAACACCGAGTCGAAAACCCATGACATTTCTCAAAACACACTTTAATTGAAATATTGGAAAACGTGAGTCCAGCAATAATTTCTAAATTCCGGAAATTCAATGCAACAATACATAACAGTATGTAAACAAAGATACATTGATGCATGCATTACAGTTTATAAAACAAAAGTCCACTCACCAACTGTCCAAGCAAGCTCAATCCCGTCTTGTTCATTCCTCCGAGGTTCCCGAAACAATATCGCCTCTGAATAACAACAATCGGGATTACCGGCTAGTAATAAGACTCTTATATAACAACTCCATAAACCCCGGGAGGTCTACCTATGTTGTTCTAGAAAACGCAACAACTTCGGACGCCCAAAACTACCTCTAAACGACATCTGATCAACCTGAAACCTGTACCAACAAATTCGAAACGTCGAAAATAGTCAAACCGCGTCGTCGTTGATCAGTCGTTATTTATGCATCATTTTGATGTCTTTATATGCCTCTCTTACATGTCTTTTGAAAGATTTCGTGCCATCAATAGTAGAAAATGATCAATCTTGTGAGACTTGCGTAGAGTTAGAAAGATAGGTAAAATCTAGAGAGAACGCAAAAAGAATGACTCAAATCGGAGTCCAGATGAAGGAGATGCCCTCATGTCAATATCAGGTCCTGAACGGAGTCCTGAGTGCGCTAGTGCGCCTTAGTGGCCAAGGACCTCATATCAGGCCCTCCAGGTCTCAAACCTGTGTTTCATGACATCAAGGTCAGGTCCTAGAAGTGCCAAGGTCGCGCCAAGGCAGGTCGAGGACATGGCCCAAGAACTCCCATCCGAGCCTAGATGTGCGCCTAAGCCCGGGGTCCCTGTTCCGCCAGCGGTAGATCAGAGGTTCTCCCTCTGCGCTAAGCCTGACAACATTTGCGCCAAGCCTGAACGAAGATGCGCTTCTACTATACTCATGATGTGCTTCAAAAGCGCAGTCCCATATCCTGATTACGAAGACAGTCCAAAATCCAAGTTTGGCCAGCTTGCGTTCCCACTTGCCAGCTTGCATTCACACTCCCAGTCGTGCTCTGATTGGTTCTAATAGATTTAAGGACGTTGTAATTAATTAAAAGTACAATAACTTTCCCTATCCTTATAGGACATGGTTTTACCAATCCTTCTAGGACAAGGTTTTCCCTTTGTCTATAAAAGGGAGCCTTTGTTCAGTGTTTTAAGGGGAGGAGATAATTAGCTAGAGGCGTTTTTGGGAGATACAGAGACACCTTAGCCGCAGATAGTATTTTGGTTTTTTAGAGTTTTACTTTAAAGCTTGGTTCTTCCCGAAGTCGAGTGTGTTGGACGTGGAGCTTGGAGAAGAAGGCTCTGCCGTGTCTTCTGCTGCACCTGTTCTTCACAATATCTTCTGTACCCTTATTTTCATTATTGCAATTTACTTATGATTTCAATTATATTTGTTTCAATTTCAGTTATGTGTGAGTAGTCGTTAGGATTATGGTTGCTTGAAACCCTAGCCATGTTAGCTTGTTAATTGGATTTCTGGCTCTTGATTATGATTGCTATGCATGCTAAATAAGTTGGATTACTATGCTTAATGACCTTAATTTATGCCTATAAGATTAGCTACCTTGTTTGCATATAATTATAGATGTAATTGCTTGAGTGACCGTCATATCATCTTGTGATTTGGAGCATCGAAAGTATTCTTACTTGTAATCTTAACTCATAACGACCTAGGATTGCATGTCACTTTTCTAGGCTAATGTGGTGTCATTAAATTCTCTTTGAACTTCATGCATCATCTTAAAAGGTAGGTGATAGACGTTCTAGGCATATGCCCTGTTTAGAACATGCTAAGTAAGAGGGAATAAGATGTGTCTAGTGAACCAACGCCAGGTCCTAGGCACGGGCACCTAATTCAGAAAATGCATAGTAATTAGGTCAAGGAAATCTGATTAGTAACTATAATTGGTTAGAGTGGATAGTAAGCCTTAATTCGCCTTAGTTAATAATCAATCAACGGTTAATTCTTGCATTGTTATTTTTCTGCATTTTATTTTACTTGTCTTTAAATTTCAGTTCTCACATCATAAACCCCCATGCGTGTGTGTGTGTGTTTTCACTAAGTTAATAAATCTGAACTAAAGTGGTCAAAACGTTGATACAAGTCCTCGAGGGATCGACTATTGCTGTGCTACTATACTATTCTTATCGATTTGTGCACTTGCAAGGATTTTATAACTGTTAGAATTGAATTGCATATTTCTTGCTCTTTAATCCCACCAACAAGTTTTTGGCGCCGTTGCCGGGGACTTGTCCCTCAATGGTGCCCATTCAAGTTTAGATTTGTAATTTAGTTTTTCTTTTTGTTATATACCCGTGTATGTCATTCCAAGGTTCAGTGCACGGGTCATCAAGTGGACCATCATCGCAACCATCTTCAGTCCACGGCTCCCCGCCACCAAGCCCAAGGAGGATGGCGGACCACAGAGAAGAGCAGGGTCTGGAATGTGGCCTAGTACCGCAAGCCCCACGGCGCCTTAAGGATTTTGCCATGCCCCATGTCTCGGAGGATCAATTTCCAATTGTTTTTCCCGAGTCAACAGTGGCAAACTTCGAATTGAAGTCGGGGACAATTCACATGCTGCCCACATTCCACGGCCTTGCTCACGAGGACCCGCACTTTCATATCAAGGAATTTGTTGAGGTTTGTTCAACACTGCGCATCAATGGTATGACAGAATCTGAAATCCGCCTGCGGCTCTTTCACTTCAGTCTCAAGGATCGCACCAAGACATGGTTTCATTCACTGGCGCCGACTTCCATTCACTCTTGGAGGGACTCGACGTCCAAATTCTGAACACAGTACTTTCCCGTGGAAAAGACAAATGAGTTAAAGTCCAAGATCATGAACCCACGGCAAGACATGGAGGAGTGTTTCTACGAGTTTCGGGAGCGGTTCAATCAGATGCTACGGGCGTGCCCCCACCACCATATTGATGCCCATCATCTTATGCTATACTTCTATGGAGGCTTGAAGACTAGCGATCTGACAATGGTGGACTCTCAATCCCAAGGATTCTAGAAGGCACAGCCGAGGAAGCAAGGACCGCCTTTGAGAACATTGCTCAAAAGGAAAAACAGTTCAGCTACATGGGTCCCTCCTCTAGAGCTACGGGTGGTGCATCCGCCAAATACAAAGATGACGCCATTACTCAGCTCACGGCAATGGTAAAACAGTTGTGTAATGTGAAAGCCAAAGAAGTTCACATCTGCGAGGTATGTTCAATTCAGGGCCACAAATCCCAGGACTGCCCGGTTGTGGAAGATGCCAACTTTGCTGGAGGGTTCAACAGCAATTCTCGACCCCGGAATGACCCATATTCCAGCACTTACAATCTGGGGTGGAAAAATCATCCAAATTTCCGTTGGAGCAACAATCAAGCAGGCACAAATCCCTTGCCACCTCCTGGATTTGAGCAGCAAGCCGCAGGCCCTCAGGTGAACTATCACGGTCCTTCCTCAAATCAGAATGGTGGAAGCAAGTCTCTTGAGGACTCCCTCTATATCCTGACTCAACAGCATGCTCAATTCATAAAATTCATGCACGATAGCCAGAGTCAGACGGGAGACATGAAAAATGCAATTGCAAACTTGGAGCGTCAAATGGGACAGGTGGCGAACCAACTAAATCAGCGAGAGCATGGCAAGCTACCGAGTCAAGTCCTGGTAAATCCGAAAGGATTTCACAATCCTACGGCTAATGCCATCACGCTGGAGAGGGAAACACCACTTAAAGACCCCACATATGCCACCCTCGCAGGACTGAAACTGATCCTCAACCTACTCAGTTAAGAACCGCCGACCAGGGCGCGCCGCAAAACATGCCACGGCCAACACCTCTGGCGCATAACCAGTCCAACGAGTCACCAAGTGCCCTACTGCAAGGAGAACCTGACACTGCGCCTACTTCAGCCACGGCTAGCATGCAACCTGCTCCTAAGCCCAAGTCGCAGCACTCGAATACTTCTAACTCTAAACCTCAGAATTCCAATTCTAAAAAAGTCACTTTTGAGTTAGCTAATAATGTTGATTAGCCACTTCCTCGCAGGTTCCAAAACAGGAATAAGCAAAGGGAGGACTTTGAGGAAGAAATCATCAGCATGTTGCAGAAGCTTCAGATCACACTGCCTTTCCATAAAATTGTCAAGCACATGCCTATCTTTGCGAAGCTGATCAAGGACTTAGTTGCAGGAAAGCGTGGTTTTAGCTCCACGGACACCATTGACATTCCTAAGGCCGGCTGCCCTTTTGCGCATGCCCCGTAAGGCCAACGATCCTAGGCCTCCATCCCTTCCATGTGTCATTCAGTCAAAAAGATTCGAACATTGCTTTTGCGACACGGGAGCATCAGTGAACATCATGCCATTCCACATTTACAGGTCACTCAACCTAGGCGCACTCAACCCCACGCACCTATGTGTCAGATTGGCTAACGCTTCTGTAACAAACCTAATGGGGGTTTTTGAGGACGTACTGGTGTAAATCGGAGATACATGCATCCCTGCAGACTTCTACGTACTAAGAATGGACAGAATTGACAAAAGTGAGGAACTTCCCCTCATCTTCGGAAGACCCTTACTAACCACAGCCGAGTGCCTCATCGACGTCAGAAAGGGCCAGGTCTCCATCAAGGTCCTGGACCAGCTTCAGACATTCTCCATCCATGACACCATCCAGTACCCTGCCGAGCCTATTGTAGATTTTCCGTTAAACACAATGGACTTACTGCTACGGGAGACAATTGCTCAGTCTTGCATGGCGGATGACCTTGAGAAGGCCGTTACTAGTAACCCACACACTGTGGATTCACTTGCAGACAAAGTGATCGAAGAGGTACGAGCCCTTGACATCATGCCAGCCCTCCCATTCCACAGGCCTCCCTTCGAAGCGTTACCACTCACAAGTCAGAAAACCCTGCCATCCATCATAAAGGCTCCTGAACTCGAGCTGAAGCCCTTGCCCGACACTTAAAGTATGCATATTTGGGCAACAATCAAACCCTTCCAGTCATCATTGCGTCTACCCTAAGTACGAAAGAGGAAGAGGCATTGGTTCACGTCCTTAAGGTCAATCAAACGGAAATTGGATGGACAATAGCTGACATCAAAGGCATAAGTCCCACAAAATGCATGCATCGGATACTGCTGGAGGAAGACTCCAAACCATCACGGGAGGCGCAGAGGCGATTGCATCCACCTATGAAGGAGGTCGTGAAGAAAGAAGTCCTAAAGCTTCTGGACGTTGGAATCATCTATCCAATTAGTGACTCCAAGTGGGTGAGCCCAGTCCAGGTCGTGCCAAAGAAAAGTGGGATCACAGTGGTTAAAAACGAGCAGGATGAGCTTGTACCTCAACGGATTCAAACAGGATGGAGAGTGTGCATTGACTATCGAAAGCTAAATATAACCATACGCAAGGACCATTTTCCTTTGCCCTTCATTGATCAAATGCTCGAGCGCCTGGCTGGACACTCCCACTATTGCTTCTTGGACGGCTACTCAGGATACAATCAGATTGCTATTGCACCCGAAGATCAAGAAAAAACAACATTCACATGCCCATATGGCACTTTTGCATACAGAAGAATGCTGTTTGGATTGTGCAATACCCCAGCTACCTTTCAGCGTTGCATGATGAGCATCTTCTCCGATATGGTGGAAGATATAATTGAAGTATTCATGGACGACTTCTCGGTGTTTGGACATTCATTCGAACTGTGCTTAGTTAACCTAACCCGAGTACTGGAACGGTGCAGAGAAAGCAACTTAGTGCTGAACTGGGAAAAGTGCCATTTCATGGTACAACAGGGAATTGTCTTGGGTCATGTGATCTCTAGCCGAGCCATAGAAGTGGACAAAGCAAAGTTAGACATAGTAGAGAGGCTGACGTACCCCACTACAGTCAAAGAGGTTCGATCGTTCTTAGGGCATGCTGGCTTTTACCACAGATTCATCAAAGATTTCTCGAAAATCACAAGACCTTTGTGTGATCTTCTAGCCAAGGACGCCATATTTGAGTTCACTAAGGGATGCCATGAGGCATTCAACACACTCAAGGCAAAGCTCACGGCATCACCCATCATCATGCCACCGAATTGGGACTTACCATTCGAACTAATGTGTGATGCCTCGAACTTCGCCATAGGAGCGGTTTTAGGACAGCGTGTTGACAAGCTCCCTCATGTCATTTACTATGCAAGTCGAACCCTGAATGATGCCCAGCTGAACTACTCCACTACCGAGAAGGAGCTCCTTACTGTTATCTTTGCCCTTGAGAAGTTCCGCTCATATCTAATTCAAACCAAGGTCATAGTATACACGGATCATGCTGCCTTGAAGTATTTGCTCACTAAAAAGGACGCCAAGCCAAGGTTGCTACGTTGGATGCTACTGCTCCAGGAATTCAACCATGAAATCAGAGATAAGAAGGGCAGCGAAAACGTGGTCGCTGACCATATGAGCCGATTGCTTCACAGTTCCAATGAAGAGGCCGATCAATTGCCTCTCCTCAAGACCTTTCTTGACGAACAGCTCTTCGCAATCCAAGCAATTGTTCCATGGTATGTCGATCTCATTAATTACCTTGTCACTAAGCAAATTCCTTCATCTTTAAACAGGTACCAAAAGGACAAGCTGGCTAAACAAGCTAAGTACTTCATATGGGATGAGCCGTACCTATGGAAGCATTGTCTAGACCAAATCATTCGGCGCTGCATCCCAAAAGATGAGATGAAATCCGTCTTGACATTTTGCCATAGCTTGGCATGTGGCGGCCATTTTGGAGCTAAGAAGACAGCCCTCAAGGTACTACAAAGTGGACTCTACAAGCCCACACTTTTCAAGGATGCACACGAATTTGTACTCACCTGTGACCGCTGCTAACGCCTAGGTAACATCGGCCCTCGAAATCAAATGCAATTACACCCTATTCTTGTGGTCGAAATCTTCGACGTATGGGGCATTGACTTTATGGGGCCTTTTCCGAATTCCTTTGGAAATTTTTATATTCTGCTTGCAGTTGATTATGTCTCCAAATGGGTGGAAGCAATTCCCACCAAAACTAACGACGCCAAAGTAGTGGTGCGTTTTCTACAGAGTCACATCTTAGCCAGATTCGGCGCACCTAGGGCAATCATCAGTGATGGGGGGCACACTTCTGCAATCATTCGTTTGCAGCCCTAATGAAGAAGTATGGCGTCACCCACAAGGTCTCAACACTGTATCACCCTCAAACGAGTGGCCAAGCGGAAGTGTCCAACCGGGAAGTAAAGGCCATATTGGAAAAAACGGTAAATCCTAACCGCAAAGATTGGTCCAGCAAATTGAATGATGCGCTATGGGCCTATCGGACCGCATACAAGACCCCGATTGGCATGTCTCCCTTCCGGCTTGTTTTTGGAAAAGGCTGCCACCTACCAGTGGAATTGGAGCTTAAAGCATTCTGGGCTATTAAGCAGATGAACCTGAACTTCGATGATGCTGGAATACATAGGAAGCTTCAGCTAAGTGAATTAAAGGAGTTGCGAAACGAGGCCTTCGACAGTGCTCGTATCTACAAGGAAAAGACCAAAGCTTTCCACGACAAGCGCATTCAGCCCAAGGACTTTCACATCGGATAGGAAGTCCTCCTCTTTGACTCCCGGCTCAGACTAATGCTAGGTAAGTTGCGTTCAAGATGAACTGGACCATTTATTATTACTAACGTTTTTCCTCATGGTGCAGTTGAAATCTAGCACCCGGAACGGCAGGATCCGTTCAAGGTAAATGGCCACCGCCTCAAACACTACTTCAAGGACCTCTCTAATCCAAGCGCAGTCAACCCTGCAACTCCGCATGCGCCCAGCTCCTAGAATGACAACCACGTCCTGCCTAGACGTTAAATAAAGCGCTCCTAGGAGGCAGCCTAGCCCTGGTTTGTATTTCTCACTTCCTTTTCTGTTTCTCCCCGTTATATATCTCAAACCCTTCTACTATTGTCATGCCTACTGCTTATCACATTAAGGACAATGTTCAGTTTAGGTTTGGGGGTGTGGATTTAAAATTTTGCATATAGAAACAAGTAGGTTTGGGGGAGATACACGCCCAGGACATTTAAATTTCTGCTTGTGATTGGTATGATAACTTGTTAATAGGAATGTATATGCTAAGTTAACTATCTTTTCTTTACTAAGAGTCATGCCATGGTCAAGTAGTTCATAATTTGCACTTCATAATGCCATGTTTTAAGTGATTAAGTGAACGAAATAACTGAATTTGAGTGAACCTTAGAAAATTAGTGGAGACTACCCTGTGAGATCTTTGAGCCTAATTGCCATTCTTTATGAGGGATATACTTGTTTCTACTCTTAAACACTCATCGCTTTTGTTCTTAATTGTTGATCTCATTACATCATATTTGCATTGAATTTTAAAGAACTAACATCATTTAGATACTCATGATTTAATGTAAGCTTTGCCATAAGAAGTGATGTAGGCAATATATGCTTTAACCTCTAAAGGCCTTATCCTACCCAATTGCATGCTCCCTAAGCCAATTTTGAAGGCAACACACTCAACCTTTTCTTTCATCACCCAAAGTATAACCTAACCCAAAATACTTAGCCATTCATCACAGCCATACCCTATAACCTCAGTTTGTGCTAAGGTTGCCGTAAATGAGATTCATGGAGAGAATGAGAGGTGAAAGAAGATGCTGCCCAATTCAAAGGACTTTGGCGTCAATTCAAGGTTCAAAAGTAAAGAAAAGTTTTACAAGTTGCAAGGTGCACGAAAGTTTGAGGAAATCATTGCATGATCTTGGTTCAATTCAATTCAAAAGAAAGAACAGAAAAAAATAAACAAAATAAAGAAAGAAAGAAACGTTGAGAAGAAAAGAAAAGAAAAAGATAAAAAGTGAAAAATAAAGTGAATTGAGCCAAGTAGCCAAGAGCCTCAAAATAAGCCACAAGAGCCTCAAAATAAGTCATCAAGAAAGCACAGTGCCGTGGGCCTTAAGAAAGGATTCAGTTCAGAAATTCCAAGTTCAAGTCATGACTTCTCATGCCTTGGCACAGCTCAGGTTCTTTGAATCTCATCCTTCCTTGCTAAACCCCAAAACTTAGCCCCATTACAACCTTAAAAGGAAGACCTAACTGATCTTATGGACAATCATGCTGAGGATTAAGGTACGTATCTATGTTCTTACAGTTCAATTCCTTTCATGAGATCTTTATTTCCATAAAGTGCTATTCTTCATTGTTACTCATATGTGATTAAATTTGAATTTCATAACATAAACTCATCACATATGCTTGAAAAGAGTGAAAGCCTAGGATTCTTGTGCGAATTGAGAGTTTCCTAGTGAGGATTAGAGTCGATGCGAAATCTTTCTAGGGCACTAAGATGAAGTTGTTTTCAAACTTGATCACCTGAAAATATTGGCATTTATACACGTACACCTTCACATGACACTCACAGCTTTGGCATTCGTTTTAGTTCTACAAAGCATGTCTACTTACTTTGATTCTTATTAGCTTGTTAAGAGTACTATCTCTAGAATCTTTTTGTTTAAGTAAAACGTTTGTGGGTATCGTGCTGTTATAACCCTCAGGAGACAAAATTCCTCCTACTAGGTGAACCTAGGGGTTTAAATGTTCTATCTTAACTAAAATCGAGTCTTTTCATTTTGTTAGCATTTTTTTTGCTCAGGGACTAGCAAAAGATAGGTTTGGGGGTATTTGATCAGTCGTTATTTATGCATCATTTTGATGTCTTTATATGCCTCTCTTACATGTCTTTTGAATGATTTCATGCCATCAATAGTAGAAAATGATCAATATTGTGAGACTTGTACAGAGTTAGAAAGATAGGTAAAATCTGGAAAAAAACGCAAAAAGAATGACTCAAATCGGAGTCCAGATGAAGGAGATGCCCTCATGTCAATATCAGGTCCTGAACGGAGTCCTGAGTGCGCTAGTGCGCCTTAGTGGCCAAGGACCTCATATCAGGCCCTCCGGGTCTCAAACCTGTGTTTCATGACATCAAGGTCAGGTCCTAGAAGTGCCAAGGTCGCACCAAGGCAGGTCGAGGACATGTCCCAAGAACTCCCATCCGAGCCCAAATGTGCGCCTAAGCCCGGGGTCCCTATTCCGCCAGCGGTAGATCAGAGGTTCTCCCTCTGCGCTAAGCCTGACAAAATTTGCGCCAAGCCTGAACGAAGATGCGCTTCTACTATACTCATGATGTGCTTCAAAAGCGCAGTCCCATATCCTGATTACGAAGACAGTCCAAAATCCTAGTTTGGCCAGCTTGCGTTCCCACTTGACAGCTTGCATTCACACTCCCAGCCGTGCTCTGATTGGTTCTAATAGAGTTAAGGACATTGTAATTAATTAAAAGTACAATAACTTTCCCTATCCTTATAGGACATGGTTTTGCCAATCCTTATAGAATAAGGTTTTACCAATCCTTATAGGACAAGGTTTTCCCTTTGTCTATAAAAGGGAGCCTTTGTTCAGTGTTTTGAAAAAAGGAGAATGAGGCAAAAGGGGGAGATAATTAGCTAGAGGCATTTTTGGGAGATACAGAGACACCTTAGCCGCAGATAGTGTTTTGGTTTTTTAGAGTTTTACGTTAAAGCTTGGTTCTTCCCGAAGTCGAGTGTGTTGGACGTGGAGCTTGGAGAAGAAGGCTCTGCCGTGTCTTCTGTTGCACCTGTTCTTCACAATATCTTCTGTACCCTTATTTTCATTATTGCAATTTACTTATGATTTCAATTATATTTGTTTCAATTTCAGTTATGTGTGATAGTCATTAGGATTAGGGCTGCTTGAAGCCCTAGCCATGTTAGCTTGTTAATTGGATTTCTGGCTCTTGATTATGATTGCTATGCATGCTGAATAAGTTGAATTACTATGCTTAATGACCTTAATTTATGCCTATAAGATTAGCTACCTTGTTTGCATATAATTATAGATGTAATTACTTGAGTGACCGTCATATCATCTTGTGATTTGGAGCATCGAAAGTATTCTTACTTTTAATCTTAACTCATAACGACCTAGGATTGCATGTCACTTTTCTAGGCTAATGTGGTGTCATTAAATTCTCTTTGAACTTCATGCATCATCTTAAAAGGTAGGTGATAGACGTTCTAGGCATATGCCCTGTTTAGAACATGCTAAGTAAGAGGGAATAAGATGTGTCTAGTGAACCAACGCCAGGTCCTAGGCACGGGCACCTAATTCAGAAAATGCATAGTAATTTGGTCAAGGAAATCTGGTTAAGAGCTATAATTGGTTAGAGTGGATAGTAAGCCTTAATTCGCCTTAGTTAATAATCAATCAACCGTTAATTCTTGCATTGTTATTTTCTGCATTTTATTTTGCTTGTCTTTAAATTTTAGTTCTCACGTCATAAACCCCCTGCATGTGTGTGTGTGTGTTTTCACTAAGTTAATAAATCTGAACTAAAATGGTCATAACGTTGATACAAGTCCTCGAGGGATCGACTCTTGTTGTGCTACTATACTATTCTTATCGATTTGTGCACTTGCAAGGATTTTATAACTGTTAGAATTGAATTGCATATTTCTTGCTCTTTAATTCTACCAACATTAGACACGTGCCTTCCACGTGGGTTGAGACACGTGCCTTCCACTTGGGTCGCCAGCCAATGACTAGCACCGCTATAGACGACAGTCGGACCGCTACTGGTAGTGGCCGAATCTCGCCGGAAATTGTCATTTTCCGGAAAGCTCAGTTTTTCTTTGTTTTTTCACCGATATTTATGATCCAATAGTCTAATATCAAGCACTTTCACAAGCAATCCAATGGTGATGTTTTTAGGGTGTGATCTTATCTCTAATCGCTGGAAAATGGATCCAAAGTCTCGCGGTCTTCATAGACTTTTTGCTTTGATTCTCAGCCCACAGTGATCGTCGATGGTAAAGATTGGTACCATTGGGATCGTGGTGAGGAGGGGATGGATTTGGTGGTGGTGCGGTGGTCTCGTTCGCCGACGAACGGCGGTGACGGTGGTGGGTTGTTTTTGGTTTTTTTTCGGGGAGAGAGAGTGTGTTAGAGAGAGAGAAGGGGGAAAGAGTTAGATTAAATAAAAAATCCCATTACCAACTTAGCCTAACACCACACATTTAAGGTCGGTCACGTTTTAAAAGGGTATTTTTCAAATTTACAAATTTGCAATCTAATTTTTCAGGACGGGTCGTAACACTTGGCATATTTGTATTTTGAGATGGGCTTGCATATTTGTAATTGAATAAGGTTGATATATTTTTCTTCATACCGTTTGGCATTATCTATTGGCTAATATGAAAATTTTGGGCTCTCTTCATTAGTTGGGCCAGGGTCTCCTTGATCTTGGTCTCCTTGCCCAAGATTGGCCCTGGAGATCACAAATTTTTCTATGTATAAAATATGCATTTTGAATAGGTGTATTTTGTTTTTATATGAATGAAATTAACTCATACCATCGACGATTGATATAAAAAAAATTTCACGCTAAACTTTAGTCCACCCCATTTTTAATCCCAGATCCTTGGTTGATTTTCCTCATCACAATACCAATTTAAGTGAAGACGGACAGTAAATTAACAAAATGTGTAAATTGATAAATGTTGAAAACCTTAAAGTACAATATGAAAAGAGAGTGATTTTCACACTCCATTTTTTACTTGTTGCACTCTACTTCTTCTTTAAAAAGATAAAAAATATAAAACTAGAAATAAAGTGCATCAAGTGAAAAATGAATTGTAAAAATGAACTCCTTATGAAAATCAAAACATGTAGTATATTTTTAAAAAAAAATGTACTTCTGAAAGGTTATTTACATAAACACCCCTTAAAGTTTTTTGTGTCTTCACAAACATCCCCTTAGATTTTGGACCCAAAAACATTACACATAAACTCATGTGTTAAGTAATTATCAATTAAAAACTGAAATCAACCAAAAAATTGATCAAATTAACCTTTTAAAAAAAATAGAATGATAATATATCTAAATAAGAATAAGGGCATTTTAGTATTTTTTATAACTTATAATACATTTAATTAAAGATTTTTCATATTTTATGGGTTATATGTATTATTTTTGGAACCTGATGGGGTGTTTGTGCAAGGTTTAAAATCTGAGGGGGGATGTTTCTGAAAACACAAAACATTTAAGGGATATTTATGTAATTAACTCTAATTCCTGAAACGCTTAGGATAAATGTAGTTAGCCATGAAAACATGTACATCTAAAATGCATGTGCATTTATTTAAAAACAGGGGAGAATAAAAATGCATGCGCTAGTTATTTCATATAGGTGCACTCAGGGGAGCCGATATTCTGAAATCGAACCGGATTCATTATCATGCACATCCATTTCGGTAATAATCAATGAATTTTCTTCACTACTGGTCTGAGTGTGGATATTTCAAAAAAAATTACATTTCTATTGTATCAAGGCAAAGCGTCAGTTTGCAACTATTTTTGTATATACAAGCAGCTACTTATTAATAATCAATATTTTATATTGCTGTCGCGTAATATCTGGCAATTAATATTTGTAAAAAATTTCGTAAATTTAAAAGGATGTTATGTAGGATTTTAGAAATAACGATATTATATTACAACAAAATAGATAAAACAATATATATGCCACCAAAAAGTTCTAATTGTCAGTCAATCATCACTATAGTTAAACACTAGAAAATATTAATTCAACAAAATTAACTAATTATAATAAAGATCTTAAAGAAAACAAAATCTTTATATATATATATATATATATGTATCTTTCACACAATATCGATAACAATTGTAAAAGAAGTTCTTGACATTCTCCACAACAATAGAAGATAAGCTAAATCTAAACTACCATATAAAAAGATTTTAAAGAAAACATAATCTTTATATATATATATATATATATATCTTTCACACAATATCGATAACAATTGTAAAAGAAGTCCACTTCACTGCTTCATGACATTCTCCACAACAATAGAAGATAAACTAAATCTAAACTACCATAATCACCGTTAATGCAGAAATTGTTCGGATTAAGAATTTCCTTTCGATCATTACACACAGGTTTTTTGAAAAAGTACGATCTTTCATTGATAAAATAAAAAAACGTACAATAAGGATAAGGTGCACAAATTATGGCCTCATTAAAATCTTGCCGGAAATTTCAATCTAATCGAAAGAAAAAGAATACCACACACAAAAAACATAATTAAATATCCTCGATCAATATATCAGAAATACATTTTGTGGTTCGTCGAACCAAATAGTAATAGAGGAGCTAAACAAAGCATGACAAGCAAGACGATGAGCCACCCCATTTGCTTCTGTGCGAACTAGTGAAAAACGAACCTGTGGAAGAGAACTCAAGAACGATCGAATATCATTTATGACCGGCCCCAAAACAGAAATTATCAAATGAGCTCTGAAGCGCAGCAAGAGCCAAGCTGCAATCTCCTTCGATGATCATACCTCAGTGACCTGCAATTGGGCAAGTTTCTGGGCAGCAAAGCGGCCAGCCAATAACCCCGCATGCAGGGGCGAGATGACATGGGTTACACCCTGGATGCCTGCAAACACAAAATCACCATGCCCATCACGAACAATTACACCCACTCCCTCTCCCCCCCCCCCCCCCACCCCCAACAACCCAGCCCCCTCCTTCTGAGTCACCTGAAAAGAACCATCAAAGTTACATTTCCATGCACCCATGTCCGGCCTAGACCACCGCTGTTTCAGAGGAGGAGTTGGAGATGACGATTCCGGATTCCAGCGTTTAAATTCTTCAAGCCACCCAATCATCCGGGGAGAAATATCCAATTGAGCCACAGTTTTACCAGACCACAACATATCAATACGAGTTGACCACAACGACCACATAATCATCAGAGCCAAATCAAAGCTGGGTTTTGGAATTTCTTTCAGCGCAGCCAACCAATCCACTATGCTCAACGCCGTGTGCCGCTGGACAAGAACTCCCACTGGGCTTGACAGCCAGACACAACCTGCAAAGGGACAGTCCCTAATCACATGCTCAATAGTTTCAGGGTCCTTACCACAAAACAGAAAGCAAGCATCAAACAACACTTTCTTTTTCTTCAAATTAGCTCGAGAAGGAATAGCTTTGTGACAAAAATTCCAAGCCCCCATCTTTATTTTATGGCTTATTACTCAAAATGTTCCCCGAACCGGACAGCGAATCTCAATTTGCTCCCCCAGCGCGAAATCGTAACAATGTAATCCCTGAACTCCCCTTCTGTCAAGCCCGTTGCACAAAAAGTTAGTCTTCGTTACTAACGGCAGTTAGGAGAAGGTATTTTGTCAAAAAATTAAAACAATTATCCTAAAAGAAAAAAATTATTCCCCAATCCACCCCAACCCTCTACAACCCTCCCAATTATCGCCTTCAACCAAATTACCCAACCAACCAGAAATTTTTGACGCCGACGGTTACCCTTCTCTTTCGGTCGTTGGCGGATACTTTGGAGGACTGGAGGCTCTCGATTTTCAATTGCTTGGAAAGCAGAGAGACTGGTTTTCTTGGCGCAGATCTCGGGATTTCTCTGACATCGGCCATCGGGATTGAAGGCTCGCCGGATTGATTTTTGGAGTCAGCAGAGTGTTTGTTAAGTTTTGAGTCTGTAATTTATAATTTTTTTCTTTTTGGGTTGAAACAAAAGTTTGGTGGGTTTGAAATTTTTCAGTGAAGGAGAGATTAGGGTTTTGAGATTGTGAGTTGAGTATTCTTTGTAGTTGGGGAGGGAAGTGAAACTGTTTGGGATTGCGTGAATTTTGTTTGGGGTTTTTGTTGGTGGTGGGAAATGGCGGTTACCGGGAAATTTAGCGTCTGAATTGTTTGAATTAAGAAAAAAAAGATGAGAATTTAAAGTTGGAAGACCATGTTTGGTTCGTGGGAAATCAGGGTTTGGTGAAGATTTTGCAGTGAAAACATGGCAAGGAAGGAGCTTTCTTCCCCATCTCTGCTTCCAATTCATTGATGCTTCAGAAGGTAAGAAATTTATAAAATCTATGAAACGTACATCATTTATTGGATTGATTTTGTACGTTTTTTTTTTTCTTAGGGTCTGTTCAATTGAATTCTATGAGTAATTTTCCTGATTTGGGTAGTTGATGTTGTCTGCATCATTTACTGAGAGCAAAAACAACAAGGGTTTCACAAATTTTGCAACTATTATTTTGTGTTTTTTAAAGGATTGAAATGATTACGTTCATGGATTCAAAAGATGGATTAAAGGAAGTGGAGAAGTGTTTAGATCCCCAGCTATGGCATGCCTGTGCCGGTGGCATGCCTGTGCCGGTGGCATGGTTCAAATGACGATGGTGAATGCCAAGGTTTACTACTTCTCGGAGGGCCATGCCGAGCATGCCTGTGGAGTTGTCAATCTCAGCAACTTCCCCAGGCTTGTGGAGGGTTGGGGTGGATTGGGGAATAATTCTTTTCTTTTAGGGTAATTGTTTTAATTTTTTGACAAAATACCCTTTTCTAATTGCCGTTAGTAACGAAGACTAACTTTTGGTGCAACGGACTTGACAGAAGGGGGGTTCAGGGATTACATTGTTACGATTTCACGTTGGGGGAGCAAATTGAGACTCGCTGTCCGGTTCGGGGAGCATTTTGAGTAATAAGCCTTATTTTATTAGGCACGTTAGCCCCCCCATCTTTACATTTCTTCACTATCTTTAAAATTGAAGTCCAAAATTTTAAAAAAAAGGACTATAATGGAGAAAAAAAACAAAAAAACCCTAAAATTCGCAAACTCGAGATAGCTTTTGATTTTTTTCATTTTGAATCACCATTTCGCATAGCTCATTGGAAAAGTACCCAAAAAAGAGGCATAGGAGCAAACTGGAGCTATGTCATCAAGTGGGTGCAAGAGAGAACATCAAATTTGGACATCATAATTAAATTGGTACAGTTCGGTGAGTTTCGCCACATAAATTTATGGCTTATTACTCAAAATGCTCCCCGAACCAGACTTCAAGTCTCAATTTGCTCCCCGAACGCGAAATCGTAACAATGTAATCCCTGAACCCCCCTTCTGTCAGCTCCGTTGCACCAAAAGTTATACTCTGTTACTAACGGCAGTTAAAAGAGGGGTATTTTGTCAAAAAATTAAAACAATTATCTAAAAGAAAAAAATTATTCCCCAATCCACCCCAACGTCCACAACCTTCCCAATTCTCGCCTTCAACCAAATTACCTAACCTACCACCTCTTCACCTTCGATCCCATCGTCATCTTCTTCTCACAAACCCAGCACCACCATCATTTTCATCTCTCGCTTCGTCTCCCTTCTCTGCCAATATAAGGAAAATAAATTTTCCCCGGCTTAGCCAAGAGCCCACTAGACATTGGTCTTGGTCTTTGGCTCAAGCTCCTCACCGCTCGGGGGTGGGCCCTCCTTCTGACCCACGAAATTGAGCACCGGAACAACCCAGGATCCCTGCTTCTTCTCTGAGAAGTTCCGATACAACGCCTTTCGAATCCCCGAAAGGCCCTTCTTCCGTCTCTTTTTCATGTAAAGGCCACCCAGTGGCGCCGAGAAGTGAACTCGGCCGTTCGGTCTAGGAGGATTCGGGTTGGGGTCCAGCAGATTAGAGAGGGCACCGCGCTCTATTGGACCGGAGAGGAAAAAGCCGGCCCGCTCCATTGGGCCAGAGGGATCACGCTCGCCACCACGTGGCACGGGCTGAAGAGGCAAGGCACACAAGGAGGAAGTACTCTCAAAACCATTGACTATGCTTCCCCGGACACCACCACCGCAGCCACCAAGAACACTCTCAATGGCATCGTCATAAATATTGTCAAGCTGGAGGACAATTCTGGGAGTTGAGCTATTGGCACTCACAAAAGCCCCTAAGATAGCTTTGAAGCCGATTTCTGGAAATCCGGGTCGGGTTTTAGATCCAGGTTCATGAGGGGCCCAGAAGCGGAGGGAGTTGGAAGGGGAAATGAAGTGATCAGACTGAGTTAGAGAGAGGAAGCGAGATGAGGAGCAGACGTTGCAGAAATAGTGGCCTAGGGGTTAGGATAGCCCAAGAAAAGGCAAAGCCACCATGTTCTGATTGACACCATCGTTCTCCTGCAATCAATCAAACAATGTCCATTTCCATGGCCTTGTTTTCTCCAACCCATATCCCAGTTTTCTCTCATTCTTAATCATACTTGAAACCCAAATTCACCCACAAATCTTATCTCTCTCTTAGACCCAAGAACTCTATCTTCACCACCAAGGCCTCTGCTGAAAATGGAGCAGGAATCGAAGGTGAAGAGGTGGTGGGTTGGGTATTTTGGTTGAAGGCGAGAATTGGGAAGATTGTGGAGGGTTGGGGTGGATTGGGGAATAATTTTTTTCTTTTAGGGTAATTATTTTAATTTTTTGACAAAATACCCTCTTCTAACTACCGTTAGTAACGAAGACTAACTTTTGATGCAACGGAGCTGATAGAAGGGGGGTTCAGGGATTACATTGTTACGATTTCGCATTCGGGGAGCAAATTGAGACTCGAAGTCTGGTTCGGGGAGCATTTTGAGTAATAAGCCTAAATTTATTTAGGCTACACAGTTATTCTTATTCCTTAAATTTATTCGATTTTTACAAACAATCCCTAAATTTTAATATAAGAATATTATAGGTCAATTTTTGAACGTTTTCTGTTAAAAGTAAGGGCAAATATGTCAATCAACGTTATGTTTTTTTTAACAAAATAGTCCAAAAAATTTACGAAAGGATCATTGTTGCACATTATTGTTCAAATCTTTTGGATGTTTATGATGTTAAAATTTTTTGGACATTTTATGATGTCCAAATTTGATTTCACGAAAAATGGTAGTAATTGACTTTTATATGTTTTGATTTCGTAGACGTTGAAATTTATTAGATTTATGGACCAAATTTAATTCGATGGAATCTTTTATTCACATTTTTTTCTATTAAGAACGTTTTATAAAGCTCTTGGACTCCCGAATTTGGCTAGGAAGTGGACAAAATCCACCTAGGCTACCGAATTTGGCTAGGAAGTGGACAAAATCCACCTAGGCTACCTAGGCTGGTTGGAGTGAAGAAAAGGAAGTAGTCCATTTTTTCGAATAATAAAACTTGAATAAAATTTAAAGGCATTGAGGACTATTTAGGCATTTATTTATTTTCCATATCTATTAAATCAAATCGTACAAAAGTCCATCTCTACCATTGTCGTCAATGAAGAAGGTGTGCAAAAGTTAAAGTAGTGGTCTTTTCGTTTTCTAGCATGTATGAATGAATAATATGATCTGAATGACTTCCAAGAAAAGTAGCTCATGCAATTCCAAATCTTCTTTTCTCAATCTCAATAACTCAATATATAATATATATATATATATATATATGTATATAACTGGGATTGTAATTGCATGAGCTCTTATGTTTATTTTTGGAATTCTTATAATCCCAAATGACAACCCTCAAGATAATCAAAAAACACCACAATCATTTCAACAATCCTTTCCCCTCCCCACCCCCATCTCTCCCTCTCATTCAAGGAAACCTCTTGTTCAATTCCGAAACAATCCCTTCACACCAACATTTCCCAATTGGAAAGGATTTTCAGCTCACTTGGAGCTCCAACAATGGTGATGCTGATGGTGGGTCTCTCTCACTTTCTCATCAATCCCAGCCCAAAAGAGCCATATGGTCCACCATCCCAGGACAAGCTTTTGTTTCTGCAGCATTTGCAGAAACTGAGGTTGAAGAAAGCAGGGGTTCCTTTGTGGTCAAAGACACAAAGCTTCATTTGGTTTGTCATCACCAAACCATTCAAGACATAAGAGTGATTGAATCTTATCACTCTCTCATCTCTCTAAACCAAGATTATGATTCTCCATCTGGGTTTTTGGGGTTTGGCTTTGACCAGAACCCAGATTGCAAAGCTACCGAATTCCCTATGGTGCTGGTAACTGGCTGGGTTTTCAATATCAAAAGAGGGAAGAAGCACAAGGCTCACAAATCTGGGAATCTTGAGGGAAAGGGGCCTTCCACTTGTGCAAGGTATTGGGTTTTGTTTCACCAGAAAAACACTCATCAAATTGGGTTCCAAGTGAAGCTTGGACAACTCAACTGTGAGTTTAGAACAAGGGCAACTGCTCCTGCTCCAGGAAGAGCAATATACACGGGCTTTCGGAGGCGGTTTCAGAAACGCAGGCTTAGGTGGTTTTGGCCCTTTGCAAAGCCAAGAGCAGAGGAAGAGTTGGAGGAACTCAAGGGTCAAGAGTTTAAAGAATTCAACAGGGTGTGCTTCACATATTCAAGTGAAGAAAATGAGAGATTTTATGGTTTTGGGGAGCAATTCTCTCATATGGATTTTAAAGGCAAAAGGGTACCCATTTTGGTTCAAGAGCAGGGCATTGGGAGAGGAGATCAACCTATTACCTTTGCAGCTAACTTGATCAGCTACAGGTACCAAACAAAAGGCTTTCAAGTTTCAACTATGTATCTACTTATAATTTTAGATTTTGGCTTGATTGGTGTATCTTTAATACATTGCAGGGCTGGGGGCGATTCGAGTACGACCTATGCTCCTTCTCCATTCTACATGACTTCCAAGATGAGGTCTCTCTACCTTGAAGGATATGATTATTCCGTGTTTGATCTAACGCAACATCATAGAGTTCAGATACAGGTAATGTTAGATACCCTATTGCATCTTTTAGTCATAATGCAATCTCTAAGGCATTAATAGATTAATTAAGGTAGTAACGCACTAATGAAAGAACTATAATCCATGATAGTTAGCATTAATGATATATTGTAGGTAGCATGATAGTTATAATGCATTAATGTTATAATGTATACGAATTATAAAGTTGAAATCGAAAAATGAAGATGTCTGTGTTTTATTTCGATCATTATTAGCAAGAATTAGGTGAATTAATAGCATTCAGATGATGTCAGATGGGTAAAAGGAAAGGGGTTCTGTAATAAACAAAGATCTAAGAACTAGAGAAAGGAAAGGATCATGATTCATTTTCAAGGGAATAAACAAAACTGGCTCATAAAAAATCTTAATTTGCAGTTTCCCATTTTCTGTATCCTGGAGCTTGCAGATGCATGGAAATTCAGTTGAAGGGCGGATATTGCACGGGACCTCACCATCTGAGCTCATTGAGTGTTTCACCGAAACCATTGGGAGACCTCCTAAACTTCCCGACTGGATTATTTCTGGATCTGTTGTTGGCATGCAGGGTGGCACAGAATCTGTACGCCGTATTTGGAGTGAGCTCAGGGCTTACAATACTCCCATTTCAGCATTTTGGTTGCAGGTAATGCACGCCTTTGCACCAAAATGATATACGTAGCTGCAAACAAATGTAGGCTTAACTTGTTAAGAAAAATAAAACCTTAACTGAATAAATCAAAATTTGAGAATCTAAACATATCAGTAATTAAGTCATTTCAAGTTCTAAGAATTTTTAATCATGATTTGCTTCCCCAGGAGGTATATATTGGAAATAGTTTAGAAATACAGTACTTGTAAGTTAAAAGTTTGGAACTGCATTCGTATGATTGTGCCTATACTTTGTAACCCTTTGGTAATTGTTACCCAGGATTGGGTGGGGCAGAGAGAGACGTTGGTTGGATCACAACTATGGTGGAATTGGGAAGTAGATTCAACAAGGTATACCAGATGGCAAAACCTAATTAAAGATCTTAGTGCTCAGCATATTAAAGTGATGACATACTGCAACCCGTGTCTAGCTCCGGTAGATATCTTCCTCCTCATTGATGCTCCTCTATAAACTCTTTTACTACAATTTCCACAATTACTCAAGACTCATCTGTAATCAAATACTAACATGTGCAAGATTTTAAAAAGGGTATGATGCTAAGAACAAATGTGCACCTATGATGTTGCTCTTCTAATTCTAAGAACAAATCTATGCAGATACGAGTAATTATTAAATACTGTGACGTTTTCTGAAAGCTTTTGCTTGATTCGCAGTCTCATGAGAAACCAAACAGAAAGAGAAACCTCTTTGAGGAAGCAAAGAAGTTGGACATATTGGTGAAAGACAAGCATGGAGAATCATATATGGTTCCAAATACAGCTTTCGATGTAGGAATGTTGGATTTGACACATCCAGATACTGCAAGTTGGTTCAAGCAGATTCTTCAGGAAATGGTGGATGATGGAGTCAGAGGATGGATGGCTGATTTTGGTGAAGGCTTGCCTGTAGATGCCACTCTCTATTCAGGTTCGAAATCTCAACTTGATTCTTCAAAAAGTCTTCTTAAGGTCATTTGTGTTAGGTTCTGATGCCAAGTGCAAAAGAATGAGCGAACTAGAAACTCTAAGCGTGAATTCACATTATTTTCTTTAGCAGTGAACTAAGCTGGAAACACACAAGAGACAAGGGGGCCTAGTTTTGAAATTTTTAGCTATTGGAAAAAGGTCGAGCACTTGCATGCTCGATCCTGTCTTGTCTTGATGCTATAATAGTTTTCCCCGTCTCAGATACAGCCTTACTAAACTAGTATAGAATAAAAACATTAGGAATGACTAGGGCTCGTTTGGTGAGTGGGGTTGGATCGGATTGGATAACTCATAAAATTCAATGTATTCTGAATGTAAAAATGGATGTGTTTTCATTATAAGGGGATTAGAAGGAGTAGATATAGAAGAAAACTTATCCAATCCAATCCCCTCAAAATAGTAGGATTAGAGAAGGAAGTTCCTTGTATGTCTACTCATATCTACAATAAAACCACATCCATTTTTACAGGCTAAAAAAAAACCACGTCCATTTTTACAATCAAAATATATTGATTTTGAAGAGTTATCCAATCCAAGCCAATCCTACTTACCAAACGTGGCCAATGTCCCAACACTTAACTATATTCTGAAAAGTTTCATTCTGTCCCATAGAATTGTCAAGCCTTTTATTTTTAATATATTTAGGGTACTCAAATGATTATGACTCATTGATTTCAGGCGAAGATCCTATTTCAGCCCACAACAAATACCCAGAGCTGTGGGCTCAAATAAACAGAGAGTTTGTAGAAGAATGGAAAGCCAACCGTGTGGGTAAGGAGAAAGAAGACCCAGAAGAGGCCTTGGTATTTTTTATGAGGGCTGGTTTCAGAGATAGTCCGAAATGGGGGATGCTATTTTGGGAAGGAGACCAAATGGTAAGTTGGCAGACTCATGATGGAATAAAGAGTGCTGTTGTTGGCCTACTCAGCAGTGGACTTTCTGGATATGCTTTTAATCACAGTGATATTGGAGGGTACTGTGCTGTAAACTTACCGTTTATTAATTATCGAAGAAGTGAAGAGTTGCTTTTGCGTTGGATGGAGCTAAATGCTTTCACAACTGTTTTCCGGACTCATGAAGTAAGTTCCCAAACTTGGTAACTGAATATTTGAATTGCTTCACTTAAATGCAAGTACTCAAAATATGTAAGTTTCTTCATGCATTGGTTTGACTTTGAAAGCTATGGGTAACAATGATTTTCATGAAATTCTTTATCAACTATCTGAATTGCTCCACTTAAATGAAATACCATGTATGATCTTATGAGTTACTGATTTAAGTATCTTGTGCAAGTAGGGGAACAAACCATCTTGCAACAGCCAATTCTACTCGAATGACCGAACTCTATCTCATTTTGCACGCCTTGCTAAAATCTATAAAGCTTGGAAGTTCTACAGGATCCAGCTTGTCCAGGTAGCTCTATAAGTTTTCGTATAATTACTAATATAATTGTATGTAGCTTCTAGCAACTCACCGGGAACTCTGACCAAGTTTTGTTTGTCCCTCTGCAATCTGCATTGCAGGAAGCCACTGAAAAAGGTCTACCTGTATGCCGCCACCTATTTCTGCATTACCCGGACGATGAACATGTGCATAATTTGAGCTACCAGCAGTTCTTGGTGGGTGCAGAGATTCTTGTGGTGCCTGTCCTAGACAAAGGCAAGAGTAATGTCAAGGCCTATTTTCCGACCGGGGAAAGTTGTGGATGGCAACATGTATGGACTGGAAAACAGTTCACAAAACCGGGTTTTGAAGCCACGGTAGAAGCTCCGATTGGATTTCCGGCTGTTTTTGTTAAGACCGGCTCCAGCTCCAATGTTGGGGAGACGTTTTTGAAAAATCTTAAAGATTTGAAGATTCTTTAACCAAGTAGCCTCAAAGAGACCAATTCAAATTATATTACCTTTTTGTTCATTTCTCAAATTTGTTATTCATATTCTCCATTCTCAAAGAGGCATGCTTTTAGTTTTACTTGGTTACCTACTTAAATTTAAAAGGCAAAGGCATAACCGCAAGGTGTGGCAAAGTTGACAAACGCTCGCCTCCAGAGAGCGAATTTTCTAGTGCCTAATTGGGAATACTTTGTGGTCAGTGGCAAGCTGCACTCCGAGCGGGGATTAGGCCCACCTTTAAGATGTGGGGACACCTCGTAGTATTTACAAAAAAAAAAAAAGGCAAAGGCATGTGCATTATAATTATGCTCATTTTATAAATTTGAGCTTATTAAAAAACAGAAAATAATTACCTGCAAATTTGTGCCGAGGCTCGAGCAGCTAAATTGCCATTTTGGGAGCGACTTTTGGTGTTTCTTTCAAATGAACGAGACTTCTTATTTTTAAAATTACCACTCCATTCGAATACTTGCAGCATATTCTTTCTCCAAAACACGCACTCATACCATTTAACTTTTTTTTTCTTAACATTGAATATAGGGTCGGCCATGAGATTTTAGGAGTCCAAAGCGAACCCTGAAAATGCGGCCCTAAATTTTAAGTACTTTAAAAAAACTATTTTTATATCAAACCCTATAATAAGAAAATAAGACTTTTTTTATATCAAAACCCTAAATTTTAAGTACTTTAAAAAAACTATTTTTATATCAAACCCTATAATAAGAAAATAAGACTTTTTTTATATCAAAACCCTATAATAAGAAAATAAGACTTTTTTTTTATATCAAAACCCTATAATAAGAAAATAAGTCATCAAACTAAGATAATTAAATAGGTGCATAATAATATTTTTAAAGAAAAATTCTTAAGGATGCAAGCTTGGGTAAAATTTTTAGGGTGCGTTTAGATATGGAACTTCAAAGTCTGTGAAATTTATACTATATTACTAAGATATACTTTAAAAAATAAAAATATAGGCATTTTAAGTAAGTAGTTGAGCACTAAAAAACAAAAATATGAGCATTGTAAGGAAGTAGATGCACCACATGAGAATAGCAAAGCTCTAACCACGAGCAAGTGGTCCAGTGGAAACTCGGGTTCCAAGGTCAGGTTTGCTCCCTGGTCTTGGGTTCAAGACGCGAAACTGGCATTTGACTTGTGGCTAGGGGGAGACTGAAATGCCTCTGTGAGTCTTTCCGGCTCCTGGCGCAGATTAGTCATTGGTTGTAAGCTTTGGGATACTGCGTGTAACTGACAAAAAAAAAAGAATAGCAAAGCACTAAACAAGGGACTTTCCAAAGTAACACCTCCATGGGTGAAACTTACAAATCCTATCTATATGCCTTGTATTGTATCATTTGTAAATTCCCTCGTATTTTTAAGTTCCTCATTTTTAACTAATTTTGTCTAAATTTCATGGAATTTTGAAGTTCCTCATTCAAACGCATCCTAAGTTTTATAGAGTTTAATTGTTTAGGGCTGTTCTCACAAAGGAAAAAAAAAGTAAGAAAACTATTTTTGAGGACTTAAGTCACGAATGGAAAAGCAAAAAAGAGATGAATACAAGAAATGAATACAATACGATGTGGGAGAACTGTTGAAGCAGTACGAGATGAAGGATGAAACTGAGTTACCGATCGAGAGGCTGGGCCAAGAAGCTGTGAATCTGGCTGCACTCTCAATTATTGTGGTCTACAACTAATATATATTTTTTTTTTTTGAAGAAGAAAATACAAATTAAAACAAAGAAGAGTCCCTAGGGCAACCACAATAAGAGAAATCGAATCTCCAGGTTCCAATGGCCTCCCGCGGTAGTACTTTCTCTTTCGTATCTTTGACTCAAATCCTGTTGTAACCCTAAGTCTGCTAAAGAGTCAACAACAAAATTAGCTTCTCGGAATACATGGACGAAGCAGATGGCTTGGAACTTCCAACTCCATCTTTTGGCATTGGATGTAATTCTCAAAATCCTCCAAGGAAACTTGATCTTCCTATTGATGGTATCTACAACAATCTTTGAGTCCCCCTCCGCCACAAGCTTTTGACATCCAATTTCTGATAGCCACTCTCAGTCTTTGAAGCATAGCCAATCCCTCCGCAACTAAAGAATTGGTTTTCCCAATCCAAGAAGCTCCGGCACAAATAGGGAGCCCCAAATGGTCCCTACAACTGATTGATAAGAGTAACTTTTCAAGTTCTCCTTGGGTGGTCTCTGAAAAGCTTCTTGAAATTAAGAAGAAGAAGATGGAGTCCTAGTTGATAGGATTGAGTTAGTTTTGTTACATTCCACACATATGATTAAACTGCTTTGGTGTTTCTCCCTCTTTTTATGTTTTCACTACCATTAATGTCAGCACTTGGTGAATGCAACCATGATGTTCAAGTTTGGCTTGTTATAAAGTAGTCCCACTAAGCATTGATTTGGTTTGAATTGATAACCAGCGAGCTCAGTGGCTTAAATGAAGGCAAATTCGATACGAGCTCGAGCTGCATCTAGCCCTTTTTTTTTTATCAATTTATTGCGTCATTTTATTTTTATCATTGTATCGAACCAATCTATCATTTACAAAGAAATAGCATTAGTTTATATTTAAAAAGTAATTTTTCAACATATTACTATAAATTAAAATGAAAATATAGCATTTTGAGGAAAAAAATTGAAATGAATAATAAATAAAATAAATAGATAAATATAGTGTCTTTGCATTGAATTACTTAAAATTTATATTGAAAAATAGTTTTTTTTTTGGCTAAATGGTTGAAACCGTCCCTGAACTTTATCATAATTTTAGCAACTGTCCCTATACTTCAATATTAGTGTCCTCCGTCTCTGAACTTTACCCTAATGTTTCCGTTAGTCCCTTCGTCTATTTTTCAAACGAATTCCGTTAAAAAAAGGGTAAATTTGTCAATTCAGGTGCGTTTCACGTGACTTTTTTTAACGGAATTCGTTTGAAAATAGACAGAGGGACTAATGGAAACATTAAGGTAAAGTTAATGGACGGGAAACACTAATATTGAAGTATAGAGCCGTTTACTAAAATTATGGCAAAGTTTAGAGACGATTGCTACTATTTGGCCTTTTTTTTTTTCTTACCTCGTATGTTCTAGACATCCCATGATCCAATGAGAAAAATAAGGCCAAACTCTCCATCTCCCTTCATCGTTGAACAAATTTCAATGAAAAAATATATTATTTTGGTTAATGGACCAAATTATCTCCAAAGCATCCAAAGTGTGAGTTAAATTTTTCATTCTGTATCAAGTTTCTGCAATTTTCATTATACTGGTGTTAACTTTTTTCAAGAGGATAACGCAAAGACTGATGAGATCGGCAGACCTTTGCCGAAGCTGAATAACATATTCAGGAGCATCCAGCTGAACTGTTACCAATATGACTTGTTTGGTGACTAGGATTGGTTTACAAATAAATAAAATTGCGGGTATTTTGATGGTTGGAGGGAATGAGTTTTCATGTTAGAAGAATGGAGGGGATTAGACAATAGACATGAAGAAAACTTATCTCTTTCTAATTTTGCCATTTTGAGGAGAATTAGATTGAATTAATTTCATTCATGTCTAATCCTCATTAATCCCTTCAAAATAAAAAACCGTAAATTTACTTTCAAAATTGCTTGAATTTTATGAATTATCTAATCCAATCCTACACTATCCACCAAACGAGTATCAATTCGATTTGGGAGAGGGAGAGGACTACTATATAAGATTTGAAATTTACAAAAAAAAGTAGCTAATTACATTGACTTGAAAAAAAAATGAAATTTTGTAAATATAAATGGTACACAAATGGAAGAGGTGGCCGTGCCAATGCAAATGTAAATAAAAATGATAAATGATACTAGCATTTTCTACACTAAATACCAAACCTCTAAGTACCTACCTAAAATTTGCTCCACCATTCCATACATGGTCCCCAATACCGGTTTAATAAAAAAAATGCAACAAAAGAAGTGTGCCTCAAATCTGCAATAATGTTGTATACAACTTCAAAACTTGATTAGATATCTAACTGTTCGAGATTGATCATGCTTGCACAATTCTTTATGAGTTCCTTCCGGTAATCCACCTAAAACAGAAATAAGCACAATATCGTGTGAACTTACACCCTCGCATTTCACTCAATGATATGTAATTGGCTAAATGGTTGCTAACGTCACTGAAATTTACCTGAACTTTACCAACCGTCCCTAAACTTCAATATTAGAGTCTGTCGTCCTGAACTTTACCCAAATGTGCAAAGATGGTCCTTCCATCAATTTTTTTAACTTTTTCTGTTAAAAGTAAGGTTCAAAAAGTTGACGGAAGTACATTTGGGTAAAATTCAAGGACGACAGACTCTAATATTGAAGTTTAGGGACGGTTGGTAGAATTTGTGCAAAGTTCAAGGACGATGGCAACTGTGCAGCCTTAAAACAAATAACGGCTATAGGCAGTATTTTGTTATTCTGTTATCTATTTCAATTCCCATTTTCTAACGGTTGTTTTGGGACAATCAAGAAAGACACTATAAATAGCAGCCTCGCTAGGGAGAGAGGCGTTGTCATGACAAAACCTAGGAGACAACAGAGTGTCCTGGGATCACTTTTCATTTAAAAAAACAAAAGCCAGCCCTTAGAAAGTTGGAATTCAGATATAAGTGCCAGGCATCAGTAAATCATAACTCAGCAATAACCTTTATGCCTGCTCTACTTACCCGAGCACCCATAAGAGACGAAAAGACAATGTTCGCCTCAGCAGCATCCTCAACTCCTAATCGTTTCAGCAGCCTTTGCTCAGGATTCATTGTTGTTTCCCATAATTGTGCGGGCATCATTTCTCCCAGGCCTGCATTGCAACCATACCAACATGATAATTAAACAGTTAGTTCCAACTGAAAGTTCAGTTATGCATAGCTTGAATTCACTGGTTATGTAATAACTTCCAATGAACAAGCATACTGGTGTACTTTATGTATGGAAACAAAAAATTTAAGAAATCTCGCCCTTTAACTTGTAACAGTAAAGTGAGGATTGTCACACTAGGAATATACCAGTATACCATAGAAAGATAGCACAGCATATCACAACATAATTCATCTCGTTCACAATCCACAAATGTCCTACATCTTGGCAGCATAACAGCTAGGAGCCAGTGATATTTACATTATTTCAGATCATCTGGAGATGAGTGTAGCTACGATTCACCAGTCATATCCTAGGTTTTTAGTTTTTACGTCCTTGGGCTTTATATCGTGCTAGGGTTTCAGTTTTAATGGTGTCTGATATTTAGAATTCAAGTCCTGCTAGGGTTTTGTTTACAAGAAAATTTCCCACCTTCATCCATGCTGAGATTGACAGTAAAGTAAACTACTTCATCCATCATGATCGAGTTTGATACTCAATTTTTTTGAGGGAACGAACTAGCTTTCTCCACAAAAATGAAGCATAACTTACACTTGGCTCATTATTTTAGATGATGGCACTGGATGAAGAAATAGTGCATAGTTATGGAAGAAATTTAAAAACTACCAAGCATGTTTGAGCATATTTAAATCATGTGCAAACCAGCAACAGTTGAAATATAAATATATATAAAACTATTATCAATGTGGTCAGGCAAGAAAGTCAAAGACTGCTAAGGATAAAAATGTGCGTATAATGGCGATATGCAAGAAAGTGTACAGAAACAAAGCATGTTTGAGCACCTTTAAGTCAAGTGGAAGCCAGAAACAGTTAAAATATAATCAAATAGAAAAACAAAAAATAGTAAGTACCTTATATTTGAAACAGAAACAAGAGTCAAGTTGCAAAAAATAGGCTATCATGAACACCCATAAACAAGGGCATAGCCAAAAGCTTTACCATGGGGTCCAATAAAATTTAGATGAATATAAGATCAATCAAACTCACCTAGTAATCTGTTCGTGCACTATTGTCATCTCCTCTATGGTCATTATAGGTGCTCTCTTGTTACAAGAGTGACTAATAGGTTGGTGGTTTCGGAGTTAGGAGGTTCGGACCAAACCAGAAATATAGCTTGAAACAAATTTCAGAAAGGGTTGGAACAAAACATGTGCCGGACAGATAATAATATGAATTCAAATAATCAAACATGAAATCTAGGGAAGACAAAATGTAACATCTAGGAAACTGCAAGAAGTTACAAACAGAGTTGCCCCATTAATGCAATTAGCACCCATCATTACTCAGTAATCTGCTCGTACAATTAAGATCTATAGAGTTGACACAGTGCAGGTAACGCAAACATATCATTTTCATAAAATAGTGTCATGCCTGTCAACTGACCGTTGAGGACACTAGCTGGCTCCACCCATGCACATAAAGGACTTACTGACTTGCAACTACATATGACCTTAGCAGTGCATTTATCTGTGATTACCAACATGCAGGGTACCATCCTTGAGTTCCATAATCCATAGTGTTCATACTAACCTTTGAACCTCTGAATGTTGTAAGATGCATTTGGAGGGAAGGAGCTCTGAAGCATTTTAAGTTCCGCATCATCATAGCAATATTTAGCTTGCTTTCCCCTCTCAACCTGGTCATTTCACCAAAAACAATGAACTTAACTAAAAACTATCGTTTAAAATCCCTCTGATTAATTCGGATAAAATGCAGACCTTGTAAAGGGGTGGAACGCCAACATATATGTAGCCCTCATCAAATAAGGCTCTCTGCAAGCAAGAAGTACTGCATCATTTGATATTTGAATCCATTGTACATAAGTGGGGGTATGTTATGTTCATAATATCTCTTTTTTTTCCCCCTTTTGTTTTTCCGGACATTAATAGATAACCTACACAAAATATCCATTCCCTACCTGATATCTGAAGAAAAATGTAAGTAGTAGAGTACGGATGTGAGCACCATCAATATCAGCATCTGTTAGGATGATAATCTTATGGTAACGTAGAGTCTCCTTTTTGAAGTCTTCTCCCTGAAACAAAATATTAATAATGATGATGATTAACCATAATAATAATACTAATAAAAAAATATTAATAATGAATAAATATTTTATAACAAAATTTATTCAACCTTCACCCCAAGTCCAAGACCAAGAATTAGATTTTGAATCTCTTCATTTTTATACATTGCGGCTTCATCTTTCCTTTCAATGTTCAGAATTTTACCCCTCAGAGGAAGAATGGCCTGCAGCAAATATTTTCGCAATATAACTAACAGTCATCATAACCTTTTAACAGAAAAGATGCATGATCCAACTTAAAAAGGCTTTCATTTTCCAATCATTTTATCTCATTCCCAATGCATTAAGAAGCCAGGCTACAACAATATCCTGGTCAAATCAAATGTCAGAATGCCAACAGACAGGACAGACAGAAAAATAATGTAATGTATATTGTAATTTTTTTCTCTGATCAGTATGATGCAATTATCAAAGTCATGACTACAACAACGCTTTCAATGGATGCAAATGAAAGTTAGTATGAATGATGCTGTTGACAGTAAGAGTAGCGGTATATATGTATAGCAAGTATTTGAACCAGTAGATTCTGAAATCATAATGGTAGTCAAATGAGCTTAGTGAGAAATGCTTCTAATTTTCCAAAAGGTAACCATTTATTTTTGGCATCCATGCTTTCGAAAAGATGCTATCAGAATAAATTTTTTCAATAACTTTCCCTTATTCCCATTCTATTTCCTAAATTATGGAACGCTTAAAGCTAAACAAATACCAATTCACATCAGTATTGAAAAAAAATTATTCCAAAAGAGGTGATATAATATTTCAAGCTATTACTTTCTGTTTGTGGGGTAGATTTACCTCAAGCCCGAGCTTGATATAAATTAATCTGGGCCCACATATCTCAGATCACGGGACCCATTTATTTATATTCCCATAAGATATTATATAAAGGTTATTATCCAGCTTAATTAAAGGAGGATGATTCCGAGGCTATTCTTCCAAGGCATTCTAAACCTTATAACATCAAACACTTATTATGAGAGCAGAGCTAGGGTGTAATTGGGATTGGGGATGTGAGAGATCAAACACTATGTACTTTGTAATTCTCTTCGATTCATAGTGGAAACACCAAAAACCACCTTGGAGTAGCCCAATTAGGGGTGAACCACGTAAATATCTTGTGTCCTTCAATTATTTGTTCTTACTTGTTTATTATTTACAAGTGGCAATCCCTAAGCACTAAAACTCTAGACAACTTGCTCGGTCATGCCAAGTTGGTTTGGACGGATTGTCCGATCTCAATCTTGAGAGATCGATATTACTGATGATCCAAATTTAGTCATCAACACTTTCAATAAGTTCCTACAAGCATTTTGTGATTGAAAGTCATAATATTGCCAAAAATACAAGCTAGCAGAGTTATAAACTTACCTGAAAGCGTCTATCACGCCCCTGTTTTGCGCTTCCACCAGCTGAATCTCCTTCAACTATAAAGATTTCTGTACACATAAAACACCAAAGTAACAAAAGTTTAATACTTAAACATAATAATGCGAGAGTTTCTTAGAATGTCTACAATGCGATAGGGCAACAATTAAAAAAAAAATCATTTACAATTCAATTATACAACCCTAACTTTCAATTACACATATAGCATATCAGTCCTTTTGAAACCCAGATCAAAGCATAAAAATGTGTGATTACAATAATTCGTTAAAAACAGAGCATGCATTTGATCTCAAAAATAATGCTGAAACCATTTTATCAGCATTATGGAACCATGAACATTTTATGAAAGAAAAAAGAAGGGAGGTGGAATGTGAATGGTTTAGAACTCACAGGAGAACCAAAATAGATATTTGAGAAAGACTCCGGAATCTATCCTTTGACAGCCTTTTATGTAACATGCTTGTAATACTTAACTCGTTGCAACAAATCACCAATAGTTGAACACTTTATGTCTCATAAACATTTACATTTCAACCCGGTAACTTGACACGTCAGCCAGAAATATGATATCCCAAATCCCACATCGGAAATGCACTGGGAAGATATATGGTATATAGGTGAGGCCAAGGAATTCAAAGGTGCCTTCAGCTAGCACTTTCATATGAGGCCTTGGGTTGTTACAAATGGTATCGGATTAGCCCATCGTCTCTGTGGGATTTGTGGGCCATCATTATGACAACGGCTCCTCACCGATGGGGACCTGGCGCCTGCAACACTCAACCCCCCACCCCCTGCACTAGTGGATAACGTGGATCCATGGGCAAGTAAATGGTTCATCCCACATCTGGGAAGGTCTAGCCAGTCTATTTTTAAGTATAATTCCTGTCTTGGCGAGGATACCAAGTCTTAAAGAGGGAAGATTGTGATACCCCAAATCCTACATAGGAAAAGAGCTGGGAGATCTACGGACAGAAGTAAGGCCAAGGAATCCAAAGGTACCTTCAGCTACACTTTTGAATGAGGTCTTGGGTTGCTACAATCTGAGTACCAATAGACAAATTAAAACTATAGTCTAGCCTCTTTATTTGTTATGTATCAACTCATAGACACACTCTTATTCTTGTCAGCATATTTCGTTAATTTCGTCTGTAGGTTTCTAAATTCGAAGGTGTATTCTGTATGAGAAAGGGGTTACTACCAAGGTAAGATGACCGTCACCACACATTTTCTAACAGTCTCTAACCTTCACCTAACTAACAGAGAGAACTGAAAAGCCAAAAAGATTCAGGTGAGATTACACCTATGCTTTTCCCAACTAAATTTAGATTCTGAGAAATAACAATGCAAGAGAGTGTACTCAGCATCGAATAAGCCAGCCTGATAAATGTTTCTCAAAGTAAAAAATGTATGAAAAGAAAAAGAATGATAGCCAATGTATTAAGTAAAAGAAGGGAACAAAGATTAAGTACAAATAAAATAAATATAAAAAGATAAAAAAAAATGTGTTAAATAGCGAAGAAGCAAATGCAACAAATTTCAACAAATTACTTCTTCAAAGAGGAGCGGTGGGAAAAGAAATTCCTAACATGTTTGAAATATCAATTTTTTGAAACATATCGGAAAATCCTATAGAGACGAATTTCAGAACTTATAGATTCAACTAAAAAAAAAAAGCTTGTGACAAAAACGTAACGCAGTAATATTGCTGAAAGTTACACAAATGGCCTTTTCAAACATCCTTACTACTGTTACATTAGTAAAACCAGAATTGTCAAATTTTGATATATATATATGGTAGAATTGGAATATGATTACTATCAAAAAACATTTAATAACCTATAATAAAACCAAATTGATATTCCTTTGAAAATCTCATATCAGTTTCAAACAAGAAGGTACAATACACACCAGATTCTTCAGGATCTGTTGATGAGCAATCAGATAGTTTTCCTGGAAGAGAAGATGATCGCAAAACACTCTTTTGTCTGACTAGCTCTCTTGCTCTCTTTGCAGCCAGAGCTGCCTGAACAAGGAAACATTACATATGAGAAAAATATCTCAAGTATAATATACGTAAGCTTCATGTATCGAGGTGATGTTATGATAAAGAAGGATACCTTGAGAGCATTTAAAGACTTTGAAAGGATTGAATCAAGTACATCTGGATGCAACTCTAAGTATTCCGTAAGATACTCTTGAAGAGATTGATCAACCACTCTACGCACCTCTGGATTTCCCAACCTAGTCTTTTAAAATAGGACAACCAACAAAATAAGAGTACAATGGCAAAGCGATATTCTGGATGTCAACCATTCTTCGCAAATCATGGAAATAAGGGATTGATCAACCACTCTTCACACCTCCGGAAATCAAAAGAAATAGTACACAAAACCATTATTGCACATCAGGATTACAATAAATAGGCAGTACCTTCGTTTGGCCTTCAAACTCTGGATTAGGAACCTTGACCAAGACGATGCATGTCAATCCTTCTCTTACATGCTCACCACTCAAAGTAATATCCTTTTCCTAGAAGAAAATATAGCATTCCTTAAAATAATGTATCTTTCAAAATAATGTTAATTGTTGCTAATCACATCGTCCAAGTTTGTTATTCATATATGCAATGAACCAAGCCTAGGAAACCATAAATGAACTTAGTGATAGTTGGAGAACTGGGATGTTAGTTTCTTCATTCCGGAACCCAGTAAAGTCACAACATTTGACCTACAACAGAAATTGAGTGCATGACTAAATTACACATTCTTGTGACTACCTGTTTTGATAAACATCAAAATCATATCCTTACTTCTTTAAAATGTGTGTGTGCAAGTGTTTGTGTGTGTCCGTGGACATGTGTTTCTGTGTGCGTGTGTGTGTGTCTGTGAGAGAGAGAGAGCGAGAGAGAGAGAGAGAGAGAGAGAGAGAGAGAGAGAGAGTGAGACCATAAGTTATCAATATCGTAACAATGATTCATACACTCATAAATCAGTCTATCTGTCATGCCAAAATCATTTTATTGAAGATCCAGAATTTAATGATGAAATCATGAAAGAGTAGCTTTAAAACTAATAAGCAAAACATCAACCCCCTTTCCAGAAAAATAAAAATAAATTAAAAGGAGAAGCCACAAGGGGTTATTTCTATAAATGAACAGAGGCCGAGAATGGACGCACCTTGATAATTTTTGACTTCTTCGCAAGACTATTAAGAGTTCTTGTTAATGAAGCCTTCATTCCATCAACATGGGTTCCTCCATCAACAGTGCGTATGCTGTTAGCATACCCTAGCATCGTATCTGAATATGCATCAGAACACCTAGTATAGGCAGGATGAAATAACCATATCATCCCAAGTACTACAAGAAATGGTAATCAACAATTTTCAAAACATTATCCCATCCAAAATTCACATTAGCATAATTTATAACCAGAAACCTTAATGAAAAAAAAAATTAATTTCGTCCTAGATGATTAGACATATAAGACATCAGAATAGATATGAAATGATTACCACTGGAGAGCTACGTCAATAGTTATTCCATCTACTTCTTTTCTAAAGCCAACCACATCATGAAGCGGTTTCTGAAACAAAGAATTGTCAATTAACAGTCTTAAGAAAATGATGAAAATCAAATTCATAAACTTTTAAATTTTAAATTGTCCATATAGATGCACGTTATGAAGTAACTATCCTTTATACCATAATACCATATCCACTGCAGGGCATGTGGCCAAGTGACATGTATTTAACTACACAGAAAGGGTTGACAGGAAAACTGAAAATATGTTATCTATGTAGAATATGCATATAGGCTCAAAGATTGAGCAGGTCCTATTATATATCACAATAGAATGATATTCCAGTAACCAAATGTATTCTTTCTTACAAATGAAATTCTTATAATTAGAAACACAGGTACATGTAAAGTATACAAGAAGCCCTATCCAGAGTTCAAAAGGAAGAAGTGGGAGAAATAGTATTGAACTCCTTACATATCTGCTTCACTCAATTGAGAAACTGTATGCAACATCTTTAATAGTAGATATCCCTAGTTCAAATTAGAACAACAAATGCAAAGGTGGAATCAAAACAATTGTACCAGTGATAGGTTGAGCCTACCTTATCAGTATTTAGCCATTTCACGTATTCAACCAAACCCCCTACATAGAAGTATTCATTGTGATGGTTCTTCTCTGGATCGACATCCTCTTGTGTAAGAGCAATCATGAGCTGCATATGTGAATTAACAGATAGTAATAAGGTGTTGAGTACAGAGAAACACTAAGCCTTTGTAGTGCTTCGAGGTTACCATTAGAAAACGAACGTCCACAAATAATTTTTCGAAATAAATATATTTGCAGATCAGAAGATTTATCAGTCAAAATATGAATAAAAATGTAGAAGATCGTGATAATTGACAATTAAAAGCAATGACTTACATTAGGGTTTAGAAAAGCAAGCTCCCTAATTCGCCCAGCTATTGTGTTGTAGTCAAACTGAATAGCAGTTGTGAATACTACAGGAAGAGATGAGAGTAGAACAAAGCAAGCATAAATCACCAAATAATTGGGAACAAATTTTAATTGATGACCATCAAATTGAATACGAAGAAAGGATAAACGAAAAACCTTCTCTGTCAGGCCAAAATCTGAGGCATGTTCCTTGCCGATCTTGGAATTGAACTGGAAGAACATGACAAGATAGAGTTGTCACAGGTTTTCCGCGAGAATACTTCTGCTGATATTCCATTCCATCACGCCAAACAGTAACTTCTAATGCCTGTAAGGCCAGGCATCACTATTTAGTATGCTAGACACTGATAACCACAGTATTGAACTTCATAAGCAGACAAGAAATAACGGGTAATAAAAACCCAACATTAAAAGTAAAAGTATTATTGCATGTTGGCAATTTTTTGAGCAATTTAGCGTTATTTTGAAAGGAAATGTGGAGGCATATTCATTGAGAGTAAAGAGTGGGTTTGCTGTGTGGGCATCAGTTTTCATACGGTGTAGAGACATAAGTGTCTCCAGATTGGGGGAATGATCTTTCTCTAGAGTGTCTTGATTTTTGTGACGTATTTTCTGTGATAGTTTCGTGTACCTAGCTGGCTGTTAGAGATCTTTAATGTACCTTTGGTGGAACGAATGTTCGCTGATGTCATTTTCACTTAATTTAACAAAACTGTTTAATTTGTTTTGTTTCACATCCAAAAAATAATAATACAGATTTAAGGTGATATGTGTGATCACACATGAATAAATAAAACTAGAAAATATAGAAGCAATTTAAACTGAATTAGAATATCAGCGTCTTCGAACAACGCATTCTAAGGTTCATTTCATCCTTTATTATAAGTGATAGTTATAAGTCATCAATTTAAAAGCAAATGCAGTAGATAGCATAGGCCCCCTGACAGTAAATTAGTGCAGAAAAAGTTGAGTTCTATTGTTTTAATTCATTGTAAGGGGAGAAAGAGACGGAAAATAGGGGAAGATAGAGATACAAAAGGGATTGTGAGATTCTAAATTTAACCCAAAACCTAAGCGATTTAAAGTTCCTCAAGAAAACCTTAAACAAATGCTCAAAGGTTGATATACACAATCACAAGAAAAATGACCAAATAGATCTAAACGAACAGATCATGCATACCTCAGACAAGGCATTGACGACTGATAAACCCACGCCATGTAATCCACCAGAGACACTATAGCCACTACTTGAACCACCAAACTTGCCACCAGCATGTAAAATCTGAATCATTTTCAAAACAACTATCAGTTATAAAGAATATAAAACTGTCCCAATAAAAACAATTCCTACAATTAAATAGCTCACAGGTTATAAATATCATGTTTTCTTCCTTAAAAGACGTTTAAACCTTCAAAACCCTCATCAATTTCCAAAGATCTTTTGTCACTAAATAATCCACAACTAGTTGAATCCTATCATTCATGTTTCAAGTGTTCTAAATGGCACTGAAAAAAACGATTAATATTTTACTTATTTGCAAATTCTTATAACCAAGATAAATCGTACTTTTTTTAGTGATCAAGTAGATTCCATTATACCTCTACACAAAAAAAAAATGAGAATGATAATTTATTCAATAATACCGTCAACACTGTCTCCAAGGCAGATTTCTTCGTTGCTGGGTGCACATCAGTCGGAATCTGCAATGAACAAGAGAATAATAATAATTAAAAAACAGGGTAAAGATAGTAGTGTACATAACTCCTAATTATTGAGAAGTGTATTTGAAAATATAAAATACGGTATGGTCGGTTGGAAAATGCTAAATTACTAGAAAGGCACTATAAGAAGAAAAAATTCAAATTTTCTTTTATAATATCACGTCATTTCTAATTAAAATACAGTTTCTAGAAACATTGCATGGGAACTCAGTCGCAATATTGTGGTCCCTGCATGTGAAGGTACAGCTCTCTTAAATATACTCTTCTGATGGGAATTAGCAATGCACTAAAAATACAAGCTATCACCATTTCATATCAGTTAAACTTTATTTCATACCCAGAAATCCCCTCGAGCCCGCTTTGGGAACTTGGATTCAAAAGTGGGGCCTCCAACGTACCCTAAATCTTTAGGAAGAAGGAAACTCTAGAAGCTAGCTACAGGTAACTTGAGGAATTGAACCCCAGACCATATGGGAGCAAACCCTAGCCTTCACCACTTGACTAAACCCTCATTGGTCAATGAAAAAATAAATATATGTATATAAACCAAAGGATCTCAGACATGTAGGTAGTTTGGTTATGTGCTCTCCAATGTTTACTGCGTCACAGAACATAGGTGAAATATTTAACAGTGTTTGTTGAACAATTTACAGACTCTTGACGTGAAGACAATACACATGAGCAATATGAGTATCAAGGGAGTATAGAAGGTATGCACGTGTATAAAGGCATAACAAAAATAGGATATCTTGACAAGCCTCGCCCTTGAGAAATCATGGCATTATGTTCTTGCTTCAAATATTTACAACAAAACAGATTTTAAGCTTTTGATTAAAGGCATAGAGGATGAAGCATACCCCACGACCATTGTCAGTGATACTCACAGAACCATCTGCGAGTAAAATCACCTCAATCTTTGAAGCAAACCCAGCTTGAGCCTCATCCACAGCATTATCTAATATTTCATAGACCTAAGAAAGAACATGAACAGAAAATTCTGTATTGGCTCAGATGAATCTAGCAAAAGCGCATTATTAAAAATGGGAAGATAAAAGTTAGGAAAATAATACCAAATGGTGAAGACCACGAGGTCCTGTACTCCCAATATACATTCCCGGCCTCTTTCTAACAGGGTCTAAGCCTTCCAATACCTGAACATGTTAGACATTATAGCACCAAACCAAAACCAAGCCGGAGTGACAGGTTTACAGTGCCCCTCAAACAATTTCTTACTAAACCCATCAAAGCAACAATTTCTAACAAATATAAGTACCTTAATAGCAGTTGCTCATGCATTTCAGAAGCGGAAAAAAAATCTACTGATAAATATAGCAAATGGAAAAATTTTCATTTACAACATTTTTATAAACGAATATAATACCTGAATCTGATCAGACCCATAAGCACTGGAGCCCGAGCTGCCTTGAAAAGCCTCGGTTGCAGGGCTAGACGACATAAAAGCTCTTGGAGCAACCACATGTCGAACCACACAGTAGCTAAGAACGCCCTTCAATTGAAACTCAGTCCTGTCCTCATCATTAAAAAACCCTTAAACACTTTCCATTCTCCCAGGAAAAAAAAGTGCAGTAAAATACAAAACTTAAATCTTATCAGCAAAATTAATAAATGAACAAATAAACCATTCAAATTTTAACAAACAAACAAGAAATTTCTTTCGGAACAAGAATACTGATATAGTAGCATTCCTTGATTCCATGGCTCTCGCGTTTTCCAGGGCACCAAACAGAAAATAAGCAGATGTTAAAGAGAAAAATATAAAAGGCAAAAAGTACCTGGGTTGTGGGTTGAAGAGGAGGGAGGGACGAGCAAGCGATGAAGGGGAAGAAGAAGAAGAAGAGGGAAAGTGAGAGTAGAGAGAAGAGTGTGAGAGGAAGCGTAAGGCCATGAAGCGAAGATAAGGAGGAGGAGGAGGTCGCAGAAGAAGCGCCATCAGTATTTGGAATTGGAACCCATCTTTATTTCTCTCTCTTTTATATTTTGCAGGTTTGTTTTTAATTTTTTTTTAAATTCTCTATGTGAAATGGTTTTTTTATTCAAATTCTATTTGAAATGTTTTTTTTAATTCAAATTCTATTTGAAATGTTTTTTCTTTATTCAAATTCTATTTCGGGGTTTTGAGAAAGTAGAAAACCATAAACCCTTTTCTCTTCTCTATCTCTGTTTCTTTCTCTCCCTTCTAAAACCTTACCCCTTTCAAAAGCATATCCTTACCTCCTTTCATAACACCAAAATAAAATAGTAAATATTTCGTCACTTAGGCTACATTTGATACACCATGTCGTATAAGAAATCGGATAAGATAATATAGTACGAAATCAGTATTTGGTACCACTCGTATCTTATCAGCAAAATTAATAAATGAACAAATATTTCGTCACTTAGACTACGTTTGATACGCCATGTCGTATAAGAAATCGGATAAGATAATATAGTATGAAATCAGTATTTGGTACCACTCGTATTAATTAGTCACCAAATAAGTTAATACGGTTGAACGTTTATATTGTCCAGACCCACTAAAATAATGCCCTCGAAATTTTCGATATTAAATAGTCAAATAACTAGCAATCTTGAAAAGTGTAATAATAATAATAATAATAATAATAATAATAATAATAATAATAAATAATAATTAAATAAATTGTTAATAATAATAATAATTTCAATAATTAATTAAAATAAATAATAATAATGTACATAATTAATATTTATGATATATATATTTCTTATCAACTAGTATAATATAATCCAGTCAGTATAATATAGTCGGCATTTTAATCCAGTAGAGCATCAAACGCCCGACTAAATAGTCAGTTTATCCGGTGGACAGATTAGTCTATCCGACTGAAATAGTCAGTATAATACAGTGTAGCAAACGAGGCCTTAGTGTTATAATCTAGTGGTATTCCTCGTAAGATCTCAGGTTCGACTCTAGTAAAAAACGAAATCGATTCGCAACGTGTATAATGCTCCTCCCCTAATATGATTTTAAAAAAATAGTATATATTTCTTTATGCAAGTAATTCTTTTTGTGTAAATTTGACATACCTATTTTTTTGTCATCCCTTTATTTCATAGAAACAAAATTTCTCACAGCAAGATAGCACCGACTAAATAATAAGTAAATCACTAATTACATACTTTTTAATGTCTAAATACATTACACAAGCTCATAAGTATCTAAGGAAGGAAAAGACGCACGTTGAAAATCCCAGCAATCGCTTTCTCTCCTCTCCGTCTCAAAGAAAAACCACACTAAGGTTTTTTTTTTTTTAGTTAATAATAAGAATCGCTTGTGATGACTGTCTGGTTTAAGCCATACTCGTATTTGAGTTCCCCGTCATTATTTTAGCTTATTACTTAAAAGGAAAAATTACATTTTACTATCTTGTGGTTTATACCTTGTAACTTATTCATACATAACCTTTCAAATGTTGCAATTACCCCCTTAAACTCTTCAAAACGTGACACCTAGGCCCGTCCATTTAAATTTTTCGTACCAACTTCCGTTAGATGCTAAAGTGATGTTTATGAGTCCCATTTTCCAACTATTATCAAGCTCATTAAAAGGGCATGTCTGTCAGTTTATCCATTTTTGCTCCCAAAACTAAGAGATGGGAAATGAAATTGGGAAAAGAAAACCCAAATTGGGCGTCAAACGGGCAAATTGACAAACATACCCTTTAGATAAGGTTGATAACAATAAGGAAATGGAACCCACAAATACCACATTAGCATCTAAAGGAAGTTGGGACTTAAAATTTACCGAACGGGTCAAGGTGTCACATTTTGAAGAATTCAGGGGGTAATTGCAACATTTAAAATGTTATGTATAAATCTGTTACAATGTATAAACTACAAGGTAGTAAAGTATAATTTGTCATACTAGAAATGTATCCATAACAAGCCATGTCGTCTCCGTTTACATTAGAACACAACTTCGTCTCACTTTGCATTTAGAACAGAGATAGCGTTAATTCTATTGCACCAATTCAATCAGACCGTTACAAACTCCGTTTAAGATGCTTACGTGGCACAATAGACTAGGTATTTTAGTCATTTTGTAGTAACAAAAAACCCGAAGATGATGATGACCTGGGTTTCTCAAACAAAAATAAAAACCATAAACCAACACTCCCACAACCATTTGGTTTCTTCTCACTTTGCGCCAGAGCTGATGATGAAACCATCAATGTCTACATTTTCTCTCTCTGTCTGTACACCCCCGAACTGAGTCTGAAATACCATGGCTCACCATGGGCAAAAAGGTCAAATGGAGCTGCACCTCTGCTATAATCGGAGCGGCGTCGGCCTTAGCAACGACTGCACTTCTATCGTGGAAGCCCAAGGCGCCAACCTTCAACTTCATCTCAATCAATACCTCCTTCAAGCTCAACCTCCCAGTCCTCGATGTTGACCTCATCCTCACCGTACACATCACCAACCCCAACATCAGCCCCGTCCACTACTCTAGCTACCACCATGTCCATCTTCTACAATGGATCGCTCCTCGGGTCTGCTAATGTCCAGGCCGGTTCGCAGCCGCCCAATTGGTGCTAGCTGCTTCGACTCCTAGCTTGGTTCGATGGGCTCCAGCTGGCCCAGCACGCTGCTAGCTTCGTTGTTGACTTGGCTGAAGCGGGAGATGGTGCTTTACGCGGCGGTGGATTGTGCTAGGGCGCCAAGAATTTTGTGGTGGGATAACAAGTTTACATGGCGGTTTTTACTTTTTATTGATGTAATTGATCAGGAAAATAAACCTGAGATGGAGGTTTTTCTTGCTTGAGTTGTTGAGATGTTCTTATTAGAAATTACAAGGGTTTTGATCATGATTAGGGGAGGAAGAATTAGGGCTGGGAGTGTTGGTTTATGGGTTTTTTTTTATCTGGGTGGGGTTTTTTTTGGTTTGAGAAACCCAATTCATCATCATCTTCTTCATTTTTGGGTTTTTTTTTTATAATTAGTTTTAATGTTTTTTTTATATATATTTAATAAATTTTAATAAGTTGTTACAAAATGATTAAAATACCTAGTTATTTGCTTCCATGTAAGCATGTCAAACGGAGTTTGTAACAATGTGACTGAATTGGTACAACGGAATTAACGGTGTAATTAAATTGGTGCAACGGAATTAGCGTTGTTTCTGTTCTGGGTGCAAAATTAGACGAAATTGTGTTATAAGTAAAGTGAGACAACATGACTTGTTTTGGGTGCAATTTAAGTAATAAACATTTTTTTTGCCATTTTTTCAATTCATCCCCTTATCCAAAACCTTTCTTAAAATTTTTTTTTTCCCTAAGTTTTGTTCTACATTGCTATTAGAGGAGTTTGCAGCAATATCTCTCATTGTTTTTTGTCACAATAATTAGATTAGGACTTTTTGTCCTTTATTCGCATTTTTGCGTAATTAGATCGTTGAAGATCAAGTCTTCTTCAGATAAAGCCTTCCTCAGATCCTCCCCTACTTTACAGGTTCTTCAAGATCATATGTGATGGGCGGCGATGTCGGTTTCTTTTAGTGGAGGCAATTTGTGTTGTGCGGAAGCGTCTCAAAATAATATAACAAATATGAAGAACACAAAGGCAAAATATGAAACTAACAATCCTCGAAGAACACAAAGGATATACGTGGTTCGGCTATGAAGCCCACGTCCATGGGCGAAGCCGGCGAGGAATTGCCACTAATAACAAAGGAGATTACAAAAAAAATTTAACTCTCACAAACCCAAACACCCAATGTAATAACCTGTATTTTTCATAAGTGAATTTCCGTAATTTATTTTAGAAAATGACGATTTTACCCTCGATTCAGTAGGGGATCGGAAGTCATTTTTTGTTTGGAAATACTTTTGGAAGTTTTTCTTGGGCCATCGCGTAGGTCTCGAACTCACAAGTTCGTAGATAGGCGGCACGCGGAAATCGGAGCCCCTTTGAGCGAGTTTTGGGTCTAGAAAGTGCAAGGGCATTTTGGTAATTTTGACCCCAAATTTTTTAAAGTGCCTTATCTCCTTATCTCTCCAGATTGCAGAGATAGTTTTCTGCTTTTCTTCTCTCCCTCTCTCGATTTTTCTCTCCCGCAAACCGTGAGAAACCTTTAAACCCCAAAAATTTGTGATTTTGATTTTGCCCTTTTTGACCCAAACTAAACATACTATGACCTTCCTCTCGACCTCACGAACCCAACCATACCTTCCTTGAGCCGTGAGGATCACCGTGGAAGAAGAAGCAAAGCTCGGAAGTTTCCCTGAAGCTTCTTGTCTAATTTCCAGCCACCATAGGTATGGGATTTCAGTTTTGACTTTGTTTTGGATTCCTTGGCTTGAGTAGATAAATTTTGACCATTAGAACATCGAATTTGGTGGAAAAATGAGTGAGATATCGAGGTTTGAAAATCGGCCAACAATGGCCGATTAAGGCCGGCCAGCCGGCGGTGCCGGTGAGCCAAGGTGAAGAACGACCCAAGCACATGGGGGAAGAGCCAACGCCACCCCACCGGCGCGTGGGGCCTTCCTCTGGGCTCCGACGACTCGTGCTCTCATGTTTTCGACATTTTGGCTCTTTTGGCGCAGGTTTTGGGTCCATCGGAGTTTGTTTATGGACTGTTTTAGGCATCCAAAGTTACTTTAAACGTATTTAGGTCGCGTGTGTACTCCCGAAATTTAGGGGATCAGATGTCAGGACCCGTCCCGAATTTCCCCTCGAAACCCGGGAAGAACCCTGATCCCGTCTGACAACCTAAGGAAAGGTTCCCAAATACCCTTCAATCCTTACAAATTATAATAATAATAAATACTTTCTCTTGTCAGACAAGGGATTTAAGCACTTAAAATTCCCGTAAGTAATTACCAACCAAATACAATATAATATCAGAGCATCTAAGTAGGATCAAGGTACAAAATTAGATATCCTACTCAAGTACAACTACTCAGCACAGCCGAGAGTGCTAATGCCTCTGCCTCGAGATAAATGTCCGCGTCAACTCTACTGCCTGAAGGGGGTTTAAACACAAAAGTTGTGAGTGGACAAAAATAATCGTTTATAAATCATTTTCCAAGGAATATTACCTTTTCCCCCCTCCATTTTATAAAACCATGCATGCATCACATAAACAGTTCATGCTATAAAAACATCATCTTTAAATCACCGGCATTTGCATTTCTCTTTAAAACCACTTAGTAGAACTCACACAAAATCCATATAAGGAAAACACATTGTGGTCCACAGTCTGGTTTGAAAATCATCCTCAAAGGAATTCAAAATCATTTAATTCAACCTAGACACATAATATCTCAAATCCACTGTTCCTGACACATCCACTAGCCACCAGGGTATCCCTTGGGGTGTGCTAGTCCTGTATCACAACTCTCTGTACTATGATATCACATCAGTCGGCAAGTATCCTCGACTATCATACCATATCATCAGCCGGTATAACCTTTGGCTATCATATCACATCAGTCGGCATATCCCTCGACTGACATATCCCTAGCCACCAGGGTATCCCTTGGGGTGTGCTAGTCCTGTATCACAACTCTTTGTACTATGCATAGACAGTCTCGCAACCCGACGGAGACAAAACTCCACGATGTCAGAGTCAGAGCACTCAACAAACCAACGGAGCAAAACTCTCGACGCTAGTCGGAGAATCAATCACCAATTATATTGGACGTTCACCGAGTTCACCGCTAATAACGGATCCTCGTCCCGGGTCTTGGCCTCCCTCAAATCAATGTTTATCTTGGAGGTTCACCGGGTTCACCGCTAATAACGGATCCTCGTCCCGAGTCCTGGCCTCCCTCAAATCAATGTTTATCTTGGAGGTTCACCGGGTTCACCGCTAATAACGGATCCTCGTCCCGAGTCCTGGCCTCCCTCAAATCAATGTTTATCTTGGAGGTTTACCGGGTTCACTGCTACCAACGGATCCTCGTCCCGGGTCCTGGCCTCCCTCAAATCAATGTTTATTTTGGAGGTTCACCGGGTTCACCGCTAACAACGGATCCTCGTCCCGGGTCCTGGCCTCCCTCAAATCAATGTTTATCTTGGAGGTTCACCGGGTTCACCGCTAAGAACGGATCCTCGTCCCGGGTCCTAGCCTCCCTCAAAATGACCAAATCCGATAAACTCATATAACTGGGTCAAAACCCAAATCATTGACTCAATAATTTCCACGTCAAAACGATATCAAAACTGAGTCCAAAAACCATGATATTTCTCAAATCACATTTTAATCGAAATAGTGGAAAACATGTGTCTAGTAATCATTTCTAAAATTCAGAAATTCAATGCCACAATACATAACAGTATTTACACCAAGATATTTTGATGCATGCATTTCAGTTTATAAAACCAAAGTCCACTCACAAACCTGTTCAAGTCAGCTCAATCCCGTCTTGTTCGTTCCTATGAGGTTCCTGGAACAATATCGCCTGTCAAAAACAACAATCGGGATTACCGGCTAGTAATAAGACTCTTATATAACAACTTCCTAACCTCGGGAAGTCTACCCAGGCTGTTTCTAGAAAACACAGCAACTTCGGACGCCCAAAACGACCTCTAAACAGCGTTCGATCAACCTGAAACCTGTACCAATAGATTCAGAACGTCGAAAACTAGTTACCACGCGTCCCCGTGACCTCAGACTCGGCCCCACGCGTGGCCACCCGTTGCCGGAAGGTCGGCACACACGCCCACGCGTCCTCACGCGCCGGTCATGCGCCTGCTACAGTGTTCACGCGCCTGGACCGGTCCAACCCGGTCTGGCTCAACCTGACCCGGTCCAACTCGACCCGACCGATTCACTCAACCCGACTGATTCAACTCGACCCGACTGGTTCAACTCGACTTGACCGGTCACCGGTTACTCACCGAAGAAGACGATCGGACTGCCGTCGTCAGAGGCTGGCCGGAGAAGATGACCGGACCACCACCTCCGCCGCCGTCTAGTTCGCCGGAATCCCCCATTTTCGGCCGGAACTCCAAGCTTTACAACTTCCTCAAAACTTAACCGTTTTACACAAATTTTACGTCTAAATCAATCTACTCGAACCCAGGAATCCAAATATGACCTTAAAACATCAAACACGTACCTGTGCTAGCCGAAAAATCGATCGGAAGATCCGTGGTCCTCTCCTTCGATGGTTGGTACGGTTGTGATCGTGGGAATGAGTAGAATACGATTAGTTGATCAAAACTGGAAGCTAAACCTTGAATTCAAAGTTGACTTTATGGTTTTTCTTCGGGTGATTTCGCACTGTTTCGGGTTCGATGTGGGTGTTTTTCGTTTCAGAGAGAGAGATGAGTGATAAGGAAAATGAAGATGAAAAATGATTGGGTTAAAATATCTTCTCTCAAATCAAAATTACCAAACTACCCTTGCATATCTAGACCCATAACTTCCGTACACGAACTCCGTTTTCCGCGTGCCGCCTATCTACGAACTCGTGAGTTCAAGACCTACGCAACGGTACCCGAAACACAGCCTAATAAGTTTCGAAATAAAACTTGATTTCCAAGCCCTTTACCGACCAAGGGTAAAATCATCATTTTACAAAAATAATTGCGTAAACCCAATAATTAAAATTCCGGGTTGTTACATCAGATGTTAGGCTAATAATTGTCATTTAGTAATGCCAAGTGTCGTTTTTGACAGGCATGGTGGCTCCGAAGGTGACGGAGGGCCGAATAGCTTGGAATCGAACTCACTTGGACCTTTAGGTGAGTGGACTTTATTTTTCTAAATCATAATACATATTGTTATGTTTTAAATACTTTATTATCGATTATGAATTTCAGAAAATAAATGGAATGATTCTAAAATAGTTTATTATTTTCATGGATCTCGGGAACTAAGGATAATTGTTTCCAAACGATTTCTTTGTTATCATTGATAAATGTTGATAATGCTTTCAAACTGACTTTGGATTATATAATTTGGCTTTGAGCGTAGTTTTCTATGTTTTGGGCTACGGGCCGATTTTATGAGATTCAGAATTATGGTTAACTATGGATATGGTTTTGGGACTTCGTTCCGGTTACATTGTAACGACCCGAACCAGAAATTAAATTATTTTGAGAATTGGACGATTTTACCCTCAGTTTTGGATGGGTTCGGGAGTCACTTTTTGATTGGTAATACTTTTGGGAATTTTTCTTGGGTTGTTGCGTAGGTCTCGAACTCACGAGTTCGTAGACAGGCGGCACGCAGAAAACGGAAATCTGATGAGTTCGTTACAGGTCTAGAAGCTGCAGGGGCAGTTTGGTAATTTTGGAAAAGTTGAAATTATATAACAGATATTTTTCTCTCTCCTCGAGAGATTGGTCGATGCAGTCTCGGTCCTACCCGAGTCCTCCCCGTGCGAACACCGAAGGTCCATATTCATCGGAGGGATTTCGATCCGATTCGAACAAAACCAAGGTCGGGAGGATCTTCCCCGGGACCCCACGAGCATTTTGGGGTAGTTATTGGAGCGGGAGCACCGCCGTAGGCGACGGACGGAGGAGGGAGGTGAACCGAACATTCTCGGCCATTTTCCGGTCAAACCAGGTACGATCTCGAAACTTTGACCTCATATTTGGATTCCTGGTGAAAAGTAGATGAATTTCCATGTGTAGATCGTGAAAAACGGTCAAGAAATGAAGAAGTTAGAAAACCTTGAAAATCGGCCGAAAATGGCAGTTTCCGGCGAACCAGACGGCGGCGGAGGTGGCGGCCCGGTCATCTTCTCCGGCCAGCCTCCGGCGATGGTGAGGCCCGTCCGGTCGTCTTCTCCGGCGAGTCGCCGGTAACCGGTCGAGTCGAGTGAACCGATCGAGTTGGACCGGGTCAGGTCGAGCCGGGCCCGATTGGACCGGTCCAGGCGCGTGAACACTGTAGCAGGCGCGTGACCGGCGCGTGGCAGCGCGTGGGCGCGTGTTCCGACCTTCCGGTGGCGCGTGGCGGCGCGTGGGACTGTTCCCGAAGTCACGGCGGCGCGTGACTAAGGTTTTGGGACGTTCCGGATCAGATTTTGTTGGTTTCGAGGCCATAGGAGTTCATTTAGAGCTCGGTTGGGCAATCCCAGCGGTAAGGATTGACCGTGGAGAGGGTTTTGAGCTTGGAAAGTCAAGGTAGTTGGGTCATTATGGTGTAGGTGTTCTGAGGCTAGAGCGTACATGAATTTTGGGTTGGATGGTGATGGTAAGCGGACTTTGATTTATAAATTGTAATGCATGTATAAATATCTTTGATTTAATTACTGTTGTGTATGGTTGTATTTATAAATTGTAATGCATGTATTAATATCCTCGATTTAAATACTGTTGTGTATGGGTGCAATGATTGCTGGACACATGTTTTACAATATTTCAGTAAAAGTATGTTTTGAGGTATTTGTGATAAATGATAAACAAAATATATACTTGATTTGATGGGGCCTAGAACCCGGGCCTTGGTTCCGTGTTGGCGGACTCCCGGTGAACCCCTAATATAAACAAAACCGATTTGATGGGGCCTAGAACCCGGGCCTTGGTTCCGTGTTGGCGGACTCCCGGTGAACCCCCAATATAAACAAACCAATTTGAAGGGGCCTAGGATCCGGGCCTTGGTTCTGTATTGGCGGACTCCCGGTGAACCCCCAATATAAAAGGTGATTTTGTAGAGATATGCCGACTGATATGATATGCCGACTGATATGATATGATACAGGACTAGCACACCCCAAGGGATACCCTGGTGGCTAGGGATATGATAGTCGCGAGATATGCCGACTGATGTGATATGATAGCCGAATGTTATACCGGCTGATAATACGATATGATAGCCGAGGATATTTCCGGCTCTAATATGAACCAGACGACAATTGTCATGTGCTTAATCAAACTATGAAAATACTTCGTCATCCGGGTCAGTGGGTTGGTGTGGGCGGTGACCCAGAGGGACGAATCATTGTTGGTTCACCAGTATCTGACTAGTCTGTTGTCTTGTGGTTTTCCAGTAGTGATGTCAGCAATGTCTGACCTACTGACATTTGGTGTCAGAGAGTATTTCTATTTGAACCACCACTATTCCGAGGTCTTGGTTTTGACTGGTATTTTATCCTGCGTCTGACAGTAGGAGTGATCAGTAAGTACAGAGATTCTGTTGGGAACCCTGTAAGGTTTAATAAAAATTATTTAAGAACAAAGGGTATTTCTGGTAATTAAATTTTTAGGTAAAAGAGCTGTCAGACGGGATAAGGGTTCTTTCTGGGTTTCGAGGGAAAATTCGGGAAGGGTCCTTACATACATATTTGGGCTATGGTCCGAGTTTAGGAGATAAAGGTATTTTCTAGCATGTGCTTGTTGAGGTACTCCGACACATGATGTTGTGGTATTTTCTTTCATGTGCTCGTTGAGGCACCCTGACTCATGATATAAAGGTATTTTCTAGCATGTGCTTGTTGAGGTATTTACCGTCATGTGCTCGTTGAGGCACTCCGACACATGATATAAAGATATTTTCTAGCATGTGCTTGTTGAGGTACTCCGACACATGATGTTGAGGCATTTTCCGTCATGTGCTCGTCAAGGCACTCCGACACATGAGGATTACGGCTTTGGCCGGGAATTATGGCTTTAGCCGGGTTTGATGATTTTGTGCTTAGGCCAGGATATGTGATTGTGGCTTCGGTCGGGTTTTGATAGTTTTTGGGCTTAGGCCCGGATAGTGAGGGTTTTGGCTTCAGCCAGGTTTTATGGATTTCCACCACAAGTCCTTGAGGTATTTTCAGGTGTGTAAGGTAGGGAATTTCTTCGACACATGACGTCAAGGACTTTTTCGTCATGTGCTCGTTGAGGGTTATTTCTCCGACGTATGACGTCGAGGTATTTTCCGTCATACGTTCGTTGAGGTTGTCTACGTGTAGTATAGGGATACAACCACATATCTTTGAGGTATTTTCAGATATGTGGAGAGTAGGTCCCCGAGTTGGACATCTCGATTTTCTAGCCATTGCCTTGAGGTATTTTAGGTAATAGTTAGGAGGGTAGGTCCATGTGTTGGATGGTCTTGGATATTGAGCTACGGCCCGGAATTACATTGGGAGATGGTGGGATATTTTTTATAGTATTTTGCGTATAGATTTTCTTATGATTTTAAGCTCTTTCGAGGTGGGTTTTCAAAGCAAGCTTATGGGCCACGAAATATTTTCATTGCTCGTAACTTCGTGAGTCCGGCCAGGTTTTAAAAATTAAAATGATATTTTCGGTCGTTGTGTACAACGAGGGCACACCCGAGACGGAGGCATCACTGTCAAACTTGTAAATTTAACTTTAGAACCTAGTTGCTCTGATCAACCATTTGGGATTGCTTGTAATTTTTGTGGGTAGTTTGTTGGACTTGGAGTTGGTTGGTTGATTGTGATTTGATCTGGACTGTTTGGATATTATTTCAGAATTTGAATCCTTCATCTGACAGGTAGTAGGCAGTTTGACCATTTTACAGGGGAGATTCTGCTGAATTTTTGGTAGAATTCTCGTAAAGTCCTGGTTGGAGTGGTGAGGGTATTTCAAGAATTATTTTGAGGTTTCAGGTGTTGTCAAACGAAAGCAGGACTTCTCACGAATTTTGAGGGAAAATTCGGGAGGGGTCCTGTCAACTTGGTAACAGAGCTCTAGGTTAAATTCCTGTAGACCGCATAGTTGGTGTGCATTTTTCATACTAACGAATTCTTGTTTCTTAACAGTGAGATGCCTCGTAGATGTCATCCTCGTCGATGGCTTGGTAATGTAGAAAAAGAAGGGAATGTGCAGGGTGCACAAGCTCCGGGGATGGAGCATGACTTATGATAGACCGTAGAGTAGTTATGTAGGGTGATGACATTAATCTTGCAGAGCTGGGGTACTTCAGAGATTTCTGACATCGAGAGGGTGCAGAGGCTTGGGGCCAAAGTTTTTAAGGGCGAGGCGGGGCCAGAGGATGTAGATCGATGGACCACTCGCTTAGAGTGGGTGTTTGAGGTGATGAGGTGCCCTCCTAGTGACAGGATCCGGTTGGCCACATTTTTGTTGGATGGCCATGCGTATCATTGGTGGCACGCTCTCGTGATGACGGGCTGGGATGTCCATACCACCACCTGGGAGGCATTCCGGGAGAGGTTTATTGAGCAGTTTTATCCCCGGTCTTACAGAGATGCTGATAGTTAAAATAACGATCACAATAATTATGAACTTTATTTCCACTAGTTATAACTTTGCAAGTGCACAAAATCGATTAAGATAGTATAACGGCAAGCAATGGTTGATCCCTTGAGGACTTGTTCAACGATTAAATTCCAAATAAGTTTAGATTTTTATTAACTTAGATAAAAAAACACACACACACACGCCAAGGGGGGTGGGGTTTAGGATTTTGAAAAACTGAATTTAAAAAGTAAAAACGCAGAAAATAATAATGCAAGAATGATGGTTGATTGATTTTATGACTAAGGCGATTTAAGGCTTACTATCCACTCTAACCAATTATATTTACCAATCAGATTTCCTTGACCTAATTACTATGCATTCTCTGAATTAGGTGCCCGTGCCAAGGTCCTGGCGTTGGTTCACTAGCCGGGATATCGAGTTACCAGTCGGGGTACTCTAGAGAAGTTGGGATACCGAGTTACCACTCGGGGTGCTCTGTAGGAGCAAGAATATCGAGTTACCACTCGGGGTGCTCTGGAGGAGTAGGGATATCGAGTTATCACTCGGGGTGCTCTAGAGGAGCAGGGATATTGAGTTACCACTCTGGGTGCTCTGGAGGAGCAGGGATATCGAGTTACCACTCGGGGTGCTCTAGAGGCGCAGGGATATCTACCACTCAAGGTACGCTGGAGGAGCAGGGATATCGAGTTACCACTCGGGGTGCTCTAGAGGAGTAGGGATATCGAGTTACCACTCGGGGTGCTCTGGAGGAGTAGGGATATCAAGTTACCACTCGGGGTGCTCTGGAGGAGTAGAGATATCGAGTTACCACTCGGGGTGCTCTGGAGGAGCAGGGATATCGAGTTATCACTCGGGGTGCTCAGGATAAGCCGGGATATCGAGTACGACTCGGGGTAAGTCTATGAGACTCAATTCAACCAAGTCTGGTTCCTTCGTCATCCGGGCAGTGGGTTGGTGTGGGTGGTGACCCAGATTGACGAATTATTGACGATTCACAAGAGGCTAACAAGTTAGTTGTCTTGTGCTATTACAGTAGAGGTTTCCGCAGTGTCTGACATACTGACATTTGTGTATCAGAGCTTGTTAGCAGAGGGCTATAAACTTCGAATCATGATCAGGGGTTCTCACATTGTGATATGTGGTGAAGCATTGGCTCTTACCCTGACATGACCAGGCCGGTTAGCCACAGGTGCGGTTGCTCCGTCGAGAGGCTGGGGCGTAAAACAAGTTCATGAGGTTACCCTGTAGGGCCATCGCTGTTTCGAGGTTTCGGTTGTGACCTGTAAGCTATCATGCGTCTGATATGTAGGTGTAGTCAATAAAGTACATAGAAGGTTTTGTCGGAAACCCTGTAAAGTTTATTTAATATTTCTAAGGATAAAGGGTATTCCTGGTATTAATTTTGTAGGAAAAGGGCTGTCTGACGGGAATAGGGCTTTTTGCGGATTTCGAGGAAAAATTCAGGAAGGGTCCTTACACAAATCCCAAAACCTAGAGGTTTCTATATGCAAATTTAAGTCCACACCCCAAAACCTAAACTGAATATTATTTTCAATGTGATAAGCAAAAGGTATAACAACATCATAAAGGTTCGGAAGATATAAAGAGCAGAAATAGTAAAGGAGGAGATAAACACAAACCAAGGCTAGGTTGCCTCCTAGGAGCGCTTTATTTAATGTCTGGGCAAGACAAGGCTAGCATGCTAGGTACTTGGCGCATGCTGAGTTGCAGGGTCGGCTGGGCTTGGATTGGGAAGGTCCTCGAAGTAGTGTTTGAGGCGATGGCTATTTACCTTGAACAAATACTTCCTATTCGAGTGTTGGATTTCAACTGCACCATGAGGAAAAACGTTAGTTTGAGCCGAGAATCAAAAAGGAGGACTTTCTGTCCGATTTGAAAGTCCTTGAGTTGAATGTGCTTGTCGTGAAAAGCTTCAGTCTTCTCCTTGTAAATCCGTGCACTTTCGTAGGCCTCATTCCTGAGCTCCTCCAATTCACTTAGCTGAAGCTTTCGATGAGGCCCACCTTCATCCAAATCCATGTTCATCTTCTTAATTGCCCAAAATGCCTTATGTTCCAACTCCATCGGTAAGTGACATCCTTTTCCGAAGACAAGTCGAAATGGCGACATGCCAATAGGGGTCTTGTATGCCGTCCTGTAGGCCCACAAAGCATCGTTCAATCTGGTGAACCGGTCTTTACAGTTTGGGCTTACAGTCTTCTCCAATATGGCCTTCACTTATCGGTTTGAAATTTCAGCTTGGCCACTTGTTTGACGGTGATATGACGTAGAGACTCAATGAGTGATGCCATACTTCTTCATTAGGGCTTCAAATGAGAGATTGTTTGAAGTGTGTCCCCCCATCACTGATGATTGCTCTAGGTGCTCCGAACCTGGATAAGATGTGATTTTGCAAAAAGCTCACAACTACTTTCGCATCATTAGTTTTGGTGGGAATTGCTTCCACCCACTTGGAGACATAATCAAATGCAAGTAATATGTAAAGATAACCAAAAGAGTTTGGAAAAGGTCCCATGAAATCAATGCCCCATATGTCGAAGATCTCTACCACGAGGATAGGGTTTAATGGCATCTGATTTCGGGGGCCAATGTTACCTTGCCTTTGGCATTTGTTGCAGGTGAGAAAAAACTCGTATGCATCCTTAAACAAGGAAGGCCAGTAGAATCCACTTTGAAGTACCTTGAGGGCCGTTTTCTTAGCCCCAAAATGTCCCCCAAATGCCAAGCTATGGTAGAATGTCAAGATGGATTCCATCTCAGCTTCCGGGATGCATCTTCGGATGATTTGATCAGAGCAGTGCTTTCATAGGTACGGCTCGTCCCAGAAGTAGTACTTAGCTTGTTTGACGAGCTTGTCTTTCTGATAGCGGCTAATGGATGCTGGAATGCGTCTGGTGGAAAGATAGTTGATGATATTGGCATACCATGGATCAATGGCCTGGAGTGCGAAGAGTTGTTCGTCGGGGAAGGTCTCAAGTAGGGGCAATTGATCAGCCTCTTCGTTGGAACCATGGATCAATCGGCTCATATGGTCAGCAACTACGTTTTTGGTCCCCTTCTTATCTCGAATTTCAAGATCAAATTCTTGAAGAAGTAGCATCCAACGTAATAACCTTGGCTTAGCGTCTTTCTTGGTGAATAGATACTTTAGTGCCGCATTATCCGTATAGACAATGACCTTGGTTTGAATCAGATACGATCTGAAATTTTCTAGGGCAAAGATGATGGCAAGAAGTTCCTTTTCCATGGTGGAATAGTTCAGTTGGGCGTCATTCAGAGTCATGCTTGCATAGTAGATGACATGTGGGAGTATGTTCACACGCTACCCCAAAACAGCTCCTACTGCGAAGTCCTAGGCATCACACATTAGTTCGAATGGCAAGTCCCAATCTGGGGGCCTGATGATGGGGGATGTCGTGAGCTTGCCTTTAAGGGTGTTGAATGGCATTCCTTGGTGAATTCAAATGCGGCGTATGTGGCTAGAAGATCACACAAAGGTCTCGTGATTTTCGAGAAGTATTTGATGAACCTTTTGTAGAAACCCGCATGTCCTAAAAATGATCGAACTTCCTTGACTGTAGTAGGGTATGACAGCCTCTCCACTACGACCAACTTTGCTTTGTCCACCTCGATTCCTCGCTTAGATATCACGTGGCCCAAGACAATTCCTTGTTGTACCATGAAATGGCACTTCTCCCAATTTAGCACTAGGTTGCTCTCTTTGCATCATTTCAGCACACGGGATAGATTGGCTAAGCAAGGTTCGAATGAGTTCCCAAACATTGAGAAGTCGTCCATGAACACTTCAATTATATCCTCCACCATGTCAGAGAAGATGCTTATCATGTATCATTGGAAGGTAGTCGGGGCGTTGCATAGTCCAAACGACATTCTTCTGTATGCGAATGTGCCATAAGGACATGTGAATGTCGTATTTTCTTTGTATTCCGGGGCTATTTCGATTTGATTATATCCCAAGTATCCATCCAAGAAACAATAATGTGAATGGCCAACCAAGCATTCAAGCATTTGATCGATGAAGGGCAAAGGAAAGTGATCCTTGCGGGTGGTTGTATTTAGCCTCCTGTAATCGATGCACACTCTCCATCCTGTCTAAACTCATTGAGGAATAAGCTCATCATGTTCGTTCTTAACAACTGTGATCCAGCTCTTCTTTGGCAGCACCTGAACTGGGCTCATCAACTTGGAATCGCTAATTGGATTGATGATTCCGACGTCTATAAGTTTAAGTACTTCTTTCTTCACGACTTCCTTCATAGGTGGATTCAACCACCTCTGCACCTCCCGTGATGGTTTGGAGTCTTCTTCGAGAAGTATCCGATGCATGCACTTCGTGGGACTTATGCCTTTGATATAAGCTATCGTCCATCCAATTTCCGTTTGATTGACTTTAAGGACTTGAACCAATGCCTTCTCTTCTTTCGTACTTAGGTTAGACGCAATAATGACCATAAGGGTTTGATTGTCGCCTAAGTACGAGTAATTCAAGTGTTCTGGAAGGGGCTCCAGCTTGAGTTCAGGTGCCTTGATGATGGATGGCAGGGTCCTTGGGGCCGTGAGGGGTAAAGCTTTGAAAGGAGGCTTGTAGAATGGAAGTGCTGGCACGATATCAAGGAACCTAACCTCCTCAATCACGTTGTCCTCAAGTGATTCCTTAGTGCTTGAAGTGCTTGTGATGGCCTTCTCGAGATCATCCTTCATGCAAGATTGTGCAATGGTCTTCTGCATCCATTGTATTTAACGGAAAGTCCACAATAGGTTCGGCAAGATATTGGATTGAATCGTGGATAGAGAATGTCCATAGTTTGTCCAAGACCTTGATGGATACTTGGCCATTTTTGACATCAATAAGACACTCTCCCGTGGCTAGAAGTGGCCTTCCAAAGATGGGTGGAGGTTCCTCGTTCTTGTCGATTCTATCCATCCTTAGAATGTAGAAATCCGCCGGGATGCATGTATCACCGATTTGTACCAATACGTCTTCAAGTAAGCCCATGAGATTAGCAACAAAAGCGTTAGCTAATCTCACACATAAATGAGTTGGTTTGAGCTCTCCCAAGTTAAATGACTTGTTGATATGGAACGGCATGATGTTTACCGAAACTCACGTGTCGCAAAGGCAATGCTCGAAGCGTTTAGATTGGATGACACATGGGAGTGATGGAGGCCCTAGATCATTTACTTTGAGTGGCATGCGTAGAAGTGCATCATAGCATGCCTTTGGAATGTCAATGATATCGGTGGAGCTGAAACCATGCTTTTCGACGACTAAGTCCTTAATGAGCTTCTCGAAGATCGGCATGTGCTTGACTATCTTGTGGAAGGGCAGCGTGATTTGAAGCTTCTACAACATGCTTATGATTTGCTCCTCGAACTCCTCCTTGTGCTTATTCTTATTTTGGAACCTGCGAGGAAACGGAAGATCAACGTCATTATCTAACTCAAAAGTCACTTTTTAGTTGTTTTTGGAATTGAAGTGTTAGAGTCAGAGTTAGCATGATTAGGCTCATTGTTGTGCTTAAGGGGGACCAAAGTCGTGGCCATGGTTTGATGAGGAGGGTTGGCCGTGTCTTTGGCTACTAATGGTGCTGCTGTGGGCAGGGCCTAGCGGCTGGTCACTTGGTGGAGCACACTAGGGTCCTCGGACATAATCCTTGGCGTGTCGGAGGCATGTCTCGGTGAGCTGCTAGACAGGGTTCTCGGTGATTCCTGGGACATGTCTTGCTTGCTGTTTTACGACAGTCGACTGCACAGGGGCAGCGGCATATGCTGCTGCTTGTTTTGAGTTGAGGTCTGCGGCATGGGCTGCGGCGGTGTATATATCTATGGCGTGGATGTGTCCAAGGGCAGGTCTTGTGGCATGTTGTACGGCTGTTGTACCTCATGTTTGGAGGTCCTCGGTAGGACCTGCAGTGGAGCCTATGGCAGGACCTTAGTCACAACTGAATGGTGTCCTGAAGATGCCATCGGGAAGTCATTCTCCGCAGCGTCAAGCACTTCAGTACTCTTGTCGAGGGTCGCATATGTAGGGCCTCGGAGATGTGTCCCACTTCCCAGGGTGATAGCACTGGCCGTGGGATTGTGAATTCCCTTGGGATTTACGATCACCTGGCTTGGTAACTTCCCTTGCTCCCCATTTGAAGTAGTCTTTGCATCATGGTTTGATTTGCGTACATCAATTCCCTTAGTTTCTCCATCGATTTTCCTCCAGCACTTTGATTTGAGGATGGGCCTTGAAGATTTCCTTGTGGAGCCGTGGATTGTTGCTGAAATCTAGGTGGCGGCATAGGGTTTGCGACATTTTGATTATTGCTCCAATGGAAATTTGGGTGGTTTTTCCATCCCGAATTGTATGTGTTGGAGTATAGATCATTCTGGGGCCGTGAACCATTGTTGAATCCTCCCGCGAAGTTAGCTTCCTCCACTGATGGACATTCTTGGGAAGTATGTCCCTGAATTGAACATAGTTCGCAAACTTGAACGCCTTTCACCTTCTCATTGCAAAGCCTTTTCACCATTGCCGTAAGTTGGGCAATGGCGTCATCTTTGTCATTGGTGTACGACTCACTTGTAGCCTTAGAGGAATGACCTCTGTAGCTAAATTGTTTCTACCTTTGAGCTATATTCTCAAAGGCAGTTCGCGCCTCTACAGCCATTCCATCGAGAATCCGTTGGGATTGTGAGTTCGCCATGGTTCGATCACTTGTCTGCAATCCTACGTAAAAGTACAACATCAAGTGACTGATGCATAATTATTTTCGTATCGGAGGAGTAGCGGTCCTCGTCGATGTTGTGACGAAGACACACCCTTAGAATTTGATTGAAGCGCTCCCAAAATTCGTAGAAGGACTCATCCATTTCTTGTCATGGGGTCATGATTTTTGCCTTCAATTTGTTTGTCTTCTCTACGGGATAGTATTGCGTCAGGAATTTGGACGATAAGTCTTTCCTTGAGTTAATTGAAGCATGCGCCAATGGGTGAAACCATGCCTTAGCGCGATCCTTGAGGCTGAAGTGGAAAAGACTTAGGCGAATTTTGGCTTTCGTCATGCCGTTGATGCGCAAAGTTGAGCAGACTTTAACAAATTCCTTGATGTGTAAGTGCGGAAACGGAATTTGAAAAACGGAATTTAAAAAGTAAAAACACAGAAAATAATAATGCAAGAATGATGGTTGATTGATTTTATGACTAAGGAGAATTCAGGCTTACTATCCACTCAAACCAATTATAGTTCCTAATCAGATTTCCTTGACCTAATTACTAAGCATTCTCTGAATTAGGTGCCCATGCCAAGGTCCTGGCGTTGGTTCACTAGACACATCTTATTCCCTCGTAATTAGCATGTTCTAAACAGGGCATATGCCTAGAATGTCTATCACCTACAGTTTAAGATGATGCATGAAGTACAAAGAGAATTTAATCACACCACACTAGCCTAGAAAAGTGACATGCAATCTTAGGTCGTCATGAGTTAAGATTACAGGTAAGTGTCCCAAATACCCTCAATGCTACAAATCACAAGATGATATGACGGTTGATCAGTCGTTATTTATGCATCATTTTGAGATCTTTATATGCCTCTCTTACATGTCTTTTGAATGATTTCGTGCCATCAATAGTAGAAAATGATCAATCTTGTGAGACTTGTGCAGAGTTAGAAAGATAGGTAAAATCTGGAAAGAACGCAAAAAGAATGACTCAAATCGGAGTCCAGATGAAGGAGATGTCCTCATTTCAATATCAGGTCCTCAACGGGGTCCTGAGTGCGCCAATGCGCCAGTGCGCCTATTTTTGGCCACTGGCCAAGTACCTCATATCAGGCCCTTCGGGTCTCAAACCTGTGTTTCATGACATCAAGGTCAAGTCCTAGAAGTGCCAAGGTCGCGCCAAGGCAGGTCGAGGACATGTCCCAAGAACTCCCATCCGAGCCCAGATGTGCGCCTAAGCCGGGGTCCCTGTTCCGCCAGCGGTGGATCAGAGGTTCTCCCTCTGCGCTAAGCCTGACAACATTTGCGCCAAGCCTGAACGACGATGCGCTTCTATTATACTCCTAACGTACTTCAAAAGCGCGGTCCCAGATCCTGATTACGAAGACAGTCAAAAATCCAAGTTTGGCCAGCTTGCGTTCCCACTTGCCAGCTTGCATTCACACTCCCAGCCGTGTTCTGATTGGTTCTAATAGATTTTAAAGACTTTGTAATTAATTAAAAGTAAAATAACTTACCCTATTCCTATAGGACAAGGTTTTACCAATCTGTATAGGACAAGGTTTTACCAATCTGTATAGAACAAGGTTATACCAATCCTTATAGAACAAGGTTTTCCCTTGTCTATAAAAAGGAGAATCAGATAGAGGATTGGGGGCGTTTTTGTTTTTTGGAAAAACAGAGACCTAAGCCACAGAGTTCCGTTTTGGTTTTCTAGAGAATTAGGGACCATATTTTCGGAGATAATCTTTCACATAGATTATTGGACGTGGAGCTTGGAGAAGAAGGCCATGCCGTGTCTTCTGCTGCATCTGTTCTTAACAATCTCCTCTGTACCCTTATTTTCATTATTACAATTTACTTATGGATTCAATTATACTTGTGTTTATTTCAGTTATGTGTGAGTAGTCATTAGGATTAGGGCTGCTTGAAGCCCTAGCCATGTTAGCTTATTGATTGGATTTCTGGCTCTTGATTATGATTGCTATGCATGCTGAATAAGTTGGATTACTATGCTTAATGAACTTAATTTATGCCTATAAGATTAGCTACCTTGTTTGCATATAATTATAGATGTAATTGCTTGAGTGACCGTCATATCATCTTGTGATTTGGAGCATCGAAAGTATTCATACTTGTAATCTTAACTCATGACGACCTAGGATTGCATGCCACTTTGCTAGGCTAATGTGGTGTCATTAAATTCTCTTTAAACTTCATGCATCATCTTAAAAGGTAGGTGATAGACGTTCTAGGCATATGCCCTGTTTAGAACATGCTAAGTAAGAGGGAATAAGATGTGTCTTGTGAACCAACGCCAGGTCCTAGGCACAGGCACCTAATTCAGAAAATGCATAGTAATTAGGTCAAAGAAATTTGGTTAAGAGCTATAATTGGTTAGAGTGGATAGTAAGCCTTAATTCACCTTAGTTAATAACTTTTCATTCTTGCATTGTTAATTTCTGTACTTTGATTTACTTGTCTTTAAATTTCAGTTATCACATCATAAACCCCCCCCCCCCCCCCCCCCCCCCCCCCCTGTGTGTGTGTGTGTGTGTGTGTTTTTATTTAAGTTAACAAATCTGAACTAAATTGGTCATAACGTTGATACAAGTTCTCGAGGGATCGACTCTTGCTGTGCTACTATATTATACTTATCGATTTGTGCACTTGCAAGGATTTTATAACTGTTAGAATTGAATTGCATATTTCTTGCTCTTTAAATCTACCAACAACGGTCACTCAAGCAATTACATCAATAATTATATGTAAACAAGGTAGCTAATCTTATAGGCATAAATTAAGGTCATTAAGCATAGTGATCTAACTTATTTAGCATGCATAGCAATCATAATCAAGATCCAGAAATCTAATTAACGAATTAACATGGCTAGGGCTTCAAGCAGCCCTAAACCTAAAACGACTACTCACGCATGACTGAAATTAAAGACATAATGTAAATTCTCATTTAAAATTACAATGAAATAAAAGCTTGAAGTAAAGAATGATCATGAAAATGCTGCACAACAGAGACACTGCAAGGCGTTCCTCTCCAAGCTTCACGCATAGCACTCTCAACTTTGGAAAAATAAAAACTGTTACAATTTAAAACTGAATTACAAAGAGACTTTTCGACTAGGGTTCTAAAAGTCCCCCAACCGTGAGCTTAAGGCTCCTATTTATAGGGTGCCTAGTCCCCTAAATTTTAGGATACTAACCAGGATAGAAATCCTATTACAAATTGACTTAAAATTGCTGTCATAGTTAGGTTGGAAGAACAAAAAGCAATCCTTTTAGAACAAGGAGTATAACTTCTACACTGCAAAGACTTAGAATCAGTCTTCTAAGCTTCCTTCCACACCAAAGCGGTGTCTGAGAACCTTCTAGGGCTGCTTGGATGTAAAGTAATGGACTGGGCCAAGCCTTGCACATTCAGAGCAGATCTAGACCTTAATTAGGCACTTTTGGGCCTTTTAAAGACTTGATGAAATGTGTGCATGTTCTGGGCCTTAGAAATTGAGTCTAGCCACATCCTGGACCTCCATATACTCCACTTTGATGATTCATAACCCAGGATCCCTCAAAAGACTGGTGGAAACAGAGATCGCAAAACTTTGCCCTAATTAGGGCGCAGTTTGAGTTTGGCACCCTCCCCGAGACACGATGTGGACATGAGCGTGGCGTGATCTATACATCACCCAATGCCTGTACTGGTAGTGCACTTTTGAAGAACACATTTTGATTGTTAGAAGCGCACTAGGCCTTAGTTGGTACCTAGGGACATGGCCCTTATCGCAGAGGTCTAAACGAGTGCACCGCTGGGACATGGTTAGGGCGGGGACACGTCCTGGGTCTTGGCGGGGACACGTCCTGGGTCTCGAGTTCGGCGCACCAGGGACCTGGTCCTGTAACTCGAAAGGGGCACAATTAGGATGGGGACACGCCAAAGACGCACCTGGGACATGTCCATGGACTCGGTTTTCAACTGACAATAACTTCTTCGATATAACTCTGAATTGAGTCCTTCTTTTTGCATTCTTCTCAAAATTCACATATCTTTCCAAATCTGCTCAAGTCTCATAATATCGATCATTTTTTCCTATTGATGGCACAAAATCATTCAGAAGACATGTACGAGAGGTACTTAAAGACATCAAAATTATGGTTAAATAATGACTGAACATATGCCATGCACACTGAGTTTCTGCAATTGAGGTAGGGGGACATCACAGTACCACAATACGTGCAGAGGTTTATAGAGCTGTCCTATTTTTCCCTAGCCCTAGGTGGTTCGAGTATGGTTTGAGGGACGAGATCCGTGTGGTGGTTACGGTGGTGGGGTATACCTAGATGAGGGTTTTAGCAATGCTGCTGCACATGTGGAGCAGAGTCTATCGACTGTAAGTTTTCCGAGTGGTTCTAGACGACACAGTGACCACGTGAGTTTTTGGGATTTCAGTCCAGGACCGTCTAAGAGGGGCAGTTACAGCACTGGTTCATCATCAAGTAACAGGTCGGGCGACTTCGAATTCGGGTTTAGTAGCGAGGAACCAGGTTAGGGAATTTCCCGAGGTTTTACTACGGGGCAGCATGCATCAGCTCATTCAAGTGGAGGATCAGTACAATCTACTGGGAGACTGGGCAATCATGGTAGTGGAACGGACAAAACGGAGATACGGGCTGTTATTACTGTGGAGAGTTTGGGCATTTCAAGAAGGATTGTCCAAATCGGTCGGGTGGTAGTATTCTAGCCTAGGGTTCTTTAAGTCAAGAGCAGAGAGCTGCATAATCTTCTGGTACTGCAGCGGGAAGTCAGACTCAGTATAGTAGGGCAAGTAGAGTTGGAAGCAGACAGAGGCACTAAGGCGGATCTTCAGGTACTTAGGCTCAAGTCCACTATGACACAGCTAGAGGCTCGGGCGGTCCCAGGTGTCTTCACTGGTAGGCTATATTTTTTTGACATGTTGTTAGAGTTTTTACTGTTTTGGGGGAAAAGGGAAACCAGAAGCACAGTTGCAGCCCAGTACCCACATTCTTTTTTTTCTATCTTTCACTAACAAGTACGAACTTCGAGGACGAAATTTCTTTAGGGGGGGAGGGTGAGTTGTAATAACCCGTATTTTTAGTTAGTCAATTTCCGTAATTTATTTTAGAAAAAGACTATTTTACCCTCGGTTTAGCAGGGGCTCGAAAGTCACTTTTTGTTTGGAAATACTTTTGGAAGTTTTTCTTGGGACATAGCATAGGTTTTAAACTCACGAGTTCGTAGAGAGACGACACGCGGAAATCAGAGCCCGTTTAAGCGAGTTTTGGGCCTAGAAAGTGCAAGGGCACTTTGGTAATTTTGACCCGATATTTTTTTAAAGTGCCTTATCTCCTTATCTCTCCAGATTGCAAAGATATTTTCTTCTTCTTTTCGCCTCTCCCTCTCTCAATTTTTCTTTCCCGTAAACCGTGAGAAACCTTTAAACCCCAAAAATTTGTGATTTTGATTTTGGCCGTTTCGACCCAAACTAAACATACTATGACCTTCCTCTCGACCTCACGAACCCAACCATACCTTCTTTGAGCCGTGAGGATCAGCGTGGAAGATACAACAAAGCACATAAGTTTTCCCGAAGCTCCCGTCTAATTTCCGGGCACCACATGTATGTGATTTCAGTTTTGACTTAAGTTTTAGATTCCTTGGCTCGAGTAGATATATTTGACTATTAGAACATCGAATTTCGTTGAAAAATGAGTGAGATGATGAGGTTTGAAATTCGGCCAACAATGGCAGATTCCGACCGGCCAACTGGCGGCGCCGACGAGCCAAGGTCAGGGACGACCCATGCTCGTGGGGGAAGAGACACTGCTACCCCACCGGCGCGTGGGGCCTTCCCCCGAGATTCGACGACTCATGTCTCCAAGTTTTCGACATTTCGGATCTTTTGGTGCAAGTTTTGGCTCCATCGGAGTTTGTTTAGGGGTTGTTTAAGGCATCCAAAGTTACTTTATACGTGTTTAGGACGCATGTGTACTCCCGGGATTTAGAGGATTAGATGTTAGGTTGATAATTGTCATTAAGTAATGCCAAGTGTGGTTTTTGAAAGGCGTGGTGGCACCCGAGGATATGGAGGAACGAATAGCTTGGAATCGAACTCACTTGGACCTTCAGGTGAGTGGATTTTATTTTTTCTAAATCGTAATGCATGCATATTGTTATGTTCTAAATACTTTATTATCGATTATGAATTTCGGAAAATAAATGGAATAACTCTAAAATAGTTTATTATTTTCATGGGTCTCGGGAACTAAGGATAATTGTTTCCAAACGATTTCTTTATTATCAATGATAAATGTTAATAATGCTTTGGAAATGACTTTGAATTATATAATTTGGCTTTAACCTCAATTTTCGAGGTTTTGGGCTACGGGTCGGTTTTATGAGATTCGGAATTATGGTTGACAATGGGTATGGTTTTGGAACTTCGTTCCGGTTACATATTTAGGCTATGGCCCGAATTTAGGAGAGAAAGGTATTTTCTGGCATATGATTGTTGAGGTACTCCGACAAATGATGTTGAGGTATTTTCCGTCATGTGCTCGTTGAGTCACTCCGACACATGATATAAAAGTATTTTCTAGCATGTGCTTGTTGAGGTACTCCAACACATGATGTTGAGGTATTTTCCATCATGTGCTCGTTGAGGCACTCTGACACATGATATAAAGTTATTTTCAAGCATGTGCTTGTTGAGGTACTCCGACACATGATGTTGAAGTATTTTCCGTCATGTGCTCGTCGAGGCACTCCGACACATGAGGATTACGCCTTTAGCCGGGATTTACGGCTTCAGCCGGGTTTGATGATTATAGGCTTAGGCCCGAATATATGATTGTGGCTTCCGCCGGGTTTTGATGGATTTTGGGCTTAGGCCTGGATAGTGAGGGTTTTGGCTTCAGCCAAGTTTTATGGATTTCCGCTTCATCTCCTTGAGGCATTTTCGGATGTGTGAGGCGACGGATTTCTTAGACACATGACACCGAGGGCTTTTCCGTCATGTGCTCGTTGAGGGTTATTTCTCAGACGTATGGCGTCGAGGTATTTTTCGTCATACGTTCGTTGAGGTTGTCTACATGTAGTACAGGGTTATAGCCACATATCCTTGAGGTATTTTCGGATATGTGAAGATTTGGTCCCTGGGTTGGACCTCTTGGTTTTCTAGCCATTGCCTTGAGGTATTTTCGGTAATGATTAGGAGGGTAGGTCCTCGTGTTGGACAGCCATGGATATCGAGCTACGACTTGGAAGTACTTTGGGGGATGGTGGGATATTTTTATAGTATTTCGTGTCCAGGTTTTCTTATGATTTTAAGCTCCTTCGAGGAGGGTTTTCAAAGTAAGCTTGTGGGCCAATGAATATTTTCATTGCTCGTGTTTTTGTGGGTCCTACCAAGTATGAAAAATTAAAATGATATTTTCGGCCGTATAGTACGATGAGGGCGCACCCGAGGCGGAGGCATCACTTTCTAGCTGCGATACAACCGTACTATCTTTGAGTAGGGTTTGTCAAACTTGTAAATTTAACTTTACAACCTAGTTGCTCTGATTAACAATTTGGAATTGCTTGTAATTTCGGTGGGTTGTTTGTTTGACTTGGTGATGGTTGGTTGGTTGTTATTCGATCTGGACTGTTTGGAAATTATTTTAGAATTTGAATCCTTCGTGTGACAGGTGGAAGGCGGTTTGACCAGTTTGGTGGGGAGATTCTACCCAAATTTCGTAAAGTCCTAGTTGGACTGGTGAGGGTATTTCAAGAATTTTTTGAGGTTTCAGGTGTTGTCAGACGGGAGCAGGACTTCTCACAGATTTCGAGGGGAAATTCGGGAGGGGTCCTGTCACGCAAAGCACTCTCTCATACAAACGATGCGGCACCACAACCAAAACATAAGAAAGGTTTTTAGACCTTTCACAAATATGTGGCTACACACACACCTAGCAAAGAGAAACTAATGTGCCAATTATATACTTGTGGAACCCAAAATACCAGAAAATTGTGGAGCCGCCACGTGGCCCATAATTAATTTAATGTCAAAATTACCCTTGTAATGACATTAACGGCTCACAGACACCCACACATTAAATAATGTATTTACAAGCTAAATATATTATTTAATCGAGTTAAGGCCTCAATAATAATAATATTCTCCTTGAGAATTTTTTTTTGATCTAAAAGGAATTTCATTGATAATAAGAAGAATATATGGATTGGGGCTATAACATTAAGGGAGCCTCATTAAAACCTCACTATGAAAACCAGCCAATCCAGGAAAAATCCAGTGAGGAAAAAGAGTACTCTACCCCTTACAAAATATAAGCATTAACTTGCATCATCCACATCAATCAAGACTTCCAACCATGGAGGTGCTGGAGCGATCCAAGACACTCTATTATGGGATTTGAGTCCCTCTTGAGCCAATGCGTGTGCCACCTGGTTGGAGGACCTTGGGGAGAAAACAATCTACTGTAAACTAACCCCCCAGCCGCCGCATAAGCTCCCTAATTTCCAGTGTGAGCATCGCCGCCCCCATCCAAGAATTGCCCGCTGCCTGAATAGCCCCCACCGCTGCTTTGACATCTATCTCCACCAATACATGCTGCCATCCTAATTGCTCAAACAATAACAACCCCTCTCTGATAGCTTCGAGCTCCACTACCTCAGTTGAAAGTCCAGGAGATCATGGGCCAGCAAAACCGACCACCACCATTCCATCCCCATCTCTGAACTCACCTCCAAGACCCCTAGCTAGCCCACTCTTGTCCACACACCATCAAAATTTTAATTTCAGGTAATTCATGGGTGGTTTGGACCAACGAACCTGTCTGAGTAGAGCAGCCGGCTTGACCATCCCACTCATCCCCCTAGACTCAGCATAGGCCTCCATTGTTACCTCAACTATCTCCCCTGCTTTCTTAATTGGATGACCATGTAAAATCTTGTTTCGGGTGTTCCAAACCTGCCAACATAGATAAAGAAATTTTTCCAGTTCAGATAGTACCTTGGCTGCAACATCAAATAGGTCTGTAAACCGGCCTTGTAGAGCAAGGTTCTCCAACGGGAAATCAGTGGCCCTCTATATCTTCTGACTATGCTTGCAGCTCCACAAAGCATGGAACACATCCTCCACATTCTTCCCTCATCGAAAACATAAGCCAATAGCAATACTCTTCCTTAGGTACATATTCAAAGAGGAGGGAAGGATCTCCAGGCTAGCCCGCCACCCAAAAACCTTCAGTTTATTTGGTAGATTCAGGCTCCAAAGCTTCTTCCAATACGCCTCAGAGTTCCCCGTCGACGAACATTCTCTACGGTCACTCACAACTTGATCCATCGAGAATGAATTGTTATTAAAACTCCATTAATAAATAATATCTTTTATTTAAAAATAATTATTTATTAATTAAAAAATCCATCGACCAATTAGAATGCTCCACGACTCTCAAGGTTTCACTATAAATAGAGGTCCTTAGCTCACTTCTAAGGTAATTCGTTCCTCGCTTATGAAGTTCTTTATGATTTCTCTCTCAAACCTAACTTAAGTATCAGAGCGTTCTTGGTTGAACAACCCCATCGGGGCTTCAACCTTAACCTCGATTGTTTCTTGTTTGCTGTTAGGGATCGAGAATACTTTTTCAAGCGTGTTCGATTTCTGCTTCAACAATTGGTGCTTTCATTGAGAGCCGAATTGAGAAATACTCAAAGGGTGCTCTCTAGCTCGATCGTTGTTTCTCAACATCGTTTTTTGTTCATCAACTTCGTTCGTCAAATTTTGTTTGTCGATCATCATCGTCATTCATCGTTCAAATCATAGCAAGAACACGACGATCAGTTCGTTCATCCAGAGCCATTGCTTTCGTCTCTACAAATCGGGTTGGGAATGGAACACACGCTGAGAATCGGGATGAACAACTAAGTGTTGGAAGAAAATTACAACAATAAATGCAATAAAAATCTTAACAATTATATCCTAGCAAGTGCACTAATCAATAGATAATATAGTGGTACAAGCAAGGGTCGAATCCCACAAGGACTTGACTCAACAATGTAACCAATGGAATAGATTGCTTAGCTCACAAGTAAGGTACTCAAACAGAATAGAAAGACACTAAGTAGATATTCCTTGACACAAACAAGACTCTAAACAAGGACTCTGAATAAGACACGGACCAAAGGGGGGTTTTAGTTCAAAAGATGCTTTAAAGTAAATAACTTGTAATGCAAGAAATAAAGTAAATAAGCAGAGGTTGTAATCAATTAAAAGAACAAGTTAAGGCAGTCCCTATCCACACCTAACCACAACGGTTTCCAACTTGGTTTGCGAGGTTCAATTATCATGTTTACTTTTTGGTTAAGTGCCCATGCAAGAGCTCTCTTAAGCCCACTCTCACACAATTTATCCCTTCTTAGTTTGTATGTTTAGGTCTCTTAAGTGCTCTAAACGCCTAATCAATTATGTTATAAGTCTCTCAAGCTATTACAACACAAAAGAAAGCATTAAGTTCAAAAAGGATTTAATTACACTACACTAACCCTAGGGATTACACAGTAACCCTAGGTGAGTCATGGATTTTGATACAGATTATTTCTCTTATAACCCTTCATGCAAGTTTATTATTAAGCTATGCAAATAAAAATGATCAGTTTTTAAAAGCACAAAAGAATCTCAATTAGCCTAATATCTCAAATACCAAGATAAATACAACAATCGAACCAAGTGCCAAAACCAAATTAAGAAGTTGCCATGGCTAGGGCTTCAAGATCAGCCCTAACCTAAAAGAAACTACTCACTACACATAATGGAAAATATAAGCATGGATTAAATTGGAAAAAGATTAAGTTTAAACTGAAACTATACTCTCAAAGACAAACTTCAAGCACGGCTTCGAGCAATCCTCCAAGAACACAACTTGGTCTTCGTGAACAAACCTCATGACCAAAGCTTCAAAATAATAAGTAAAAGTGTCTAAAATAAATCTAAAATGGCGTGTCTCGAACACTAAACAAAGGCTCCCTTTCATAGAAAAGGGACAAACCTTTTCCTATAAGGATTACATTTAGAACACTAATCTAATGTGTTCTAGCATGTTGTTACATTTCTAAATGAATAACAAGTCCCTAGAATCTTGGAAAACCAATAATAGCACGGCTGGAAGTGAGAATGCAAGCTGGCACTCTGGGTAGGCAGTTGTCTCGGTCAGAAGCCTAGGACAGGCCCTGAATATCGGTGACTTGGCCCTGGGGATGTCTTCATTGCGCCTTGGCGCGCCTTAACACTCGGATGGCTTCAATATGGCACATAGAATATGAAAATTCCTTATGTCTCGATCGAATGGTTATAGGATGGAAGATGGCCTCATTTGGCCTTACCGGGTCATGTCAGGAACTTGTCGATATATCGACAACACTTAGGCGCAGCCGTGGCCCTAAATAGGGCGCAACAAGAACTTGGCTAGGCTCCGGGGCTCGATCAGTGACTAGCTTGAGACATGACTTGGCCACTTTGGTGCGTGTCAAAGACAATATATGGGGTTTGGTTCTTGGTGTACTTGGGACGTGTCAGGCACACGTCATAGGCCAGCTTCTAGACATGTCAGGGACATGCCCTGGATTGGATAGTGGCATGACAAAGGCATGTCATGGCCTTTTTCTGAAGGTCCTCAGACACGGTTCTGGGACCCAGATGTCATGATTCGAGGAACTTCAACCTTGTCCCTAAATAGGGTGCATTGGCACGTCTAGGCCCCGGTACCAAGAAATGGGGACCCGATATGAATTTTAGGACATCTCATTCATTTGAACTCCAATTTGAGTCATTCTTTTTCCAGTATTCTTAGAATTAGGCTATCTTTTTAAATCCTACACATGTCTAACAAAAGCATCACATTCTACTATGGATGACATGAAATTAAGCAAAAGACAAGTAAAGGGGCCAAATATGACATGAAATAAGTGTAAGAATTATGGCTTAACAAATACCCCCAACCCTAGCTTTTGCTAGTTCTCAAGCGAAAAAAAAAAGAATAAAAGTAAACAAAAAACTAATAGACTCAATCCTAAATAAGGATAGAACATTTAAACCTCTAGGTTCACCGTAGGAGGAGTTTTGTCTCCTTTTACTTAACAACTGAAACACTAAATAAAATACTTAACAAGTTAATAAGGAACAATGCAAATAGATCATGTTATGCCAAACTAAAGGTATGCCAATTCCAAGTAAGTACCATTTGTTAAGTGTGAAAGCCCTTTACTTCAAGATTTCAAGCTTAAAACAACAAAGTTAAAATGCGTTAGAAAGATTTCGCCTTGACTCTAACCTCACTAGGCAACTCTCAATTTCTCTTATGATTCCTAAGGTTTTCACTCTTTGCAAGCATATGTGATAAGTTTATGTAATGGAAGCAAATATAATAACATATGAAATAGCATGAAAGAAAGGTAATTTCTGAAAATAGATCTCATGAAGGAATTGAACTTTAAGAACATAGAGACATACCTTAACTCCAAGCAAAACTTCCCATAAGATCAGTTAGGTCTTCATTCAAAGGTTGAATGGGGATAGGCTTAAAGGTTTAGAAGAAAAGGACTGGATTTCAAAAACCTAAGTTATGACAAGGCATGAAATAGCATGACTTGGAACTTGAATTTCTTCTTGAACTTCTCCTTGGCCCACGGCAAGACTTGGTGCTTTTAATGGTTTCACTAATAGAAGCTTGATTTCTTTGAATGATGATAATTTGTGACTTCTACTCTCATTGGCTCACTTGGCTTAGCTCATTGTTTTTCTTTTATTCTTTTCCTTTTCTTTTCACATTTTTTTTAAACTAAGCCAAGATCATGCAATGGTTTACGTTTTCTGTCCAAGATAGGACTTTGGTCACTTGGGATATCTAGACATTCCTCTTTACATTAACTTTGTACTTTGGCCTCTTTGGTCTTGACATGTCCTTGACACACCCTTGAGGAGCTTCATAGCTTGACTTCGAACAACTTAGGGCTCTTCTTTCCTTTCCTTGTCGTGAACTTCATTTGACATGGCCTTGTCAAAACCTAAGCTATAGGGTATGGCCAAGATTTAGTGCTAGCTATCTAAGGCTTGGTTTTGATTTGGATGAAGAAAGAATGGTTAAAGTGTTTGGTTTCAAAGTGGGTCAAGGGAACATGCAAAGGGACAAATATGGCTTTTAGAGGCTTAACACATGTAGCCTACATCACTTCTTATGGTTTATCAAGCTTGGAATCAAGAGCCTCTACACAAGGTGTTAGTTCTTTAAAATCCAATCCAAAGTAATAACAATGAGATAAAACAATATAGACATAATTGAATAGTGTTTAAGAGTAGAACAAAATAAATCTAGGAAAACGAAAGGCAATAAGCTCAAAATCTCACATTGGATAGTCTCCACTAATTCTCTAGGGATCGCTGAGATAGTCATTTTAATTTTAGCTTCATTTCTCTAAGTTAGGCATTTAGTGTAATGATAAGGCACAAACTTAAGCATGGCATGGCTCTAATAAGGCACAAATGATTAATTTAACAATGTAACTAATTAACAAGTAAGTAATAAGTTCCTAGCAGTGTACCCCCAAACCTAAATGTTGTAAAATTTTTATCCATACCCCCAAACCTAAACTAAACATTGCCCTCATTGTTAACAAGTTAAAACACTAAGAGCAGGAAATCAAGAGCTAAAGGAAGCATGCAACAACAAAACATAAAGAAAAGGGAGGATTCAAAAACCACACTAGGTTGCCTCCTAGGAGCTCTGGATTTAACGTGTAGGCAAGAAGTGCCTTGCAAGTAAAGTAAGGGGAGGCACGACCAGATCTACTTCTTGAATAGCTAGCTCGGAAAAAACTTCTAGGTATGACTTTAGGCGATGGCCATTGACCTTCAATTCGAATCCATTGCGGTATGACTTGATCTCTATGGCACTATGAGGTAGTACCTTGAGGACAGTGTAGGGTCCTGACCATCTTGATCGTAGTTTTCCTGGAAAGAACTTGAGACCTGAATTGAACAAGAGGACCTTCTGTCCTACCTCGAAGTACTTGCGGACCAAGTGCTTCTCATGATAAGCCTTGGAATTTTCCTTGTAGATTCTTGAGCTTTCATAAGCTTCATTCCTTAGCTCCTCAAGCTCTTGCAATTGAAGCTTACGGTGGTGTCCTGCCTCATCATGGTCCATGTTGACACGTTTGATGGCACAAAAAGCCTTGTGCTCTAATTCCACGGGTATATGGCATCCCTTGCCAAAGACTAGCCTAAATGGGGACATGCCAATTAGTGTCTTGAAAGCAGCTTTATATGCCCAAAGGGCATCATTGAACCTATTGGACCAATCCTTCCTTGATGGTCCCACAGTTTTCTCAAGGATGGCTTTGACTTCCGTATTTAATATCTCAGCTTGTACACTAGTTTGAGGGTAATATGGAGTTGAAATTCGATGAGTGACTCCACACTTCTTCATGAGTGCCTAAAAGGACCTATTGCAGAAGTGTGAGCCACCATCATTAATGACGGCCCGCGGTGTCCCAAACCTTGACAAGATGTTAGATGTGATGAAACTCCAAACCACTTTAGAATCATTAGTCTTGGTTGGAATTGCTTCCACCCATTTAGAGACATAATCAACCACAAGGAGAATATAAAGAAAACCAAATGAGTTAGGGAAGGGTCCCATAAAATCAATGGCCCAAACATAAAAGATTTCTACAACTAGAATAGGGTTTAGGGGCATTTGATCTTTAGGGCCTATATTACCATGCATTTGGCACTTGTCACGCGTGATGACATGCTCATGTGGATCTTTGAAGATAGTAGGCCAATAGAATCCACATTGAAGGACTTTAAAGGAAGTCTTCTCGGCACCAAAGTGGCCTCCACACGCCTTGTTATGGCAGAAGTCCAAAATGGACTTGATTTCAGTTTCTGGGATGCATATCCTAATGAGTTGATCAGTGCCATGTTTCCATAGATAGGGCTCATCCAAAATGTAATACTTGGCTTACTTGACAAGCTTGGCCTTTTGAAACCTAAACAAATGAGAACGAATCAAGTTAGTAGCAAGATAATTAATGATGTCTGCATACCATGGGTCAAAAGCCTTGAGATGGAAAACCTACTCATCAGGGAAGCTCTCCTGGAGAGGTAGTTGGTCCACTACCTCATTGGACCCGTGTATGATCCTGCTCAAATGGTCAGCCACTACATTCTCACTTCCTTTCTTGTCTTTGATCAAAAGATCAAACTCTTGTAGCAATAACATCTATCTAATGAGCCTTGGCTTGGCCTCCTTCTTGATGAGAAGGTACTTAAGAGCTACATGGTCAGTATGGATAATAACTTTTGTTTGAAGAAAATAAGACCTAAACTTCTCTAAGGCAAATATCATAGCTAAGAGTTCCTTCTCAGTAGTGGAATAGTTAAGTTGAGCATCATTTAAAGTCCTACTTGTATAGTAAATAACATGGACTTATCTCTTCTTTGGCCTAGGACTGCCCCAATGGCATAGTGTGAGGCATCACACATAAGCTCAAAGGGCAGGTCCCATCTTGGTGGCATGATAATAGGGGAAGCCATGAGCTTGTCCTTGAGGGCTTCAAAGGATTCACAACAATCCTTATTGAAGTCAAATGATGCATCCTTGGCAAACAGATTGCACAAGGGCCTTGTGATCTTGGAGAAATCCTTGATGAATCTTCTATAGAATCCAGCATACCCTAAGAAGATCTCACTTCCTTGAATGAAGTGGGATAGGGTAGACCGCTAATGACATCAATCTTTGCCTTGTCTACCTCTATGCCACTGCTTGATATGACATGGCCAAGGACAATGCCTTGTGTACCATGAAGTGACACTTTTCCCAGTTTAGGATTAGATTAGACTCCCTACATCTTTCAAGTATTCTAGATAAGTTTGTTAGACATAAATCAAAGGAATTTCCAAAAATAGAGAAGTCATCCATAAATAACTCAATGATGTCCTCCACCATATTTGAAAATATGCTCATCATACATCTTTGAAAGGTGGCAGGTGCATTGCAAAGGTCAAAGGGCATTATCCTATAGGCAAAAGTGCCATAGGGGCATGTAAACGTAGTCTTCTCTTGGTCCTCAGGTGTTATGGCAATTTGGTTGTACCCTGAATAGCCATCTAAGAAACAAAAGTGAAAGTGCCCTACAAGTCTTTCAAGCATTTGGTTAATAAAAGGTAATGGAAAATGATCTTTGCAAGTAGTAGAATTAAGTTTCCTATAATCTTTGCATACTCTCCAACCCGTTTGCACTCTTGGAGGAACAAGTTCATGCTGCTCATTCTTTATGACTGTGATGCCACTCCTTTTAGGCCGTACTAGAACTGGGCTTACCCAGTTGGAATCTGAGATAGGGTAGATGATCCCTACATCCAAAAGCTTGAGGACTTTCTTCTTGACTACCTCCTTCATAGGAGGATTACGACGTCTCTGTGCCTCCCTAGTTTGTTTGGCCTCCTCCTCAAGTATGATCATATGCATGCACTTGGAAGGGCTTATCTCTTTGATGCCAGCAATGCTCCACCCAATGGCTTGCATATTGTCCTTAAGAACTTGTAGGTAATTGGCTTTCTTGCATATATGTTAGATTAGAAGCAATAATGATAGGTAAAGTGTTATTATTACCTAGGTATGCATGCTTCAAGTGCTCAGGTAATGACTTGAGCTCAAGTCTGGGAGCTTCAATAATAGAAGGAAGCGTCTTTGCTTCCTTGAGAGGCGAGGTTTCAAACCCACGTGGGTGTGGAGGGAATTGAGGAATAGCCTCAAGCATATCAAGTTCCTCAATTACATGGCCATCGATGCCATTATCACTTTGAGATGGCAAGGTAAGGGCCATCTTAAGAGGGTCATCGATGCCATTATCACTTTGAGATGGCAAGGTAAGGGCCATCTTAAGAGGGTCATCAATACAAGCATTCATAATGGTGTGGTGCAACAAAGATTCCATAGTGTTCAAAGGAAAGTCAATAATAGGCTCTTGTGGATATTGCATAGTGTCATGTATGGAAAATGTCCTAGTTTTATCTAACACTTTGATAGATATTTGGCCTAGGTTTAAATTGATTTCACAGTTTATAGTGGCCAAGAGAGGTCTCCCAAAGATCAAAGGAGGGTCCTCACTTTCAATAGTATTTTCCATTTTTAAGATATAAAAGTCAGCAAGTATGCATGTATCTCGTATTTGAATTATTACATGGAAAGGCATAATACTTACAGAGTTTCTTGTGTCACAAAGACAATGCTCAAACCTTTTGGATTGGATGACACACGGCAAGGCAGGAGGGCCTGGGTCATTTTCCTTGGGTGGCAAGCCTTGGAACTTGTTTAAAGTGGCTGCACTAATGACTAGGACATTGTTAGGGTCAAATCCACGCTTTCCAGCCACTAGATCCTTGAGAAGCTTGGCAAAGATGGGCATGGTCCTCACAAGCTTAGAGAATGGCAATGTGATTTGAAGCTTGTGAAGCATGTTTGTGAGCTCTTGCTAAAATTGAGCATTCTTGTCCTTCTTTTGGAACCTACGAGGAAAAGGTTAGTCAACATCATTAGTAACTAGTGGATTACTAAAACTAACTTTATACTTTGAATTTAAAGGTAAAGAACGGTTAGAAGGCTCATTGTCTTGACCATTTAAGGCTGTTTTGGAAGCTGGCTCCTCAGCAGGCTCTCGAGTCGAACTGCCCCCTAAATCAGGCCTGGTAGTGCACCCTAATCTACGGCCTATTTCAGGCCCTTGAATTGGGTCTGAGGCAAGGGCCAGGACATGGGTTTCAGACTCATCCATGGTACTATGGGCATCACTTTGGCTTTGAAGCTATTTTTCACTCTTGAGCTGAATGGCATTGGCAGTAGCATTGGGATACAAGTTCTTGGGATTGATTTGGACTTGGCTAGGCAGTTGGGGCCCAAGGTCCAGTTTGTTGAGTTGGCTTGCCATCTGGCCCACTTGGTTTTCCAAGGTTGTGATGGCACGGTCAGTTTTCTGCTGGAAGTTTGTGGTATGTTGAAGTAGATTCTGTTGGAATGTAGAATTGCTCTTAATCAGATCAGCCATCATATCTTCCAAGGATCTCTTTTCCATGGCAGGAATTGCTGGAGGGGGATGTTGAAGTGCTTGAGTGGGAACTTGAGGGGCCATGTGTTGGTAAAAATAAAGACCACAATATATATGAACTCTATTTCTAACAGTTATAAAATCCTTGCAAGTGAACAAATCGATGGATATAGTATAGCAGCGCAACAAGAGACGATCCCGCATAGACTATGTATCAACATATTGTCCAATTATGTATAAATGTAATTAACTCAAGATGAGACTCAAAATAATGAAGTAAACGAATAAACTAAACCTAGACCTAGACTCACACCAAGTAGATATGCAAGACACTAAAGACAACTCAAGACACTAATTACCTGTAACATAAGAAAGCACACAAGACTCTAAACAAAACACACACACAAGACACACGGCAAGGATGGGTATGATGCTTCCAATTCTGAATGAAATCAAATAACTTAAATTACAAGAAACACTAAAAACAAGAATTTAAAGAAGATGAAATTGATTGATGAATTAAAGCGAATTAAGGCCAACTATCCACCACTAACCAATTAAATTCCTAACACAATTTCCAAGATCCCATTATTATGAATTATCTGAATATGGTGCCCATGGAAGGGTCCCGTTAAAGCTCACTCCACACAATTCATTCTCTCTTACTTCGCATGTCCTACCCGTTTCCTCTGCTTAGAACGTCTATCAATCCTAGAGAAGGGTTAATAATCTAAGATGATGCATGAAGTACGAAGAGAATTTAATGACACCACACTACCCCTAGAAAAGGATTAGTAAACTAGGTTGCCATGAATTTAGATTACAAGTATAGTTAAAGCCCTATACCGTTTATGCTAATAACCACAAGAAGATGACCAATCTAACAAGCAATTATTCATCGATAGATCATGCAAATAAGCAGGTCAAACTCATAAACATAAACTAAGCTCATGACGCACAGTAATCTAAATTATATTCAAGATTCATAATAATGTAAATCAAGGGCCAAAATCATATTAAGGAACTACATGGCTAGGGCTTCAAGCAACCCTAATTCTAAAGAAAACTACTCACACATTATATTGAAATAAACAAAAGAATTCATGATTACAAAGTAAAGGTTAAAGAGAAGAAGAGAAAACACTGAGATCAATGGTGAACCATGGCCACACCAAGCAATCTCCAATATCTCTCTACGTTGAACTCCTCTTGAAAACACAAGCAAAAACTCAAAACTCAAATAATAAATTCTATGCGGCAAGTAAAAGGTGGAACCCTAGTTTCACGTTGAAACTTAGCTTAAATACCCCTAGGGCTTCCCCTAAAAACTAGGACTTAAAACTGAATTCCAAAGACCGAAAGAACCTTAATGAAATGCTAAAACAGGTTTCCTAGTTCGGCAAGGACACGAGCTAGGACACGTGCTTGTGATGTAAGAAAGGATCTTTCTTGTGCGGCAAGGCTGATTCTGGAAGGTTCTGAGACTTTCGTGGACAGCAAGGCCTGGATGGCACCTTTCTTGGCTCTTCTTGACATGGATGTCACAACCTTGGCTCCTAGGACCTCTTTATTGGACCTATTGAGAACTCATCAGGTCATTCACCAATGCAGCTGGGACAAACCACTCATCCCACTTCCATGTGATATATCTAGCATGGTTCTGAGCTTTTTCATGCTCAAAAGCACGTAGAAAACTCAGTGGCCCAGTTTGGTTCAAATCAGGGCTCCTGGGAGGTCTTTTAGGACGCAACATGTCATTGGCAGTTCTGGGCGAGACACTTGATTGCATTAGCTTAGATGGGTATTTGGAAGTGTACTTCTGGATGGTGTCTCGCTTGGTTCCATCGAGTTCCAAGTGATGTCTCATTTTGGCCTTCCCGGTGATGTCCAAGGACTTGTCATCTGGCGGACCAGGTTCTGCCGCTGGGCCTGGTCTCTGGCACTTCTGAGGAACACGCCAGAAACCTGGAACTTAAGGCTTGTCAGGGGACACGATTGGGACTTGGTTGAGAGCTCTGAAGACGTGCCATGGCTCGTCTGGGCTAGTCTTGGATTAGGGCGCAGATGGGGTGTCCATGAGAAATGTCAGGGACACGTCTTGGCATGCACCTTGGCTCATCAGGGGTTTGATCTGCTAGGCCTTAAACATGGATTCAAGACCCGCATGGCTTGATCTAGGTTCTTGGTCCTTCATTACAATGCCGATTTGAGCCATTCTTTTTCCTGTATTCTCAAAATTAGGCTATCTTTCTAAAGCCTACACATGTCTCACAAAAGCATCACTTTCTACTATGGATGACCCAAAATTAAACAAAAGACATGAAAAATGGCCTATAGTGAGATCTAACAGATGTATAAATAATGACTGAACAAATGCCCCCAAACCTATCTTTTGCTAGTCCCTGAGCAAAACTAAAAAGGATAAGAATAAACAAATTCAAAAACTCAATCTTAATTAGGGATAAATCATTTGAACCCCTGGGTGTCCCTAGTAGGAGGAGTGTTGTCTCGTGAGAGTTTACCAGTTACGATACCTACAAACGTTTTACTTAGACATCAGAATTTGCTAGAGACAGTACTTTTAACAAGCTAATAAGAATCAAAGTAAGTAAAAATGCTTTGCAGAACTAAAAGAGATGCCATAGCCTTGAGTTTCATGTGTTAAGTGTAGGTGCCAAAATTTCAAGTGATCATGTTTGAAAACAACTTCATCCAAGTGCCTTAGAAAGATTTCACCTCGACTCTAATCCTCTGTAGGCAACTCTCAATTCACACAAGAATCCTAGGCTTTCACTCTTATCATGCATATGTGATGAGTTTATGTTATGGAATTCAAGTTTGATCACATACGATTAGCAATGAAGAATAGCACTTTATAGGAATTAAGATCTCATGAAAGAAATTGAACTTTAAGAACATAGATACGTACCTTAATCGTCAGCTTGATTGTCCATAAGATCATTTAGGTCTTACATTTTAGGTTGTAATAGGGCTAAGCTTAGGGGTTTAAACATGAAGAATTGGGATTCAAAGAACCGGAGTTGTGCCAAGGCATGAGAACTCATGACTCGAACTTGGAATTTCTGACTGAATCCTTGCTTAAGGCCCATGACATTGTACCTCTTGATGGCTCAATTTGAGGTCTTTGGCTCACTTGGCTCAATTCACTATGCGTATCATTTTTTTCTTTCTTTCTTTCTTCTTTCTTTTTCAATGTTTTTTTTCTTTTCTTTTGAATTGATTTGAACCAAGATCATGCAATGATTTCCTCAACTTTCATGTAGCTTGCCACTTGTAGAGCTTTTCACTCGTCAAACTTTTGAACTTTAAACTTTCATCTTTTGATAAGGACGGCAATGTCTTGGAATTGGGCAACACTTTCTTTCACTTCTCATTCTCACCATGAGTCTCATTTAGTGCCATCTTAGCACATACTTGGGTTATAGGGAATGCTTTTGATGAATGGCTGAGTATTTTGGTTAGGTTATACTTTGGGTGATGAAAGAAAAGGCTGAGTGTTTGGCTTCAAAGTTAGCTTAGGAAGCATAAAATAAGGTAGGATAAGGCCTTTACAGGTTAAAGCACACATAGCCTACATCAGTTCTTATGGCAAACCACACATCAAATAAAGAGTATCTATATGATGTTAGTTCTTTAAAATTCAATGCAAATATGATGTAATGAGATCAACATTTAAGAACAAAAGTGAAGAGCGTTTCAGAGTAGAAATAAGTATATCCCTCAGAAAGAATGGCAATTAGGCTCAAATATCTCACAGGGTAGTCTCCACTAATTTTCTAAGATTCACTCAAATTCGATTGTTTCGTTCACTTGATCACTAAAAACATGGCATTGTTAAGTGCTGATTATGAACTTACTAATTATGGCATGACTCTTAGTAGAACAAAGATAGTCAACTTAGCATGTTCACCCTTAATAACAAGTTATCGCAATCATCAAAAGCAAAAACTTAACTAACTAAACACCTTAAAAACTAAAACTGAAAAATCAAAAATTCTGGCCGTGTACACCCCCAAACCTATTGGTTTCTGTATGCACAATTAAATCCCACACCCCCAAACCTAAAATAAACATCGTCCTCAATGTTTAACAAGATAAAACAGAATGTAAGTGTTCAGTCATTATTTATGCATCATTATGATGTCTTTATATGCCTCTCCTACATGTCTTTTGAATGATTTCGTGCCATCAATAGTAGAAAATGATCAATCTTGTGAGACTTGTGCAGATTTGGAAAGATAGGTAAATTCTGAGAAGAACGCAAAAAGAATGACTCAAATCGAAGTTCAGATGAAGGAGATGTCCTCATTTCAATATCAGGTCCTGAACTGGGTCCTGAGTTCGCCAGTGCGCCCTATTTTGGGTCCTTGGCCAAGTACATCAGATCATGCCATCCGGGTCCCAAAATTGTATCTCATGACATCAAGTTCATGTCCTAGAAGTGTGAAGGTCATGCCAGGACATGTCGAGTACATGTCCAAGGAACTTCCCATCCGAGCACCTATCGAGTCCCTGATATGCTCCTATCGAGGTCAAGGACCTGCCCTTGTCACGTCCTAAGTCACACCCTAAAATGAAGCCATCAGAACCTTGTCCTGCCCCTAGCGGGGTCCTAATATGACCCCAATGTCATGTCCCAAGGACCCCAGCCGAGAGCCAGGTATCAAGTCTCTGCGCCTAGGTGCGCCCTAAAGACACGTTTGCGCCCTAATTAGGGCGCAGTTTTGCGATCTCTAGGTTTTGCCCGCTTCTGAGTGAGCCAATGGCCATAATTCATCAAGTTACATCATATTCTAGCCTAAGACGTGGTTTGGCTCAGTCATATTGGTCCAGGACATGACAAGTTCTCAATAAGTCCTTAAGAGGCTCAAAAGTACTAATTTAGGGCCTTGCTATGTAAAACATGTCCAGGGGCGCCCCAACCTAGTTCTTGACGTCCAAGTAACATCCAGAAGATTCCAGAAGCTGCCTTGGCATGCAAGAAAGCTCAGAAGACTTATTGTACAGTATTGCCGCAAATCCTAGTCCAAGTCTAAGAAGGATTTATCTTTTAAGTTTTTTTTGATATCTAATTAGAATAGGTGTTTTGAGTCCGTTTTTTATTAGGATTTTATCCAAAACTATCTCCTACATTGTAAAGGTTTAGAGGCCTATATAAAGGACCTTAGGATTCGTGGGTGGATATCTCTAGACACCTTAGCTGCAATTTACATTGTAATTCAGCTTTTAAATTAAAACAGTTTTTAGTTTCTACTTATGAGAGAGTTGGATGAGACACAGCAGAAGACCACGCCAGAGCTTGTCCTCCAATGCTCATCTTCAATAATTCTGCTGTGTCTCATCTTCAATAATCTCTTCCGTATCTTTACTCTTATTGCTTTTACTTTATGAATTCAATTATGTTTGTTTCAATTTCAGTTATGCATGAGTAGTTCCTTAAACTACCATATTTATGCCTATGAGCTTTGCTACCTTGTTTCCATAAATTATAGATGGAATTGCTTGGCGGGCCACTATATCATCTTGTAATTCATTTGCATCAAGAGGTTGAGGTTAAGAAACAATCTTGTAGTCGTAATTCATGACACTCTAGGAATGCACATCACTTTTCTAGGCTAGTGTAGTGTCATTAAATTCTCTTTGTACTTCATGCATCATCTTAAACGGTAGGCGATAGACGTTCTAGAGTACACATCATGCATAGAACTTGGCAAGTAAGAGATGATAATATATGTGGAGTGGGCCAACCATCGGGACCTTTGCATGGGCACTTAATTCAGAAGTTGCATAGTAATTAGGTCAAGAAAATTTGGTTAAGGACTATAATTGGTTAGAGTCCTGGTTGCCTCCTAGGAGTGCTTTATTTAACTTCTGGGAAAGACATGCACAGCAGGTCAAGTGCTCTATGTCGGAATGGCATGCATGGCAGCGTCACCACGGACTAGGTTGCGAGACTCTCGCTGCAGAATTTTCGCTGCATCATGTGGAAAGAAATTAGAAACACAAAACAGAATCCAACTACGAGAACAGAATGTATCGGGAAAGGGATTGAGAAGTGAGTTTAATGACAGCATTTTCTATCCATTCTCAAATGTCCTCCTTTTAGAATGCTTGTGGTGAACCGGCTTAAGTATGCCCTTTACGCCCTAGAAGTCTTTCTTGGTCTTCGCCGTCGCCGTTTTCTTTTGAACTTGAAGAGGGGTACCACGTTGCGGGCTGCCATTACCTTCTGTTTGGTATTTGGAAGTGATATACATGGTGTGAATGCCATCACCTTCCAACGGGGTTCACTTTTTCTTAAAGGACTTTTTGGAAAGTTCTTCAAATGCGCTTGTAATGATCCCCAATCCGCAGGATAGACCAGAGGGTGGCCTTGGGATGAGTATGGAATGATGTTGAAGTGTTCGGGAAGTTGATCGCTGGCCCGTGGGATTTGCGTATGTTGCTTCAAAATCGGGTTTCGAGGACCTCACTGGGGGGGGGGGGGGGGGGGGGGGGGGGGGGGGGGTGCCATGTCCTCAGTTGGACTCATGTGGAATGCATATTGTCCCATTTGATTGTCATGTCTCTCATCCATGTGATTGTTTAGCTATCAGATTTCTTGAGTAATGGCTTCAGGAGATGGGACGTAGTCATCAAATGTTGGGAGTTCAGGAGATGGGACGTAGTCATCAAATGTTTGAGTGGTGTAGCATGCAGAATTAGGCTGATTTACCCACCCTGGGTTGCATGGATCTGAGTATTCTTGATAGTGGAATTCAGGCTGATTGCTCCACCCTTGATCTAATGAATTTGGGTATGGATCATTCCAAGCTACTGTCTCCATGTATGGATTGTTAGAAAATCCCGTATCCATGTATGAGTTGTTCATATGTAACCAAAAAGAAAGAAAATTTACAAACTGAGTTAGTGTACATTTTAAATTAAATCTAAATCGTTAGTATACAAAATTGAGTTAACTAAATATGAATTAACTGCACACCGTTGAGGGACAAGTCTCCGGCAACGGCGCCAAAAACTTGTTGGTAAAAATAAAGACCATAATATATATGAACTCTATTTCTAACAGTTATAAAATCCTTGCAAGTGTACAAATCGATGGATATAGTATAGCAGCATATCAAGAGTCGATCCCACAGAGACTATGTATCAACGTATTGTCCAATTAAGTATAGATGTAATTAACTCAAGATAAGACTCAAAATAATGAAGTAAAAGAATAAACTATACCTAGACCTAGACTCACACTAAGTAGATATGCAAAATACTAAAGACAACTCAAGACACTAATTACCTGTAACACAAGAAAGCACACAAGACTCTAAACAAAACACACACACAAGAGAGAGGACACACACAAGAGGGAGGGAGGACACACACAAGAGGGAGGGTGGGTTTGGGGGGTGGGGGAGGGGAGTGTGATTCTTCGAAATTCTGAATGAAATCAAATAACTTAAATTACAAGAAACACTTAAAACAAGAATTTAAAGAAGATGAAATTGATTGATGAAATAAAGCGAATTAATGCCGACTATCCACCACTAACCAATTAAGTTCCTAACACAATTTCCAAGATCCCATTATTACAAATTATCTGAATATGGTGCCCATGCAAAGGTCCGGTTAAAGCTCACTCCACACAATTCATTCTCTCTTACTTAGCATATCCTAGTCGTTTCCTCTGCTTAGAACGTCTATCAATCCTAGAGAAGGGTTAATAATCTAAGATGATGCATTAAGTGCGAAGAGAATTTAATGACACCACATACCCGTAGAAAAGGATTAGTAATCTAGGTTTTCATGAATTTAGATTACAAGTATACTTAAAGCCCTATACCGTTGATGCAAATAATCACAAGAAGAAGACCAGTATAACAAGCAATTATTCATCCATAGATCATGCAAATAAGCAGGTCCAACTCATAAACATAAACTAAGCTCATGACACACAGTAATATAAATTATATTCAAGATTCATAATAATGTAAATCAAGGACCAAAATCATATTAAGGAACTACATGGCTAGGGCTTCAAGCAGCCCTAATTCTAAAGAAAACTACTCACGCATTATATTGGAATAAATAAAAGAATTCATGATTACAAAGTAAAGGTTAAAGAGAAGAAGAGAAAACACTGAGATCAATGGTGAATCAAGGCGAAGCCAAGCAATCCCCAATATCTCTCTGCGTTGAACTCCTATTGAAAACGCGAGCAAAAACTCAAAACCCAAATAATAAATACTATGCGGAAAAACAAAAGCTGGAACCCTAGTTTGACATAGAAACTTAGATTAAATACCCCTAGGGCTTCCCCTAAAAGCTAGGACTTAAAACTGAATTACAAAGACCAAAAGAACCTTAATGAAACGCTAAAACAGGTTTCCTAGTTTGGCAGGGACACGGGCTAGGCCGCGGGCTTGTGATGCAAGAAAGGATCTTTCTTCTGCGGCAAGGCTAATTCCTGAAGGTTCTGAGACTTTCGTGGATAGAAAGGCCTGGCTGGCACCTTTCTTAGCTTTTCTTGACATGGCTAGCACAACCTTGGCTCCTAGGACCTCTTTATTGGACTTGTTGAGAATTCATCAGGTCATTGACCAATGCAGTTGGGATGAACCACTCATCCCACTTCCTTGTGATGTATCTAGAATAGTTTTGGGCTTTGTCCTGCTTAAAAGCGCGTAGAAAACATAGTGGCCCATTTTTGCTCAAATCAGGGCTCTCGGGAGCTCTTTTAGGACACAATATGTCATTGGCAGTTCTGGGTGAGACACTTGATTGCATTAGCTTAGATGGGTATTTAGAAGTGTACTTCTGGGTGGTGTCTCGCTTGGTTCCATCGAGTTCCCAATCATGTCCCATTTTGGCCATCCCGACCATGTCCAAGGACTTGTCTTCTAGCGGACCAAGTTCTACCGCTGGGCCTGGTCTCTGGCACTTCTGAGGAACACACCAGGAACCTGGAACTTGAGGCGTGTTAGGGGACACGATTGGGACTTGGCTGAGAGTTCTGAAGACGCGCCGTGGCTCGTCTGGGCTAGTCTTGGATTAGAGCGCAGATAAGGTGTCCTTGAGACATGTCAAGGACACGTCTTGGCATGCACCTTGGCTCATCAGGGGGTTGATCTGCAGGCCTCAAACATTGATTCAGGACCCGCATGGCTAGTTGACATGACCCTTCCTGAATTTCCCCTTGAAATCTGTGAAAGACCCTGCTCCAGTCTGACAACCTCTGACAACACAAGTTAATACCAGAAATACCCTTACTACCATAAATAAACCGTATGAGAATTTACCATAAACCCTGCAGAACCTCCTCTACACCTTGTTGTCCGTCATCCACCTGTCAGACGAAGGATGCAATAGTAGATAATAAAACTATCCCTGAGGACTTCCTAAGCAAGCAAAACATGTATACCATCGTCCTTCGAGGATGGTATTAAATATTGAAATGTCACACTCGTGCAAACCATCCATAACTCGTTAATCTGGGTCACCACCCACTGACCACGGTAACGAGTACTCACTCACAAATGCTTTGATCCCGACTAATCCCCTTGACAATCGTTGTCAACTTATCTCAGCCGACATAACCCTTGGTTATCCTATTCTAAAACATCCTATCATCCCCTAACTATAATCCTGAGTCGTGGCTCGATATCTGGGGCCGGCCAACACGGGGACAAGCCCTCCTAACCACCACCGATAATACCTCAAGCAATGGATTGAAATTGAGAGGTCTAACCAGGGGACCTACTCTTCACACATCCAATAATCCCTCAAGACATGTGGACGTCCCTCAACGAATACCTGATGGAAAATACCTCACATCACGTGCTGGAGGAAACATCTGCCAAGACCTATTGTTACTCTCTTTATCAGTCCGTTTGTTCCCGAACAATCCCTCATTTTCCATATAGGCTCTAACCCCTAAACCCTAGAAATACACACACGTGGTGATGCCTCCTCATAGTCTCGGCGCCTCATCCTACTACGGCCTCAGCGGAACCCACGCTACCTTTACTTGTGCCCACCCTGTCAGTAACCCAGCTGAAGCCATTATTTCGAGCCGTAGCTTGATATCTTGGCTGTAACCATCATCCTGAGTCTTACCTTGCTATCTCGGTCATAACCGCCATCCCGAGCTGTAGCTCGTACCTCATCAAGCCTATGATGGAATCCTCCATGACATAGCTCATACCATTCCGAGTGTATGAGGGAATCCTCCCTGACATACCTCAATGAGTAGATGAGGGAATTCTCCCTGACATAGCTCACACAATACTGAATGTATGAAGGAATCCTCCCTGACATACCCCTCACCGAGCATAGAAGGGAATTCTCCCTGACATAGCTTGTAACAACCCGGAATTTCAATTATTGGATTTACGTAAATTATTTATGTAAAATGACAATTTTACCCTTGGTCGGTAAAGGGCATGGAAGTCAAATTTTGTTTCGAGACACTTTTGGTGGTGTTTTGGATACCGTTGCGTAGGTCTCGAACTCACGAGTTCGTAGACAGGCGGCACACAGGAAACGGAGTTCGTGGACGAAAGTTACGGGTCTAGATTGATAGGGGTATTTTGGTAATTTTTGACTTGGGGGTATATATTTTTAACCCAAATCATTGTTACATCTTCAGATCATCATCTCATTCTCATCTTTCTCTCTGAACCACCCATTTGATCCCAAAACCATCGAACCCGTGTGCGACTTTCACACCTAAAACCCATAAATTCCAAGTTTGATTCAAGGCTCCAACTTCCAGTTTTGATCAACTAATCGTATTCTACTCCTTCCCACGATCACAACCGTACCAACCATCGAAGGAGAGGACCACGGGGGAAGCCGAACCGAGTGTAGGAAGTTTCAGATCTTCCGATCGATTTTCTGGCTAGCACAGGTACGTGTTTGTGGTTTTGAGATCATATTTGGATTCCTGGTTTCGAGTAGATAGATTTAGACATAAAATTTGTGAAAAACGGTTGAGTTTTGAGGAAGTTAGGAAAGCTTGAAGTTTCGGCCGGAAATGGAGGATTCCGGCGGAAACCAGACGGCGGCGCCGGCAGCCGGTCGTCTTCTCCGGCGAGTCGCCGGTGATCGGTCGGGTCGAGTAAACCAGTCGGGTCGGGTGACCGATCGGGTCGAGTGAACCGATCGGGTCGAGTGAACTGGTCGGGTGGAGTGAACCGGTCGGGTCGAGTTGGACCGAGTCAGGCCGAGTTGGACCGGGTTGGACCGGTCCAGGCGCGTGGGTACTGTAGCAGGGGCGTGACCGACGCGTGAGGGCGCGTGGCGGCGCGTGGGCGCGTGTTCCGACCTTCCGTCGGTGCGTGGCGGCGCGTGGGCCGAGTCTGAGGTCACGGTGGCGCGTGACAGGTAGTTTTTGACGTTTCGGACCTGTTGGCGCAGGTTTTGAGTCGATCGGACGTCGTTTAGGGGTTGTTTTGGGCTTTTTAAAGTTGCTGCGTTTTCTAGGCCAGCATAGTTAGACTCCCGGGGTTTAGGGGGTTTATAATTAAGGTTCTTATTATTAGCTGGTAATCCCGATTATTAATTTGGACAGGCGATACTGCTCCAGGAACTTCCGGGGAGCGTACAGTTCGGGATTGAGCTTGCTTCAACAGGTTTGTGAGTGGACTTTTGGTTTATAAACTATAATGCATGCATAAATGTATCTTTGATTTTAATACTGTTATGTATGGGTGCAATGAATTTCTGGATTTTAGAAATGATGCTGGACACATGTTTTCCAATATTTCAGTGAAAGTGTGTTTTGAGAAATGGCCTGGTTTTTGTACTTGATTTTGATATCGTTTTGAAGTGGTAACTATTTAAGTATGTGATTTGGGTTGAGACCCGTAATTATGATTTTATTGATTTTTGGCCATAAAAATGATATTGCAAAGAATTTGGCTTAGGCCGAGAAACAAATATTTCAAAGTATGGATTTGGTTCACTGGTTCCCGTTCCGATGGTTACTGTTGCTCTGATCGGTGTTGAGGGGTCTTGCTCCGCTGGTTGTTGAGGGTTCGGACCTTGGTGTTGAGGGGCCTTGCTCCGCCAGGTCGCGAAGCTGTCTATGCATAGTACAGATTGTACATATTGTACAGAGAATTGTTGTACAGATTTTAACACATCTCAAGGGATACCCTGGTGTGTTGTTGTGGATATGTCGGGAACAGTGAATTTGAGATATTATGCGTCCAGATGGAATTAAATGAATTTGAGATATTATGTGTCCAGATTGATTTAAATGATTTTAAACTCTTTTGAAGAGAGTTTTCAAACCAAACTTTGGATCACGAGGTATTTTCATTATACATATTTTATGTGAGTCCAACTAAGTGGTTTTAAAGAGAAATGGAAATTTTGGTGATTTACATATGATGTGTTTATATTATAAATTGTTTTATGTTATGCATGCATGATTTTATAAATGGAGGGGAAGAAAGTTATTTTCTCGAAAAGGAATTTATAAATGATTATTTTTGTCCACTCACAACTTTTGTGTTTAAACCCCCTTCAGGCAGTTGAGTAGAGTTGACGCGAACACTGATCTCGAGGCAGAGGCATTAGTACTTCGACTGCGCTGTGTAGTTATATTTGAGTAGGATATCTAAATTTTACTCTTGATCCTACTTAGACGCTCTGATATTATATTGTATTTGATTGGTCATTAATTACGGGAATTATTGAGTGCTTGAATCCCTTGTCTGACAAGTGGAAGTATTTATTGTTATTATATTTTGTAAGGATTGAAGGGTATTTTGGGAACCTTTTCTTAGGTAGTCAGACGAGATCAGGGTTCTTCCCGGGTTTCGAGGGGAAATTCGGGACAGGTCCTGACAATTGGTATCAGAGCACTAGGTTAAATTCCTGTAGACTGTACACTACATGTACAATTATTTTGGTATTGCTGAGTTATAGTTTTTTCAGCGTAATGCCTCCGAGACGCGAGTTCCGTCAACAGTCGGAAAATATTGGGGATACACCTGAACCTGCAGTGGAGCCTGATATGAGGCAAACACTGGAACAATTGGGTCATACGTTGACTTTTGTACTTCAGAGTAGGACTGCTACTGGAGGTTCAGACATTGAGAGAGCCCAGAGATTAGGGGCTACAATATTTATGGGCGACTCTAGCCCTGATGATGCAATAGAGTGGATTACTCGTTTAGAGCGAGTGTTCTCGGTTATGAGATGTCCTCAGGGGGACAGGGTGCTGTTAGCCACTTTTCTGCTGGGTGGTTCTGCTTATCATTGGTGGAACGCATTAGAGGTATCAGGTTGGGAAGTCAGTATAATTACCTGGGCGACCTTTCGGGAGAAGTTCCTTGAGCAATTTTATCCTTGCTAGTACCGAGATGCCAGGGAGGCTGAGTTCTTGCACCTACAGCAGGGAGATATGACAGTGGCTCAGTATGAGTAGAAATTCATAGAGTTGGCTCATTTTGCACCATCTCTAGTGGCAACCGAGAGGGACAGACGCCGCAGATTTGAAAATGGGTTGAGGGGCGAACTTCGGTCAGTGGTAACGGCTGCAGCCCATACTTCATTGAGAGAAGCGTCTGGCGCTGCAGCTCGTGTAGAGTTGAGCATGGGTGTGCCAGTCCAGCAGTAGTTTAGGGGTTCCAGGCGACACCGGGATCGCTGGGATATTGGAGCCTCTAGTCAGGGACCGTCCAAGAGAGGCAGTTTCAGCTCTGGATCTACTGGGGGTGAGGGATCCGGATCAGGCAGTGGCGGAGCCAGACAGGCACCCCAGTCATCCACCCGTTCTAGTGGTGCTTCAGTGCAGTCAACTAGAAGACTGAGTGGCAGCTCCGGTGGCACTGGATGTTACTTCTGTGGTGAGATTGGTCACATAAGGAAATTTTGCCCACATCTTCATCCGGGCAGTAGTTCCTGGGGGCGGGGTGCTACTGAACAGAGGACATTTCAGACGCCCGATTTTGCAGTTGGAAGTCAGAGTCAATCCAGTGGGGCCAACCGGGCCAATTGGACAAACATGGCCCGTGGGTCCAACAGGGCCAGAGGCAGACAGTGGGGTCGTGGTCGATCTTTGGATACACAAGCCCGAGTGTTTGCTATGTCGCAACAGGAGGTCCGAGCAGCACCAGATGTGGTCATGGGTACGTTATCTATTTTTAACCGTGATGCTTATGTTTTAATAGATCCTGGGGCGACTCATTCTTTCATTTCTCGGGATTTTACATTGTTTGCTGATAGAGAATTGTCTCCGATTGGTTGGGACATGGGTATTTGTACTCCTACTGGGAATATGTTAGTGGCGAATCTCGTGATTCGTAGTTGTCCAGTGTTAGTGGATGGTCATGCATTAGAGGCAGATTTAATCCCCTTAGATATTTTTGATTTTGATGTGATTCTGGGGATGGATTGGTTGACTATGCACCATGCCTCTATTGATTGTTATGACAAGAGAGTGGATTTCCGGAGTCCAGGTTTACCTGAACTTACATTCAGGGGAGATCGTAGGGTACTACCCTGTGGAGTGATATCAGCTTTGACCACTGAGAAATTGCTGAGGAAAGGTTGTGAGGGTTATTTGGCTCATGTGTTTGATTCTCGGGATACTCTGATGAGAGTGGAGGATATTCCAGTGGTGAGTGAGTTCTCTGATGTGTTTCCAGATGATCTTCCGGGATTGCCACCTCACCGGGAGATTGAGTTCACCATAGAGCTTTTACCAGGTACTCAACCTATCTCACAGGCACCGTATAGAATGGCACCGGCAGAATTGCGAGAGTTGAAGACTCAGTTGCAGGATTTGGTGAATATGGGATTTATTCGCCCAAGTGTTTCACCTTGGGGTACACCAGTGTTATTTGTGAGGAAAAAGGATGGTGGTTTGAGGTTATGTATCGACTATCGGAAGCTAAACAGAGCGACGGTGCGGAATAGTTTCCTTTGCCAAGGATAGATGATTTGTTTGATCAACTTAAGGGGCAAGATATTTTTCGAAAATTGACCTTCGATCCGGGTACCATCAACTGAGGATCAGAGAAGGGGATGTTCAGAAAACAGCTTTCAGGACTCGTTATGGTCATTATGAGTTCCTGGTGATGCCTTTCGGGTTGACCAATGCCCCAGCAGTATTTATGGATTTGATGAACAGGGTGTTTCAAAAGTATTTGGATCGGTTTGTGATTGTGTTCATCGATGACATCTTGTTGTATTCGAGGAGTGCTAAGGCACATGAGAAACTGTCAGGACCCGTCCCGAATTTCCCCTCGAAACCCGGGAAGAACCCTGATCCCGTCTGACAACCTAAGGAAAGGTTCCCAAATACCCTTCAATCCTTAGTATAATATAATAACAATAAATAATTTCTCTTGTCAGACAAGGGATTTAAGCACTTAAAATTCCCGTAAGTAAATACCAACCAAATACAAGAATATCAGAGCGTCTAAGTAGGATCAATGTACAGATTAGATATCCTACTCAAGTACAACTACACAGCGTAGCGGAAGTGCTAATGCCTCTGCCTCGAGATACTGTCCTCGTCAACTCTACGGCCTGAAGGGGGTTTAAACACAAAAGTTGTGAGTGGACAAAAATAATCGTTTATAAAACGCTTTCCAAGGAATATTACCTTTTTCCCCCTCCATTTATAAAACCATGCATGCATCACATAAACAATTCATGTTATAAAAACATCATCTTTAAATCACCGGCATTTTCATGTTCAAAATCATTTATTTCCACCTAGACACATAACATCTCAAATCCACTGTCATCGACACATCCACTAGCCACCAGGGTATCCCTTGGGGTGTGCTAGTACTGTATCACAACTCTCTGTACTATGCTATCACATCAGTCGGCCTATCTCTCGACTATCATATCATATCAGTTGGCATATCTCGACTATCATATCATATCAGTCGGCATATCTCGACTATCATATCATATCAGTCGGCATATCTCGACTATCATATCATATCAGTCGGCATATCTCGACTATCATATCATATCAGTCGGCATATCTCGACTATCATATCATATCAGTCGGCATATCTCGACTATCATACTTTAACTGAAATAGTGGAAAACATATGTCTAGAAATCATTTCTAACATTCAGAAATTCAATGCCACAATACATAACCGTATTTAACAAAGATATTTTGATGCATGCAATTCAGTTTATAAAACAAAGTCCACTCACAAACCTGTTCAAGCTAGCTCAATCCCGTCTCGCTCGTTCCTCTGAGGTTCCCGGAACGATATCGCCTGTCAAAAACAATAATCGGGATTACCGGCTAGTAATAAGACTCGTATATAACAACTTCCTAAACCTCGGGAAGTCTACACATGCTGTTCCTAAAATCACAGCAACTTCGGACACTTAAAACGACCTCTAAACGATGTCCGATCAACCTGAAACCTGTACCAACAGATTTAGAACGTCCGAAACTAGTTACCACCCGCCGCCGTGACGTCAGCCTCGACCCCACGCGCCGCCGGAAGGTCAGAATACGCGGCCACGCGCCGTCACGCTCCCTCACGCGCCGGTCACGCGCCTGCTACAGGAACCACGCGCCTGAACCGGTTCAACTCGGTTCGGCTCAACCTGACCCGGTCCAACTCGACCCGACCGGTTCACTCAACTCGACCGGTTCAACTCGACCCGACCGGTCACCGATGACTCGCCGGAGAAGACAACCGGACGCCGTCACCGTCGCCGGAGGCTGGCCGGAGAAGATGACCGGACCGCCACCTCCGCCGCCGTCTGGTTCGCCGGAATCTGCCATTTCCGACCGAAATTCCAAGCTTTATAACTTCCTCAAAACTCAACCGTTTTACACAAATTTTACGTCTAAATCTATCTACTCAAACCCAGGAATCCAAATATAACCTCAAAACATCAAACATGTACCTGTATAAGCCGGAAAATCGATCCAAAGATCCGAAACTTCCTTTACTCGGCTCGGCTTCCACCGTGGTCCTCTCCTTCGATGGTTGGTACGGTTGTGATCGTGGGAAAGAGTAGAATACGATTAGTTGATCCAAATGGGAAGTTAAAGCCTTGAATCCAACGTTGACTTTATGGTTTTCTCTTGGTTTTTCTTCGGTTTCGGTTCAAAGTATTTCAGTGTGTTTGTGTTGTTTGTTACCGAGAGAGTGAGTGAGTGAAGATAAGGAGATAAAGATGAAATGATGATGTAAAATAATTGAGGTTAAAATATCTCCCCTCCATGGCAAATTACCAAAATGCCCTTACACATCTAGACCCACAACTTCCGTATACGAACTCCGTTTCCTGCGTGCCGCCTGTCTACGAACTCGTGAGTTCGAGACCTACGCAACGGTACCCGAAACAACACCAAAAGTGTCTCGAAACAAAACTTGATTTCCAAGCCCTTTACCGACCAAGGGTAAAATCGTCATTTAATAAAAATAATTGCATAAAATCAATTATGAAAAGTCCGGGTTGTTACAATATATCCCCCTTAAGAAATTTCGTCCCCGAAATTCATTCCTAATCATGAAATAAATGAGGATACTGTGCCCGCATTAGTTCCTCAGTTTCCCACGTGGCTTCCTCCACGTTATGATTCCTCCACAACACTTTAACTAGAGGAATAGTCTTTCTGCGAAGTACCTTTTCCTTCCAATCCAGAATTTGCACTGGTTGCTCCTCAAATGTCAGATCGTCTTTCAGCTCAAGTGGTTGCTCTTCCAACACATGAGACTCATCAAACAGATATTTCCGGAGTAAAGATACATGAAAGACATCATGAACTCTGGATAATTCCGAGGGTAAGGAAATACGATATGCCACTGGTCCTATCCTCTCCAAAATCTCATATGGACCAATGTAGCGAGGACTCAGTTTTCCCCGTCTACCAAAACGTACCACTCCTTTCCACGGAGATAGTTTCAAGAACACCCAATCACCAACCTCAAACTCAAGGTCTCTGGTTCTGCGGTCTGCATAGCTCTTCTGGCGATCCTGAGCTATCTTCAACCTTTCTCTGATGATTCTAATCTTTTCCTCAGTCAAATCCACCAACTCGGGTGTTAACAGTCTTCTTTCACCTATTTCACTCCAACACAAAGGTGTTCTGCACTGCCTCCCATACAATGCCTCGAAAGGTGACATCCCGATGCTTGACTGGTAACTGTTATTATATGCGAATTCCATTAGAGACAAGTGTGAATCCCAGTTCCCTTTAAACTGTAGTACACAAGCCCTCATTATATCCTCCAAAACCTGGATTGTTCTCTCAGATTGACCATCCGTCTGAGGATGAAAGGCTGTACTGAAATGCAATGTGGTGCCAAAAACTTTCTGCAAACTCCGCCAAAACCTGGACGTAAATCTAGGATCCCTGTCCGAAACAATAGACTCTGGAGTTCCATGCAGCCGTATGATCTCATCCACGAACAATTTGGCATACCGACTCATCCGAAAATCTTTTCGCACTGGCAAGAAATGTGCAGACTTCGTAAGTCTATCCACAATTACCCATATCCCATCATGTCCTTTCCGTGTCCTTGGAAGTTTATACACAAAGTCCATCGTAATGTGATCCCACTTCCATTCCGGAATAGGTAATGGTTGCAGTGTCCCATAGGGTTTCTGCCTCTCCGCTTTCACTTGCTAACATGTCAAACATCTACTCACAAACTCAGCAATTTCTCTTTTCATCCCAGTCCACCAATAGTGTTTCCTTAGGGTATGATACATCTTGGTACCTCCTGGATGCATAACGTAAGCCGAACTATGAGCCTCATTAAGAATTTCCCTCTTTAGCTCCAGCTCATTCGGTACGCACAACCGTCCATCCTTAACCAATGCTCCATCATCCCTAACCGCATAGTCCTGCCTGTTTCCAGCCTCTAACTCCATCCTGATAATGCACAATGTAGGATCCTGGAGTTGAGCCTCAATAATCCGATCAATCAGAACAGGCCTCACATGGAAACTAGCCAACAAAGCCCCCTGGCTATCCATGTCCAGTACAATCCCTGCTCTACGGAACTCTACCAGCAACGGTAAGTAGACTGTATGCAAATGGGCCAAAGATCCCATAGATTTCCTGCTCAAGGCATCAGCCACAACATTGGCTTTTCCTGGGTGGTACTCAATAGTACAATCATAATCCTTTATCAGCTCAAGCCACCTTCTCTGCCTCAAATTCAGGTCCTTCTGGGTGAACAAGTACTTTAAACTCTGATGGTCGGTGAAGATCCGACACGTCTCCCCATACAAATAATGTCTCCATATTTTTAGTGCATGCACTACTGCAGCCAACTCCAAATCATGTGTGGGGTAATTCCTCTCATGGGTTTTAAGTTGTCTGGAAGCATACGCTATCACTTTCCCATGCTGCATCAGCACACAGCCAATACCCCGCAATGATGCATCACTAAATACCTCAAAACCCCCGTTACCATCTGGAAGGGTTAATACTGGAGCAGAAGTCAATCTTCTCTTTAGCTCCTGGAAGCTCTGCTCACAATCAGCATCCCAATCAAATTTGACTCATTTCTTAGTCAACCGAGTCAATGGGCCTGCTATCGTAGAAAATCCTTCTACGAACCGCCGATAATATCCTGCCAAACCCAGAAAACTCCTCATCTCTGTCACTGTCCTCGGTTGCTCCCAGTTTGCCACTGCCTCCACTTTTTGGAGATCTACGCTGATACCGTCAGCCGAAATCACATGACCCAAGAATCCAACTTCGGTCAACCAAAACTGGCATTTACTGAACTTGGCAAACAAATGCTTTTTCCTAAGCATATTCAGCACCAACCTCAAGTGCTTCTCATGTGCCTTGGCACTCCTTGAATACACCAAGATATCGTCGATGAACACAATTACAAATCGATCCAAATACTTTTGGAACACTCTGTTCATCAAATCCATAAACGCTGCCGGGGCATTAGTCAACCCGAAGGGCATCACCAGGAACTCATAATGACCATACCGAGTCCTGAAAGCTGTTGTCTGAACATCCTCTTCCCGGATTCTCAACTGATGGTACCCGGATCGAAGGTCAATTTTTGAAAAATACTTTGCCCCTTTCAGTTGATCAAATAAATCGTCGATCCTTGGCAAAGGATACTTATTTCGCACCGTCACTTTATTTAACTGCCGGTAGTCGATACACAATCTCAGACCACCATCCTTTTTCCTCACAAATAATACCGGTGCACCCCATGGTGAAACACTTGGGCGAATAAATCCCATATTCACCAAGTCCTGCAATTGAGTCTTTAACTCTCGCAATTCTGCCGGTGCCATCCTGTACGGTGCCTGTGAGATAGGTTGAGTACCTGGCAAAAGCTCGATTGTGAACTCAATCTCACGGTGTGGTGGTAATCCTGGAAGATCATCTGGAAACACATCCGAGAATTCACTCACCACAGGAATATCCTCCACTCTCATCGAAGTATTCCGAGCATCTATCACATGAGCCAAGTAACCCTCACAACCTTTTCTCAACAATCTCTCAGCTGTTAACGCTGATATCACTCCATAGGGTAATACCCTACGATCTCCCCGAAATGTAAGTTCAGGAAATCCTGGACTCCGAAAAACTACTGTCTTATTATAACAGTCTATGGAGGCATGGTGCATGGACAACCAATCCATCCCCAAAATCACATCAAACTCAAAGATATCTAAGGGGATTAAATCTACCTCCAAACCATGGCCTTCAACCATCACCGGACAACTGCGAATCACTAGGTTCGCCACTAACATATCTCCGGTAGGAGTACTAATACCCATGTCCCAACCAATTGGAGACAATTCTCTATCCGCAAACAATGCAAAACCCCGAGAAATAAAAGAATGAGTTGCTCCCGGATCTAATAACACACAAGCATTGCGGTTAAAAATAGATAACGTACCCGTGACCACATCCGGTGCTACTCGAGCTTCCTGTTGCGTCATGGCAAACACTCGAGCTGGTGTACCTGAAGATCGACCACGATCCCCATACCTGCCTCTAGCACTGCTGGTCCCACTAGCTCTACCAGCCCCACCGAAATAGGTCTGCCTCTCAGCTGCAGTATCATACATCTGTCCTGCACTCGGGCTAGGATCAGTCGCACCACGACTAAAGGAACTACTGCCCGGACGTCGTTCTGGACATAATCTCTTGATGTGACCAGGCTCCCCACAGAAATAACAACCGGCATCACTGAAGCCACTAGATCTGCCACCCTGTCTCCTGTTGAACTGCACTGAGGCACCCCGAGACTGTGCAAAAGATTGTCGTGTCTGACCAGCTCCGCCACTGCCTGTACTAGATCTCCCAGAAGATCCAGAACTATGACTGCCTCTTTTTGATGGTCCCTGACTAGAGGATCCGGCAGTCCAGTGATCTCGACGTCTCCTGTTCCCACTGTACTGCTGTGGCATTGGGAAACCCAAACTCAACTCTACTCGAGCTGCAGCATCAGCCAAAGTCCTCAACGAAGTGTGGTCCATAGACATAACTGCTGACCGAATCTCACTCCGCAGTCCACTCTCAAATCTGTGGCACTTGTCTGACTCGGTCGCTACCAACGTCGGTGCAAAGCGACTCAGTGCTATGAATCTTTGTTCATACTGGGCCACCGTCATGTCTCCTTGCTGTAAATGCAAGAACTCGGCCTCCTTAACACTCCGGTGTGAGCGAGGGTAAAATTGCTCCAAGAAACGTTCCCGGAAAGTCTGCCAAGTAAGCGTATGGACATTCCAGCCTGACACCTCCAATGAGTGCCACCAGTGGTAAGCAGAACCACCTAGTAAAAATGTGGCCAGTAGAACTCTCTCCTCTAGAGGACACCTCATAATCATAAACACCCGCTCCATGCGAGTAATCCACTCCTCAGCTTCCTCTGGGCTAGAGTCACCCATGAATATCGTCGCCCCCAGTCTCTGGGCTCTCTCAATATCAGAGACTTCATGAGAAGCTCTATCCTAGAGTACATAAGCTAACGTCTGACCCAGCTGTTCCAGTGTCTGCCTCAAATCAGGATCCACTGCAGGTTCATGGTCATCTCCACCATTCCCTGACCGTTGACGGAACTCTCGTCTCGGAGGCATTATACGCTGAAAAGAAGTTGTAAACCATTAATACCACAATTTCACCTGTACACTAGATGTACGGTCTACAGGAATTTAACCTAGTGCTCTGATACCAATTGTCAGGACCCGTCCCGAATTTCCCCTCGAAACCCGGGAAGAACCCTGATCCCGTCTGACAACCTAAGGAAAGGTTCCCAAATACCCTTCAATCCTTAGTATAATATAATAACAATAAATAATTTCTCTTGTCAGACAAGGGATTTAAGCACTTAAAATTCCCGTAAGTAAATACCAACCAAATACAAGAATATCAGAGCATCTAAGTAGGATCAATGTACAAATTAGATATCCTACTCAAGTACAACTACACAGCGTAGCGGAAGTGCTAATGCCTCTGCCTCGAGATACTGTCCTCGTCAACTCTACGGCCTGAAGGGGGTTTAAACACAAAAGTTGTGAGTGGACAAAAATAATCGTTTATAAAACGCTTTCCAAGGAATATTACCTTTTTCCCCCTCCATTTATAAAACCATGCATGCATCACATAAACAATTCATGTTATAAAAACATCATCTTTAAATCACCGGCATTTTCATGTTCAAAATCATTTATTTCCACCTAGACACATAACATCTCAAATCCACTGTCATCGACACATCCACTAGCCACCAGGGTATCCCTTGGGGTGTGCTAGTACTGTATCACAACTCTCTGTACTATGCTATCACATCAGTCGGCCTATCTCTCGACTAGCATATCATATCAGTCGGCATATCTCGACTATCATATCATATCAGTCGGCATATCTCGACTATCATATCATCTCAGTCGGCATATCTCGACTATCATATCATATCAGTCGGCATATCTCGACTATCATATCATATCAGTCGGCATATCTCGACTATCATATCATATCAGTCGGCATATCTCGACTATCATATCATATCAGTCGGCATATCTCGACTATCATATCATATCAGTCGGCATATCTCGACTATCATACTTTAACTGAAATAGTGGAAAACATATGTCTAGAAATCATTTCTAACATTCAGAAATTCAATGCCACAATACATAACCGTATTTAACAAAGATATTTTGATGCATGCAATTCAGTTTATAAAACAAAGTCCACTCACAAACCTGTTCAAGCTAGCTCAATCCCGTCTCGCTCATTCCTCTGAGGTTCCCGGAATGATATCGCCTGTCAAAAACAACAATCGGGATTACCGGCTAGTAATAAGACTCGTATATAACAACTTCCTAAACCTCGGGAAGTCTACACATGCTGTTCCTAAAATCACAGCAACTTCGGACACTTAAAACGACCTCTAAACGATGTCCGATCAACCTGAAACCTGTACCAACAGATTCAGAACGTCCGAAACTAGTTACCACGCACCGCCGTGACGTCAGCCTCGACCCCATGCGCCGCCACGCGCCGCCGGAAGGTCGGAATACGCGGCCACGCGCCGTCACGCTCCCTCACGCGCCGGTCACGCGCCTGCTACAGGAACCACGCGCCTGAACCGGTTCAACTCGGTTCAGCTCAACCTGACCCAGTCCAACTCGACCCGACCGGTTCACTCAACTCGACCGGTTCAACTCGACCCGACCGGTCACCGATGACTCGCCGGAGAAGACAACCGGACGCCGTCACCGTCGCCGGAGGCTGGCCGGAGAAGATGACCGGACCGCCACCTCCGCCGCCGTCTGGTTCGCCGGAATCCGCCATTTCCGACCGAAATTCCAAGCTTTATAACTTCCTCAAAACTCAACCGTTTTACACAAATTTTACGTCTAAATCTATCTACTCAAACCCAGGAATCCAAATATAACCTCAAAACATCAAACATGTACCTGTATAAGTCGGAAAATCGATCCAAAGATCCGAAACTTCCTTTACTCGGCTCGGCTTCCACCGTGGTCCTCTCCTTCGATGGTTGGTACGGTTGTGATCGTGGGAAAGAGTAGAATACGATTAGTTGATCCAAATGGGAAGTTAAAGCCTTGAATCCGACGTTGACTTTATGGTTTTCTCTTGGTTTTTCTTCGGTTTCGGTTCAAAGTATTTCAGTGTGTTTGTGTTGTTTGTTACTGAGAGAGTGAGTGAGTGAAGATAAGGAGATAAAGATGAAATGATGATAAAAATAATTGAGGTTAAAATATCTCCCCTCCATGGAAAATTACCAAAATGCCCTTACACATCTAGACCCACAACTTCCGTATACGAACTCCGTTTCCTGCGTGCCGCCTGTCTACGAACTCGTGAGTACGAGACCTACGCAACGGTACCCGAAACAACACCAAAAGTGTCTCGAAACAAAACTTGTTTTCCAAGCCCTTTACCGACCAAGGGTAAAATCGTCATTTAATAAAAATAATTGCATAAAATCAATTATGAAAAGTCCGGGTTGTTACAGAAACACTTAAGGTTGGTGCTGAATATGCTTAGGAAAAAGCATTTGTTTGCCAAGTTTAGTAAATGCCAGTTTTGGTTGACCGAAGTTGGATTCTTAGGTCATGTGATTTCGGCTGAGGGTATCAGCGTAGATCCCCAAAAGGTTGAGGCAGTGGCAAACTGGGAGCAACCGAGGACAGTGACAGAGGTGAGTTTTCTGGGTTTGGCAGGATATTATCGACGGTTTGTAGAAGGATTTTCTACGATAGCAGGGCCGTTGACTCGGTTGACTAGGAAAGGAGTCAAGTTTGACTGGGGAGCTGATTATAAATAGGGATTTTAGGAGCTGAAGAGGAGGTTGACTTCTGCTCCAGTATTGACCCTTCCTGATGATACTGGGGGATTCGAGGTGTATAGTGATGCCTTATTGCGGGGTATAGGCTGCGTGTTGATGCAGCATGGGAAGGTGATAGCGTATGCTTCTAGACAACTTAAACCCCATGAGTTGAATTACCCCACACATGATTTGGAGTTAGCTGCAGTGGTGCATGCATTGAAAATCTGGCGACATTATTTGTACGGGGAGACGTGTCGGATCTTCACTGACCATAAGAGTTTAAAGTACTTGTTCACCCAAAAGGACCTGAATCTGAGGCAAAGAAGATGGCTTGAGCTAATAAAGGATTATGATTGTACTATAGAGTACCATCCAGGGAAAGCCAATGTTGTGGCGGATGCATTGAGCAGTAAATCCATGGGTTCTTTGGCCCATTTGCATACAGTCTACCTACCGTTACTGGTAGAGTTCCGTATAGCAGGGATAGTACTAGACATGGATAGCCAGGGGGCTTTATTGGCTAGTTTCCATGTGAGGCCTGTTCTGATTGATCGGATTATTGAGGCTCAACTCCAGGATCCTACATTGTGCATTATCAGGATGGAGTTGGAGGCTGGAAACAGGCAGGACTATGCGCTTAGGGATGATGGAGCCTTGCTTAGGGATGGCCGGTTATGCGTACCAAACGAGCTGGAACTAAAAAGGGAAATTCTTGATGAGGCTCATAGTTCGGCTTATGCTATGCATCCAGGAGGTACCAAGATGTATCATACCCTAAGGAAATACTATTGGTGGACTGGGATGAAAAGGGAAATTACTGAGTTTGTGAGTAGATGCCTGACGTGTCAGCAAGTGAAAGCAGAGTGGCAGAAACCATATGGGGCACTTCAACCATTACCTATTCCGGAATGGAAGTGGGATCACATTACGATGGATTTTGTGTATAAACTTCCAAGGACACAGAAGGGACATGATGGGATATGGGTAATTGTTGATACACTCACGAAGTCTGCACATTTCTTGCCAGTGCAGGAAGATTTTCGGATGAGTCGGTATGCCAAATTGTTCATTGATGAGATCATACGACTACATGGGACTCCAGAGTCAATTGTTTTGGACAAGGATCCTAGATTTACCTCCAGGTTTTGGCGGAGTTTGCAGAAAGCTTTTGGCACTACCTTGCATTTTAGTACAGCTTTTCATCCTCAGACGGATGGTCAGTTTGAGAGGACAATCCAGGTTTTGGAGGATATGATGAGAGCTTGTGTACTACAATTTAAGGGGAACTGGGATTCACACATGGCTCTGATGGAATTTGCTTATAATAATAGTTATCAGTCGAGTATTGGGATGTCTCCTTTCGAGGAACTGTATGGGAGGCAGTGCAGGACACCGTTATGCTGGAACGAAGTGGGTGAAAGGAAACTGTTAACACCAGAGTTGGTTGATACGATTGAGGAAAAGATAAGGATCATCAGAGAAAGGTTGAAGACAGCTCAGGATCGCCAGAAGAGTTATGCAGACCGTAGAACCAGAGACCTTGAGTTTGAGGTAGGTGATTGGGAGTTCTTGAAACTATCTCCTTGGAAGGGAGTGGTACGTTTTGGTAGACGAGGAAAACTGAGTCCTCGCTACATTGGTCTGTATGAGATTTTGGAGAGGATAGGACCAGTGGCATATCGTCTTGCTTTACCATCGGAATTATCCTGAGTTCATAATGTTTTTCATGTATCTTTGCTCCGGAAATATCTGTTTGATGAATCTCACGTATTGGGAGAGCAACCACTTGAGCTGAAGGATGATTTGACCTTTGAGGAGCAACCGGTGCAAATTTTGGATTGGAAAGAGAAGGTATTGCGCAGAAAGAGTATTCCTTTAGTTAAAGTGTTATGGAGGAATCATAACGTGGAGGAAGCCACGTGGGAAACCGAGGAACTAATGCGGGCGCAGTATCCTTATGTAAAATGACAATTTTACCCTTGGTCGGTAAAGGGAATGGAAGTCAAATTTTGTTTCGAGACACTTTTGGTGGTGTTTTCGATACCGTTGCGTAGGTCTCGAACTCACGAGTTCGTAGACAGGCGGCACACAGGAAACGGAGTTCGTGGACGAAAGTTACGGGTCTAGATTGATAGGGGTATTTTGGTAATTTTTGACTTAGGGTAGATATTTTTAACCCAAATAATTGTTACATCTTCAGATCATCATCTCATTCTCATCTTTCTCTCTGAACCACCCATTTTATCCCAAAATCATCGAACCCGTGTGCGACTTTCACACCTAAAACCCATAAATTCCAAGTTTGATTCAAGGCTCCAACTTCCAGTTTTGATCAACTAATCATATTCTACTCCTTCCCACGATCACAACCGTACCAACCATCGAAGGAGAGGACCACGGGGGAAGCCGAACCGAGGGTATGAAGTTTCGGATCTTCCGATCGATTTTCTGGCTAGCACTGGTACGTGTTTGTGGTTTTGAGGTCATATTTGTGAAAAATGGTTGAATTTTGAGGAAGTTAGGAAAGCTTGAAGTTTCGGCCGGAAATGGAGGATTCCGGCGGAAACCAGACGGCGGCGCCTGCAGCCGGTCGTCTTCTCCAGCGAGTCGCCGGTGACCGGTTGGGTCGAGTAAACCGGTCGAGTCGGATGACCGGTCGGGTCGAGTGAATCGGTCGGGTCGAGTGAATCGGTCGGGTCGAGTGAATCGGTCAGGTCGAGTTGGACCGGGTTAGGCCGAGTTGGACCGGGTTGGACCGGTCCAGGCGCGTGGGTACTGTAGCAGGCGCGTGACCGACGCGTGAGGGCACGTGGCGGCGCGTGGGCGCGTGTTCCGACCTTCCGTCGGTGCGTGGCGGCGCGTGGGCCGAGTCTGAGGTCACGGTGGCGCGTGACAGGTAGTTTTTGACGTTTCGGACCTGTTGGCGCAGTTTTGGAGCCAATCGGACGTCGTTTAGGGGTTGTTTTGGGCTTTTTAAAGTTGCTGCGTCTTCTAGGCCAGCATAGTTAGACTCCCGGGGTTTAGGGGGTTTATAATTAAGGTTCTTATTATTAGCTGGTAATCCCGATTATTAATTTGGACAAGCGATACTGCTCCAGGAACTTCAGGGGAGTGTACAGTTCGGGATTGAGCTTGCTTCAACAGGTTTGTGAGTGGACTTTTGGTTTATAAACTATAATGCATGCATAAATGTATTTTTTATTTTAATACTGTTATGTATGGGTGCAATGAATTTCTGGATTTTAGAAATGATGCTGGACACATGTTTTCCAATATTTTAGTGAAAGTATGTTTTGAGAAATGGCCTGGTTTTTGTACTTGATTTTGATATCGTTTTGAAGTGGTAACTATTTGAGTATGTGATTTGGGTTGAGACCCGTAATTATGATTTTATTGATTTTTGGCCATAAAAATGATATTGCAAAGAATTTGGCTTAGGCCGAGAAACAAATATTTCAAAGTATGGATTTGGTTCACTGGTTCCCGTCCCGATGGTTACTGTTGCTCTGATCGGTGTTGAGGGGTCTTGCTCCGCTGGTTGTTGAGGGTTCGGACCTTGGTGTTGAGGGGCCTTGCTCCGCCAGGTCGCGAAGCTGTCTATGCATAGTACAGATTGTACATATTGTACAGAGAATTGTTGTATAGATTTTAACACATCTCAAGGGATACCCTGGTGTGTTGTTGTGGATATGTCGGGAACAGTGAATTTGAGATATTATGCGTCCAGATGGAATTAAATGAATTTGAGATATTATGTGTCCAGATTGATTTAAATGATTTTAAACTCTTTTGAAGAGAGTTTTCAAACCAAACTTTGGATCACGAGGTATTTTCATTATACATATTTTATGTGAGTCCAACTAAGTGCTTTTAAATAGAAATGGAAATTTTGGTGATTTACATATGATGTGTTTATATTATAAATTGTTTTATGTTATGCATGCATGATTTTATAAATGGAGGGGAAGAAAGTTATTTTCTCGAAAAGGAATTTATAAATGATTATTTTTGTCCACTCACAACTTTTGTATTTAAACCCCCTTCATGCAGTTGAGTAGAGTTGACGCGAACACTGATCTCGAGGCAGAAGCATTAGTACTTCGACTGCGTTGTGTAGTTATATTTGAGTAGGATATCTAAATTTTACTCTTGATCCTACTTAGACGCTCTGATATTATATTGTATTTTATTGGTCATTAATTACGGGAATTATTGAGTGCTTAAATCCCTTGTCTGACAAGTGGAAGTATTTATTGTTATTATATTTTGTAAGGATTGAAGGGTATTTTGGGAACCTTTTCTTAGGTTGTCAGACGGGATCAGGGTTCTTCCCGGGTTTCGAGGGGAAATTCGGGACAGGTCCTGACATAGCTCACACCATACCGAGTGTATGAGGGAATCCTCCCTAACATACCTCACCGAGCATATGAAGGAATCCTCCCTGACATAGCTCACACCATACCAATTGTATGAGGGAATCCTCCTTGACATACATCACCTAGCATATGATGGAATCCTCCCTGACATAGCTCATACCATTCCGAGTGTATGAGGGAATCCTCCCTAACATACCTCATATCATCCTGAGTAAATGATGGAATCCTCCGTAACATACCTCGTATCCTGCTGAGCGTATGAGGGAATCCTCCCTGCCATACCTCTTCGAGAAACTCCCACCAGCACAAAGCCTAACCCACCATCCTGGGACGAAACCCAAAATCATCAAATACCTCGGCCTAAACCCAAATACGTAACCTCGGGTCTGAGCCTAAAATCCATAAGCTGGAGTCCATAAAATCACCTTTCTGGGCATATGCCCAAGTCCATTTAAAATAGTTTCCCTAAACCATTATCGAAATCCATAATTAATACTAAATCCAAAATTAATGGATAATTGAGTGAAATCACTATCCATTGTTCCCGAAGCTTAGAATGAAAATAAACACTTCATAATGATTTTCTTTAATTCCCGGGACTCTTAAAAATAATAAATAATCCTTCCACTTAATTCTCGAAATTCGTAATTAAATATAAAATACTGAAAACATAATAATAAGCATGCACTTCCTTTAAGGAAGTAAAGTCCCCTCACCTCGAAGCCCAAACGAGTCTAATTTCAAGCTATTCGGTCCCTCGTGACTTTTGGAGTCACCACGCTTGTGAAAAGTAACAATTGGGGTTACTAAACTATAATTATAACCTTAGAATCCAACCACATAACTTCCCGAGGTACACGCGCGCTCTAAACGCGTAGAAGTAACTTTGAATATCTAAATCAGCCCTTAAACGAACTTCGATGAACCCGAAACCTGCGCCAATAGATCCGAAACTTCGAAAACATGTCAACACGTGTCGTCGTCAGGAGGAGAGAGGATGAGTTGCTGGGAGGAGAGAGGAATTGACAGACAGTTCTCGAAAAAGGGCCTATAGTGACATCTAACAGATGTATAAATAACGACTAAACACCATGGAATTCCCTTGAAAACTAGGGGGTACTGTGGGATTTTGAACATTCTGATTGTTGTTCCACTTGAAGTTTAGATGGTTCCTCCATCCAGGATTGTAGGTGGTTGAATAGGGGTCATTACGTGGCCTGATGCCATCACTGTACGTTCCAATGTAATTGGCATCTTCTAGCATATGACAAGTTTGAGAATCATGTCCCTGAACAGAGCATACAACACAAGTCATTGTGGGCTTGGCCTGGAATCACAGAGTTGTTTCACCATGGCCGTGAGTTGGGCTATGGTGTCATCCTTATCCCTACTCACACTATTTAGGGTTCTAGAATGTTGGCCCCTCTAGCTAAACTGTTTTCCCTTTGAGCAATATTCTCAAAGGCTTCTCTAGCTTCCTCAGCCGTGCTATCCAAAACTCCCTTGGATTGAGAGTTAACCATCACCCTATCATTATTCTTTAAGTCACCATAGAAGTATAACATTAAGTGGCACTCATCAATGTTGTAATGAGGGCATGCTTGAATTATTTGATTAAACCTTTCCCAAAACTCATAGAAAGGCTCTTCCTCAACTTGACGTGGATCCATGATTTCACTCTTCAATTTGTTGGTCTTGGACACATGATAGTATTGATTGAGGAACTTAGAAGACAAGTCCCTCCAAGATGTAATTGAGGCAGGTGCAAGTGAGTGAAACCATGCCTTAGCCTTATCCTTAAGACTAAAATGAAAGAGCCTCAGTCTTATCTCAGCCTCAACCATGCCATTGATTCTTAAAGTGGAACACACTTCCACAAACTCCTTTATGTGCAAATGGGGGTCCTCACCCGAGAGGCCATGGAACTTAGGTAGCATATGGATTGTTCCTGATTTGAATTCAAAGTTTTCCACCGTGGAACGTGGAAAGACAATGGGGAATTGATCGTCACTGACATGAGGGGTGGCATATTCCTTGAGTATCCGTGGTGGTGGATTGGCTAGGACAAGTTCATCATCAATTCTATGACGGGATGGTGGTGGACTTGGATGTAGGGAACCTTGAATTGATGATGAGGCAGATGAAGGAATTGATGAGCCGTGTACAGATCCTCTAGCAGAACCTTGTGATGACATAAAAGTACCTAAAACAACAAAAAGAAACTAAATTAAAAAAATCTAAGCAAGGGAAAAGTCCCCGGCGCCATAAACTTGTTGGAAGAAAAGTATAACAATAAATGCAATACAAATCTTAACAATTATATCCTAACAAGTGCACAAATCAATAGATAATATAGTGGTACAAGCAAGGGTCTAATCCGACAAGGACTTGACTCAACAATGTAACCAATGGAAAAGATTGCTTAGCTCATAAGTAAGGTACTAAAACAGAATAGAAAGACACTAAGTAGATATGCCTTGACCCAACCAAGACTCTAAACAAGGACTCTGAATAAGACACGGACAAAAGGGGGGGTTTTAGTTCAAAAGATGCTTTAAAGTAAACAACTTGTAATGCAAGAAACAAAGTAAATAAGCAGAGGTTGTAATCAATTAACAGAACAAGTTAAGGCAATCCCTATCCACACCTAACCACAACGGTTTCCAACTTGGTTTGCAAGGTTCAATTATTATGTTTACTTCTTGGTTAAGTGCCCATGCAATAGCTCTCTTAAGCCCACTCTCACACAATTTATCCCTTCTTAGTTTGTATGTTTAGGTCTCTTAATCGCTCTAAACGCCTAATCAATTATGTTATAAGTCTCTTAAGCTATTACAACACAAAAGAAAGCATTAAGTTCAAAAAGGATTTAATAACACTACACTAACCCTAGGGATTACACGGTAACCCCAGGTGAGTCATGGATTTTGATACAGATTATTTCTCTTATAACCCTTGATGCAAGTTTATCATTAAGTTATGCAAATAAAAATTATCAGTTTTTAAAAGCACAAAAGAGCCTCAATTAGCCCAATATCTCAATCTACCAAGATAAACACAACAATCGAACCAAGCGCCAAAACCAAATTAAGAAGTTGCCATGGCTAGGGCTTCAAGATCAACCCTCACCTAAAAGAAACTACTCACTGCACATAATGGAAAACATAAGCATGGATTAAATTGAATATAGATTCGAAAGATTAAACCCAATCTATACTCTCAAAGACAAACTTCAAGCAATCCTCCAAGAACACAACTTGTTCTTCGTGAACAAACCTCACGAGCAAAGCTTCAAAATAATAAATAAAAGTGTCTAAAATAAATCTAAGATGGTGTGTCTCGAACACTGAACAAAGGTTCCCTTTTATAGACAAGGGAAAAACCTTGTCCTATAAGGATTACAATTAGAAACCCTAATCTAATATGTTCTAGAATGTGATTACATTTCTAAATTAATAAAATGTCCCTAGAACCTTGGAAAACTAATCAGAGCACGGTTGGAAGTGAGAATGCAAGCTGGCACTCTGGGCAGACAATTGTCTCGGTCAGGAGCCTAGGGCAGGCCCTGAATGTCGGTGACTTGGCCCTAGGGATGTTTTCATCGCGCCTTGGCGCACCTTAACACTTGGATGGCTTCAATATGGCGCATAGACTCTGGAAATGCCCCTTGTCTCGATCGAATGGTTATGGGATGGAAGATGGCCTCATTTGGCCTTATCGGGTCATGGCATGAACCTGTCGATATATCGACAACACTTAAAGCGTAGTCGTGGCCCTAAATAGGGCACACCAGGAACTTGGCGAGGCGTTGGGGCTCGATCAGTGACTAGCTTGAGACATAACTTGGGCACTTTGAGGCATGTTAAAGACACGATATGGGGCTCGATTCTTGGTGTACTTGGGACGTGTCAGGGATACGTCCTGGGCCAGCTTCTAGACATGGCAGGGACATGTCCTGGATCCGATAATGGCATGACAAAGCCATGTCGTGGCCTTATTCTTAAGGTCCTCAGACACGGTTCTGGGACCCAGATGGCATGATTCGGGGAACTTCAACCTTGGCCCTGAATAGGGCGTAGTGGCACGTCTGAGGCCCGGTACTAAGCAATGAGGACCCGATATGAACTTTTGGACATCTCCTTCATTTGAACTCCACTCTGAGTCATTCTTTTTCGAGTATTCTTAGAATTAGGCTATCTTTCTAAATCATGCACATGTCTCACAAAAACATAACTTTCTACTATCGATGACATGAAATTAAGCAAAAGAAAAATAAAGGGACCTAACATGACATGAAATAAGTGTAAGAATTATGGCTTAACAGTAAGCCATTCCCCGCGGGGGATGCGTCAAGTGACGATACTTGCACCCATTGGTACACAGGGACCAGCTCTCACTGTTGGCTTTGGAACCTTTCCTGTCCCACCAACTCTTGCACCCCCTTCGCCTGCATATGGAGCGGTAAGAACCAAGCCTTTGCCCCACGAAGCGTCCAAGCCTTTGCCCCGCGAAGCATCCATGCCTTCGCCCCGTGAAGCTTCCAAGCCTTCACTCTGCGAAGCGTCCATGCCTTCACCCTGCGAAGCGTCAATGCCATCTCGTAGTGAAGCATCAATGCCTTTTCCCCGCGAAGCATCCATACCTTCGCCCCATGAAGTGTCAATGCCTTAGCCACGCGAAGCATCAAAGCCTTCGTCCGGTGAAGCGTCCATGCCTTTGCCCTGCGAAACGTCCATGCCTTCGCCCCGCAAAGGGTCCATGACTTCACCTACCGAAGCATCCATGCCTTCACCCCGCGAAGCATCGAAGCCTTCACCTCGCGAAGCATCTAAGCCTTCGCCCCGTGAAGCATCTAAGCCTTCACCCCACGAAGCGTCGAAGCCTTCGCTCCGCGAAGCGTCAAAGCCTTCTTCCCGTGAAGCATCAAAGCCTTCATCCTGCGAAGCATCAAAGCCTTCGTCCCGTGAAGCATCGAAGCCTTCGTCCCCTGAAGCGTCGAAGCCTTCGTCCCGCGAAGCAACCAAGCCTTCCTCCGAGAAGCAACCAAGTCTTCCTCTGGGAAGCAACCAAGTCTTCCTCCAAGAAACAACCAAGCCTTCCTCCGGGAAGCAACCAAGCTTTCCTCCTGCAAGCAACCAAGCCTTCTTCTAGGAAGAACCCAACCTTCCTCCAGGAAGCAACCAAGTCTTCCTCCAGGAAGAAACCAAGTCTTCCTCCGGGAAGCAACCAAGTCTTCCTCCGGGAAGCAACTAAGCCTTCCTTCGGGAACCGTTCAAGTCTTCCTTTGGGAAGCATCAAGCTTTCGCCCTGCGAAGTGTTAAAGCCTTCGACCTACAAAGCGTCAATGCCTTCGCCCTGCAAAGCGTCAAAGTCTTCGCCCTGCGAAGCGTCAAAGCCTTGGCCTTGCTAAGCATCTAAGCCTTCGCCCAATGAAGCATCAAAGCCTTCGCCCAGCAAAGCATCAAAGCCTTCCCCATGCGAAGCATCCAAGCCTTCCGATTAGAAGCGCTCCAAGTCTTCTTCCGAGAAGCGAAATCCCTTCCTTGAAGATAAGGTAAAGCCGTCTTCTAGGAGGCAAGTTGAATCAAAACCCCAACGCCGAACGCCCATGGCTACAATGGGGGTATTGAAAAGACCAAAAGCCATTCCTTGAAGGCAATGCAAAACCCTTCTCGAGAATGCAAAGCGAAGCCCTCATTCGAGAGGCAACTGGAGTCAAAATGTTATTGTTGGAAGCTCATGGCACTACACCAGGGGCATTTGAAAACCAAGAAGTCATTTTGTTTCCATAAAAAATGCCAAAACCAAAGTTCCAACACTTAGAAAAATCCAAACGATTACTAAGTTGGAAGGAATAAGCTGGCCATAAGATTCCAACGTAGGAGACATCACTTCGGACGCTCATTGTGGATTCGTTACTCATACACACTGTTGATTCATTGAAATTTGCCACAAGCAACTTTCGCCTCAAATCTCCCACGAAATCTTCAAGTTTTGACACTTGTTGAAGAAGTTTAGTCTTCAATTTGATGCGAAGTTTAGGGGGCACACTACGGAAAATATGGCTCGGATTTCAACGTTTTGAGTTCAACATTGCCACCAATTATTTCAAGCTCCATGAACTTGATCTTCCCCCCCCCCCCCCCCCCCCCCCCCCCCCCCCCGGAACAATAGGGGCAACGACTTTAGCTCTACTCACTTTGGCGTTGCTAGGCTTCAAGAAGATAGCTTCGACTTCATCCTAAACGGTGATTGTAGCTTTGGCACTCCGTGTCATCACGCCACTCGCCTTGAGATCAAGGACCACATCCCTTGTTTCTTGCAATGGAGTTGGAACATCCAAGTTCTCTTCCTTCAACTGGTTAGCTACACCAGAAACTTCGACTTCATGGAGGTTTTTTTGCGTCTTCTGCTGAACAACATGAAGACTTGCACTTGTTATCCTCCCTCACTAGACTAGGATAATAAAGAAAGGGGTTAATTACATATGGGCCACAAGTTAAACCAAATCACAAAATGCTCAAGCTCAATGCCTATTTGTCAGGACCCGTCCCGAATTTCCCCTCGAAACCCGGGAAGAACCCTGATCCCGTCTGACAACCTAAGAAAAGGTTCCCAAAATACCCTTCAATCCATACAAATTATAATAACCATGATAAATACTTCCTCTTGTCAGACAAGGGACTTAAGCACTCAATAATTCCCGTAATTAACGACCAAACAAATACAACATAATATCAGAGCGTCTAAGTAGGATCAAGAGTAAAATTTAGATATCCTACTCAAATATACAACACAGCGCAGTCGAAATCCTAATGCCTCAGCCTCGAGATCAATGTTCGCGTCAACTCTACTCAACTGCCTGAAGGGGGTTTAAACACAAAAGTTGTGAGTGGACAAAAATAATCATTTATAAATTCCTTTTCGAAGAATTACCTTTCTTCCCCTCCATTTATAAAATCATGCATGCATAACATAAAACAATTTATCATATAAAAGCATCATATGTAAATCATCCAAAATTCACATTTATCTTTAAAACCATTTAATTGGACTCACATAAAATATGTATAATAAAAATACCTCGTAATCCACAATTTTGTTTGAAAATCTCTTCAAAGGAGTTTAAAATCATTTGATTCAATCTGGACACAAACTATCTCAAATTCAAATCATTTCGTTCCAACTGCCACATAATATCTCAAATTCACTGTTCCCGACATATTCATAACACACCAGGGTATCCCTTGAGATGTGTTCAAATCTGTACAACTCTGTGTACCATATGTACTGTCTGTAATATCTGTACTATCTGTACAATCTGTACTATGCATAGACAGCTTCGCGACCCGGCGGAGCAAGGCCCCTCAACACCTAAGGTCCGAACCCTCAACAACTGGTAGAGCAAGGCCCCTCAACACCAGTCAGAGCAACAATAACCATCGGGACGGGAACCAGTGAATCAAATCCATACTTCGAAATCTTTGTTTCGCGGCCTTAGCCAAATTCTTTGCAAATATCATTTTATGGCCAAAATCGGTAAAATCACAATTATGGGTCTCAACCCAAATCACATACTCAAATAGTTACCACGTCAAAACGATATCAAAATCGAGTACAAAATCAGGCCATTTCTCAAAACATACTTTCACTGAAATATTGTAAAATATGTGTCCAGTATCATTTCTAAAATCCAGAAATTCATTTCACTCATACTCAACAGTATTTAAATCAAAGATACATTTATGCATACATTATAGTTTATAAATCAAAGTCCACTCACAAACCTGTTCAAGCAAGCTCAATCCCGAACTGTACGCTCCCCTGAAGCTCCTGGAGCAGTATCGCCTGTCCAAATTAATAATCGGGATTACCAGCCAATCATAAGAACCTTAAATATAAACCCCATAAACCCCGGGAGTCTAACTATGCTGGCCTAGAAAACGCAGCAACCTTAAAACGTCCGAAACAGCCCCTAAACGACATCCGATCGACTCGAAACCTGCGCCAACAGGTTCGAAACGTCAAAAACTACTTGTCACGCGCCACCGTGACATCAGACTCAGCCCCACGCGCCGCCACGCGCCGACGGAAGGTCGGAACACGCGCCCACGCGCCGCCACGCGCCCTCACGCGCCGGCCACGCGCCTGCTACAGTACCACACACGCCTGAACCGGTCCAACCCGGTTCGGCTCAACCTGACCCGGTCCAACTCGGCCTGACCGGTTCACTCAACCCGACCGGTTCAACTCGACCCGACCGGTTCAACTGATCCGACCGGTTCACTCGACCCGACCGGTTCAACTCAACCTAACCGGTCACCGGCGACTCGCCGGAGAAGATGACCGGCAGTCGTCGTCGCCGCCGTCTGGTTTCGCCGGAATCCTCCATTTCCGGCCGAAACTCCAATCTTTCCAACTTCCTCAAAACTCAACCATTTTTCACAAATTTTACGTCTAAATCTATCTACTCGAACCCAGGAATCCAAATATGACCTTAAAACATCAAACACGTACCTTTGCTGGCCGGAAAATCGATCGGAAGGTCCGAAACTTCCTTTACTCGGCTCTGCTTCCACCGTGGTCCTCTCCTTCGATGGTTGGTACGGTTGTGATCGCGGGACGGAGTAGAACACGATTAGTTGATCAAGACTGGAAGTTGAAGCCTTGAAATCAAAGTTGACTTTTGGTTTTTCTCTTGGTTTTTCTTCGGTTTCGGGTGTGGCTTGGGAGGGTTATCACAGAGAAAGAACGAAAATGAAGATGAAATGAAGATGAGGATGTAAATGAAATGAAGATGAGACAATGATTGGCCTAAATATCTTCTCCCAAAACCAAATTACCAAAATGCCCTTGCACATTTAGACCCATAACTCTCGTCTACGAACTCCGTTTTCCGCGTGCCGCCTGTCTACGAACTCATGAGTTCGAGACCTACGCAACGGTACCCAATACACCACCGAAAAGGTTTCGAAACAAAACTTGATCTCCATGCCCTTTAACAAGCAAGGGCAAAATCGTCATTTTACATAAATAATTTAATTAAATCCAATAATTGAAATTCCGGGTTGTTACACTATTTATATTAGTTTAATGTTATGTTCCGAACCCAATAGAATTTTTTCGATACAAGAACAATACATGACAAGATGGAGTCTTACTCCAAAAGGGTTTACTGAGACTACCAAAAAAACCTACATCCTTTAAGATTCCCTGAATTCCTAAGCGATGTGTGTGCATTTGTAGAATCCTAGGAATACCAAATTTTGCATTTAACCCAAGCCTACCATTATTACTTGAGTACCAACAGGACAACAAACCAAATAACCAGCAAGAGTTCAAATCCATACCTCAACAGAGTCTTCAAAACAATTGCAGTAGATGGAGACAAACCAAATAGCAAAGGATCGATAAACAATTCAACCAAAAGTCTGTAGCCTAACCAAATTAGAAAGCATGAGGCTTTCCCCAAGAGGAACCACACAAATGTTCTGAACTTTCGCAGAACCTAATAAATTGGCCCTCACAAAATATACACCTATCAAAACCTCCACCATCATCTAAATCTGAGGAAGAACAAATTGATGTAGAAACCCAAATCCAAATTTCTCAAATTCAGAACAACCAAATCATCAAATTGGTTTTGCATAGGTCAACTTCGAATCAAATAGAGAGTACGAGCGCTACTTCAATTGTAACCAAACTGGTGAGGGATTATCAAAAATCTCCAAGTCATTTCTCTTGTCGAATTTTCCAATTCTATATGATGCCATCATACAAACATAACCCAAGTCAAAAATCGAGCTCTGATACCAATTGTTGTGCGGAAGTGTCTCAAAACAATATAACAAATATGAAGGCAAAATATGAAAACTAACAATCCACGAAGAACATAAAGGATTTACGTAGTCCGGCTATGAAGCCTACGTCCACGGGCGAAGGCGGCGAGGAAATTCCACTAATAAAAAAGGAGATTACAAAAGAGATTAACTCTCACAAACCCAAATCACAAATACACCCAAAGCACTCTCTCATACAAACAATGCGGCACCACAACCAAAATATAAGAAAGGTTTTTAGACCTTTAACAAATATGTGGCTGCACACACCTAGCAAAGAGAAAGCATTGTGCCAATTATGTACTAGTCTAACTTTACCAAATCCTATAAGGAGCACAAATAAATAATCCTTAGAAGACAAGAAACCAAACTCCAACAAGGATTAGCATCCCTAATCCTTGTAGAACAAGGAACCCAAAAACCTAACAAGAATAAGTAATAATTGACCCAAAAAGGCTAACTAATTGACGTAAAATTTATGCCAAATTACAACAATCTCCACCTTGATTTAAATTTTACTTAAGTCTTCAAACGGAAGTTTCCTCCAACATCTTCTCCAACCCAAAACATTCCCAAACATGCAAACAAAAAGTGCCTTGATCAAAATAAAGTGATTCAAATGAGAACCTAAATTCCCGAACATCACCGAACAAAACCAAGCACACCAAATAAAGCTGAATGAACTAAATACTTGAAACAAACTCCACCTGCTCACAAACACTATGGTCTGAAACTGCAAATAGACCCACTCCAAAAATGTATGGTATATTCTCCAAAACAAAGTTGATCACAAATTTTGGTGATAAAGGTTCAAAGTACCACAAACATAACCATTCACCCCAAATTCGAATCCTAGGAATACCAAATTTTGCCTTTAACCCAAGTCTACCATCATAAATTAAGCAACAACAAGACAACAAATCCAAATAACCAGCAAGAGTTCAAATCCATACCTCAGTAGACTTCAAAACAATTACAGTAGATGGAGACAAACCAAATAGCAGAGGATCGATAACCAATTCAACCAAAAGTTCGTGGACTAACCAAATTAGAAAGCATGAGGCTTTCCCCAAGAGGAACTATACAAATGTTCTACAATTTCGCAGAACCTAATAAATAGGCCCTCACAAAATATACACCTATCAAAACCTCCACCAACATCTGAATATGACGAAGAACAAATTGATATAGAAACCCACATCCAAATTTCTCAAATTCAGAACTACCAAATCATCAAATTAGTTTTGCATAGGTCAACTTTGAATCAGATAGAGAGTACGAGCGCTACTTCAATTGTAGCCAAATTGGTGAGGAATTATGCAAAATCTCCACGTCATTCCTCCCGTCGAATTTTTCAATTTTATATCATGCCATCATACAAACATAACTCAAGTCGAAACTCGAGCTCTGATACCAATTGTTGTGCGGAAGCGTATCAAAACAATATAACAATTATGAAGGAAAAATATGAAAACTAACAATCCACGAATAACACAAAATATTTACATGGTTTGGCTATAAAGCCTACGTCTACGGGCGAAGCCGACGAGGAAATTCCACTAATAAAAAGGAGATTACAAAAGAGATTAACTCTCACAAACCCAAATCCCAAATACACCCAAAGCACTCTCTCATATATACAGTGCAACAACACAACCAAAACATAAGAAAGGTTTTTAGACCTTTCACAAATATGTGATTGCACACACACCTAACAAAGAGAGAAACCAATGTGCCAATTATATACTAGTCTAACTTTACCAAATCCTATAAGGAGTACTAATCAATAATCCTTATAAGACAAGAAATCAAACTCCTACCAGGATTAGCATCCCTAATCCTTATAGAATAAGGAACCCAAAAATCTAACAAGAGTAAGTAATAATTGACCCAATAAGGCTAACTAATTGACTTAAAATTTAAGCCAAATTGCAACAGTGTGTTTAGGGTTATAGGCATTGTTAGAGTTTTGACTGTTTTGGGCTTTGTGGGCTTGATTTTAAATTTTGCATAATTTAAGTGATGTGGGGTTTTAGTTGTTTGTGAGACTTTTGTCCGTGTTAGTATTGCCGTATTAGCTTGTGGATCTTGTTGTCATAGCTTGATTTGATGATATGTTTGTACCTTTCGTTAGGATGTAATGAAATCATTTTGATATAAAAATAAAAAAAAATATCTAAGAAAACGAGTGACCTAAATAATCTCCAGCTATCAGCAATAAAGTTTTTTTCTTTCTTCCAAAATATTAGAGAGAGATGTATATACATTTAGTTAAGAGGTGCATCAGTAGACATAACATTATTGGGAGAAGGGAGTCAAATTCGAGACCTCTCACTATACACGGAGAAGAATCACCACGATATCTCACTGCACAATTAGAAGAAATAATGATGTACCCTTTATGACACATAACCTTTTTGAATCAATGTGACATAGATGGAGGTGTCAAATGGGAGGGTTCGACACTTTATGACACGGGTACAGTACAATAAAAGTAAGGCATGACACAAGACAAGTACAATATAGCTTGGCCACCTACAGGACGTTAAAAAATATAGGTTTTTTATTCCAAATGCCCCTTGAACCGTGCAATAAATCTCATGTAAACCGTAGAACCGTGGTTTGTACCACTTTACCCTAGGAACTCACACTCAGTACAACATCGTGACCCAAATCTGTTAAGGCTCCATTTGGTATTACTTTTTCTGTCTTAAAAAGATGTTTTATTTGAAAGTGAACCATTACAAAAGTGTTTGGTGAAAGTGAAAAATCTTGCTTTTTGGAAAAATAATGGGCTTTTGACGGTAAATTTTAAAAACATCATATAAGTTGCTTTTGAAATCTACTTTCATAAAAAGTTAATGAAATTTTCATTTCTTGTAGTATCCAAATTAATTTCTAAAAATGCTATCATTTGCTCATCATTTATATTTCTCAAACATATTTTTTTCTTAAAGGAACTAACCACCACCTCATGCATGCCCTACTCCCCGGTGCCACCACCACCTCCACCACTACAACCACCTTTTTCACCCTTACCTCCACCTCCTCTACCTTTTCCTCCAATGCATAAGAGACTGTTTGCAGCCTTCCAATTTTCCCATCATTGAACTTTGAGAATTCTCTCATATTGACATAATAACTTCTTTACATCCCTCAGAGCGAGTCCACAAATCTTCCAAAAAGATACGCCGACACCTCCTCACAGGACAGACAACAGCGTTTTTAACACCATCCATGGAATGACCCCAAACCTTGGGAGTGTAAAGTGATGTTTCCCATATAATTAATTACACACTAGTTATAGTTATTATTATTTTTTTTTTATCAAAATGATATTTCATCATATCTTAACGAAATGAGTACAATCATACCATCAATATCAAGCGATGATAGCAAGACTTAAGAAGCCAATATGCCAATACTAACGCAGACAAAAGTCGCACAACAACTAAAAAACGTACATCACTAAGATTATGCAAAACTACAAACTAAGCCCAAAACAACCTAAACCATAACAACCCCTATAACCCTAAAAACTACCTCCAATAAAAGAAACAACCATCGCCATCAAACCCATCACATATGGTCTTGAATAATATGTAGAATATGAGGCGGTTTTGAGGAAAGCTTGATCTCCATCGATCCAATTACACATAAAAACTAATAAAGGATCATAGGTCATAATCTGACTACGGTGACAAACAAAAAATGAGAGATATATAATTTGGCAAAATAACAATAGTGATGAACTTAAATATGAGAATGGATTAGACCAAACAGTCACTATAAGAGCCTTAACCCCAAAAAAAAAATAGAGAAACAATAGAGGGGAGGAGGAAAGAAGATGGTTTTCTTCCTCCTCCCTTAATTAGTTTGCTTTTTCTTTCAGACTCAGAGAAGGGAAAACCTAGTGAAGTTAGGGTTTTTTTTATGCCAACTATTTATAGTTATTATTTTATTCAAAAAATATGTATATTATTTTTAAATCAAATTTGAATTGAAAACGAATTAATGATATGTTAGGATGAAAAACTTCAAAGTATCAAGATATTTATACTATATTACCAAGAAATGCACTATTAATAATTGAATAGAGTGATTAGTTCCCGAATTTCCCCTCAAAACTCGTGAAAGTCCCTGCTCCCGTCTGACAACCTCTGACACCTCAGTTCAATCCATGAGTACCCTCATTGTTTTATAGCCACCGTACGAGAGCTCCACTGAAAATCCGATCAACCCTCCCTATATATGGTTTACCGTCATCCACCTGTCAGACGAAGGCTGCAATAGCAAATAACAAAACTAATCCTGAGGACTTCCTCAGCAAGTAAAACAAAATAGCCGAAATGTCGCCCTCGTGCGGACCAGCCACAACTCGTCAATCTGGGTCACCGCCCACACCACCCACTGACCTCGATGACGAAAGTACCCGCGCCAGATATCACAGACACTGGTCACTACCAGTGACAGTAATAATCGTATCATATAAGCCAGTAAGTCCCTCGGCTATCAAATTGTCAAATTACGTACCATGAGCTGCCAAATCCCTATCATAAAACATCCTACCATCCCCTGAATATGATAATCTGGTCAGGCTTCTATTTCCCTAACCTTTTATAGAGGTCCATACATGCCTCAATGATTTGATCCAATTCAAAGTTCAAGACTTCGTTGAATTGAGACTTGCCGACTCCATCCCAAGCGGTAACTCGATATCCCAGCTCTTTTCGAGCCATAGCGCAATATCCCGGCTCATTATGAGCCGTTGCTCGATGTCCTGGCTCATCCCGAGCCGTAGCTCGATGTCCTGGCTCATCCCGAGCCGTAGCTCGATGTCCAGAGCCGTCCAATATGGAGACAAGCACTCCTAACCACCACTGATAATACCTCAAGCAATGGTTAGAACCCGAAAGGTCCAACCTGGGGACCTATTCTCCACACATCCGATAAGACCTCAAGATACGTGGACCATCAACGAGCACACGACCGATAATACCTCAAGTCATGTGTCGGAGGAATAAACCGCCACATATCCTATAATGCCTCAAGATATGTGGACCTCGACGAGCACACGACCGATAATACCTCAAGTCATGTGTCGGAGAAATAACCCTCCACATATCCGATAATGTCTCAAGATTTGTGGACCTCGACGAGCACACGACTGATAATACCTCAAGTCATGTGTCAGAGAAATACCCCTCCACATATCCGATAATGCCTCAAGATATGTGGACCTCGACGAGCACACGACCAATAATACCTCAAGCCATGTGTCGGAGAAATAAGCAAGACACCCGGGGACAGTATACAAATGAAAGCTATAACGTAAATCCAAAGCCCACTTTTAAAATCATTATTACCTTTAGCGATTAGTAAACCAAATCACCTCAATGCCCGTTCGTTCCCGAACACTCCCACAATTTCCGTTTAGGCTCTACTCCTAATCCCCGGGAGTTCACATGTGTCATAAACGCGTACCAAGTAACTTAAACACCCAAAAAAGTCCCTAAACGAACTCCGATTGACCCAAAACCTGCTCCAACAAGTTGGGAACATCGAAAACATGTCACCACGCGTCGGTGAAAGACCGGCAGCCACCCCACACGCTGGCCACGTGCCCCCACGCGCCACACAGTACCGACGAAATATTCTGTCGCTCTTACAGAATATTCCGTAAACTCTGACAAAATATTCCGTCACTCTGACAGAATATTTCGTCACTCTGACAGAATATTCCGTCACTCTGACAGAATATTCTGACTAAATCTGAATATTTCGTCCAGTTAACGAAGTCAAGGTTCCGTCATGATGTCGTTAACCTTTAATGGAATATTCTAACGCGGTTAGTATATTCCGTCAACTGTTGACGGTGTCAGTTGACTTAACCGTTGACTAACCGCTGCTAACTGGACTGCCACGTGGCTGCTAGGTGGCATGCCACGTCAGTCCACCAGTCAAACCAGCTCACCGGGGAAGACGATCAGACCACCGCGGTCGCCGTCGCTACGGTGGCCGAATTCTGGAAAAATCTCGTCGGAGATCGCCATTTCCGGCGAGCTTCGAATTTCTCCATTTCTTCACAAATTTTCATGATTTTTACACCAAAGCTTATCTATGCAATCCTAAGAGTTCGAATACATACCTTTCGAGGCTTGAAAGACACTAGAAGGCCACGAAATCACTGGAGAACTTCCTAGCCTTTGGTTTTCCTATCAAAACTCCTCCGCAGTCAAAAATCCATCAAAACACTCAGGAATTAGCTCGAAACAAACCTAAGAAACTCACTAAGACCTTACTAAATGATATGGCAATCAATTTTACCTGGATCAATAAGAAATCAAGCGTGAGGCTCCGATCCCGCCGAACTTCCGCCCTTCGATTCTCTGTCCACAATTGTCCTCTCAGCTCCAAAAGGATGCAATTCTACTCATGGAGAAGAGAGGAAGGTGATGGTGTGTCTACCTTGGGTCAAAATGATCGAACCCAAAATCAAGGGAGAAGGGGTTCGATTTTGGTGTTTTTCTCCCAGGGAGAAATCGCAAGAGATAGAGGGGAAGAATGAAGAGTAATCTGGAAGGAGAGAGGAAAAAGGTGTAAAAAAAATATCTGCACTCAAAATTATCAAACTACCCCTGAAGATTCTAGATCCATAACTCTCTCATACAAACTCCATTTTTTGCGTGCCGCCAGTCTACGAACTCGTGAGTTCGAGATCTACGCAATGGTACTAGAAAAAAAAATTCCCAAAAGTCTCTCTGAACAAATAGTAAGTTTCAAACCCCTCATAACCCTGAGGGTAAAGTTGTCCTTTTCCAACTAACTTTTACAAACACACACACACACACACACACACACACACATATATATATATATATATATATATATATATATATGTGTCATATATGTTAGTCGAACCTAAAATCTCTTACTTACAATGTAATAAATCATGGACACACACACACACACATATATATATATATATACCATATATGTGAGTCGAACCTAAAATCTCGTACTTACAATGTAATAAATCATGGAAAATACTTACATCCCACCTTTGGGGGACCTTAACATTTCACTCTTTCCATTTATCTAGTTTTCCTTATACGTATACTATTTTTCATAATCGAAACCATTCAACTCCCAAATCATCATTAAAGATCAACTATAAAAAAAATCAACTAAATTGGAGTTCATTTAACTATAGGTTTTTTTTTAGAGAATTTAACCATAGTCAATGTACCAAACATCATAAGGATCTTATTTATTACAAATACCATTCATGTAAGGACCCTTCCCGAATTTCGTCACGAAATTCGCGAAAAGCCCTATTCCCGTCTGACAGCCTTGTTCTGGGCTGGTTCAGGCAGAGTCGAAAAGAGAGAAGAAATATCTCCCAAATTTGGACTTTTCCAAAATGACCAAATTGCCCCTGAAGCTTCTAGACCCGTAACGCTCTCACCAAGTCTCCGTTTCCCGCATGCCGCCTGTTTACAAACTCGTGAGTTCGAGACTTACGCAACGATACCCGAAACACAGCCTAAAGTGTATCGAAACAAAACTTGACTTTCACGCCCCTTAAACAACCAAGGATAAAATCGCCATTTTACAAAATAATTTACGAAAATTCAATAATTAAATTTTCTGGTCGTTAAAATTTCTCCCCTTTAAAGGAATTTCGTCCCCAAAATTCTCTTAACTCAAGTCAAAGAACTAACCTCCAGTTCTAAGTACCCTCTCGTCACCACCGATACGAACTAGGCCTCAGCTATAATTCCCAATTGAACTTGTGCACTCTGCACATTTCCCTGTTCCAGTCTTGACAAAAAACCGTAGGCGGAAATAACATCCATGAGACATCCCGAAAGCACCAAAATCCATTCAATCTGGAAATTTCCGCAAAACAAGGCTTGAGCCCGAAAAGTCCATCGCGAGTCCTACTCCCAACATGACTACCATCGCCTCAAGTCATGACGTCACATGACCGAATATACCTCGAAGCTAGATGTCAGATAGGGTTACATGTACCAAGTGCAGTCAGCCTCAACGATCTAGCGAAGAGCTTCTTGCCACTCCAGAATCAGAGCATATCGATGACCTAGCGGATAAAAAACCTTACCATGCTAGTCTAAGAAAAATTTCGTCCAACGCTAGTCGGAGAAAACCTTGGTGAATACGTGATGGAAAATACCCTTCATCATGTGTAAAACAATGCATGCATACATGAAATTTCTTTTCAAGCAAGTCTATAAAGATAAGCTGAAAACTTGCCGGAAAAATCCATCTTTTGTAAATACACTCGGTGGGACCCACGAAAATCCGTATAATAAAAACATCCCGTGGTCCACAACCCTGCTTTGAAAAGCCTCCTCAAAGGAGTTTAAAATCATGTAAATCGACCTAGATGCAAAATATATCAAAACAAATCCCACAGCTCCCCGAATGAAATCTCGGCTCGTCCTGAGAGTATGATGGAATCCTCCATGTCATACCTCGTACCATCTTGAGAGTATGATGGAATCCTCCATGACATACCTCATATCATCCTGAGAGTATGATGGAATCCTCCATGACATACCTCAAACCTCAATGATATGGCAGAGAAAGATCCCTCGAACACCAACATCAGAGAACCCCTCAACGATCTAGCGGAAAAAAATCCCTCAACGCCAATCGAAGAAACCTTGATCATCGGGGACAGAAATCCAGTGAAAACCAAAATTTGTGTTTTGAAATCCTTGTTTCTTGGCCTAAGCCCAATTCATTCAAAAATCTTTTATGGACAAATCCAGTAAAATCATAAATACGGGTCTTAACCCCAAAATCATGGTCTAAATATGTACCACATCAAGACGACATAAAAACTGAGTCCAAAAACTAGGCCAATTCCCCAAAACACATTTTCAATGAAACATTGAAAATCTGTGTCTAGTAAGATTTTTAAATTCCGGAAATTATCAAAAGCAATACATAATAGAATTTAATTCAAATATACTTGTATGCAAACATTATAATTTACAAACCAACGTCCACTCACCAGCAATAGCAACGCCTACCTCGCCCGTGCATCACATGACCTCCACCTCCCTCAGTTTAATGTTACTGAAGAGACAAACGTCTCGGAGGTATCTCGTTGACAAGAATCCTTAACTAATTTCCAGACAAGTGTGCAGTCTGCATGAAGTTAAACATGGCGCTTTGATACCAAATGTAAGGACCCTTCCCGAATTTTGCCTCGAAATCCGTGAAAAGTCCTATTCCCGTCTGACAACCTTTTTCTAGAAAATTTAATACCAGGAATACCTTGTATCCTTAGAAATATTAAATAAACCTTACAAGGGTTCCGACAGAACCTTCTCTATACTTACTGACTACACCTACCTGTTAGATGCAGGATAGCTTACAAGTCACGGCTGAAACCTTGGAACAGTGGTGGCCCAAAAAGGTAACCTCGGAGACTTGTTTTACACCCCAGCCTCTCGACTGAGCAGCCGCACCGGTGGCTAACCGACCTGGTCATGTCAGGGTCAGAGCCAATGCTTCGCCACAGATCACAATGTGAGAACCCCTGATCAAGATTCGAAGTTTATAGCCCTCTGCTGACAAGCTCTGATACCAAAAGTCATTAGGTCAGACACTGCTGAACCTCTATTGTAATAACACAAGACAACTTAATTATCAGCCTCTTGTGAACAGTCAATAACTCGTCAATCTGGGTCACCGCCCACACCAACCCACTGACTCGGATGACGAAGGTACCTGACTTGGTTAAATTGATTCTCACTAACTTACCCCGAGTCGTACTCGATATCCCTGCTCCTCCAGAGCACCCCGAGTGGTAACTCGATATCCCTGCTCCTCCAAAGCACAACGAGTGGTAACTCGATATCCCTGCTCATGAGCACCACGAGGGCTAACTCAATATCCATGCTCCTACGGAGCACCCCCAAGTGGTAACTCGATATCCTTGCTCCTCCAGAGCACCCCGACTAGTAACTCGATATCCCTGCTCCTCAAGATCACCCCGAGCGGTAACTCGATATCCCTGCTCCTCCAGATCACCTCGAGTGGTAACTCGATATCTCTGCTCCTCTAGAGCACCCCTAGTGGTAACTCGATATCCTTGCTCTTCCAGAACACCCCTAGTGGTACCTCAATATCCCTGTTCTAACTCGATATCCTATCTCCTCCAGAGCACCCAGAGTGGTAACTCGATATCCCTGCTCCTCCAAGGAATCCCGAGTAGTAACTCGATATCTCTGCTCCTCTAAAGTACCCCGAGTGGTAACTCGATATCCCTGCTCCTCCAGAGCACCACAAGTGGTAACTTAATATCCCTGCTCCTCCAGAGCACCCCGAGTGGTAACTCGATATCCCTGCTCCTCTAGAGCACACCTCAGGCCTCAACGATATGGTTGAGAAAGATCCCTCGAACGCCTACATCGGAGAACCCCTCAACGGTCTGGCGGAGACGTACCCTCTAACGCTAATAGGAGAACCCTCAACAATGTAGTGGAGAAAGACATCCTCCATGCCAATCATCGGAGAACCCCGTGGTATAACATAATACCTAGAAGTACGCATCCCATGCAATCTAGGAAACCTAGTCCGTTCACAGCGCAACTAAAATACCAAATCAAGGAAGCCCTAGCCCCATGGAACTCTTGACACATTAATGACCCAATTCCCTTGACCTCCCGAGCCCAAAACCCACTCCATGGTCAAGCATTACCACTGGGATTACACAATCGGGGCTCTAACCGAACTCCTACGACCTCAAAACCATCAAAATCCGATCTGAAATCTACCATAACCCTAGCCACGCGCCGCCTTGGGCCGAGAAATGGCCCCAAGCGTTGCCACGCGCTAGTAGAAGGTCGAAATATGCGTTTCCCGCCAGTACTTTTCACGTTGGAATATTCCGTCACCCTGACATATTAATCTGTCAAACCTGATGGTATATTCTGACTGAATCGGAATATTCTGTCTAGACTAACAGTGTTAAGGTCCGTCATAACCCCGTTAATGTTTGACGAAATATGGTAACGCCGTTAGCATATTCGGTCAACCCATGACGGCGTCGGCTGACCGTTAGTCAACAGACGTGCTGACGTCAGCCACTCTCTGACCGACTCAGTCGCGACAGCCTCGCCGGAGAAGACGGCTGCGCTGTCTCCAGAAATCTGGAAATTCTCACCGAAAATCTCCATTGCCGATGAGCTTCCAACCCCTTCATTCCTTGACCGATTTTCACGATCTACACATGTAAATTCATCTACTTTTCACCAGGAATCCGAAAATGAGGTCGGAGTTTCGAGATCGTACCTGGTTTGGCCAGAAGGCCAAGAAGTTTGGGTCCACCTCCCTTTTCCGTCCGCCGTCTATGACGATGCTGCCACCTCGATAGTGACATCAAACCACTCGTGGAGTCGAGGGGAAGACGTCCACGACCTTGATTTTGGGCGACTCGGTCCAGGAATGGGCCGATGAAGGGAGGGGGGATTTTGGTGTTCGTACAGGGAAGAGTGCGGGTTATGGGCTGGTCCAAGCAGAGTCCGAAAAGAGAAGAAATATCTTCCAAAATTTGGACTTTTCCAAAATGACCAAACTGCCCCTGAAGCTTCTAGACCCGTAACGCTCTCACCGAGTCTCCGTTTCCCACGTGCCGCTTGTCTACGAACTCGTTATTTCGATACCTACGTAACGGTACCTGAAACACAGCCTAAAGTGTCTCGAAACAAAATTTGACTTTCACGCTCCTTAAACAACCAAGGGTAAAATCATCTTTTTACAAAATAATTTACGAAAATTCAACAATTAAATTTTTGGGTCATTACAATTAATTTATTTTATTTTTTATGCAAATACTCATTAATTTATTTGATAACTATGAATAACGAAGCAATCTCTAATTAATTTATTTTTTTTGTAAAGATGATCTTGAAATGATGATTTAGTAAATAAATGGTTTCGATTATGATTTATAAATGGTTTCGATTAGGATTTATGTACGAAGACAACTCAAAAAATGGGAAGGGTCGATGATGTACAAGTTATCACAAATAATTTTTCGACAAATAATAAATGAAGTTATCTCGAAGAGAAAGCAGTAACGTCGGTTGACGATGCGGCACTACGTGAAGTGTTGGATATGTTTTGATAGAGAAAGAAGTAAAGTCAGTTGACGATGCGGCGCTATATGAAGTGTTGGATATGTTTTGATTTGACGCTACGAGGAGTGTTGGATATGTCCGTTTTGTTTTGATTTGAATTTTCTTTACTAATTTTTTCATCAACATGACAAAACACAAGCTTAAAAGATAAGTCACACAATGAATAACGGAGGGCTCCACCAGAATAAAATGTTTCAAAGAATTTAGTGGGGAAATTTAAGATTTGGAAATATAAATATTTATAATCCTGAAATTTGACGTCAAACCAAAGACAGTAAAATATAATATGCCCTATTGTTAATAGGCCCTATTAGTAAAATGTACCCGACTTGGTTGAATTGATTCTCACTGACTTAACCCGAGTCGTACTCGATATCCCTGCTCCTCCAGAACACCCCTAGTGGTAACTCGATATCCCTACTCCTCCAGAGCACCCCGAGTGGTAACTCGATATCCCTGCTCCTCTAGTGCACCCCGAGTGGTAACTCGATATCCCTGCTCCTCCAGAGCACCCGGAGTGGTAACTAGATATCCCTGCTCCTACAGAGCACCCCTAGAGGTAACTCGATATCCCTGCTCATCCAGGACACCCCGAGGGGTAACTCGATATCCCTGCTCCTCCGGAGCACCCCGAGTGGTAACTCGATATCCCTGGTCCTTCAGAGCACCCCGACTGGTAACTCGATATCCCTGTTCCTCCAGGTCACCCCGAGCGGTAACTCTATATCCCTACTCCTCCAGAGCACCTCGAGTGGTAACTTGATATCCCTGCTCCTCCAGAGCACCACTAGTGGTAACTCGATATCCCTGATCTTCCAGAGCATCCCGAGTGGTAACTCGATATCCTTGTACAAACTCGATATCCCTGCTCCTCTAGAGCACCCCGAGTGGTAACTTGATATCCTTGCTCCTCCAGGGAACCCCGAGTGGTAACTCGATATCCCTGCTCCTCTAGAGCACCTTGAGTGGTAACTCGATATCCCTGCTCCTCCAGAGCACCCCGACTGGTAACTCGATATCCTGCTCCTCCAAAGCACCCCGAGTGGTAACTCGATATCCCTGCTCCTCTAGAGCACACCTCATGCCTCAACGATATGGTGGAGAAAGATCCCTCGAATGCCTACATCGGAGAACCCCACAACGATCTGACAGAGACGTACCCTCTAACGCCAGTCGGAGAACCCTCAACAATGTAGCGGAGAAAGACATCCTCCATGCTAATCATCGAAGAACCCCGTGGTATAACATAATACCTAGAAGTACGCATCCCATGCAATCCCGGAAACCTAGTCCGTTCACAGCGCAACTAAAATACCAAATCAAGGAAGCCCTAGCCCCATGGAACTCTTGACACATTAATGACCCAACTCCCTTGACCTCCCGAGCCCAAAACCCACTCCATGGTCAAGCATTACCACTAGGATTACCCAACCGGGACTCTAACCGAACTCCTACGACCTCAAAACCATCAAAATCCGATCTGAAATCTCCCAAAACCCTAGCCACGCGCCGCCGTGGGTCGAGAAACGGCCCCACGCGTTGCCACGTCCCAGTAGAAGGTCGGACCACGCGTCACGCGCCAGTACTTTTCACGTTGGAATATTTTGTCACCCTGACAGATTATTCCATCAAACCTGACGGAATATCCTGACTGAATCGAAATATTCCGTCTAGACTAACGGCGTTAAGGTCCGTCACAACCCCCGTTAATGTTTGATGGAATATGGTAACGCCGTTAGCATATTCCGTCAACCCTTGACGGCGTCGGCTGACCGTTAGTCAACTGACGTGCTGAAGTCAGCCCCCCTCTAACCGACTCAGTCGCCGGAGCCTCGCTGGAGAAGACGGCTGCGCCGCCGTGCACCGTCTCCAGAATCTGGAACTTCTCGCCGGAAATCTCCATTTCCGACGAGCTTCCAACCCCTCCATTCCTTGACCGATTTTCACGATCTACACATGTAAATTCATCTACTTTTCACTAGGAATCCGAAAATGAGGTCGGAGTTTCAAGATCGTACATGGTTTGGCCAGAAAATAGCTGAGAAGTTTGGGTCCACCTCCCTTTTCCATCCGCCTTCTACAACGATGCTCCCACCTCGATAGTGACATCAAACCACTCGTGGAGTCAAGGGGAAGACGTCCACGGCCTTGGTTTTGGTCGAGTCGATCCGGGAATGGGCCGATGAAGGGAGGGGGGTTTTTGGTGTTCGCACGCAGAGGGGGGCGGGTTCTAGGCTGGTCCGGGCAGAGTCCGAAAAGAGAAGAAATATCTCACAAAATTTGGATTTTTCCAAAATGACCAAATTGCCCCTGAAGCCTCTAGACCCGTAACGCTCTCACCAAGTCTCCGTTTCCCGCGTACCGCCTGTCTACGAACTCGTGAGTTCGAGACCTACGCAACGGTACCCGAAACACAGCCTAAAGTGTCTCGAAACAAAACTTGACTTTCACGCTCCTTAAACAACCAAGGGTAAACTCGTCTTTTTACAAAATAATTTACGAAAAATTCAACAATTAAATTTTCGGGTCATTACAATTAATTTATTTTATTTTTTATGCAAATACTCGTTAATTTATTTGATTACTATGAATAACGAAACAATCTCAAATTAATTTTTATTTTTTTAAAGATGATCTTGAAATTATGATTTAGTAAATAAATGGTTTCGATTATGATTTATGTACGAAGACAACTAAAAAAATGGGAAGGGTCGATGATGTACAAGTTTTCACAAATAATTTTTCGACAAAGAATAAAGGAAGTTATCTCGAAGAGAAAGAAATAACGTCGGTTGACGATGCAGCACTACGTGAAGTGTTGGATATGTTTTGATAGAGAAAGAAGTAAAGTCAGTTGACGATGCGGCGCTACGTGAAGTGTTGGATATGTTTTGATTTGACGTTACGAGGAGTGTTGGATATGTCCGTTTTGTTTTGATTTGAATTTTCTTTACTAATTTTTTCATCAACATGACAAAACACAATCTCAAAAGATAAGTCACACAATGAATGACGGAGGGGTCTGCCAAAATAAAACGTTTTAAAGAATTTAGTGGGGAAATTTAAGATTTGAAAATATAAATATATATAATCCTGAAATTTGACGTCAAACCAAAGACAGTAAAATGTAATATGCCCTATTATTAATAGCCAATTTCGCTTATATCGGTACACATACTCACATTTTATTCAAATTTTTCGTAAAAGAAAAAACACATACTCACATTTTATTTATTATGAGTAGTTTTTTTCTTATTAATGTAATTTTTTATCCATTTTCTTTTTTGAAATGTGACCAATTTAACGAAAACTAACAAAATGAGACCATAGGTGAAAAATGGCCATTAATAATAGTTTAAAGGAAAATAGGCAGAAATAAAAACTCATACGAGAAATTGAATATGAGGTATAAATTGGCAAAACAACCTTAAAAAAATTGGATAAACTACATAAAAATTGTTAGCAATATTAAGTCATTGTATTAGTGTTAGTATATAAAGTGAATGTGAGAGTCATTCAATGTAAGAAGAGAGATATTTTACATAATGAAGATTACCAAACTTACTCTCAAAACTTTCTCTCTTTTCCTTCTCTTGTTTGATCCTTGAATCTTATTCCTTATCACTAACTTTCTTACCTAAACTCCATTGATACACTAAGCTAACCTAAATTGAATAAGGTTCTATGTTTTCTTTCATGGTATCAGAGCTACAAAGCTAATAGCTTGTGGTCCTGCTATTTTTTGCTTCCGTTGCTAGGTAGATTTTTAGTTGTTGTTTTCAATTTCTGCTTACAAAGTAATTGAGATGCTGCATCGAATCTCAAGCTTCAACTTCTGATTCAAGTCTCGGCTCTCTCTGCGATTCTGCACTAGAGACTTGTTCGATTGAAATTGGTACGGGTTTTGACCTAGTTTTTCTAGTTCTTGACATCAGATCATTAATCTTCATCAAACCTGCTCATCTGCGATTGCCTCTGCTTCGCTCTTGCTTTCTTGCGACGGCTTCGTGTTCTTCGATCCATGATTTCTGCTGCTTCCATCGCGATTGCTTCGATCTTGCCTCTGTTCGATCGTAGATTTCAGGTGCTTCCATGGCGATGGTCCTCTGTGTTCTCGGTTTTCGAAGCTCTTCCATGGAGATGGTGTCCTCTGTGATCTTCGATTCCAGCAATTGAAGATTTCGTCAGCTTCGATCCTTCGCGCTCTTCATTGTCGGCTTCGAATCCACGGCTTCGATTGCACTGAGGAAATTGCGATTGCTTCGATATGCGTTTCCTCTTCGTTCGTCTACTTCGCCTGTGACGGCGTCGTTCTTGTGTGAATTTCAGAAACCTCGTCGCCAGTTTCCTGGCGTTTGCTCAGCAATCTTCAATTTCTGCTTCGAGTCTCGGCTTCCTCTCCACTTATGCACTGATCAATTTGTGCGATTGCAATTGCTCATCTGCGATTGACGGCTTCGAATTTTGGTCAGATTCTCAGCTTCTTCGGTCTTGCCTCTTCTTCGAGACTGCTTCGATTTCTTCCTCAGAACTGTTCTTCCTCTTCGTTCGGCTCTTCGACTGCGATGGCTTCGCCTTCTCAGATACTTCGACTTCTCTGCCTACTTCGGCATTGAATCTCAGGACTTCTACGACGGCTTCGGGTCTACATCTTCGTTCCATTGGTTTCTCAGCTCGAATCTCTCAGCTAAGTGTTCTCAGCTCAAAATCATATGTCTTCTTCAATTTCAATTCTTCTGATTGCTCAGGTTATTTCTCAATATTGTTCTATCTATTCGATCTCCTTGCTTCCTCTTTTTCGATCTTCTATTCGATCTCCTTGCTTCCTTCTTCCTATCTTCATTTTCTCGATTTAACACAGATATATTCCGAGCCTTGTCTTGTGCGAATTTTGGCTTGGTTCTTCGATCTAATTCTTTTATTTTCGGTCTTCTTCGCGATTGCCTTCGATCTTACCTATTCTTGTTCTTCGATTCTTGCTTCTTCTTGATTCTTCGCCTCTCTCAAATTTCTTCTTCGGTCTCAAATTCATTCTTCTTCGATCTGTGATTCTTCTTCTTCGGTCTCAAATTCTTCTTCGATCTTACTCTTGCTTCTTGCTGCAATTCTCTCTCACAATTGAATTGTTCTTCTATCTCACATTTTCTTTCGATTCTCTTTCTGCCTTCAATCCATCTGTTTTCCTGTTGGGCCGAGTTAATTGTTGCACTAAGGTGTAATGTTTGAACTGAGTTCTACTGTCTGGTTGACCTGATGTGCATATTGGTCTTAACTGAGTAGTGTGTACATGTGCTGAGATATAATGTTGTGTTGATTGATTATATTTTTGGTTTGTGATGGTGCCTTCTGGGAAGAGCTAAGTTGTCATGTATGGGATGTGTATTCTGGTGTTGAGCTGAGTTAATTGTCCTGGAATGGCTTATGTCTGAGTATGCTGGAGAATATATGTTCAGCTTTCTGCTGTGTTTTGGCCCCATATGCCTCTGCTCTTCTGCTGTGAGGCTAGTGTTTACAGGTGATTGTATCTTGTTGCTATTGTGAAGTGTGAGTTGTGCTGCTGTGATTGTGTTTGATCTGTGGTGTTGCATTCTGAGATGAGCTAGTGTTTGTGTCTGGGTTACATTGTCTGTGATGGTCTGCATTGCTGGTGAATTGAGCTGCATTGTAACGTCTATATGACTGGAGTGGTCCTCTTCAATCTGTTGTAGTGTTTGTGCTACTGAATTGGGTCTGCTCTCATCTTCCTTTTGCTTGTCTGCGCTGTGGATTTGTTTACTGAGTTGGGCTGATGTGTCTTTTTGCTCTGCCCTGGGTTGTGGAATGGATGATACTGAGTATGCTACTGCTGTAGTGTGTGTGTATGATGTTGGGTTTGCTACTCTTGTTTGCTGCTGTGCTTCTATCTGAGTTGAGCTGCTCTACATTTGGTTTGGCAAAGTGTCAAGCCCATTATGTTGTGGACTCTACTGATTTGCTGCAGAGATTGATGGTGATTGTTCTTTCCATTGCTGTGCTGCATTGCTGGTGCTTTGGGTTATTGTTACTGCTGTTGTTGCTCATATTGTCTTGTGTTGTCCCAATCTCATCTCATGTTGGAGGTTCTCCACATGAGATTGAGGGGGGATGTTAGCAATATTAAGTCATTGTATTAGTGTTAGTATATAAAGTGAATGTGAGAGTCATTCAATGTAAGAAGAGAGATATTTTACATAATGAAGATTACCAAACTTACTCTCAAAACTTTCTCTCTTTTCCTTCTCTTGTTTGATCCTTGAATCTTATTCCTTATCACTAACTTTCTTACCTAAACTCCATTGATACACTAAGCTAACCTAAATTGAATAAGGTTCTATGTTTTCTTTCAAAAATACCCAAACTATAAGGGTCATTTCAAGTTCATACCCCAACTATGAAAATTTTCATCTATGTACCCAAACTATCAAAACACATCATATAAGTATCATCCGTTAGTCAATCTGTTAGTGAAACCGTTAAATGATGAACTGTCATTTTGTGGTCAACTGTTTATGCTGAGTTGGACTCCACATAAGCTAAAAATTAATATAAAATAAATAAATCATCAAAATTAACAAAAAAAACAAAAAACAAAAAGGAAGAAAACAAACCAATCCTCTTCTTCCCTGATAACCCTCCCCTCCTTGCCTCATCTCCTTCCCCTACCAGGCAGCACTGCATCAACACCATCATCCACACAAATTGAACCCTAATTCCCAAATTTGCAGTCGATATCTCCTATTCATCTCCCCCTGCAATTTAACCATCAGTCACGATAGCCACCCAAACCCACCCTAGTCAACCAAATCCCTCTAACCATTGCCTGAGTTATAAATTTAGCACCCAGCCACCATCGCAACCTAAAACCCCAACAACTCAAATCCCACCAGATCCAAATTCGAAGGCAGCAGGGTCGTCAAAACGTCACCTTCTTGGACCGAGTGATGGTCATGTTGTTGAGCATCTCCACCTTCCTCACCCTCTTCTCGCCCAAAAAGTTTCGGATCTCGATGGCGTTGTTCGAGCTGGGGATCGAAGCGTTGATTGAAAAGTGAGCATAGACGAACCTCATCTCACTATGCATGCGTCGTAGCTAATTCCTCCTTCCATGGCTTCTAGTGTCCTCCCTGATCCAATCCCACCTACTCCTTCACCCTCAATTGCCACAACGACAGCGTCGACGCCAAACTGACATTCCTTATCGACAAGAACGCCACCAAGGTCCTCGTTGCTGCTGCCAAGATCACTTCGGATTTGGTGGCCAAGACTGCCGTCTCTGCTAGAATCGACGCCGAGCGCCGCATCAAGGAGGTCGTTGCGGCCAAAAAGAGGGCCAAGGATGCCCTGGATCGACTATCGTCTCTTGTGAACCAAGAGAAGGATTTGAAAACTTGAGGTGTTCGTTCGACGCCTGAGAGCCTCATTGCGAAACCTAAATTAGAAAGTCCTACTCCAATTCAGGCGGTGCCCAAGATTATAACCCCTGAAGGAAATAATGAGTTTGGCGATGATCAATTGAAAACCAATCATGGTGATCCAATGGAAGAAGATTAATTTGAGTTGATGGACTCAACTTCTACTTGAGCTTGAGCTCGAGCAGTAGCTACACAACCTAGATGGTCAATTTTGTAAAATATCTCACTTACAAAATAATAATTTGTTTTATAATTTATTTTAAAATTTTATTAATTATTTTTAATAATATATTTAATTTTTAATTATTTTTTTATCCACATGGAATCCAACTCAACGTAAACAGTTGACCAAAAAATGACAGCTCAACCTTTAACTGTTTGACTAGCAAATTAGCATTTAACTGTTTGACTAACAAATTGACTATCGAATGGTACTTAGATGATGTGTTTAGATAAATTGGATACCTAAAGGAAAATTTTCATAATTGGAGTATGAACTTGAAATAACCCCTATAGTTTGGATACTTTTATGTAGTCTACCGAAAAAAAATATACATTTTGACTATCGAATGGTACTTAGATGATGTGTTTAGATAAATTGGATACCTAAATGAAAATTTTCATAATTGTAGTATGAACTTGAAATAACCCCTATAGTTTGGATACTTTTATGTAGTCTACGCAAAAAAAATATACATTTTCATGGTATATGGAGGTAATCTAACAAGCATCATCATCTCTTTCATCTTATCATATCTTCATGCCACCATTAGTGGTATTTCCATGAAATATTAGTACAAAAGAAATATACAAGGGCATGATGGCCTGAAAAACCTCAAGTCACTTCTTTACAAATTGCGTACCTGGCCATTCCAAGACAACTTTAAAATACATGGAGACGAGATTGAAATACAATTACTTCCATTGACTGCAGAACCGAAGACGAACCAGAGAGATGCACTCGAACTTGATGTCAATCATCTATGACCTGTGTGCATTCCTGAAATAGGCAAACACTTTGGTCAAACTGATCAAAGGTTTGCTTTGCTACTACAAGACTTTGAGCATTTTTGTTTTATTTAGGCTAAATGGTTGCCGACGTCCCTAAATTTCACCCAAATTTTACCAACTGTTTCTAAACTTCAATATTAGAGTCTGTCGTCCCTATACTTTACTAAAATGTGCAATGATGGTCCTTCAGTGAATTTTTTGAACGTTTTATGTTTAAACGTCACGTGGAATGACATCCCTATCCTTACTTTTAAACAGAATACCTTCAAAAGATTGGCAAGACCATTGTTGCACATTTGTGTAAAGTTCAAGGACGGCAGACTCTAATATTGAAGTTTAGGGACGGTTGGTAAAATTTAGGTAAAGTCCAAGGACAATGGCAACTGTTTAGCCTTTAATTTATTTAAACCACCCAAGAACAGATCATCAACAGGAATAACACTTCCACAATTAGTGCATCATCTTTAGGCCATTAAGATTGAACAAGACTATATACCTACCTTGCGGTAGTAAGTGTGCGAGAACTATTTACAGCCCCCCGGGGAGCACTTGTGCGCCGTGCCCTCTGATCATGCTCCCTGGTGACACGCATAGCAGAGACTTCCTTTTCCATGGCAGCTACTTCTCTCCGCATCTTTTTGGCTTCAACCTCCATTGCTTTGTTAAGTGTATCCACCTTCTTTGCTAACATCTACTTAATTCCACACCGGAAACAAAGTTAAAAGCAACACAAAATTGGGGGGAGGTTCAAAAATTGAAGAGATTGGGGTCATCCTAACTAACCTCAATCGCATCATCCTTGTCCTTGAGGGTTTGATCTTTCTCATGGCAAGCTTTCCTCAAAGATACGACCTCTTTCTGTAACAGATCATACAGAATTCCAGAAACATAATCTTCAAGCTCTACCCTCGACTGTTCATCCAAAGTTCCATTTGCGCTCTCCTCAGGTCTACCAATTATTTCATCCATCTGACTCTGATCACTGACATTGTTAGATGAGTTATTTTTCCCAGTTGTATCTGGGATTAGCTTATCTCGGTCTAGCACTCTACTACCACCATCAAACGATCTAGACGAACTCTTAGCTTGTTTTAATATTGCAGTAGCACTGTTGGAACGGTTGATACCAGATTGTAAATTCGATTTTGTCCTCGATAGATAGCCATTACAGGAGGGTCTAGAGAAGCTGTCAGCTCCAGCAAGAGATTGACGCCTTGAAGGCCCATTGCTGATAATTCTTGCATCTAAAGCCACGCGGGATTTTCCATTAGATGCTTTAAACTTTTCTTCCAAAACCTTGAATCTTAATTGGTATTTTTCCTAAGAAATCAATTAATGATTGAGTATTAAGAAGGCTTGTACACATAATAGATCAGACTAAAAGAAACAGGTAGCTTACACTTGAGTGTAAGGGCAGACTAATTTCAAACAGTTACCGTACCTTTAATTGTGCTTCTGCCTTTGCAGTACGCTCAGCTACAGCCAGTTTGTCTCTAAGTTGTTGCATTTCTCCCTACAAAAGAAATGCCAAATATGTTAAATCTCAACTGAAACTACCTGTTCCTTTCTCCATCGGTTTTCACTCTTTTCTCTTCTTTCGAAGCAAATTAGACCTTCTTAGAATACCAATACACACTTCACGAAATATTTGAGAGAACATTGTTGTACATTGAAAATGCAATGAAGAACCTTTTTTCCAGATGAATATCCGCTTTCAAGGTCCTGGATACAGGGTAGTCTCTATCACTATCCTTCATCCATCTTGACAATTGACCAACAATAATCACCACAGGTTACATATGGTACTGGACGATAATTCTATGTTAAGCCTCTTGGGTTAACAAAAGTATGAATTCTAAGGTGATCATTGGTACTTGCATATTAAGGAAAGATTTTTCTTTTTCTAATTTCAATTCATGCTTTCTGTTTTGGGCTAATGAGGCATCTGGTTCACATGCTAACTGCTAATCCCTAGGTACATGCAGTCCTCATCCAACATGAAGCGGCAAATACCAATTTAAATCCCAATGGACATCCAAGAGACTGGGGTAGGACTTATACTGACATAATGCTTCATGAAGCGTGTAAAACTCAACGGAACATCACTTGGGTTAAGAATGCAACTTGTGAAGATGAACCAAATGGCTGTGCATAAATTAAAGGAACTGTATGAAAAAATGAAGTGACATTGAAGTCATAACATGCCTGAAAAAATCTCCTTTCTTCAAGCCATTGCTTTACAGGCATTACTTTGTCACTGGAATCTTTCCAGTCATTTGCAACAACAGTGGCAACCCGATTTGCAGTGACCTTTGCACGAGCCACCTCCCGTTCCAAGAGTTTTTTCTCTTCCTACGCAAGCTTGAAGGTTAGAGGCAGTTTGCATTTGTGACAGACTCAGAACAACTACGAAGTGATTTGCAAGAACTGGAGTTCCAAGAAATGGTTATTACATTCATCTCCTGCACTTTCCGCTGGTAATCACGCACAGCATTCGCAGCAGCTCCACCAGCTAAAACAGCCTCCTCAAGCTCACGAACGGTTTGTGTTAGCTTCTCAACCTCAGCTACCTTTTGCCTGTGCATTCTGTCAAGGATTTTGTTCTCCTCCTGAAAATCCACTAACACATGTTAGGTAAAATGGTATCTAATGCTAGAACACACCCCATTGTACAATCCCTCAATAACATATTTCCGGCAGCAGGGAAACCCTGAATAACATACAAACCTGGCATATTTCAATCTGTTTCATCAGTTCTTGGTTTTTGTTTTGTAGATCATCAACCAAGGATGCTTTTACCAAGGCAATATGAACAGTTCTCTCAGCTTCAACTAGAGCGGCCTCCTTGGTTTTAGTAAGTCGATCAAGTGCTTTGTTGTCATCCTGCAACTTTGCTACCTAGAAAACCAAGATATCAAGCAGTACAAAAAATATTTAACTCGTTATTTTTCTTATGTATCAATTTATAAAAAATATAACAATATGGAAACGAAATACATAATATTCTAAATTTCACATGTACAAACCAATAAGGAAGCCAAAACAGACACAGAAACTTACTACATCAAAAGTTTTACAATCCTTCTGTTTTGGAAACAAAATTGAATAAAGAATAGATGAATGAATGGAGGTCATGGTGTTGAAGAAAGAAAGTATACCTCCTGCCTAGCAAGCTTAAGCTCTGCCTCCAGTGGAGCGATGATGGCTTCAATGGGTGGCATTTCATCATCTTTCTGGGCAGAGTGAACTCTACGAAGAGTTGCTTCTGCTGCAAATTGTGCAGCCAATGCTGCTTTCTTCTCATCATTTATTTTCTTAATCTCAAGATTCTGAAAATCAATGAGTACTCATTATATTACAGGAAGAAAAGTTTCTGACATTGGTTACAGAAGAAAATACTGTCAGGGAGCAAAGAAAGCTACAACTAGTACCTTGTTTTCCAAAAGGGCTTCAGTTGCTTTAAGCTTTTCATCCACCTTATTTAGTTCATCTGTCAACTGAAATTATTAACCAACAGATTATTAATCAGAAACTCCCAATTGCGATCGAACTTAAAGTATTCTCCTCATTAAAAAAATGAATTTCAACTTTTCTCAATACATTGATTTAGTATCATTAAAGAGAGTAAACACTATATAGTTTAAACTACTGAGTGACCTCTCAAGATCTCTACTAAACAAATTCAGGACTATCCATCTCATAATTTACAGCTAGGACAAATAACATATACAACCCACTTTTAACAAAAAAAAAAGTCTATAAAATTGGAATTTGTAAAACATATTAGTCATTGGAAGTCTCAATAAAAATGTAATTATTTATTACTGGTGGCACCCAGCAGTCCAAATAGAGTGATTGTAAGCAACGGTTATATTAGATATCAACAAGCATCTATTTGAGATAGCAAGACTGTTGATATACTAAAGACGTTGCTGACTATTAGATCTCATCAAACACCCAATACTCCCTATGCCTCAAATTGCTGGTCTATCCCACTTAACAGTTATAGTAACATAGGTCCGTGTGATCTACCTCACATGGCACCAGAGCATACTTGTTAGATAGCCAAAAAGAGTAAGATATTGATAAATAAAACTCAACATGAGGTTTAAGAATCTTGAAAATTTTGTACTGATCTACAATTATATCATTGGGAAGAAGACAGCAACAAAAATGGAACAGAAATTGAGAATAACAATATATCTACAATTATGTGGTTCTTTTTTCATAAATAATACCTCCTCCAGGTACTAAGTCGATAATCACGTATACATTTAAAATTAACTAACCACTGTAATTAAAAAACACATGAATATTCTTATTTTTCAAGGTAAAAGATTTTAATTGGATATCTTAGTTTTAACACCAAGGCTAAGACGCTTGGATTCATTAAGGTTTCAAGTTTTTCCCTAAAAAGTGCATTTTTTAAACATACACCTGTTTATGTCCCAAAGGGTGGGTGCTCTAGTCGACCGCCCGTTTATTTAGTGAAGAAGAACACATTTTAAAGAAATATAACATAGATCAATTGGAATAAAAAAGAAAAAGATATCAATACGACTAACACTTTAGAAGCTCACAAGCATCGATCAACAGTAGAATCAGTAGGTTACCTTCATAAATTTTAGATACCAGTATGTTCAAATAGAATATTTCCGTTAGTCCAGAAGGCAATAATTCTAAAAAATTTAGGTAACATAGCAGACTGAGGATTTCAACTTTTAACTATAAATAGACTGAAGATTAACATAGAGGACTATCATAATCTCATCTTGCTCGCACAGAAATTCCACTTAATGACATTTTTCATGTTTATGGATATGAAAGAACATTGCGCAATTTGAGAGTGGTGTCACAATCAATTAAATGGCATACACATACTAAATATGAACAATAGTTTAAAAAGTAGTGCAATACGTTTTATGTATAACAATAGTTTACTCTTCCATTATAAGGGAGGGTATTTGTCTAAAGCAGATGGTCTGTTAAACATAGATTGGATAAGTTCAAAAAATAGATTGTCCAAATCCAGAAGATGTAAAAACATCGTTAGTTAGAAGAAGCAACTTAAGAAAAGAGTTGGTAATTACAGCTCTGACAAAATCTATCTCATTCGTACATGTTAAGTACACCGCTCAAAGACAACAAAACAAAGAAAAAAATATTCCTTTCTTTGATCATGCAACAACCATCCATGACCATAATCAGAAGCATATGTAACAAGTATCAAAATTTGCCACTATCACAGGAAATATGAACACATCGCCCAATGAAAATTGCTAAAAAAGAAAAAAAAATAAAACCCAATTGCTCATCCCATAATAAGAAATATGAACTGAGCTTCCTCTAAGTAGAAGCACAAATTGAAAGTAAAATAGAGTACCTCTTCAACCGCCTTCTCTTTAAGGCGCTCTGAATTTCTCAAGGATTTGATTTCTGTAACAGCATCTCCCAATTCCCTATCTTTATCTGTTATTTCATTTCATAAATTGGCCGTATAAGATTTAGAGTGACAGAAATTTAAATAAATAAGAAATAACTTTTTAGGAAAAAAAACTAAAGCTCTATAAAGTTTGAAATTAAATTTATCAAATTAGATGTATACTATTGCCGTTTCTCCTTAGCTAGCAAATGCCTTTGAAATTTCCCGGAAATACTTTACGGCAAAACAAAGAGAAATTTAGAAGAATTTTTTTTTCCAGACAATGAGACGAATTGGTCAATTTGTTAAGATAAAAATATCATTTCTCCTCAGGTACGAAGAAAAAAGTGAGTTCCAGAATTTCCCGGAAAGAAATGACATTTTTTTCTTCGGGGAAAATGGAGAGCGGAGAAGAAAGAAGAAGAGAGACCTCGGAGATCGTTCTCAAGGCGGTTGAGCTCAACTCGGACTGGATCGGAGCCGTGCATGAGGGTGATGATGTCATCGACTTCGGAGACCGCTCGGGAGATTCCGGCGGAGGGGTTGGTCTTCTTGCGAGCTCTGAAGGAAGCCGAGGACGAGAGTCCAGGCGGCTTCGCGGGTGGTTCGTGATCACCGTAAGTAATGTGAGCAGTAGTGGTGTCCATTGCTGTTGGGGAGAAATAGATGCAGTGGTGCCGCCGTGCTCATACAAAAACCGCCATGAGCCCTAAAATACAGTAACAGAAAGCTACAGAGAGAGAGAGACGAGGAAAGAGGTAGAGTATATAATTATAATTTACTTCTATTCTACTCCTCTATGGGAATGACACCTTGCCGTGTCAGTCAGTCAGAGTATTTTCTTTTTCTTTTTAATTATTTTTAAATAATTAAGGGGATTAAGAACCTAAGATAGGGTTTAGGAGGGGTTTAAATGCAAGAGACGACAGGGAGATGGTGACAATTATAGTGTGTGTCGCTATGCACGCTTGCAAACTGCACCTGCATTTAGTATTATGATTTTCTTTAAAAACTGCGTGATTTAAAAGTAACAAAAAAAAATTTGTTATTGGCAACCGATTTTGACACACTCCGACTTGGAAAATTCACATGAACCCCGTAATCGAGCATGATGGCCGACATGACGAAGCCAAGTGAAACGGTGCGTTTAGGAAGTGGAGTAAACAATAAATAGTAATAAAAGTAAGGAATTAACCGGTAAAGTCAAAGTGAAAGGTGTAAGGTGATACAGAACATAGTAAACAATTAAAGTTCATGATGATCCGAAAATTTAAAATACACGGATTACTAAATAATCCTTGGGTCTTAACCCATACATGAAAACGAAGCGTCAGAACCGCAACCAGTTGTGTCTTCCTCAACAATAGTCTCAAGCTGTTTAAGTCCTGAGGGGCGAAAAACAGATAGGTGAATGGACCTTACAAGTTATTTCAGCGTAAAATAGTCCTATAAAATATGAATATAAATGTCCCCTCAGTTTTTTTAAGAAAACACGCAAGCATACTGATCAGTCGTTATTTATGTATCATTTTGATGTCTTTATATGCCTCTCTTACATGTCTTTTCAATGATTTCGTGCCATCAATCGTAGAAAATGATCAATCTTGTGAGACTTCTGCAGATTTGGAAAGATAGGTAAATTCTGAGAAGAACGCAAAAAGAATGACTCAAATCAGAGTTCAAATGAAGGAGATGTCCTCATTTCAATATCAGGTCCTAAAACCTCAGATCATGCCATCCGGGTCCCAAACATGTGTCTCATGACATCAAGTTCATGTCTTAGAGTGCCAAGGTCATGCCAGGACATGTCGAGTACATGTCCCAAGAATTTCCCATCCGAGCCCAGCCTCTGCGCCTAAACCTTAGTTCATGTTCCGCTAGCGGTGGATCAAAGTTCCTCCTCTGCACTAAGCCTGAAAATCTGTGCACCTTGTAAGGACCCTTCCCGAATTTTCCCTCGAAACCCGGAAAGAACCCTTATCCCATCTGACAGCTCCTTACTTCAAAATTTAAACACCAGAAATACCCTTTGTTCTGGAATAATTTTTATTAAGCCTTACAGGGTTCCCGACAGAACCTCTGTACTTACTAACCACTTATACCTGTCAGACGCAGGATAGTATACTGGTCAAAACCAAAACCTCGGAGTAGTGGTGGTCCAAATAGGAATACCCTATGTCACCAAACGTCAGTAGGTCAGACACTGCTGACTTCTCTACTGGAATACCACAAGACAACAGACTAGTCAAATACTTGTAAACCAACCATAATTCGTCCCTCTGGGTCACCGCCCACACCTACCCACTGACCCGGCTGACGAAGTATTTTCATAGGTTGATTAAGCCCATGACCATTGTCGTCTGTTTCATATTAGAGCCGGATATATCCTCGGCTATCATATCGTATCATCAGCCGGTATAACCTTCGGCTACCATAACATATCAGTCGGCATATCTCTCGACTATCCTGTCCCTAGCCACCAGGGTATCCCTTGGGGTGTGCTAGTCATGTATCATATCATATCAGTCGGCATATATCTCGACTATCATATCATATCAGTCGGCATATCTCGACTATCATATCATATCAGTCGGCATATCTCGACTATCATATCATATCAGTCGGCATATCTCGACTATCATATCATATCAGTCGGCATATCTCGACTATCATATCATATCAGTCGGCATATCTCGACTATCATATCAGTCGGCATATCTCGACTATCATATCATATCAGTCGGCATATCTCGACTATCATATCATATCAGTCGGCATATCTCGACTATCATATCATATCAGTCGGCATATCTCGACTATCATATCAGTCGGCATATCTCGACTATCATATCATATCAGTCGGCATATCTCGACTATCATATCATATCAGTCGGCATATCTCGACTATCATATCATATCAGTCGGCCTACCTCGACTATCATATCATATCAGTCGGCATATCTCGACTATCATATCATATCAGTCGGCATATCTCGACTATCATATCAGTCGGCATATCTCGACTATCATATCATATCAGTCGGCATATCTCGACTATCATATCATATCAGTCGGCATATCTCGACTATCATATCATATCAGTCGGCATATCTCGACTATCATATCAGTCGGCATATCTCGACTATCATATCATATCAGTCGGCCTACCTCGACTATCATATCATATCAGTCGGCATATCTCGACTATCATATCATATCAGTCGGCATATCTCGACTATCATATCATATCAGTCGGCATACCTCGACTATCATATCATATCAGTCGGCATATCTCGACTATCATATCATATCAGTCGGCATATCTCGACTATCATATCAGTCGGCATATCTCGACTATCATATCATATCAGTCGGCATATCTCGACTATCATATCATATCAGTCGGCATATCTCGACTATCATATCATATCAGTCGGCATATCTCGACTATCATATCAGTCGGCATATCTCGACTATCATATCATATCAGTCGGCATATCTCGACTATCATATCATATCAGATATTGGAGGTTCACCGGTTCACCGCTAATAACGGATCCTCGTCCCGAGTCCTGGCCTCCCTCAATATGACCAAAACACACTTTAATCGAAATAGTGGAAAACATATATCCAGTAATCATTTCTAAATTCCGGGAAATCATTGCAACAATACATAACAATATGTAAACAAAGATACATTGATGCATGCATTACAGTTTATAAACAATAGTCCACTAATATACATCAACCAACCCTTAATTCAAGGACGCTCTAGCCCAAGCAACACATGCACAATAATGTCCCAACTACCTGGACTTCCCGAGCTCAAAACCCGCTAATACGGTCAACTATTACCGCTGGGATTGCCCAAAACCACCTCTAAACGACGTCTGATCAACCTCAAACCTGTACCAACAGATTCGGAACGTCGAAAACTAGTTCCCACGCGCCGCCGTGACCTCAGTCTCGGCCCCACGCGCCGCCACGCGCCGCCGGAAGGTCGGCTCACGCACCCACGCGCGTTCACGCGCCGGTCACGCGTTACTACAGTGTTCACGCGCCTGGACCGGTCCAACCCGGTCCGGCTCAACCTGACCCGGTCCAACTCGACCCGACCAGTTTACTCAACCCGACCGGTTCAACTCGACCCGACCGGTCACCGGTGACTCGCCGGAGAAGACGACCGGACGCCGTCACCGTCGCCGGAGGCTAGCCGGAGAAGATGACCGGACCGCCACCTCCGCCGCCGTCTGGTTCGTCGGAATCCCCCATTTCCGGCCGAAACTACCAGTTTTCTAACTTCTTCATTTCTTAACCGTTTTTCACGATCTATACATGGAATTTTATCTACTCTTCACCAGGAATCCAAATATGAGGTCAAAGTTCCGAGATCGTACCTGGTTTGGCCGGAAAACGGCCGAGAAGTTTCGGTTCACCTCCCTCCTCCGTCCGTCGCCTACGGCGGTGCTCCCGCTCCAATATCTACCCCAAAATGCTCGTGGGGTCCCGGGGATGATCCTCCCGACCTTGGTTTCACTCAACTCGGATCAAAATCCGTCCGATGAAGATCAAGCTTTGTGTTCACACGGGGGGGTTTTCGGGTAGGAGAGAGAGGGACCATACTGACCAATCTGCCGAGGAGAGAGAAAATATCTATTATATAGTTCCAACTTCTCCAAAATTACCAAACTGCCCCTGAAGCTTCTAGACCCGTAACGTACTCACCGGGTCTCCATTTTCCGCGTGCCGCCTGTCTACGAACTCGTGAGTTCGAGACCTACGCAACGACTTTAGAAAATTTCCCAAAAGTCTTGCCAGTCAAAAAGTGACTCCCGAACCCGTCCAAAACTGAGGGTAAAATTGTCCAATCCTCAAAATAGTTTAATTTCTGGTCCGGGTCGTTACAATCTACCCTCCTTAAGAAATTTCGTCCCCGAAATTCATTCCTAACCATGAAACAATGAGGATATTGTGCCCGCATTAGTTCCGCGATTTCCCACGTGGCCTGCTCCACGTTATAATTCCTCCACAATACTTTAACTAGAGGAAAAGTCTTTTTGCGAAGTACCTTTTCCTTCAAATACAGAATTTACACCGTCACTTTAGTTAACTGCCGGTAGTCGATACACAACATCAGACCACCATCCTTTTTTTTTTTCCTCACAATTAATACCGGTGCACCCCATGGTGAAACACTTGGGCGAATAAATCCCATATTCACCAAGTCCTGCAATTGAGTCTTTAACTCTCGCAATTCTGCCGGTGCCATCCTGTACGGTTCCTGTGAGATAGGTTGAGTACCTAGCAAAAGCTCGATTGTGAACTCAATCTCACGGTGTGGTGGTAATCCTGGAAGATCATCTGGAAACACATCAGAGAACTCACTGACCACAGGAATATCCTCCACTCTCATCGAAGTATTCCGAGCATCTAACACATGAGCCAAGTAACCCTCACAACCTTTTCTCAACAATCTCTCAGCTGTTAACGCTGATATCACTCCATAGGGTAATACCCTACGATCTCCCCGAAATGTAAGTTCAGGGAATCCTGGACTCCGAAAAACTACTGTCTTATCGTAACAGTCTATGGAGGCATGGTGCATGGACAACCAATCCATCCCCAGAATCAAATCAAACTCAAAGATATCTAAGGGGATTAAATCTACCTTCAAACCATGGCCTTCAACCATCACCGGACAACTGCGAATCACTAGGTTCGCCACTAACATATCTCCGGTAGGAGTACTAATACCCATGTCCCAACCAATTGGAGACAATTCTCTATCCGTGACCACCTCCGGTGCTACTCGAGTCTCCTGTACCCACTGTACTGCTGTGGCATTGGGAAACCCAAACTCAACTCTACTCGAGCTGCAGCATCAGCCAAAGTCCTCAACGAAGTGTGGTCCATAGACGTAACTGCTGACCGAATTTCACTCCGCAGTCCACTCTCAAATATGTGGCACTTGTCTGACTCGGTCGCTACCAACGTCGGTGCAAAGCGACTCAGCGCTATGAATCTTTGTTCATACTGGGCCACCGTCATGTCTCCTTGCTGTAAATGCAAGAACTCGGCCTCCTTAACGTTCCGGTGTGAGCGAGGGTAAAACTGCTCCAAGAAGCGTTCCCGGAAAGTCTGCCAAGTAAGCGTATGGACATTCCAGCCTGACACCTCCAATGAGTGCCACCAGTGGTAAGCAGAACCACCTAGTAAAAAAAATGTGGCCAGTAGAACTCTCTCTTCTAGAGGACACCTCATAATCAAGAACACCCGCTTCATGCGAGTAATCCACTCCTCGGCCTCATCTGGGCTAGAGTCACCCATGAATATTGTCGCCCCTAGTCTCTGGGCTCTCTCGACATCAGAGACTTCATGATAAGTTTTATCCTGGAGTACAGAAGCTAAAGTCTGACCCAGCTGTTCCAGTGTCTGCCTCAAATCAGGCTCCACTGTAGGTTCATGGTTATCTCCACCATTCCCCGACCGTTGACGAAACTCACGTCTCGGAGGCATCTTGTTAACCGAAATCCATAAATAATTTGCACACAAGTGTGCAGTCTGCAGGAAGTTAACCTAGAGCTTTGATACCACTTGTAAGGACCCTTCCCGAATTTTCCCTCGAAACCCGGAAAGAACCCTTATCCCATCTGACAGCTCCTTACTTCAAAATTTAAACACCAGAAATACCCTTTGTTCTGGAATAATTTTTATTAAGCCTTACAGGGTTCCCGACAGAACCTCTGTACTTACTAACCACTTATACCTGTCAGACGCAGGATAGTATACTGGTCAAAACCAAAACCTCGGAGTAGTGGTGGTCCAAATAGGAATACCCTATGTCACCAAACGTCAGTAGGTCAGACACTGCTGACTTCTCTACTGGAATACCACAAGACAACAGACTAGTCAAATACTTGTAAACCAACCATAATTCGTCCCTCTGGGTCACCGCCCACACCTACCCACTGACCCGGCTGACGAAGTATTTTCATAGGTTGATTAAGCCCATGACCATTGTCGTCTGTTTCATATTAGAGCCGGATATATCCTCGGCTACCATATCGTATCATCAGCCGGTATAACCTTCGGCTACCATAACATATCAGTCGGCATATCTCTCGACTATCCTGTCCCTAGCCACCAGGGTATCCCTTGGGGTGTGCTAGTCATGTATCATATCATATCAGTCGGCATATATCTCGACTATCATATCATATCAGTCGGCATATATCTCGACTATCATATCATATCAGTCGGCATATCTCGACTATCATATCATATCAGTCGGCATATCTCGACTATCATATCATATCAGTCGGCATATCTCGACTATCATATCATATCAGTCGGCATATCTCGACTATCAAATCATATCAATCGGCATATCTCGACTATCATATCATATCAATCGGCATATCTCGACTATCATATCATATCAGTCGGCATATCTCGACTATCATATCAGTCGGCATATCTCGACTATCATATCATATCAGTCGGCATATCTCGACTATCATATCATATCAGTCGGCATATCTCGACTATCATATCATATCAGTCGGCCTACCTCGACTATCATATCATATCAGTCGGCATATCTCGACTATCATATCATATCAGTCGGCATATCTCGACTATCATATCAGTCGGCATATCTCGACTATCATATCATATCAGTCGGCATATCTCGACTATCATATCATATCAGTCGGCATATCTCGACTATCATATCATATCAGTCGGCATATCTCGACTATCATATCAGTCGGCATATCTCGACTATCATATCATATCAGTCGGCATACCTCGACTATCATATCATATCAGTCGGCATATCTCGACTATCATATCATATCAGTCGGCATATCTCGACTATCATATCATATCAGTCGGCATACCTCGACTATCATATCATATCAGTCGGCATATCTCGACTATCATATCATATCAGTCGGCATATCTCGACTATCATATCATATCAGTCGGCATATCTCGACTATCATATCATATCAGTCGGCCTACCTCGACTATCATATCATATCAGTCGGCATATCTCGACTATCATATCATATCAGTCGGCATATCTCGACTATCATATCAGTCGGCATATCTCGACTATCATATCATATCAGTCGGCATATCTCGACTATCATATCATATCAGTCGGTATATCTCGACTATCATATCATATCAGTCGGCATATCTCGACTATCATATCAGTCGGCATATCTCGACTATCATATCATATCAGTCGGCATACCTCGACTATCATATCATATCAGTCGGCATATCTCGACTATCATATCATATCAGTCGGCATATCTCGACTATCATATCATATCAGTCGGCATACCTCAACTATCATATCATATCAGTCGGCATATCTCGACTATCATATCATATCAGTCGGCATATCTCGACTATCATATCAGTCGGCATATCTCGACTATCATATCATATCAGTCGGCATATCTCGACTATCATATCATATCAGTCGGCATATCTCGACTATCATATCATATCAGTCGGCATATCTCGACTATCATATCATATCAGATATTGGAGGTTCACCGGTTCACCGCTAATAACGGATCCTCGTCCCGAGTCCTGGCCTCCCTCAATATGACCAAAACACACTTTAATCGAAATAGTGGAAAACATATATCCAGTAATCATTTCTAAATTCCGGGAAATCATTGCAACAATACATAACAATATGTAAACAAAGATACATTGATGCATGCATTACAGTTTATAAACAATAGTCCACTAATATACATCAACCAACCCTTAATTCAAGGACGCTCTAGCCCAAGCAACACATGCACAATAATGTCCCAACTACCTGGACTTCCCGAGCTCAAAACCCGCTAATACGGTCAACTATTACCGCTGGGATTGCCCAAAACCACCTCTAAACGACGTCTGATCAACCTCAAACCTGTACCAACAGATTCGGAACGTCGAAAACTAGTTCCCACGCGTCGCCGTGACCTCAGTCTCGGCCCCACGCGCCGCCACGCGCCGCCGGAAGGTCGGCTCACGCACCCACGCGCGTTCACGCGCCGGTCACGCGTTACTACAGTGTTCACGCGCCTGGACCGGTCCAACCCGGTCCGGCTCAACCTGACCCGGTCCAACTCGACCCGACCGGTTTACTCAACCCGACCGGTTCAACTCGACCCGACCGGTCACCGGTGACTCGCCGGAGAAGACGACCGGACGCCGTCACCGTCGCCGGAGGCTAGCCGGAGAAGATGACCGGACCGCCACCTCCGCCGCCGTCTGGTTCGCCGGAATCCCCCATTTCCGGCCGAAACTACCAGTTTTCTAACTTCTTCATTTCTTAACCGTTTTTCACGATCTATACATGGAATTTTATCTACTCTTCACCAGGAATCCAAATATGAGGTCAAAGTTCCGAGATCGTACCTGGTTTGGCCGGAAAACGGCCGAGAAGTTTCGGTTCACCTCCCTCCTCCGTCCGTCGCCTACGGCGGTGCTCCCGCTCCAATATCTACCCCAAAATGCTCGTGGGGTCCCGGGGATGATCCTCCCGACCTTGGTTTCACTCAACTCGGATCAAAATCCGTCCGATGAAGATCAAGCTTTGTGTTCACACGGGGGGGTTTTCGGGTAGGAGAGAGAGGGACCATACTGACCAATCTGCCGAGGAGAGAGAAAATATCTATTATATAGTTCCAACTTCTCCAAAATTACCAAACTGCCCCTGAAGCTTCTAGACCCGTAACGTACTCACCGGGTCTCCATTTTCCGCGTGCCGCCTGTCTACGAACTCGTGAGTTCGAGACCTACGCAACGACTTTAGAAAATTTCCCAAAAGTCTTGCCAGTCAAAAAGTGACTCCCGAACCCGTCCAAAACTGAGGGTAAAATTGTCCAATCCTCAAAATAGTTTAATTTCTGGTCCGGGTCGTTACAATACCTAGCCTACATGAAGATGCACTTCTACTATGCTCATGGTGTGCCTCAAAAGCGCAGCCCGAGACCCCTATGACGAAGACATTCCAAGGGCCAAGTTCTAAGTTTCAGTGTCTGACCACGGGAAGACCGCAGGCTGCCCGCGGTGTGTTCCCATTTGCCAGCTTGCATTCACACTCCCAACCATGTTCTTATTGGTTCTAATAGATTTTAGGGACTTTGTAATTAATTAGAAGTACAATAACTATTCTAGAATATTCTAAGCTAGGGTTTTTAAAATCAATCCTTATAGGACAAGGTTTTCTCTATGTCTATAAAAGGATGTCTGTGTTCAGTGTTTTGGGGACGACATTATTAGAGGAGCATTATTTCGGAGATCTAGACACCCTAGCCGCAATTTACATTGTAATTCAGTTCAAAGTAAACAGTTTCTTATTTTCTGCACTTTTTGGGCGTGGAGCTTGGAGAGGAAGGCTTTGTCGAGTCTCTGCTGTGCACCATTGTTCATCAGTGTTCTTTACTCTAAACTTTTATTTCATTGCAATTTAATTATGAATTCAATTATATCTGTTTTAATCCCAGTTATGCATGAGTAGTTCTTGCTAGGATTAGGGCTGCTTGAAGCCCTAACCATGATAGTTTGTTAATTAGATTTTGGCTCTTGATTTTGATTGCTATGCATGCTGAATAACTCTTATTACTGCTTTAACTACCAATCCTTTATGCCTATGAGCTTTCCTACCTTGTTTGCATAAATTATTGATGGAATTGCATGAGTGACCACTATATCATCTTGTAATTTATGAGCATCAAGAGGTTGAGGTTAAGAAACGATCTTTTAGTCGGAATTCACAACGTTATAGGAATGCACATAACTTTTCTAGGCTAGTGTAGTGTCATTAAATTCTCTTTGTACTTCATGCATCATCTTAAATGGTAGGTGATAGACGTTCTAGAGTACACATCATGCTTAGAACATGTCAAGTAAGAGAGAATAATATATATGGAGTGGGCTAACTATTGGGACCTTTGCATGGGCACTTAATTCAGAAGTTGCATAGTAATTAGGTCAAGAAAATCTGGTTAAAGACTATAATTGGTTAGAGTGGATAGTAAGCCTTAATATGCCTTAGTTAATAATCAATCTATCTATCATTCGTGCATTTTAATTTACTGTTTTATGTGCGTGCGTGTTTCTCAAGAACACCCAGAATCATACAATCCAGGATGGTGCAAGCAGCCTAATTTCACATAGAACTCCGCCCAAATAGTTCCTCACTACGAACCAACTCCTGACCTCGAACCTTCATGGGGGGCCTTGATACAAGGCATGGAGGCTTGTACTCAATACATGGCAGCCGCTTCTAAAGAAATCCAAGAGGAAAACCAGCGCATGGAGGAGAGATTGGAAAATAGCAAGAGGGAGTTTGAGTTCGACATACGCCGAATCGAAGAAAGGGCACGTTCCCCACCAAGTGAGGCTGTTAATGATGATTAAGATAAAGCTATCATCGAGCCAACACTTCGACAAGTGCTTGCCATGGAGGCCGCGAAGTCCACCCAACCTCGCTATGGACCATGATACAAAACATGGAGGCTTGTAATCAGAACCATCATACAGATGAAGAGCATAATGAGGACACCATCAAGCTAACACTTCGACAAGTGCTTGCCATGGATGCCATGAATTCTGTAACAACCCGGAATTTCGATTATTGGATTTACGTAAATTATTTATGTAAAATGATGATTTTACCCTTGCTTGTTAAGGGGCGTGAAAGTCAAATTTTGTTTCGAGACATTTTTTATGGTGTTTTGGATACCGTTGCGTAGGTCTCGAACTCACGAGTTCGTAGACAGGCGGCACGCAGAAAACGGAGTTCGTGTACGAAAGTTATGGGTCTAGATGTGCAAGGGTAGTTTGGTAATTTGCCATAGAGGGGATATATTTTTACCACCCAAATCAGATTAATCTGATCCACATCAATTCATTTAATTCAGCCTCATTTTCTCCCTTTGATAAACACTCCCAAAACCACCCAAAACCGTGCGAAAAACATACCCAAAAACCCACAAATTCCAAGTTTGATTCAAGGCCAAGACTTCCATTTCTATTCAACTAATCGGATTCTACTCCTTCCCATGATCACAACCATACAAACCATCGAAGGAGAGGACCACGGGGGAAGCCGAACCGAGTGTAGGAAGTTTCGGAACTTCCGATCGATTTTCTGGCTTACACAAGTACATGTTTGATGTTTTAAGGTCATATTTGGATTCCTGGGTTCGAGTAGATAGATTTAGACGTAAAATTTGTGAAAAATGGTTGAGTTTTGAGGAAGTTACAAAAGCTTGAAGTTTCGGCCGGAAATGGGGGATTACGACGGAAACCAGACGGCGGCGCCGGTAGTCAGTCGTCTTCTCTGGCGAGTCACCGGTGATCGGTCGGGTCGAGTTAAACCGGTCTGGTCGAGTTGAATCGGTCGGGTCGAGTGAACTGGTCGGGTTGAGTGAATCGGGCGGGTTGAGTGAACTAGTCGGGCCGAGTTGGATCGGGTCAAGCCGAGTTGGGCCGAGTTGGACCGGTACAGGCGAGTAGGTACTGTAGCAGGTGCGTGAACGGCGCGTGGTGGCGCGTGGGCGCGTGTTCCGACCTTCCGTCGGCGCGTGGCGGCGCGTGGGGCCGAGTCTGAGGTCACGGTGGCGCGTGACAATTAGTTGTTGACATTTCGGACCTGTTGGCGCAGGTTTTGGGTCGATCGGACGTCGTTTAGGGGTTGTTTTGGGCGTTTGAAGTTGCTGCGTTTTCTAGGCCAGCATAGGTAGACCTCCCGGGGATTAGGGGGTTTATATTTAAGGTTCTTATTATTAGCTGATAATCCCGATTATTAATTTGGACATGCGATACTGCTCCAGGAACTTCAGGGGAGCGTACAATTCGGGATTGAGCTTGCTTGGACAGGTTTGTGAGTGGACTTTTGGTTTATAAACTATAATGCATGCATAAATGTATCTTCGATTTAAATACTGTTATGTATGGGTGCAATGAATTTCTGGAATTTAGAAATTATGCTGGACACATGTTTTCCAATATTTCAGTGAAAGTGTGTTTTGAGAAATGGCCTGGTTTTTGTACTTAATTTTGATATCGTTTTGAAGTGGTAACTATTTGAGCATGTGATTTGGGTTGAGACCCGTAATTATGATTTTACCGATTTTGGCCGTAAAATGATATTTCAAAGAATTTGGCTTAGGCCAAGAAACAAAGATTTCAAAACACGGATTTGGTTCACTGGTTTTCTGTCCCGATGGTTACAATTGCTCTGACTGGTGTTGAGGGGTTTTGCTTCGCTGGTTGTTGAGGGTTCGGACTTTGGTGTTGAGGGGTCTTGCTCCGCCGGGTCGCGAAGCTGTCTACGCGTAGTACAGATTTTAACACATCTCAAGGGATACCCTGGTGTGTTGTGGATATGTCGGGAACAGTGAATTTGAGATATTATGTGTCCAGGCTGAATTAAATGAATTTTAACTCCTTTGAAGAGAGTTTTCAAACCAAACTGTGGATCACGAGGTATTTTCATTATACAGATTTTATATGAGTCCAACTAAGTGGTTTTAAAGAGAAATGGAATTTCGATGGTTTCAAATAATGTTTTTACATCATAAACTGTTTTATGTGATGCATGCATGATTTTATAAATGGAGGGGGAAAAATGTAAGATTTCCTCAAAAAACAATTTATAAATGATTATTTTTGTCCACTCACAACTTTTGTGTTTAAACCCCCTTTAGGCAGTTGAGCTGACGCGGACACTTATCTCGAGACAGAGGCATTAGTACTTTCGGCTGCGCTGTGTAGTTATACTTGAGTAGGATATCTAAATTATACTCTTGATCCTACTTAGACGCTCTGATATTATATTGTATTTGGTTAGTCATTATTTACGGGAATTATTGAGTGCTTGAATCCCTTATCTGACAAGTGAAAGTATTTATTATTATTATTATTTGTAAGGATTGAAGGGTATTTTGGGAACCTTTCCTTAGGTTGTCAGACGGGATCAGGGTTCTTCCCGAGTTTCGAGGGGAAATTCGGGACGGGTCCTGACAATTGGTATCAGAGCACTAGGTTTAAATTCCTGTAGACCGTACACTTAGTGTACACTTATTTTGGTATTGATGAGTTATAGTTCTTTTCAGCGTAATGCCTCCGAGACGCGAGTCCCGTCAACAGTCTGGAAACAGTGGGGACACACATGAACCTGGAGTGGAGCCTGATATGAGGCAAACACTGGAACAATTGGGTCACACTTTGACTTCTGTACTTCAGAGTAGGGCTGCTACTGAAGGGTCGGACAATGAGAAAGCCCAGAGATTAGGGGCTACAATATTTATGGGTGACTCTAGCCCAGATGATGCAGCGGAGTGGATTACTCGTTTAGAGCGAGTGTTCTCAGTTATGAGATGTCCTCAGGGGGACAGGGTGCTTTTAGCCACTTTTCTGCTAGGTGGTTCCGCTTATCATTGGTGGAACGCATTAGAACTATCAGGCTGGGATGTCAGTACAATTACCTGGGCGACTTTTCGGGAGAAGTTCCTCGAGCAATTTTACCCTTGCTCGTATCGAGATGCCAGGGAGGCTGAGTTCTTGCACTTATAGCAGGGAGATATGACAGTGGCTCAGTATGAGCAGAAATTCATAGAGTTGGCTCGTTTTGCACCGGCTCTGGTGGCAACCGAGAGGGACAAGCGACGCAGATTTGAAAATGGACTGAGGAGCGAACTTCGGTCAGCGGTAACGGCTGCAGTTCATACTTCCTTGAGAGACGTGTCCGACGCTGTAGCTCGTGTAGAGTTGAGCATGGGTTTGCCAGTCCAGCAGCAGTTTAGGGGTTCCAGGCGACACCAGGATCGCTGGGATATTGGAGCCTCTAGTCAGGGACCGTCCAAGAGAGGCAGTTTCAGTTCTAGATCTACTGGGGGTGCGGGATCCGGATCAGGTAGTGGCAGAGCCAGACAGGCACCGCAGTCATCCGCTCGTTCTAGTGGTGCTTCAGTGCAGTCAACTGGAAGACTGAGTGGCAGCTCCGGTGGCACTGGATGTTACTTCTGTGGGGAGATTGGTCACATAATGAAATTTTGCCCACATCTTCATCCGGGCAGTAGTTCCTGAGGGCGGGGTGCTACTAAACAGAGGCAGAGGACAGTTCAGACGTCTGGTATTGCAACTGGAAGCCAGAGTCAATCCAGTGGGGCCAACCGGGCCAATTGGACGAACAGGGCTAGTGGGTCCAACAGGGCCAGAGGCAGACGGTGGGGTCGTGGTCGATTTTTGGATACACAAGCCCAAGTTTTTCCTATGTCGCAACAGGAGGCCCGAGCAGCACCAGATGTGGTCATAGGTACGTTATCTATTTTTAGCCGTGATGCTTATGTTTTGATAGTTCCTGGGGCGACTCATTCTTTCATTTCTCGGGGTTTTACATTGTTTGCTGATAGAGAATTGTCTCCGATTGGTTGGGACATGGGTATTAGTACACCTACTGGGAATATGTTAGTGGCGAATCTCGTGATTTGTAGTTGTCCAGTGTTAGTGGAAGGTCATGCATTAGAGGCAGATTTAATCCCCTTAGATATTTTTGATTTTGATGTGATTCTGGGGATGGATTGGTTGACTATGCACCATGCCTCTATTGATTGTTATGACAAGAGAGTGGATTTCCAGAGTCCAGGTTTACCGGAACTTACATTCAGGGGAGATCGTAAAGTACTACCCTGTGGAGTGATATTAGCTTTGACCGCTGAGAAATTGTTGAGGAAAGGTTGTGAGGGTTACTTGGCTCATGTGTTTGATTCTCGGAATACTCCGATGAGAGTGGAGGATATTCCAGTAGTGAGTGAGTTCTCTGATGTGTTTCCAGATGATCTTCCAGGATTGCCACCTCACCGGGAGATTAAATTTACCATAGAGCTTTTACCAGGTACTCAACCTATTTCACATGCACCGTATAGAATGGCACCGACAGAATTGTGAGAGTTGAAGACTCAGTTGCAGGATTTGGTGAATATGGGATTTATTCGCCCAAGTGTTTCACCTTGGGGTGCACCAGTGTTTCACCTTGGGGTGTACCAATGTTATTTGTGAGGAAAAAAGATGGTGGTCTGAGGTTGTGTATCGACTACCGGCAGTTAAACAGGGCTACGGTGCGGAACAAGTTTCCTCTGCCAAGGATAGATGATTTGTTTGATCAACTTAAGGGGGCAAGATGTTTTTCAAAAATTGACCTTCGATCCGGGTACCATCAGATGAGGATCAGGGAAGGGGATGTTCAGAAAACAGCTTTCAGGACTCGTTATGGTCATTATGAGTTCCTGGTGATGCCCTTCGGGTTGACTAATGCCCCAGCAGCATTTATGGATTTTATGAACAGGGTATTCCAAAAGTATTTGGATCGATTTGTGATTGTGTTCATCGATGACATCTTGGTGTATTCGAGGAGTGCTAAGGCACATGAGAAGCACTTAAGGTTGGTGCTGAATATGCTTAGGAAAAACATTTGTTTGCCAAGTTTAGTAAATGCCAGTTTTGGTTGACAGAAGTTGGATTCTTAGGTCATACGATTTCGGCTGAGGGGTATCAGCGTAGATCCCCAAAAGGTTGAGGCAGTGGCAAACTGGGAGCAACCGAGGACAGTGACAGAGGTGAGGAGCTTTCTGGGTTTGGCAGGATATTATCGACGGTTCGTAGAAAGATTTTCTACGATAGCAGGCCCGTTGACTCAGTTGACTAGGAAAGGAGTCAAGTTTGACTGGGATGCCGATTGTGAACAGGGATTTCAGGAGCTGAAGAGGAGGTTGACTTCTGCTCCAGTATTAACCCTTCCTGATGCTACTGGGGGATTCGAGGTGTATAGTGATGCATCATTGCGGGGTATAGGCTGCGTGTTGATGCAGCATGGGAAGCTGATAGCGTATGCTTCTAGACAACTTAAACCCCATGAGTTGAATTACCCCACACATGATTTAGAGTTAGCTGCAGTGGTGCATGCACTGAAAATTTGGCGACATTATTTGTACAGGGAGACGTGTCGGATCTTCACCGACCATAAGAGTTTAAAGTACTTGTTCACCCAAAAGGACATGAATCTGAGGCAGAGAAGATGGCTTGAGCTAATAAAGGATTATGATTGTACTCTAGAGTACCATCCAGGGAAAGCCAATGTTGTGGCAGATGCCTTGAGCAGGAAATCCATGGGTTCTTTGGCCCATTTGCACACAATCTACCTACCATTTTTGTTAGAGTTCCGTAGAGCGGGGATTGTATTTGACATGGATAACCAGGGGGCTTTATTGGCTAGTTTCCATGTGAGGCCTGTTCTGATTGATCGGATTATTGAGGCTCAACTCCAGGACCCTACATTGTGCATTATTAGGATGGAGTTGGAGGCTGGAAACAGGCAGGACTATGCGCTTAGGGATGATGGAGCCTTGGTTAGGGATGGCCGGTTGTGCGTACCGAATGAGCTGGAGCTAAAGAGGGAAATTCTTGATGAGGCTCATAGTTCGGCTTACGCTATGCATCCAGGAGGTACCAAGATGTATCATACCCTAAGGAAATACTATTGGTGGACTGGGATGAAAAGGAAAATTGCTGAGTTTGTGAGTAGATGCCTGACATGTCAGCAAGTGAAAGTAGAGAGGCAAAAACCATATGGGGCACTTCAACCATTACCTATTCCGGAATGGAACTGGGATCACATTACGATGGATTTTGTGTATAAACTTCCAAGGACACAGAAGGGACATGATGGGATATGGGTAATTGTTGATAGACTCACGAAGTCTGCACATTTCTTGCCAGTGTGGGAAGATTTTCGGATGAGTCGGTATGCCAAATTGTTCGTTGATGAAATCATACGGCTACATGGGACTCCAGAGTCAATTGTTTCGGATAGGGATCCAAGATTTACCTCCAGGTTTTGGCGGAGTTTGCAGAAGGCTTTTGGAACTACCTTGCATTTTAGTACAGCTTTTCATCCTCAGACGGATGGTCAGTCTGAGAGGACAATCCAGGTTTTGGAGGATATGATGAGAGCTTGTGTACTGCAGTTTAAAGGGAATTGGGATTCACACCTGGCTCTGATGGAATTTGCTTATAATAATAGTTATCAGTCAAGTATTGGGATGTCTCCTTTCGAGGCACTGTATGGGAGGCAGTGCAGGACACCGTTTTGCTGGAGCGAATTGGGTGAAAGGAAACTATTAACACCAAAGTTGGTGGATACGACTGAGGAAAAGATAAGGATCATCAGAGAAAGGTTGAAGACAGCTCAGGATCGCCAGAAGAGCTATGCAGACCGTCGAACCAGAGATCTTGAGTTTGAGGTAGGTGACTGGGTGTTCTTGAAACTATCTCCTTGGAAGGGAGTGGTACGTTTTGGTAGACGAGGGAAACTAAGTCCTTGCTACATTGGTCCGTATGAGATTTTGGAGAGGATAGGACCAGTGGCATATCGTCTTGCTTTACCATCGGAATTATCCAGAGTTTATAATGTTTTCCATGTATCTTTGCTCCAGAAATATTTGTTGGATTGGAAGGAGAAGGTACTGCGCAGAAAGAGTATTCCTCTAGTTAAAGTGTTGTGGAGGAATCATAACGTGGAGAAAGCCACGTGGGAAATTGCGACTTTAATGCGGGCGCAGTATCCTCATTTGTTCCAAGGGTAGAGTTGAATTTCGAGGACGAAATTTCTTAAGGGGGGTGGATTGTAACAACCCGGAATTTCAATTATTGGATTTACGTAAATAATTTATGTAAAATGATGATTTTACCGTTGCTTGTTAAGGGGCGTGAAAGTCAAATTTTGTTTCGAGACATTTTTGGTGGTGTTTTGGATATCGTTGCGTAGGTCTCGAACTCACGAGTTCGTAGACAGGCGGCACGCAGAAAACGGAGTTCGTGTACGAAAGTTATGGGGATAGATGTGCAAGGGTAGTTTAGTAATTTGCCATAGAGGGGAGATATTTTTACCACCCAAATCAGATTAATCTGATCCACATCAAATCATTTAATTCAGCCTCATTTTCTCTCTTTGACAAACACTCCCAAAACCACCCAAAACCGTGCGAAAAACATACCCAAAAACCCACAAATTCCAAGTTTGATTCAAGGCCAAGACTTCCATTTCTATTCAACTAATCGGATTCTACTCTTTGCCACGATCACAACCGTACCAACCATCGAAGGAGAGGACCACGGGGGAAGCCGAACCGAGTGTAGGAAGTTTCGGAACTTCCGATCAATTTTTCGGCTTACACAGGTACGTGTTTGATGTTTTAAGGTCATATTTGGATTCCTGGGTTCGAGTAGATAGATTTAGACGTAAAATTTGTGAAAAATGGTTGAGTTTTGAGGAAGTTACAAAAGCTTGAAGTTTCGGCTGGAAATGGGGGATTCCGGTGGAAACCAGACGGCGGCACCGGTAGCCGGTCGTCTTCTCCGGCGAGTCGCCAGTGACCGGTCGGGTCGAGTTGAATCGGTCTGGTCGAGTTGAATCGGTCGGGTCGAGTGAACCGGTCGGGTCGAGTGAATCGGTTGGGTCGAGTGAACCGGTCGGGTTGAGTGAACCGGTCGGGCTGAGTTGGATCGGGTCAAGTCGAGTTGGGCCGGGTTGGACCGGTCCAGGCGAGTGGGTACTGTAGCAGGCAAGTGACTGACGCGTGAGGGTGCGTGGGCGCGTGACGGCGCGTGGGGCCGAGTCTGAGGTCACGGTGGCGCGTGACAATTAGTTTTTGACGTTTCGGACCTGTTGGTGCAAGTTTTGGGTCGATCGGACGTCGTTTAGGGGTTGTTTTGGGCGTTTGAAGTTGCTGCGTTTTCTAGGCCAGCATAGGTAGACCTCCCGGGGTTTAGGGGGTTTATATTTAAGGTTCTTATTATTAGCTGATAATCCCGATTATTAATTTGGACAGGCGATACTGCTCCAAGAACTTCAGGGGAGCGTACAATTCGGGATTGAGCTTGCTTGGACAGGTTTGTGAGTGGACTTTTGGTTTATAAACTGTAATGCATGCATAAATGTATCTTCGATTTAAATACTGTTATGTATGGGTGCAATGAATTTCTGGAATTTATAAATGATGCTGGACACATGTTTTCCAATATTTCAGTGAAAGTGTGTTTTGAGAAATGGCCTGGTTTTTGTACTTGATTTTGATATCGTTTTGAAGTGGTAACTATTTGAGCATGTGATTTGGGTTGAGACCCGTAATTATGATTTTACCGATTTTGGCCGTAAAATGATATTTCAAAAAATTTGGCTTAGGCCAAGAAATAAAGATTTCAAAATACAGATTTGGTTCACTGGTTTTCTGTCCCGATGGTTACAGTTGCTCTGACTGGTGTTGAGGGGTTTTGCTCCGCTGGTTGTTGAGGGTTCGGACTTTGGTGTTGAGGGGTCTTGCTCTGCCGGGTCGCGAAGCTGCCTACGCGTAGTACAGATTTTAACACATCTCAAGGGATACCCTAGTGTGTTGTGGATATGTCGGGAACAGTGAATTTGAGTTATTATGTGTCCAGGCTGAATTAAATGAATTTTAACTCCTTTGAAGAGAGTTTTCAAACCAAACTGTGGATCACGAGGTATTTTCATTATACATATTTTATGTGAGTCCAACTAAGTGGTTTTAAAGAGAAATGGAATTTCGATGGTTTCAAATAATTTTTTTATATCATAAACTGTTTTATGTGATGCATGTATGATTTTATAAATGGAGGGGGAAAAAGGTAAGATTTCCTCGAAAAACGATTTATAAATGATTATTTTTGTCCACTTACAACTTTTGTGTTTAAACCCCTTTCAGGCAGTTGAGTTGACGCGGACACTTATCTCGAGGCAGAGGCATTAGTACTTTTGGCTGCGCTGTGTAGTTATACTTGAGTAGGATATCTAAATTATACTTTTGATCCTACTTAGACGCTCTGATATTATATTGTATTTGGTTAGTCATTATTTACGGGAATTATTGAGTGCTTGAATCCCTTGTCTGACAAGTGAAAGTATTTATTATTATTATAATTTGTAAGGATTGAAGGGTATTTTGGGAACCTTTCCTTAGGTTGTCAGACGGGATCAGGGTTCTTCCCGAGTATCGAGGGGAAATTCGGGACGGGTCCTGACAAATTCCACTAAGGCCATGCCGTGATAGTGTCTCCCGATTATGCTCAGATTGAGCAGTGGGACGCACCCAATTCATACCCAGCAGTATACTCTTCCTTTTATAATGTTTCTGATTCTGATTTCATGTCTAACTATACCTATTTGCCATCCACTAACAGATTGGAAAGCGAAATGGAAGAAAACTGGGAGGAAGAGAATAGGACGGATGATGGTGACAAGGACATTCAGGTCAAACCCATGCCTCTGCCCTATGTGATGCCCAGCAGAAACGCACTGCCCAAAGCCGTGTTCCACAACCATGACCATGTTCTACCTCATGACGCGCTTGAGTCTCTACCCCAAATCCAGCCTCAAGCTGCAAATGCCCTGCCGAAGCCACAACCCGGCGCTACAGAACCTGGACATGTCCTGGGCATGCTTTCAATGCGCCAAGCTGTGCCAACTGATTCACTGCAGGGCAAGTCCTTAGTCGCTGCACCAGAACCTTCACAGCGCTCATTTGAGATGCGCAGTGCTGTGGCCACGCTTCAAGACACATCCACGGCAGAACCCAAGGACCAGCCTATGCCTCCCAATTTGCTGCCAGTCGTGTCTCGGCACATGCCCACGGACAAGGACCCCGCTTTGAAATTCAATGCGCCTTCTCAACTCAATCCTGCAACACTGAACTTTCATTTTAATATGGTAAACTTGGATTTTAATTTTGATTTAGCTCCTAATGCTCTAGAACTTTTCTCGTGCAGGTTACACTATAAAAACACCAAGAATATGCTAAAGGCCCTCAACTTGGTCCCCCTCTTCAAGTTCCGAAGGAAAAATCAACGGAAGGGACCAAGGATGAAGTCTAGAATGTACAAGGCACAACCAAAGCTGTCCCCCCACGAGAATTGTCCAAGGAAGACATTCCGGGATGGACAGAAACTGCTCTCATTCAAATCACTCCTCAATCTATTTCTCGATAAGTTACGTTCTCGTCGGTGGATTCCTTTATGTGCTTCTAACTTTTTTCTCCATGATGCAGCGCATATCTACAACAAGAGGCTCATAATCGGTTCCATGTTAATGCTGAAATCCTGGGCACACCATCAAATGCCTAGCATGCCAGCCCCGTCTTGCCTAGTCGTTAAATAAAGCGCTCCTAGGAGGCAGCCTAGCCTTGGTTTGTATTACTCTCTTCCTCTGTTGTTTCTGCCCGTTATATCTCTCCAACCTTTCTACTATTGTCATGCTTACTGCTTATCACATTGAGGACAATGTTCAGTTTAGGTTTGGGGGTGTGGATTTAATTTTTGCATATAGAAACAAGTAGGTTTGGGGGTGATACACGGCCAGGACTTTTGAATTTTCAGCCTTAGTTTTTTGTTTTTTTTGTGTTTAGTTAGTTACATTTTTTTTCTTTGCTTTTGAATAGTATGATAACTTGTTAATATGGATGTATATGCTAAGTTAACTGTCTTAGCCTTACTAATAGTCGTGCCATGGTCAAGTAGTTCATAATTTGCACTTCATAATGCCATATTTTAAGGGATTAAATGAACGAAATAACTGAATTTGAGTGAACCTTAGAAAATTAGTGGAGACTACACTAAGAGATCTTTGAGCCTAATTGCCATTCTTTATGAGCGATATACTTGTTTCTACTCTTAAACACTCATTGATTTTGTTCTTAATTGCTAATCTCATTACATCATATTTGCATTGAATTTTAAAGAACTAACATCATTTAGATACTCTTGATCTAATGTGTGGTTTGCCATAAGAAGTGATGTAGGCTATGTATTCTTTAACCTCTAAAGGCTTTATCCTACCCTATTGCATGCTCCCTAAGCCAATTTTGAAGCCAAACACTCAGCCTTTTCTTTCATCACCCAAAGTATAACCTAACCGAAATACTTAGCCATTCATCATAGCCGTGCCCTATAACCTCAGTTTGTGCTAAGGATACCCTAAATGAGATTCATGGTGAGAATGAGAGGTGAAAGAAGATGCTGCCCAATTCAATGGACATTGGCGTCAATTCAAAGTTCAAAAGTAAAGAAAAGCTTTACAAGTTGCAAGCTGCACGAAAGTTTGAGGAAATCATTGCATGATCTAGGTTAAACTCAATTCAAAGAAAAGAAAAAATAAAGAAAGAAAAAAAAACATTGAAAAGAAAAACAAAGAAGAAAAATTGAAAAACAAAGTGAATTAAGCCAAGTGAGTCAAGAGCCTCAAAATAAGCCATCAAGAAATCACAATGCCGTGGGCCTTAAGAAAGGATTTAGTTCAGAAATTCCAAGTTCAAGTCATGACTTCTCATGCCTTGGCACAACTCAGGTTCTTTGAATCCCATTCTTCCTTGCGAAACCGCTAAGCTTAGCCCCGTTACAACTGAAAAAAGAAGACCTAACCGATCTTATGGACAATCATGCGGAGGATTAAGGTACGTATTTATGTTCTTAAAGTTCAATTCCTTTCATGAGATCTTTATTTCCATAAAGTGATGTTCTTCATTGTTACTCATATGTGATTTAATTTGAATTTCATAACATAAACTCATCACATATCCTTGAAAAGAGTGAAGCCTTGAATTCTTGTGTGAATTGAGAGTTGCCTAGTGAGGATTAGAGTCAAGGTGAAATCTTTCTAGGGCACTTAGATGAAGTTGTTTTGAAACTTGATCACCTAAAAATTTTGGCACTTATACACGTACACCTTGACATGACACTCATGGCTATGACATTCCATTTAGTTCTGCAAAGCATGTCTACTTACTTTGATTCTTATTAGCTTGTTAAAGGTACTATCTCTAGCATCTTTTTTGTCTAAGGAAAACGTTTATGGGTACCGTGCAGCTAAGGGGACAAAACTCCTCCTACTAGGAGAACCTAGGGGTTTAAATGTTCTATCTTAACTAAGATCGAGTCTTTTCATTTTGTTAAAGTTTGTTTTGCTCAGGGACAAGCAAAAGATAGGTTTTGGGGTATTTTATTAGTCGTTATTTATGCATCATTCTGATGCCTTTATATGCCTCACTTACATGTCTTTTGAATGATTTCGTGCCATCAATAGTAGAAAATGATCAATCTTGTGAGACTTGTGCAGATTTGGAAAGATAGGTAAATGCTGAGAAGCACGCAAAAAGAATGACTCAAATCGGAGTTCAGATGACGGAGATTTCCTCATTTCAATATCAGGTCCTGAATTGAATCCTGAGTGCGCCAATGCGCCTATTTTGAGTCCTTGACCAAGTACCTCATATCATGTCATCCGGGTTCGAAACCTGTGTCTCATGACATCAAGTTCATGTCTTAGAAGTGCCATGGTCATGCCAGGACATGTCGAGTACATGTCCCAAGAATTTCCCATCTGAGCCCAGCCTCTGCGCCTAAACCTTAGTTCATGTTCCGCCAGTGGTGGATCAAAGTTCCTCCTCTACGCTAAGCCTGACAATCTGTGTGCCTAGCCTACACGAAGATGCACTTCTACTATGCTCGTGGTGTGCCTCAAAAGCGCAGCCCCAGACCCCTATAACGAAGACATTCCAAGGGCTAAGTTCTAAATTACAGCGTCTGACCGCGGGAAGACCGCGAGCTGCCCGCGGCCAGCTTGTGTTCCCACTTGCCAGCTTGCATTCACACTCCCAACCATGTTCTGATTGGTTCTAATAGATTTTAGGGACTTTGTAATTGATTAGAAGTACAATAACTATTCTAGAACATTCTAAGCTAGGGCTTTTAATACCAATCCTTATAGGACAAGGTTTTCCCTCTGTCTATAAAAGGATGCCTTTGTTCAGTGTTCTGGGGACGACATTATTAGAGGAGCATTATTTCGGAGATCTAGACACCCTAGCCGCAATTTACATTGTAATTCAGTTCAAAGGAAACAGTTTCTTATTTTCTGCACTTTTTGGGTGTGGAGCTTGGAGAGGAAGGCTTTGCCAAGTCTCTGTTGTGCACCATTGTTCATCAGTGTTCTTTACTCTAAACTTTTATTTCATTGCAATTTAATTATGAATTCAATTATACCTGTTTTAATGACAGTTATGCGTGAGTAGTTCTTGTTAGGATTAGGGTTGCTTGAAGCCCTAACCATGTTAGTTTGTTAATTCGATTTTGGCTCTTGATTTTGATTGCTATGCATGCTGAATAACTCTGATTACTGTTTTAACTGCCATTCCTTTATGCCTATAAGCTTTGCTACCTTGTTTGCATAAATTATTGATGGAATTGCTTGAGTGACCACTATATCATCTTGTAATTCATGAGCATCAAGAGGTTGAGGTTAAGAAACGATCTTGTAGTCGGAATTCACAACGCTCTAGGAATGCACATCATTTTTCTAGGCTAGTGTAGTGTCATTAAATTCTCTTTGTACTACATTCATCATCTTAAATGGTAGGTGATAGACGGTCTAGAGTACACATCATGCTTAGAACATGCCAAGTAAGAGAGAATAATATATGTGGAGTGGGCCAACCATCGGGACCTTTGCATGGGCACTTAATTCAGAAGTTGCATAGTAATTAGGTCAAGAAAATCTGGTTATGGACTATAATTGGTTAGAGTAGATAGTAAGCCTTATTCTCCTTAGTTAATACCAATCAATCTATAATTCGTACATTTTAATTTACTGTTTTACTTTCGTGCGTGTTTCTCAAAATCATAAACCCCCCTTCCTTTGGCGTGTGTGTGTGTGCTTTTATCTAAGTTAATTAAATTTGAACTTAATTGGATTAATCGTTGAGGCAAGTCCTCGACGGATCGACTCTTGCTGTGCTACTATACTATCCTTATCGATTTGTGCACTTGCAAGGATTTTATAACTGTTAGAATTAGATTGCATATTGCTTGTTCTTTGATTTTACCAACACATACTTAATACATTATAATGATCTGCAAGCAAAGAGTAAAATACCATAAAGTAAAATAGCTCAATAATCTCAAAAACACTGTATACTATAAAACATGTATCCCACTATCTCTATAGTCGCACGAGTCATGGGCACATGACAAAATTGGGTATCATTCGCTCGTACCACGACCACGTGAATGATTGGGTGTGAAACACCATCACCACATGTACCCTAGGAGCTCTAGGACAAGACTGTCACTATTTAACTAGCATAGAGCGAGCGCAGTTGAACGGTCATGTGGAGGACTGGTCTATGGCCTACAATCAGGTATTGTTACCAATGACTCTAAAGTGGGCAATACTACTAGAAACTCAAATTTGTATCCTAAATCTCGTATTATTAGTCAAAATGACGTTGTCCCAATCTCTACTCGAAAACATACACATAGCTCAACAACAATCCTCAATAAAGAGTAAACCTAAATTTCTGTCCTAGGTCACGATATCATCACATCACAAGCTATGCAAAAAGTAAACCTTCGAAAACACATTTATAAAACACAATGGTATAGTAGTATGTATAAAATAGAATTTAGGAAGGAGGTGCACTCATAGATAGTCAGGGGATAAAGTCACATGACGAAGTAGGATCAACGTAAGCTCCAAATTGCTGATTTCCTATTCAAAACAAGTTCAAAGATTAAGTTTAGAATCATAGTTAAAAGACTGCTAAGCTTCCCCCTTTGGTTGCTCAAAAAGGGACTCAGAACGTGTTCAAATGTGTGAAAAAGGGTAAAAAGTGTCTGAAACGTCAAGAAAATGGTGTTATGCGCCATCACGCTTTGGTAGGATGTAACGACTCGAACCTGAAATTAAAGTAAATTCATAATTTAATTCAGGAAAAGACAATTTTACCCTTGAGTTTTAGAGGTGTCTGTGGTTTACTTTTTATTTGGAAACATTTTTGGAAGATTTCCTTGGACCGTTGCGTAGGTCTCGAACTCACGAGTTCGTAGACAAGCGGCATGTGTAAATCGGAGTACGTATGGGGAAGTTACGAGTCTAGAAAGACTAAGGGAATTTTGGTAATTTTCCAAAAGGAGATATTTTTAAGAGAGTACACTCTCTCTCCTCAGCCCATTAGGCAATCCGGTCCTCTCTCATCTCTCTGTTTCTCTATTTTCTCTCTCTTCCTCTGCGATTTTCTTGGTTGAGAATCGCTCAACACCACAACTTCCATCACCTTCGATTCACAGCGACTCGACCTCTGCTTTCACCACCATCGTCTTCCTCTCATCCTCCCGATTCTAGCTATACCAACCATCGAAGACGACGACTGTCGGGGATGATGCAGCGAAGGTCGAGAGGAAACCAGCCACCGTGACTTTCGAGCCAGATTCCGGCCACCACAGGTAAGAAGATATCCGATGTCGGACCTCACATGTGGATCCCTTTTGTTGAGTAGATGGATTTACAATAGTGGAATGTAAAAATTAGTGAAGAAATGGAGTTTTTGGAAAAGCTTGAAAATCGGCCTTCAATTGCATTTTTTGGCCAACTAGAGGCGGCGCCGATCGACTGTGTCTGGGCGAGGAAGAAGGTGACTGGAGTGTACAGTCACGCGTGAGGTGCATAGGGTGCATGAGGCAGGTGGTATGTGCAGTGCATGGTTGTCGGCACATGGGGGCGCATGCAAGCGTGTGGGAAGATTCAAGGCGAGTACGTGTGTACTCCCGGGGGTTAGGGGAGTCAAATTTAAGGTTCATGATTATCGTTTAGTAATGCCAAGTGTCATTTTTAACTGGCATGGTGGCTTCGAAGGTCACGGGGGACCGAATAGCTTGGAATCAAACTCACTTGGACTTTGAGGTGAGTGGACTTGGGTTCCAAAATTGTTAGGCATTGCATATTCCGATGTTTTAAACATATAATTATCGATTATGGATATATTTAATTTCTTATCATTTATACATTTATAGAATTAAGGATGATTATGTTTAGATGATTTATTGTTCATTGTGGATATCGATAATGATTTTGGAAAGAATTTTCGGCTTAGGTCGGATGATACAGATGTTGTGCTTCGGCCCGGAGTTATGGAATTTGGCTTCGGCCAAGTCTTATGGATTTCCGACACATGTCCTTGAGGTATTTTCGGTCATGCGTCATCATCGAGGTTGAGATTTCTCCGACTACATGATCTTGAGGTATTTTCGGTCATGCGTGTTCGTCGAGGTTGTCTACAAGCGTAGTATGTGATTTCAGCCGCATGTCTTTGAGGTATTTTCAGATATGCATGACTGGAAGTGGGTCCCCAGGTTGTACCACTCGGTTCTCTAACCATTGCTTTGAGGTATTTTAGGCTGTGGTTAGATGAGTAGATCCTCATGTTGGATTTCTAGGTTCCCTAGCCATTGCTTTGAGGTAGTTTTAGCAGCGGTTAGAAGGGTACCTCCTCGTTATTGGTAAAATTAGAGAACAAGAAATATGCAATCTAATTTTAACTGTTATAATCATTGCAAGTGCACAAATCGATAGTGCTAGTATAGCAGCAAAGCAAGAGTCGATCCCTTAAAGACTTGACGTTAAGATCCAATTGTAGTTAAGATTCAAGAAACTCAGTTAAGACTCGAAAAAACAATTAAAGAAAACAAGTAAAGTAACTAAACCTAGACTCAATAGTAAGTGGATATGCAAAAACACAAGAACAAAAAACAGGACTCTAGGCGACAAACACGATGAGCCCAGCTAAGGCACTCATTCGCCACACCTAAATGAGCCCAAACTTGTGTTCTTGACACAATTTCAATACAAGGCGCAAATGCGCCAAAGACGAGTTCTTGAGGGCCACGATAGTTCCAGGTCCCTAACCTGACCCAGCGAGTTCCAATGAGGCCATTTTCCATCCTTGAGCTATTTGATCGAGACACGAAGTATTTTCAAGGCCTTTGACATGTAATGAAGCCATCCAAATGCAAAGGCGCTCCAAGGCGTGATTAAGACATGCCTAGGGCCAAGTCACCAACATTCAGGGCCTCCCTAGGTCCTGACCAAGCCAACTGTTTTCCCAAAGTGCCAACTAGTATTTCTCAATTCCAGCCATGTTTTGCTTAGTTTTCCAGTAGTTTAAGGATTTCTTAGTAGCTTAGGATTGTATTTAACATTCTAGAACACTCTAGCCTAGGTTTCTACTTCTAATCCTTGTAGGACAAGGTTTTCCCTTCTCTATAAAAGTAGGGCTTTGTTCAGTGTTTTAGACACGCCATTCTAGATACATTGAGACACTATTTACTTATTGTTTTTTAGGTTTGTTCACGAAGTGTAACAACCCGTAAATTTAATTACTAAATTTTCGCAAATTAATTTAGGAAATGACAATTTTACCCTCGGGGCTCGAAAGTCACTTTTCGTTCGAAGATATATTTGGAAAATTTTCTTGAACTGTTGTGTAGGTCTCAAACTCACGAGTTCGTAGATAGGTGGCACACGAAAGACATAGCCCATATGTGGGAGATATGGGTCTAGAAGCTTCAGGGGCATTTTGGTAATTTCTATGGGTCATATATTTTTAACCCACGTTTATCCAGATTTTTCTGATTCAATCTCTCTCATCCCTCGACTCTCTCTCTGGTACAGCAAAAACCGAATCCTCCCACCTTTGAACTCGAAATGTTTGGCTGCTTCAAGCCAAACCAATGACCATAGCACCTTCCTCTCTTCTCCACGAGCACAATACTACCTTCCTTGAGTTGTGAGGACTTCAGTGGACGGAAAAATAAGGACCCAAAGATAGACCAAAGCTTTCCGGCTAATTTTCGGCCACCACAGGTGAGGTTTCTCAATTTGGACTTCATATTTGAATTCCTTGGATCAAGTAGATGAATTTCCATTATTAGAATGTTGAATTTCGTTGAGAATTGAGAGAGTTATGGAGCTTTGAATTTTCGGGTGGTTATGGAGGATTTTTGCAAAAATGAACAGTAACTGTGTCTGAGGTTGAAGGCGAGTACGCCTTGCAGTGGCAAGTGCATGCGCGCGCGGGGGAAGAGCCACCGCCCTTCCACCGACGCGTGGGGGCGTGTAGGGCACTTCCTCAGGGTCCCGTCAATACATGTTTTCATGTTTTTGGTATTCCAACTTTTGGCGGATGTTTCTGGTCAATCGGAGTTCGTTTTGGGGTAGTTTTAGCTATCAAAAGTTACATTAAACACATTAGAATGCGCGTGTACTCCCGGAATTTAAGGGGGTCGGATTTTGAGTTGATAATTGTGGTTTAGTAATGCCACATGTTGTTTTTGACAGGTGTGGTGGCCCTGGGGTTCATGGGGGATCGCGTAGCTTGGAGATTGGACTCGTTTGGACAATACGGTTAGTGGATTTTGATTTTTAAATCATAAAGTATGCATAATTATACTTTTATATATTTTATCATTAAAAAAGAATTCCGGAAATTAGCGATAATTATCTTCAAATATTTGTTAATTTAACGAGTCTCGGGAAGGGAGACCCAGTTAACGAGTCCGAAAATGAATTTTGGTATATTTCTTTATTATTGAGGATAGACCTTAATAATGGTTTTGAGAATGACTTTGGATTACTTAATGTGTAATTAAGCCCGATTTTATGAACTTTTGGGTTTACAGGGAGTTATTGAATTTCTTATTATTTATACATTTCTGGAATTAAGGATGTTTGTGTTTAAATGATTTATCGTTAATCGTGGATTATGGAGTATGGACCATGGGTTTCCACATTTGATAAATATAGTTAATGATTGAAAGTGTTTTGGACTACGGTGTGGTTTTGTGGATTTGATATTGATTATGAATCTCAATAAGGGTTTTGGGAAGGATTTTGGTAAGGACTTGGGCTTAGACCGGAATGGGGGTTTTAGGGAATCTGGGTTATGGATTTTGGGTTTCGGCCCGAGGTTATGTAGTTGGGGCTTAGACCCAGGTGTTAATTGGTTTTGGGGTTTCAGCCCGGGATTTTAGTTTTGGTTTTGGCCCTGGTGGATATGATATGAGGCATGTCATGGAGGATTCGATCATACTCTCAGGGATGATATGATACGAGGTATGTTATGGAGGATTCCATCATACTCTCGGGAATGATATGATACGAGGTATGTTATGGAGGATTCCATCATACTCTCGGGAATGATATGATACGAGGTATGTTATGGAGGATTTCATCATACTCTCCGGATATTATGATATGAGGTATGTCAGGGAGGATTCCCTCATACACTCGGTGATGTATGTCAGGGAGGATTCCCTCATACACTCGGTGGGGTATGTCAGGGAGGATTCCCTCATACACTCGGTGGGGTATGTCACGGAGGATTCCCTCATACGCTTGGGGAGATGTGAGGTATGTTAGTGAGGATTTCCGCATACACTCAGTGGGGTATGTCAAGGAGGATTCCCTCATAGGCCCGGGGAGATGTGAGGTATGGTAGGGAGGATTCCCCCATACACGATATGGTATGAGCTAGGTCATGGAGGATTCCATCATAGGCTCGATAAGGTGCGAGGTACGGTCGGGATATCAATGTACGGCTCGGAATGACGACTACGGCTGGGATATCGAGGTACGACTCAGAGTGGTGGTGGGCATAGGTAAAGGTAGCGTGGGTTCCATCGAGGAAACTCAATTGGATTCGGGTAAGCTGTATTTACTTATATATGCGGATCTTGTTACATGTAAGGTTTAATAACAAGGTGGGATCATATCAAGTAGCTTTATTATTTTATTTACGAGACCACTATTTTAATGTATTTGGTTCTATTGTCCACTCATGGTTGTGTTGGTTTTGTACCCTCCAGGCCATAGCGGGACGAGGAGACAAGACTAGGATGAGGCATCACATTTCGCTACACTACTGTCCCATAGGACTTGTTACTTTTGTAAATATAAATCTAAACCTAGTAGCTTTGATTAACCCTTTGGGTTGTTTGTTGAGTGTTGCATGTTTTGGTGGAATTTATATTTATCTGGATTGTTTGAATATTAGTTAAGTTTGAATCCTTCGTCTGACAGGTGGAAGGCGGTTGACCAAATTATAAGGGAGATTATGTCAAATTTTCGGTAGAATTCTCGTACTGTAGTTACGAAGCGCTAAGGGTATTTTAGGAATTATTTTGGGCTGGCAGACGGGAGAAGGAATTTTCACGGATTTCGAGTGGAAATTCAGGAAGGGTCCTGTCACGAAGACTAGGATGTGTCCTTGAAGAAGTGCTCACGGCTGTACTTGGAGTTCTCCTTTGAGAATATAGTTTGGGTTTAATCTTTCGAATCTTTATCTAATTTAATTCATGCTTTTTTTTTTCATTATGAGTAGTGAGTAGTTTCTTTTAAGTTAGGGCTGATCTTGAAGCTCTAACCATGGCAACTTCTTAGTTTGGTTTTGCGTTGGTTTGATGATTGTGTATATCTTGGTGTGTTACTTTACTGCTTAAATTGATATTTCTTTATGTTAGTGGAATTGGCCATTTTAATTACATGAAGTATAGATGACTTGCATCAAAAGGTTACGATAAGTAATAATCTTGTGATTTAACTCATGACATTCCTAGGATTGCATACCACTTCCTATGGTTAGTGTAGTGTCATTAAATTCGTTTTTGTATTTAATGCTTTCTTTTGTGTTACTTAAAAGACTTATGACATAATTGTACAAAGTAAGAAGGAATGAATGTGTGAGAGTTGGCTTAATAGGGCTGTTGCATGGGCACTAGACTAAGAAGCAAACATGATAATTGAACCTTGCAAACCGAGCTAGAAAACGTTGTGGTTAGGTGTAGATAGGGATTGCCTTAACTTGCCTTTTAATTTGTTTACAACCTTCGTTATATACTTGTTTCATGCATTCCAAGTTATTTACTTTTACAACATCTTCTGAACTTCAAAACACCACCCCACACACCCCCCTCCGTGTGAACCGTCAACCACTCGTCAATCTAGGTCACCACCCACTGACCCTGATGATAAAGGTAACATACTTGGTTGAATTGAGTCTCACTGACTTACCACGAGTCGTAACTCGATAATCTGGTTCATCCTGAACACCCCGAGTCGTAACTCGATATCCCGGTTCATCCTGAACACCCCGAGTCGTAACTCGATATCCCAGTTCCTCCTAAGAGTATGATGGAATCTTGCATAACATACCTCGGATCATTCACCAGGATCAAAACCCAAAATCTATATCTGTGGTATAACATAATGCATAGAAATATGCATGCCACGTAATCCCGGAAAACTAGTCCGTTCACAGTACATCCAAAGTACCAACTCAAGGACACCTTAGCCCAAAGGAATAGCCTAGCTCCTTGACCCCCGAGCCAATACCCACTCCGTGGTCGTCCATATAGCTGGGATTACCCAAATGGGGCTTTAAACGGACTCCAACGGCCTAAAAACCACTAAAATCCGATTTAGAATGCCCCAAAACCATAGACACGCGATGCCGTGGGTTGGGAAACAGCCCACCCGCCGCCACGCACCGGTAGAAGGTCGGACCATGAACCATGTACCGGCCAAGTACCCCCACGCGCCGCCACTCGCCCCCATGCGCCCCACGCGTGTCAGTACTATTACAGCTGAATATTTCGTCACTCTAACGGAATATCCTGACGAAATCGGAATCTTCCGTCCAAACTAACGGCGTTAGGGTTCCGTTATAACGCCGTTACCTTTTGACGGAATATGCTAACGCCGTCAGAATATTCCGTCCAACTATGACGGCGTCAGTTGACCCAACGGTCAACTAACTACCGACTGGACCATTGACTATGTTGCCACGTGGCAGCTGAGTCAGCTGCTGACTGGTCACCACATGGCACCACGTGGTTGCTAGGTGGCATGCCACGTTAGCCACCGTAGTCATCGGAGTACGTCGGGGACGACGAATGGACCGCTATCGTCGCCGTTGTCGGTGGTTGAAAACTGGAAATTCTCGTCGAAAATTGCCATTTTCGGTGACCTTCAAACTCTTCCCAAACTCCACCGATTTCTACGATCCACACATGTAGAATCATCTACGCAACACCAGGAACTCAAAATTGAAGACGGGAGTTCGAGATCATACCTGGTTTGATCAGAATTCAGCCAAGAAGTTTCGATCCACCTCTCCTCCGTCATCTGCCATATACGACGACGCTCCCACCTTGAAAAAGACACCAGACCGCTCATGAAGTCGAGGGAAGACTTCCCCGGCCTTGGATTTGGTCGAATTGTCCCCAAAATGGGACGATGAAGGTGAGGGTGGCGCAGTGATCGCACGGAGAGAGAGAGTTTTCGAGGGAGGAGAGAGAGAGTATGACTTCGGTCTGAGCAAAGTCGCCGAAGATAGAAAATATCCCCCTAATTTTGGACTTTTCCAAAATGACCAAACTACCTTTGAAGCTTTTAGACCCACAATGTTCTCACCGGGTCTCCATTTTTCGCGTTCCGCCTGTCTACGAACTCGTGAGTTCGAGACCTACACAACGACCTAAGAAAAACTTCCAAAAGTACTACCACACAAAAAGTGACTCCCGAACCCCTCTAAAATCGAGGGTAAAATCATCCTTTCTTTAATTAAATTCTCGAATTACTAAAATTTCTGGTCCGGTTCGTTACAAATTCCCCCCCTTAAAGAAATTTCGTCCCCGAAATTCCCTTAACTCAGGTAAACTAAACCTCTGCTGCGATTCCCAATGGAACCTGTGAACCCTGCACATGTCTTTGTTCCCGTCTCGACAATAAACTATAGGTGAGAACAATATCTAGGAGACATACTAAAGGCACAAGAATCCATTGAACCTGGAAATTACCTCAAAGCAAGGCTCTGAACCCGAGAGGTCCACCGCGGGGCCTACTCCCAACATGCCTGCAATTACCTCGAGTCATGACCTCACATGCCCGAATATACCTCGAAGTCAGGGGTCAGATAGGTACATGTGTGTCCAAAGATATCGTGAAGTCATGCAGATCCCTGTACTCCGTGTAGTCAGCTTCAACGCTCTAGCAGAGAAATGCCCTGCCACGCCAGCAACAGAAAACATCGACGATCTGGCAGGGAGGAAAAGCCCTACCACGCCAGTCTAGGAGAAATCCCTCCAGATATCCAAGCATCGCAATAAATGCGGGTCCATGTACGATGCATAGACAACCTCAATGATGTGGCGGAGAATTACCCTACCACGCCAACATCGGAGAAACCCCTCAACGATCAGGCGGAGAAATACCCTCTAAGACCAGTCGGAGAAACCCCTCAACAATCTGGCGGAGAAATACCCTCCAATGCGAGTCGGAGAAACCTCAACGATCTAGCAGAGAAATACCCTCCAACACCAGTCGGAGAATCCTCAACAATCTGACGGGGAAATACCCTCCAACGCCAGTCAGAGAAATCTCAACAATCTGGTGGAGAAATACCCTTCAACGCCAGTCGGAGAAACCTGAACGATCTGGCGGAGAAATACCCTCCAACGCCAGTTGGAAGAAACCTGAACGATCTGGCGGAGAAATACCCTCCAACGCTAGTCGGAGAAACCCCTCAACGATCTAGCGGAGAAATACCCTCCAACGCCAGTCGGAGAAACCCCTTAACGATCTGGCGGAGAAATACCCTCCAACGCCAGTCGGAGAAACCACAACGATCTGGCGGAGAAATACCCTCCAACACCAGTTGGAGAAACCCTTCAACGATCTGGCGCAGAGAAATACCCTCCAACACGAATCGGAGAAATCTCAACAATCTGGTGGAGAAATACCCTCCATCGCCAGTCGGGGAAACCTCAACGATCTGGCGGAGAAATACCCTCCAATGCCAGTCGGAGAAACCCCTCAACGATCTGGCGGAGAAATACCCTCCAACGCCAGTCTGTGAAACCTCAAAGATCTGGCGGAGAAATACCGTCCAACGCTAGTCGGAGAAACACCTCAACGATCTGGTGGAGATATACCCTCCAACGCTAGTCGGAGAAACCCCTCAACGATCTGGCGGACAAATAACCTCCAACGCTAGTCGGAGAAACCTCAACGATTTGGCGGAGAAATACCCTCCAACGCCAGTCGGAGAAACCTCAACGATCTGGCTGAAAAATACCCTCCAACGCTAGTCGGAGAAATACCCTCCAATGCCAGTCGGAGAAACCCCTCAAGGATCTGGCAGAGAAATACCCTTCAACGCCAGTCAAAGAAACCTCAACGATCTAGTGGAGAAATACCCTCCAACACCAGTCGGAGAAACCTCAACGATCTAGTGGAGAAGTACCCGCCAACGCTAGTTTGAGAAACCTCGACGAACACGTGATGGGAAATACCCCTCATCATGTGCCGGAGAAAAACCATGACCCTTGGGGACAGCAATTCAGTGAAAACCAAAATCCATGTTTTGCTAAAACACTCGGTGGGACTCACGAAAATCTGAATAATAAAAATATCCCGTGGTCCACAACCCTGCTTTGAAAACCCTCCTCAAAGGAGTTTAAAAACCATGAAACTAACCTGGACACAAAATATCATAAACATGACTCACTGCTCCCCGAATGGAATCCCGTGTAAGGACCCATCCCGAATTTCCCCTAGAAACCCGGGAAGAACCCTTATCCCGTCTGACAGCTCTTTTACCTCAAACATTAAATACCAGGAATACTTTTTATCCTTACAAAAACAATATTTAGTAAACCTTACAGGGTTCCCGACAGAACCTCTATACTTACTGACCACTCCTACCTGTCAGACGCAGGATAGCATACAGGTCAAAGCCAAGACCTCGGAATAGTGGTGGTCCAAATAGGAATACCCTCTGACACCAAATGTCAGTAGGTTAGACACTGTTGACACCTCTACTGGAATATCACAAGACAACTGACTAGTCAGATGTTTGTGAACCAACAATAATTCGTCACTCTGGGTCACCGCCCACACCAACCCACTGACCCAGATGACGAAGTATTTTCGTAGGCTAATTAAGCCCATGACAAGCGTCGTCAAATCATATTAGAGCCGGAAATATCCTCGGCTATCATATCACATCAGTCGGTATATCCCTCGACTGGTATATCCCTAGCCACCAGGGTATCCCTAGGGGTGTACTAGTCTTGTATCACAACTCTCTGTACTATGATATCACATCAGTCGGCAAGTATCCTTGACTATCATATCATATCATCAGCCGGTATAACCTTCGGCTATCATATCACACCAGTCGGCATATCCCTAGACTGACATATCCCTAGCCACCAGGGTATCCCTTGGGGTGTGCTAGTCCTGTATCACAATTCTCTGTACTATGCATAAATAGCCTCGCAACCCGGCGGAGCCAAAACTCCTCGATGCCAGAGTCGGAGCACTCAACGAACCAACGGAGTAAACTCTCGATGCTATTCGAAGAATAGTAACCAATTATATTGAAGGTTCACCAGGTTCACCGCCAATAGCGGATCCTGGCCCAGATCCTAGCCTACCTCAATCAATGTTTATCCGGAGGTTCACCGGGTTCACTGCCAATAGCGGATCCTGGCCCAGATCCTAGCCTCCCTCAATCAATGTTTATCTCGGAGGTTCACCGGGTTCACCGCCAATAGCGGATCCTGGCCCAGATCCTAGCCTCCCTCTATCAATGTTTATCTCGGAGGTTCACCGGGTTCACCGCCAATAGCGGATCCTGGCCCAGATCCTAGCCTCCCTCAATCAATGTTTATCTCGGAGGTTCACCGGGTTCACCGCCAATAGGGGATCCTGGCCCGGATCCTAACCTCCCTCAATCAATGTTTATCTCGGAGGTTCACCGGGTTCACCGCCAATAGCGGATCCTGGCCCAGATCCTAGCCCCCCTCAAATCGATATTGTTTATTTTGGAGGTTCACCGGGTTCACCGTCTCAACGGATCCTAGCCCCGGATCCTGGCCTCCTCAAATCGGTATTGGATCAAAAATCAAGTATTTTATAATCACAAATACGGTTTCAACTTCAAATCATGGACTCAAATAATTACCGCGTCAAAACAATATCAAAATCGAATCCAACAACCATGCCATTTCTCAAAACACACTTTCACTGAAATATTGGAAAAACAAATGTCCAGCAATCAATTATAAATTCCAGGAAATCATTGCACTTATACATAACAGTATTTAAATAAAAGATATTTAATAATCACAATTACGGTTTCAACTCAAAATCATGGAATCAAATAATTACCACGTCAACATGATATCTCGCTGTGACTCATGTATTTCACCGAATGTATCATACCTCACGACTTGATATCGTGATACGTATCTCGGAATTGACCCTCGAGATACCCTAATCTAGTGGTAGTTTATACTCACATCTCATAATTAACAATGCTGGGTCCTAAAGCTAACCCTGGCATAATCTAGATTTCCTATCATCATCTTGCATCATTCTCATTCCATAAATATATTAATAGTCAACCAAACATTCATCACCACACACATAATTACATCAAATACTACTAACACAATAATAACCCAACTACCTTGACTTTCCGAGCTCAAAATCCGCTAATACGGTCAACTATTACCGCTGGGATTGCCCAAAATGACCTCTAAACGACGTCCGATCAACCTGAAACCTGTACCAACAGATTCGAAACGTCGAAAACTAGTTACCACGCATCGCCGTGACCTCAGACTCGGCCCCACGCGTCGCCACGCGCCACTGAAAGTTCGGCACACGGTCCCATGCGCCATCACGCGCCAGTCACGCTCCTGCTACAGTGTTCACGCGCCTGGACCGGTCCAACCCGGTCTGGCTCAACCTGACCCGGTCCAACTCGACCCGACCGGTTCACTCGACCCGACCGGTTCACTCAACCCGACCGGTTCACTCAACTCGACCGGTCTCCGGTGACTCGCCAGAGAAGACGACCGGACGGCCGTCGCCATCGTCGGAGGCTGGCCGGAGAAGATGATCGGACCGCCACCTCCACCGCCGTCTGGTTCGCCGGAAATCGCCATTTCCGGTCGATTTTCAAGGTTTTCTAACTTCTTCATTTCTTGACCGTTTTTCACGATCCACACATGTAAATTCATCTACTTTTCACCAGGAATCCAAATATGGGGTCAAAGTTCAGAGATTGTACTTGGTTTGGCCGGAAAAACGACCGAGAAGATTCGGTTCCCTCCCTCCTCCGTCCGTCGCCTACGGCGGTGCTCCCACTCCAATAACTACCCCAAAATGCTCGTGGAGTCCCGGGGAATATTCTCCCGACCTTGGTTTCGATCGAATCGGATCGAAATCCCTCCGATGAAAATGGGTCTTCGGTGTTTGCACGGGGAGGATTCGGGTAGGAGAGAGACGGACCAATCTACCGAGGAGAGAGAAAAAATATCTCGTATATAGTTCCAACTTTTCCAAAATTACCAAACTGCCCCTGAAGCTTCTAGACCCGTAACGAACTCACCGGATCTCCGTTTTCCGCGTGCCGCCTGTCTACAAACTCGTGAGTTCGAGACCTACGCAACGACCCAAGAAAAATTCCTCAACATACTGCCAGTCAAAAAGTGACTCCCGAACCCGTCTAAAATCGACGGTAAAATCGTCCAATTTTTAAAATAATTTAATTTCTGGTCCGGGTCGTTACAAACTTCCCCCCTTACAGAAATTTCATCACCGAAATTTCAATAACTCAAGTTAAAGAACCAACCGCCTATTCAGTTCAAGGTCGCTAAAGAGGTAAACGCCTCGGAGGCATATTGTTAAAAGAAATCCTTAAATAATTTGCACACAAGTGTGCAGTCTGCAGGAAGTTAACCTAGAGCTCTGATACCAATTGTCAGGAGCCGTCCTGAATTTTTCCTCGAAACCCGGGAAGAACCCTGATCCCGTCTGACAACCTAGAAAAGGTTCCCAAAATACCCTTCAATCCTTAAAAAATATAATAATTATGAATACTTCCACTTGTCAGACAAGGGATTCAAGCACTCAATAATTCCCGTAATTAATGACCAATCAAATACAATATAATATCAGAGCGTTTAAGTAGGATCAAGAGTAAAATTTAGATATCCTACTCAAATATAATTATACAGAGTAGTCGAAGTACTAATGCCTCTGCCTCGAGATCAGTGTTCGCGTCAACTCTACTCAACAACCTGAAGGGGGTTTAAACACAAAAGTTTGTGAGTGGACTTTTGGTTTATAAACTATAATGCATGCATAAATGTATCTTTGATTTAAATACTGTTAAGAATGGGTGCAATGATTTCCTGGAATTTATAATTGATTGCTGGGCATTTGTTTTTGCAATATTTCAGTGAAAGTTTGTTGTAGGAAATGATATGGTTGTTGAATTCGGTTTTGATATTGTTTTGACGTGGTAATTATTTGGGTCCATGATTTTGAGTTGAAACCGTATTTGTGACTATAAAATACTTGATTTTGGATCCAATACCGTTTTGAGGGGGCCAGGATCCGGGGCTAGGATCCGCTGAGACGGTGAACCCGGTGAACCTCCAAAATAAACAATATCGATTTGAGGGGGGCCAGGATCCGGGCTAGGATCTGCTGAGACGGTAAACCCGGTGAACCTCCAATATAAAAGGTGATTTTGCAGGGATTGTGGTCGAGGCCAAGTAACACAGATTTTAACACATCTCAAGGGATACCCTGGTGTGTTGTGGATATGTCGGGAACAGTGAATTTGAGATATTATGTGTACATATTGAATTAAATGATTTTAAACTCCTTTGGAAAGAGTTTTCAAACCAAATTGTGGATTACGAGGTATTTCATTATACAGATTTTATTTGATTACAACTAAGTGGTTTTAAAGAGAAATGGAAATTTTGGTGATTTACATATGATGTTTTTATATCATAAATTGTTTTATGTTATGCATGCATGATGTTATAAATGGAGGGGAAGAAAGGTATTTCCTCGAAAAAGAATTTTTAAATGATTATTTTTGTCCACTCACAACTTTTGTGTTTAAACCCCCTTCAGGCTGTTGAGTAGAGTTGACGCGAACACTGATCTCGAGGCAGAGGCATTAGTACTTCGACTGCGCTGTGTAATTATATTTGAGTAGGATATCTAAATTTTACTCTTGATCCTACTTAAACGCTATGATATTATATTGTATTTGATTGGTCATTAATTACGGGAATTATTGAGTGCTTGAATCCCTTGTCTGACAAGTGGAAGTATTCATGATTATTATATTTTGTAAGGATTGAAGGGTATTTTGGGAACCTTTTCTAGGTTGTCAGACGGGATCAGGGTTCTTCCCGGGTTTCGAGGGGAAATTTGGGACGGGTCCTGACATCCCAAGTTGTAGCTCTCCCCAACGATCTGGCGCAGAAAGACCCTTGACGCCAGCATCAGAGAAAACCTTAACCCTCGTGGTCAGTAATTCAGATCCATGTTCTGAAATCCTTGTTCCTTGGCCTAAGCCAAATTCATTGAAAAACCAGGTCTATGCCCAAATCCAATAAAATCACAAATCCGAGTCTAAACCCAAAAAACATGGACTCAACCGAAACCATATAAAACCCGAATCCATAACACCAGGCCATAGCCCAAAACGTCATTTCCAAATAATGATTTAAAGCCCGTGTCCAGTGGTAATTTGCATAATACTTGACAATTCCAGAATTTACCAAAAATAATATGTAACAAGAATTTAGTCAAATATAACTCTATGCATGCGTCATAATTTACAAAACCAAAGTCCACTCACTAGCAACAGCGACGCCTACCTTGCCCGTGCACATCATGACTCCCAATTCTCCGCCTCACCCTGCTCTAGGTTGCTGAAGAGGCAAACGTCTCGGAGGCATCTCGTTGACAAGAACCGTTAAATAATTTGCACACAAGTGTGTGGTCAGCAGGAAGTTAAACTTAGAGCTCTGATACCAAATTGACAGGAACCTTACCGAGTTTCGTCTCGAAATCCGCAAAAAGTCCAACTCTCGTCTAACAACTTTTAACTACAAAAGTTAAACACTTGAAATACCCTTAATCTTTGGAAACATCAAATGAACTATACAGGGGTTCCAACACAACCTTCTCTATAACTGATTGACCTTCACCTACCTGTCAGACAAAAGATAGACGAGTAGTTCACAAACAACCTTGGAGGACCTACTCCGTAAGAAAACAAGACAACCGACGTGTAACCCTCGTGTGAACTGTCAATCACTCGCCAATCTGGGTCACCGCCCATACCAACCACTGACCTTGATGACGAAGGTACCAGACTTGGTTGAATTGAGTCTTCCTGACTTACCCCGAGTCGTAACTCGATATCCCGGTTAATTCTAAACACCCCGAGTCGTAACTTGATATCCTGGTTCATCCTGAACACCCCGAGTCGTAACTCAATATCCCGGTTCATCCTGAACACCCCGAGTTGTAACTCGATATCCCAATTCATCCTGAACACCCCGAGTCGTAACTTGATATTCCAGTTCATCCTGAACAGCCCGAGTCATAACTCGATATCCCGATTCATCCTGAACACCCCGAGTCGTAACTTGATATTCTGATTCATCATGAGCACTCCGAGTCGTAACTCGATATCCCAGTTCATCCTGAACACCTAGAGTTGTAACTCGATATCCCGGTTCATCCTGAACACCCCGAGTCGTAACTCGATATCCCGATTCATCCTAAGAGTATGATGGAATCTTCCATAACATACCTCAGATCATCCATCAAGATCAAAACCCAGAATCTATATCCGTGGTATAACATAATACATAGAAATACGCATGCTACGCAATCCCGGAAACCTAGTCCGTTCACAGTACATCCAAAGTACCAACTCAAGGACGCCCTAGCCCCAAGGAATAACCCAGCTCCCTGACCCCCCGAGCCAAAACCCACTCTATGGTCGTCCTTATATCTAGATTACTCAAACGGGGGTCTAAACGAACTCCAACGGCCTCAAAACCAATCAAATCGGATCCGAAAAGCCCCAAAACCCTAGACAAGCGTCGTCGTGGGCCGGTAAACAGCCCCACGCACCGCCACGCACCGGATGAATGCCGGACCACGATCCACGCGCCCCACGTGCGTCTGTACCGTTACGGTGGAATATTCCGTCACTATGACGGAATATTCCATCGAACTTGACGGAATATCCTAATGTCGAAATCTTCCGTCGAAACTAACGGCGTTAGGGTTCCGTTATAACGCCGATACCTTTTGACGGAATATGCTATCGCCGTCATCATATTCCATCCAACCCTGACGGCGTCAATTGACCCAACGGTCAACTAACTGCTGACTGGACCGCTAACTGTGTTTCCACGTGGCACCACGGGGCTACCAGGTGGCATGCCATGTCAGCCACTGCAGTCATCGGAGTACGTCGGGGGCGACGACCGGATTGCCGCCGTTGCCGGTGGTCAAAAATTGGAAATTCTCACTAGAAATCGCCATTTCCGAAGAGCTTCAAACTCTTTCCAAACTCCGCCGATTTCTACGATCCATACAAGTTGAATCATCTACGCAACGCCAGGAACTCGAAAATGAAGTCGGGAGTTCGAGATCATACCTGGTTTGATCAGAATTCGACCGAGAAGTTTCGGTCCACCTCTCCTCCTCCATCCGCCGTCTACGGTGATGCTCCCACCTCGAAAAAGACTCCCGATCGCTCATGAAGTTGAGGGGAAGACTTCCCCGGCCTTGGACTTGGTGGAATCGGCCCCAAAATGGGACGATGAAGGTGAGGGTGGTGTGGTGATCGCACAAGGAGAAAGAGTTTTTGAGGGAGGAGATAGAGAGTTTGAGCTAGGTCTGAGCAGAGTCTCCGAAGAGAGAGAAAAATATGCCCCTAATTTTGGACTTTTCAAAAATGACCACACTGCCCCTAAAGCTTTTAGACCCACAATGTTCTCACCGGGTCTCCGTTTTCCGCATGCCGCCTATCTACGAACTAAGAAAAACTTCAAAAAGTACTGCCAGACAAATAGTGAGTTCAAGACCTACGCAACGACCTAAGAAAAACTTCGAAAAGTACTGCCAGACAAATAGTGACTCCCGAACCCTTCCAAAATCGAGGGTAAAATCATCCTTTCTTTAATTAAATTCTCGAATTACTAAAATTTCTAGTCCGGATCGTTACAGAAAAGTAGTTTAGCTATAGGGGACAACAGTCTAGGACTCTCAATAGTGTGAGTAGGGATAAAGATGACACCATAGGTCAACTCACGGCTATGGTGAAGAAGCTATGTGATGCCAAGGCCAAGCCCACTTTGACGTGTGATGTGTGCTCAGTTCAAGGCCATGACTCTCAGACATGTCCTATGGTTGAGGATGCAAACTACATTGGAAGGTACAATTATGGCATAAGGCCTCGTAATGACCCATTTACAATCCTGGATGGAGGAACCATCCAAACTTCAAGTGAAACAACAATCAGAATGTTCAAAACCCCACGACACCCCCTAGATTCCAATGGCATACCGTGGCCCATCAAGTTCCCACTCAAGTCTTCAACATCCTCAAGGCAATCCTGCCCCAATAAAGAGATCCTTAGAAGAAATGATGGCTGGTCTAATTCAGAGTAATGCTATTTTCTAACAAAATCTGCTTCAACACACTACAAATTTCCAGCAAAAGACAGACCGTGCCATTGCAGCCTTGGAAACTCAGGTAGGTCAGATGGCAAGCCAACTCAACAAGCTGGACCTTGGACCCCAATTGCGAAGCCAAGTCCAAGTCAATCCCAAGAACATATATCCCAAGGTCACTACCAATGCCATTCTGCTTAGGAGTGGAAACGAGCTTCAAGGCTCAACTGAGACCCAAGAGACCTTGGATGAGGCTGAAAATTAGGTCCAAGCCCCTGCCGCAAAATCTGCCCATGCGCTATTTTTAAGGTGCAGACCCAACCGAGAACTAGAATTAAGGCGCAATTCCGCCTTTGTGCCAGCACCTAACCAATCTGAGACATCCAAGGACAACAGTGCCCACGACACAGCAGCACCTCATAATGAGCATTCTAACCCTATTTTGCCTTTAAATTCTAAGTCTAAAGTTAGTTTTAATAATCCACTAGTTACTAATAATGTTGACTTACCTTTTCCTTGTAGGTTCCAAAAGAAGGACAAGAATGCTCAGTTTGAGCAGGAGCTCACAAACATGCTTCACAAGCTTCAACGCCTTGCCATTCTCTAAGCATGTGAGGACCATGCCTATCTTTGCCAAGCTTCTCAAGGACCTAGTAGCTGGAAAATGAGGCTTTGACCCTAATAATGTCCTAGACATTAGTGCAACCACTTTGAATGAGTTCCAAGGCCTACCACGCAAGGCCAATGACCCAGGCCCTCCTGCCTTGCCATGTGTCATCCAATCCAAAAGGTTTGAACATTGTCTTTGTGACACATGAGCCTCTATAAGTATCATGCCTTTTCATGTCTACAATTCACTTGCTTTAGGAGATTTAAAGCCTACTCAATTGTGTGTTAGACTTGCTAATTCTTCTGTGACACAACTTATGGGCATGATAGAAGATGTAATAGTTCAAATAGGAGACACATGTATACTAGCTGACTTTTACATCTTAAAAATGGAAAAACAATTGAAAGTGAGGATCCTCCCATGATGTTTGGGAGACCTCTCTTGGCCACTATAAACTGTGAAATCAATCTAAACCTAGGCCAAATTTCTATTAATGTGTTAGATAAGACAAGGACCTTCTCAATTCATGATACTATGCAATACCCCCAAGAGCCTATAATTGATTTTCCTTTGAATACTATGGAAGCTATATTGCATCAAACTATCATAAATGCTTGTATAAAAGACCCACTTTAGAAGGCCCTCACTCTGCCTTCTCCAAATGACAATGAGCTTGAGGGCCGTGTCATTGAGGCACTCAATCTCCTTGAGGACGTGCAAAGCCATGGCTTCACTAAACAGCTCTCTTTTAAGTCTCTGACGATGAAGGAAGGCAGGACTCTGCCTTATATCATTAAGGCCCCTAAGCTAGAGTTAAAGCCTTTGCCTGAGCACTTAAAATATGCCTATCTAGGTCAGAATAATACATTGCTTGTCATTATTGCTTCTAACCTAACCCATATGCAAGAGAGTCAATTAGTGCAGGTTCGAAGGGACAATATGCAAGCTATTGGATGAAGCATAGCTGACATCTAAGCCCTTCAAAGTGCATGCACATAATCATCCTTGAAGAGGATGCCAAGCCTACAATGGAAGCTCAGAGGTGCCTAAATCCTCCCATAAAGGAAGTGCTCAAGAAGGAAGTTCTCAAGCTTTTGGACGTGGGGATCATCTACCCCCATCTCAGATTCCAAGTGGGTAAGTCTAGTCCAAGTTGTGCCTAAGAAGAGTGGCATAACCGTCATCAAGAGTGAATAAGATGAGCTTGTTCCCCAAAGGGTGCAAACTGGATGGAGAGTATGCACAAATTATAGGAAGCTTAATTCTACTACTTGCAAGTTCACTTTCCATTACCTTTTATTGATCAAATGCTTGAAAGACTTGCAGGACATTCTCACTTTTGTTTCTTAGATGGCTATTTAGGGTACAACCAGACTGCCATTGCACCTGAGGACCAAGAGACGACAACCTTCACATGTCCCCATGGCACTTTTTCTTATAGGAGGATGCCCTTTGGCCTTTGCAATGCTCATGCCACCTTCCAAAGGTGCATGATGAGCATATTTTCAAACATGGTGGAGGACATCATTGAGGTATTCATGGATGACTTTTCAGTTTTTGGCAACTCTTTTTATTTATGTCTAATAAACTTGTCTAGAGTACTTGAGAGATGCAGGGAATCCAATTTACTTCTAAATTGGGAAAGTGTCACTTCATGGTCCATCAAGGTATTGTGCTTGGCCATGTCATATCCAGCCAAGGCATAGAGGTAGACAATGCCAAGATTGATGTCATAAGTGGCCTGCCCTATCCCACTTCAGTCAAGGAGGTCACATCCTTCTTTTGACATGCTGGTTTCTATAAGAGGTTTATCAAGGAGTTCTCCAAAATCACAAGGTCCTTGTGCAATATACTTGGCAAGGATGCACCATTTGACTTCACCAAGGAATGCCGTGAGTCCTTTGAGGCCCTCAAGGGCAAGCTCACGGTTGCACCTATCATCATGCCACCAAGATGGGACCTACCCTTTGAGCTCATGTGTGATGCCTTAGATTATGCCATTGGGGCAGTGTTGGGACAAAGAATAGATAACTTGCCCCATGTCATTTACTATGCAAGTAGAACTTTAAATGATGCTCAACTTAACTATTCTACTACTGAGAAATAACTATTGGCTGTTATATTTGCTTTAGAGAAGTTTAGGTCATATTTGCTTCAAACAAAGGTTATCATTTATACTGACTATGCAGCTCTTAAGTACCTCCTTAACAAAAAGGATGCCAAGCCAAGGCTCATCAGGTGGATGCTATTTTTCAAGATTTTGATCTTGTGATCAAAGACAAGAAAGGAAGTGAAAATGTGGTAGCTGACCACTTTGAGCAAACTCATCCACGAGCCAACTGAGGAAGTGGACCAACTACCTAGCCAAGAAAGCTTCCATGATGAGCAGCTCTTCCATCTCAAGGCCTTTGACCCCTAGTATGCCGACATTATCAAATATCTTGGTACTAACTTGATTCCTTCTCATCTGTCTAGGTTTCAAAGAAACAAGCTTATCAAGCAAGACAAATAATACATTTGGGCTGAGCTCTATCTATGGAAGCACTGCCCGGATCAGCTCATAAGGAGGTGCATTCTAGAAATTGAGGTCAAGTCCATCTTGTACTTCTGCCATAACCAGGCGTGTTGAGGACACTTTGGCCCTAAGAAGACAACTCTTAAGGTTCTTCAATGTGGATTCTATTAGCCTACCATCTTCAAAGATGCTTATGAGCACGTCCTCACTTGTGACAAGTGCCAAAGACAAGGTAATATTGGCCCTAAATATCAAATTCCCCTAAACCCTATTTTAGTTGTTGAACTCTTTGATGTTTGGGGCATTGACTTCATGGGACCCTTCCCTAGCTCGTTTGGTTTTCTTTACACTCTACTTGCTGTTGATTATGTTTCTAAATGGGTGGAAGCAATTCCAACCAAGACTAATGATTCTAAAGTAGTGTGTAGTTGTATCCAATCTCATATCATATCAAGGTTTGGCACACCATGGGCCATCATTAGTGATGGTGGCTCACACTTTTGCAATCGATCCTTTGAAGTACTCATGAGGAAATATGGAGTCACACATAGAATCTCGACTCCCTATAATCCGCAAACTAGTGGACAAGCTGAGATCTAAAATAGAGAAGTCAAGGCCATCCTTGAGAAAACCGTGGGGCCATCAAGAAAGGATTGGTCCAACAGGCTCAATGATGCCCTTTGGGCATATAGGACTACTTACAGGACACCTATTGGCATGTCCCCATTCATGCTTGTCTTTGGAAAAGGTTGCCACTTACCCGTTGAATTGGAACACAAGGCCTTTTGGGCCATCAAGCGTGTCAACAAGGACATTGATGAGGCAGGACATCATCGGAAGCTTCAGCTGCAAGAGCTTGAAGAATTAAGAAATGAAGCCTATGAAAGCTCTAGAATCTACAAAGAAAAGTCCAAGGTTTATCTTGACAAGCACCTGGTCCGCAAGTCCTTCGAGGTAGGACAGAAGCTCTTCTTGTTCAATTCTAGCCACAAGTTCTTTCCAGGAAAGCTCATACCACGATGGTCAGGCCCCTACACTACCTTTAAAGTCCTACCTCATGGTGCCGTGGAGATCAAGTCAGACCGCAATGGCTTTTAATTGAAGGTCAATGGCCATCGCCTGAAACCATACTTAGAAGTTGTTCCAGCGCCTAATTGTTTGGAGATAGACCAGGCCATGCCTCCCCTTCCTTGATTTGCAAGCGCATCTTGCCTAGATATTAAATCCAGCGCTCTTAGGAGGCAGCCTAGCCCTGGTTTGTGTATCATTCCCTTCTCTTTATGTTTTCTGTTTTGCATGCCTCCTTTAAATTGTACTTATTTTGATCATAGTGTTTTAACTTGTTAACATTGAGGACAATGTTTAGTTTAGGTTTGGGGTGTGGATCAAAATTTTGCAACTTTTAGGTTTAGGGGTACATGACTAGATACTTAATACTTTCCTTAGTGTCTTACTAGAGCCATGCCATGCTTAAGTTTGTGCCATATCATTACACTTAATGCCTAACTTCATGAACTTGAGCTAAAAGATGACTTTGTTTAAGTGAACCATAGAAAATTAGTGGAGACTACCATATGTGAAATTTTGAGCCTAATGCCTTTCTTTTTGAGAGATTTACTTTTTTCTGCTCTTAAACACTAATCAATTCTTTCTATATTGTTTGATCTCATTATTATCATTTTGCATTGAATTTTTAAAGAACTAACATCTTATTTAGAGGCTCTTGATTCTCAATTGGATGTACCATAAGAAGTGATGTAGGCTATGCATGTTTGAGCCTTTAAAAGCCATATATATCCCTTTTGCATGCTCCCAAACCCACTTCGAAGCCAAACACTTAGACCTTTCTTTCATCACCCGAATCATAACCTAAGCCCTAGATAGGAAGCCCTAAATCTTGGCCATACCCTATAGTCTAGGTTGTGAGAGGGCAACATCAAATGGAGTTCATGACATGGAAAGGAAAGACAATTTCAAGTGTTCGAAATCAAAGTTAAGTCATGGGGATCATCAAGGCCATGTCATGGCTAAAAGAGGCCAAAATGTGAAGTTGATATAAGGGGAATATCTTAGACATCCCAAGTCACCAAAAGTCCTATCTTGGACAGAAACCAAAACAAAGTAAGCCATTGCATGACCTTGGCTTAGTTTAAAAAAGAAAAAGAAAAAATTGTGAAAAGAAAAGAAAAAAAGAGAAAAAGAAAAGAAAACAATGAGCTAAGCCAAGTGAGCCAATGAGCACAAGAGTCACAAATCACCATTATTCAAAGCAATCAAGCCTTCAATTGATGAGGCCAGTAAAGATGCCAAAGTCTGGCCGCGGGCCAAGGAGAGGTTCAGGAAGCTCAAAATTCCAAGTCATGCTACTTCATGCCTTGTCAGAGCCTAGGCTTTTGAATTCCAATCCCTTTCTTCTTACACCCTTCGAGCCTAGCCCCATTATAACCTTTGAATGAAGACCTAACTGATCTTATGGGAAGTCTTGCTTGGAGTTAAGGTATGTCTCTACGTTCTTAAAGTTCGATTCCTTCATGAGATCTATGTTCAGAAATAGCCTTTCTTTCATGCTATTTCATATGTGATTATATTTCATTCCATGACACAAACTCATGACATATGCTTGCAAGAGTGAAAACCTTAAGATTCATGAGAGAAATTGAGATTTGCCTAATGAGGTTAAAGTCGAGGCGAAATATTTCTAAGGCATTTGAGCTTTATTTTTTTAAACTTGAAGTCTTGAAGCAAGGGCATTCACACTTACACATCGTACTTACTTGAAATTGGAATATCTTTAGTTTGGCCTAATATGATTGATTTTATGTGTTCCTTATTAACTTGTTAAGTATTCTATTTAGTATTTTGTTTATGTTTTAGTTGTTGAGTAAAAGGAGACAAAACTCCTCCTACTTGGTGAACCTAGGGGTTTAAATGTTCTATTCTTAATTAGGTTGAGTCTTTTAGTTTGTGCTTTAGTTTTTATTCTTTGTTTTGCTCATTGACTAGCAAAAGCTAGGTTTGGGGGTATTTGTTAGGTCATATTTCCTACATGCATTTCATGCCATAATTAGTCCCTTCACTTATCTTTTGTTAGAAATCAGGCCATCCATAGTAGAAAGTGATGCTTTTGTGAGACTTGTGCTGGCTTTAGAAAGATAATGAAATTATGAGAATGCTGGAAAAAGAATGACTTAAATCGAAGTTCAAATGAGGGAGATGCCCTCAAATCAATATCGGGAACTAAACTAGGTCCTGAGTGCGCCAATGCGTCTTATTTCAGGCGCAGGTCAAATACCTCAGATCAGGTCATCCGGGTCCCAAAGTTGTGTCTAAGGACCTTTAGATGAAGTCCATGGCATCCCCTTATCATGCCACTATCGGAGCTAGGACTTGTCCCAAAAATACCCAAGAACAAGGCCGAGATCATGTCCTTGACATGTCTGGGAGTGAGCCAATGCGTGTCCGCCGAAGTGCTAAGCCCTAATCGAGGTTCCAGCCAACGTGCCCCTTCGCCACACCTAAATGAGCCCAAGCTTGTATTCCTGACACAATTTCAAAATAAGGCGCAAATACGCCGAAGACGAGTTCTTGAGGGCCACGATAGTTCCAGGTCCCTGACCTGACCCGGTGAGTTCCATTGAGGCCATTTTCCTTGCTTAAGCTATTTGATTGAGACACGAAGTATTTCCAAGGTCTTTGACATGTAATGAAGCCATCCAAACACTAACTCGCACCAAGGCGCGATGAAGACTTGCCCAATGCGCGATGAAGACTTGCCAAAGCCCAAGTCACCGACATTCAGGGCCTGCCCTAGGTCCTGAACGAGCTAACTGTCTGCCCAAAGTGCTAACTGGCATTTCTCAATTCCAGTCATCTTCTGCTTTGTTTTCAAGCAGTTTAAGGATTTCTTAGTAGGTTAGGATTGTATTTAACATTCTAGAACACTCTAGCCTAGGTTTCTATTTCTAATCCTTGTAGGACAAGGTTTTCCCTTGTCTATAAAAGGGGGGACTTGTTTATTGTTTTAGACACGCCATTCTAGATACGTTGAGACACTGTTTACTTATTGTTTTTGAGCTTTGTTCGTGAGGTTTGTTCACGAAGACTAGGTTGTGTCCTTGAAGAAGTGCTCACGGCTATGCTTGGAGTTCTCCTTTGAGAATATAGTTTGGGTTTAATCTTTTGAATATTTATCTAATTTAATTCATGCTTTTGTTTTTCATTATGAGTAGTGAGTAATTTCTTTTAAGTTAGGGCTGATCTTGAAGCCCTAACCATGCCAACTTCTTAGTTTGGTTTTGCGTTGGTTTGATGATTGTGTTTATCTTAGTGTGTTACTTTACTGCTTAAATTGTTATTTCTTTGTGTTCTTGGAAATGGCCATTTTAATTACATAAAGTATAGATGGCTTGCATCAAAAGGTTACAATTAGCAATAATCTTGTAATTTAACTCATGACATTCCTAGGATTGCATACCACTTCCTAGGGTTAGTTGATGAACAAAATTATATTTCTCGCAACTGCACGACTCAGTGTGATAGTATAGCAAGCAAATATGAGTGTCGTACCTACAGGGACTTGTAAAGTTTATTACATAAATCCAATTATGCAATGCCCTAAAGAAAACTAAAAATGAAACAAAGTTGCTAAAATGGAAAAATAAAAGATCAACGAAGAATTTTTGTTTTTGTAAACAAGTAATTTAAATTTCAAATAAATGAAAGAGGATTTTTTATGATTGATTTGTTAAACAATGAATGAAAATACTAGGTATCTGATTTCACCATAACATTCCAATTCTATGCCTCTAATTAACTTAGTAAAAAAAATTCAATTTAATTTCTAGGATTCGTTCCATTGTATTATGATTATCCGTTAGGTGTCCGGGTATAACCAAGTATTCTTAATCATCAACTTAACCATGGTGTCTAGTTTAAGTCAAAAATAAAAAATCCAGTAAGTTCAAAAGGAACATACAGAATCAAAATGTATCTTAGCATGGTGTCTGCATCAACAACAATTCTTTCATTCAATAGAGCTATCTCAAGGCTAATCATATGGCGTGTACTATAATCTTGTCTCAGAAAATCAATAAATTCATATTATAGATGGCCAGTCCATAACATAAACATATAGATAGAATTAAGCACAAAGAATGAAACTAGAAACATTGAATTGATAAAAGAAAGAAACATTGAATTGATAAAAGAAAGTTAACTAAGGCATAGAATTTTCATGTCCGGTTACATCAGATTCCTAGCAAGGAATTTAACTACTCATAATCACCATACTAACAAACATCATAGTTATGAAAATCATAATTACAAAGTTTGAACAAGAGATATAAAAAACCCTTAGAGACTCCCTTTGGTGTCGAACTTGCTCTTTCGGTTGATCATCAATGGCAATGGAGGCTATGAGAACTTTTGATCAAGATGGGTACAAGGATATTTCATTTTTTTCTTTCCTGAGAACCTCCCTTTTTACTGCTGCATTTTTTCTTTTATAACCATCCAAACTCAATTCATTTCCACACCATCAAATTTCATCGCATTGAAGAGTCCTTAATTGCTTTAGGATGTTACTTTCCGTAGGCTTTCAATTGTCCTCCCAAGCAATTAGAGCTGATTTTAACTGAATTAAAAAAAGGTTTAGATGCCCCAAAATGGCCATGAACCGTCCAAAAAGGTTACCTTCCAAGACTGGTAAGTTGTGATGCCACATTGTCAAAAACTGAGCAGAAATTTCTGGCTTACCCTCTGCTACAAAAACTAAGATAACGTCTTCTACAAAATTCGAAATCACAAACTGTTATATTCCCCAGAAACTAGACTTCCATAGCTTTCCAAGCATATAAGGAACATCACTCAGTTCATCCTGAGGAATTATATAGTGTTCAAAAGAGTATGGATGTTTTGCACAGTAATTTCCAGCTTCAGCAGTTCTTTTAGCTTCCATATCATAAAAGTAACTCCAAAGCCATCAATAGGATTAATTATCTGTAAAATACAAATTAAACTCATAAAAAAACCAATTTCACAAGAAAACGTAACATAAAACCTAGTTAAGAAGGACATTAAATGCATATAAATATGACGTTATCAAATACCCCCAAACTAATCTTTTGCTAGTCCTCGAGCAAAATTGAAATAAAACACACAAAAAAAAAACTAAAAAGAAGTTAATCTAGGCCACTTTCGTAGGGAATCACGATTGCATTTATCCGTATGCAACAAGGCTTTAAACCCCTAGGTGTCCCTAGAGGATGAGTTATAGTCTCGTAAGGGTTTACCAGTTACGATACCCACAAACGTTTCTGTAGCAAAACAAAGATGTTAAGAACATCACTTCAAGCAAGCTAATGGAAACTAATGTATGCCACTATCACTAGTTCAAAACTAAATTAATGACAATTAAGCAAATGCACCATATGTATTGTGAAACCACCAAACTCAAAGTATCTTAGCTTAAAAGCAACCATACCTCAATGCCATAGATGAAATTCGCCTCGACTCTAATGCTCACAAGATATCTCTCTACTTTTCACTTTGAATCTTAGGGCTTACACTCTCAACTAGCATATGTGATAGAGTTTATGCAATGGAAATCAAGATATCATCACATATGGTCATCATTGAAAAAGAACGATAATTTCTAAAAATTGATCTCATGAAAGAAATCGAATACTAAGAACGTAAGTACTCACCTCACCTCCAAGCAAAGATGTTCCAATAGATATGTTAGGTCTTTATTGGGTTGTAATGTAAGGCTAGGTAATTGCTACGAAAGAAAGGATAGGAAAAACTAAAGCTTGGAATATACCAAAGTGTCTTCATTATGAGATAAGACCGGCACTGATTTTGAACGTTTCTTTTTTTTCTTCTTGGTAACCAGGCTTGTGCTTTTTAATTTACTTCTCTATGTTTTTTCTTTCTTTTTTCTTTTTGAATGCACTTTTTTTTTATTTACCGATTGAATTTTTAGCACAAATTTCCTTAGTATCTGCCATTGATTTGGTGTAGAGTCGGACCATTCAATTTGTCTCCTTCACCTTGGTATCTCCAAACTGAAGGGTATGGCTATACTAGGGTAAAATGGGTGTTCAATCATTATTTAAGCATCATTTTGATGTCTTTAAGTACCTCTCGTACATGTCTTATGAATGATTTGGTGCCATAAATAGGAGAAAATGATCAATATTGTGAGACTTGTGTAGATTTGGAAAGATATGTGAATTTTGAGAGGAATGCAAAAAGAAGGACTCAATTCGGAGTTATAACGAAGAAGTTATCGTCAGTTGAAAACCGAGTCCCAGGACATGTCCCAGGCGCGACCCTAGCGTGTCCCCGCCCTAATCGTGCCCCTATCGAGTTCCAAGACCAGGTCCCTGTACCCCCAACTCAAGACCCAGTACGTGTCCCCACCAAGACCCAGGACGTGTCCCCGCCCTAACCATGTCCCAGCGGTGCACTCTTTTAGACCTCTGCGATGAAGGCCGTGTCCTGAGGTACCAACTAAGGGCCTAGTGCGCTTCTAACAATAAAAATATGTTCTTCAAAAGCATTCTACTGGTACAGGCATTGGGTGATGTCCAGAACACGCCATGCTCATGTCCACATCGTGTCCTAGGGCGCGTCCCAGACTCAGACTGCGCCCTAATTAAGGCGTAGTTTTGCGATCTCTGCTTTCCACCAGTCTTTTGAGGGATCTTGGGTTATTAATCATCATAGTGGACTATATGGAGATCCAAGATGTGGCTAGACTGAATTGCTAAGGCCCTGAACATGCACACATTTTATCGAGTCTTTAAAAGGCCCAAAAGTTCCTAATTAAGGTCCATATATGGTCTGAATGTGCAAGGCTTAGCCCAGTCCATTACTTGACGTCCAAGCACCCCTAGAAGGTTCTCAGACATTGCTTTGGAATGGAAGGAAGCTCAGAAGACTGATTCTAAGTCTTTGCCATGTATAAGTTATACTCCTTGTTCTAAAAGGATTCGTTTTTGTCCTTCTAACCTAACTAGGACAGCAGTGTTAAGTCAGTTTGTAATTAGATTTCTATCCTGATTAGTCTCCTAAACTTTAGGGGACTAGGAACCCTATAAATAGGAGCCTTAAGCTCACCGGTGGGGGACTTTTGAGAACCCTAGCCGGAAAGTCTCTTTGTAATTTAGTTTTAAATTCAAACATTTTTTATTTTTCCAAAGTTGAGAATGTTATGCGTGGAGGTTGGAGAGGAATCCCTTGGCGTGTCTCTGCTGTGCATCATTGTCCATCATCGTTCTTTACTTCAAGCTTTTATTTCATTCTAATTTTAAATGAGACTTTACATTATGTCTTTAATTTCAGTTTTGCGTGAGTAGTCGTTTTAGGATTAGGGCTGCTTGAAGCCTTAGCCATGTTAGTTCGTTAATTAGATTTCTTGCTCTTGATTATGATTGCTATGCATGCTGAATAAGTTAGATTATTATGCTTAATGACCTCAATTTATGCCTATAAGATTAGCTACCTTGTTTGCATATAATTATTGATGTAATTGCTTGAGTGACCATCATATAATCTTGTGATTTGTAGCATCGAGGGTATTTGGGACACTTACCTGTAATCTTAACTCATGACGACCTGTGATTTGTGTCATTAAATTCTCTTTGTACTTCATGCATCGTCTTAAACGGTAGGTAATAGACGTTCTAGGCATATGCCATGTTTAGAACATGCTATGTAAGAGGGAATAAGATGTGTCTAGTGAACCAATGCCAGGACCTAGGCACGGACACCTAATTCATAGAATGCATAGTAATTAGGTCAAGGAAATCTGATTAGTAACTATAATTGGTTAGAGTGGATAGTAAGCCTTAATTCGCCTTAGTTAATTAAATCAATCTCCAGTCATTCTTGCATTATTAATTTTCTGCGTTTTTACATGATTGAATTCTGTTTCTCCAAAATCTTTAAAATCCCCCCTTGGTGTGTGTGTGTGTGTGTGTTTTTTTCTAAGTTAACAAATATGAACTTAATTGGATTAATCTTTGAACAAGTCCTCGAGGGATCTACCTTTGCTTGTCATTATATTATCTCCATCAATTTTGTGCACTTGCAAAGTTATACTTCGTAGAAATAAAGTTCATAATTATTGTGATCGTTATTTTAACTATCAAGTTTTTTGCGCCGTTGCCGGGAACTTGTCCCTCAACGGTGTCCATTTAGTTTGGATTTTTAACTTAGTTTTTTCTTTTTTGTTAGGTACCCGTTTATGTCATTCCAAGGCTCGGTGCACGACTCATCAAGTAGGCCATCTTCAAGAGGATCTTTAGTAAATGGCTCACCACCACCATGTCCAAGGAGAATGGTGGATGCAAGGAAGAGATTGTGCCCTAGTGCCCAACCCCCTCCATTGATTCTCAAGGATTTTGCAACACCACATGTCGCGGAGGATCAATTTCCGATTGTGCTTCCCGCATTCACAGTGGCGAACTTCGAGTTGAAGTCTGGGACAATTCACATCTTACCGACGTTTCACGGACTTTCAAGAGAGGATCCGCACCTAGATATCAAGGAATTTGTTGAAGTCTGCTCAACTTTGCACATCAACGGCATGACGGAAGCTGAAATTTTGCCTAAGGCTTTTCCACTTCAGCCTCAAGGATCGCGCTAAGGCATGGTTTCACTCATTGGCGCCATCTTCAATTCAGTCATGGAGGGGCTTATCGTCGAAATTCCTAACGCAATACTATCCCGTGGAGAAGAAAAAAGAATTGAAGGCAAAAATCATGAACCTACGGCAAGCAATGGATGAGTCCTTCTACGAATTTTGGGAGCGCTCAAATGCTAAGGGCGTGCCCTCATCACAACATCGACGAGGATCACTTGATGTTGTACTTTTATGGAGGATTGAAGACAAGTGATCGAACCATGGTGAACTCACAATCCCAAGGGATTCTCGATGGAACGGATGCGGAGGCGCAGACTGCCTTTGAGAATATAGCTCAAAGGGAGAAACAATTTAGCTACAGAGGTCATTCCTCTAAGGCTACAAGTGAGGCTTACACCAATGACAAAGATGACGCCATTTCCCAACTTAAAACAATGGTGAAAAGGCTTTGCAACGAGAAGGCAAAAGGCGTTCAAGTTTACGAAGTATGTTCAATTTAGGGACATACTTCCCAAAATGTCCATCGGAGGAGGAAGTTAACTTTGTGGGAGGATTCAACAATGGTTCACGGCCCCAGAATTATCCATACTCCAACACATACAATCTGGGATGGAAAAACCACCCATATTTCCGTTGGAGCAATAATCAAAATGCCGCAAACCCTATGCCGCCACCTGGATTTCAGCAACAATCCACGACTCCACAAGGAAATCTTCAAGGCCCATCCTCAAATCAGAGTGCTGGAGGAAAATCGGTGGAGGAACTAAGGGAACTGATGTACGCAAATCAAATTATGATGCAAACGCTGCTTCAAAACCAAGTGTCATATCAGTAGAAGATGGATAATGCAATCGCAAACTTGAATCGTCAAATGGGGAAAATTTCTAATCAATTGAATCGAAGGGAGCAAGGGAAGTTACCAAGCCAGGTGATCGTAAATCCCAAGGGATTTCACAATCCCATGGCCAATGCTATCACCCTGCGAAGTGGGACACAACTTCGAGGCCCTACATATGCGACCCTCGACAAGAATACTGAAGTGCTTGGCGCTGTGGAGAATAACTTCATGGTGGCATCTTCAGGACACCATTTAGCCGTGACTAAGGACCAGCCATTTACTCCACTGCAGGTCCTGTCGAGGACCTTCAAACATGCTGCGCAACAGCCTTACGCATGCCACAAGACCTGCCCTGGGACATATCCACGCCGAAGATACATACACCGCTGCAACCCATGGCACAGACCGTAGCTCAAAAATAGCAGCAGCATATGCCACTGCCCTTACGCAATCCACTGCCGCTAAACAACAAGTAGGACATGTCCCAGGAATCATTGAGAACCCTGCCCAGGAGCTCAGTGAGACATGCCTCGGACACACCAAGGACTCCATCCGAGGACCCAAGTGTGCTCTACCAAGCGACCAGCCGCCAAGCCCTGCCCAAGGCAGTGCCATCAGTAGCCAAAGACACGGCCAACCCTCCTTATCAAACCACGGCCACGGCTTTGGGCCCCCTTAAGCACAACAATGAGCCTAATCTTGCTAACTCTCACTCTAACACTTCAATTCCAAAAACAACTAAAAAAGTGACTTTTGAGTTAGTTAATGACGTTGATCTTCCGTTTCCTCGCAGGTTCCAAAACATGAATAAGCACATGGAGGAGTTCGAGGAGGAAATCACAAGCATGCTGTAGAAGCTTCAAATAATGCTACCCTTCCATAAGATAGTGAAGCACATGCCAATCTTCGGGAAGCTCATCATGGACTTAGTCGCTGGAAAGCCTGGTTTCAACTCCAATGATGTCATTGACATTCCAAAGGCATGCTCTGCTGCACTTGTGCGCATGGGAGTCAAAGTAAATGATCCAGGGCCCCCATCACTGCCATGTGTCATCAAATCTAAATGCTTCGAGCATTGCCTTTGCGACACGAGAGCTTTGGAAAACATCATGTCGCTCCATATCTACAAGTCACTTAACTTGGGAGAGCTCAAACCAACTCACTGATGTGTGAGATTAGCTAACACTTCTGTTACTATTCTCATGGGCAGTACTTGAAGAATTATTGGTACAAATCCGTGATACATGCATCCCGGCGGATTTCTACATTCTAAGGATGGATAGAATCAACAAGAACAAGGAACCTCCACTATTCTTTGGAAGGCCACTTCTAGCCACGGCAGGGTGTCTGATTGATGTCAAAAATGGCCAAGTATCCATCAAGGTCTTGGACAAACTACGGACATTCTCTATCCACGATGCAATCCAATTTCCTACCGAAACTATCATTGACTTTTCGTTAAATACGATGGACATACTGTTGCAGAAGACCATTGCACAATCTTGCATGAAGGATGATCTCGAGAAGGCCATCACAAGCACTTCAAGCACCGAGGAATCACTTGAGGAGAACGTGATTGAGGAGGTTAGGTTTCTTGATACCGTGCCAGCACTTCCATTCTACAAGCCTCCTTTCGAAGCTTTACCCCTCACGGCCCCAAGGACCCTGCCATCCATCATCAAGGCACCTGAACTCGAGCTTAAGCCCCTGCTGGAACACTTGAAATACGCGTACTTAGGTGACAATCAAACCCTTCCGATCATTATTTTGTCTAACCTCAGTACGGAAGAAGAGAAGGCATTGGTTCAAGCCCTTAAAGTCAATCAAACAAGATTTGGATGGACGATCACTGATATCAAAGAAGACTCCAAATGATCACGGGAGGCGCAGGGGCGATTGAATCCACCTACAAAGGAAGTCGTGAAGAAAGAAGTGCTTAAACTTCTAGACGTCGGAATCATATATCCAATTAGCGATTCCAAGTCAGTGAGCACAGTTCAGGTAGTGCCAAAGAAAAGTGGGATCATAGTCGTTAAGAACGAACATGATGAGCTTGTTTGTCAACGAGTTCAAACGGGATGGAGAGTGTGCATCGATTACAGGAGGCTAAATCAACCACCCGCAAGGATGACTTTCCTTTATCCTTCATCGATCAAATACTTGAGCGCTTGGCCGGCCATTCACATTATTGTTTCTTGGATGGATACTCAGGATATAATCAAATCGCAATAGCCCTGGAAGACCAAGAAAATACGACATTCACGTTTCCCTATGGCACATTCGCATACAGAAGAATGTCGTTTGGACTATTCAATGCCCTGGCTACCTTCCAACGCTGCTTGATGAGCATCGTCTCCGACATGGTGGAGGATATAATTGAAGTGTTCATGGACGACTTCTCGGTGTTTGGGCGCTCATTCGAACTTTGCTTAGCAAATCTATCCCGAGTGCTGGAATGATGCAAAGAGAGCAACTTAGTGCTAAATTGGGAGAAGTGCCATTTCATGGTACAACAAGGAATCATCTTGGGCCACGTGATATCTAAGCGGGGAATCGTGGTGGACAAAGCAAAGTTGGACGTAGTGGAGAGGCTGCCGTACCCTACTACAATCAAGGAAGTTCGATCGTTTTTTGGACATGCCGGTTTCTATAGAAGGTTCATCAAAGACTTCTCGAAAATCATGAGACCTTTGTGTGATCTTCTAGCCAAAGATGCCGCATTTTAATTCACCAAGGAATGCCATGAGGCATTCAACACCCTTAAAGCCAAGCTCACTGCATCCCCCATCATCAGGCCCCCAGACTAGGACTTGCCATTCGAACTAATGTGCGATGCCTCGGACTTCGCAGTAGGAGCTGTTTTGGGGCAGCGTGTGAACAAACTCCCGCATGTCATCTACTATGCAAGCATGACTCTGAATGACACCCAAATGAACTATTCCACCATGGAAAAGGAACTTCTTGCCGTCATCTTTGCCCTAGAAAATTTCAGATCGTATCTGATTTAAACCAAGGTCATTGTCTATACGGATCATGCGGCACTGAAGTATCTCCTCACCAAGAAAGACGGTAAGCCAAGGTTATTGCATTGGATGCTATTTCTTCAAGAATTCGATCTTGAAATTCGACATAAGAAGGGGAGCGAAAACGTAGTTGCTGACCATATGAGCCGATTGATCCATGGTTCCAACGAAGAGGCTGATTAATTGCCCCTACTTGAGACCTTCCCCTACGAACAACTCTTCGCACTCCAGGCCATTGATCCATGGTATGCCGATATCATCAACTATGGAAGCAATGCTCTGATCAAATCATTCGAAGATGCATCCCGGAAGCTGAGATGGAATCCATCTTGACATTCTGCCATAGCTTGGCGTAGGGGTGACATTTTGGGGCTAAGAAAACAGCCCTCAAGGTACTTCAAAGTTGATTCTACTGGCCTTCATTATTTAAGGACGCATACAAGTCTGTTCTCACCTACAACAAATGTCAAAGGCAAGGTAACATCGGCCCCTGAAATTAGATGCCATTAAACCCTATCATCGTGGTAGAGATTGTTGGTAAATTTAAAGAGCAAGAAATATGCAATTCAATTCTAACAGTTATAAAATCCTTGCAAGTGCACAAATCGATAAGTATAGTATAGTAGCACAGCAAGAGTCGATCCCTCGAGGACTTGTATCAACGTTATGACCAATGTAGTTCAGATTTGTTAACTTAAATAAAAACACACACACACACACAGGGGGGGGGGGGGGGGGGTGGGGCGCGGTGGGGTTTATGATGTGATAACTGAAATTTAAAGACAAGTAAATCAAAGTGCAGAAAATAACAATGCAAGAATGAAAGGTTGTTAACTAAGGCGAATTAAGGCTTACTATCCACTCTAACCAATTATAGCTCTTAACCAAATTTCCTTGACCTAATTACTATGCATTTTCTGAATTAGGTGCCCGTGCCTAGGACCTGGCGTTGGTTCACTAGACACATCTTATTCCCTCTTACTTAGCATGTTCTAAACAGGGCATATGCCTAGAACGTCTATCACCTGCCTTTTAAGAGGATGCATGAAGTTTAAAGAGAATTTAATGACACCACATTAGCCTAGCAAAGTGGCATGCAATCCTAGGTCGTCATGAGTTAAGATTACAAGTACGAATACTTTCGATGCTCCAAATCGCAAGATGATATGACGGTCACTCAAGCAATTACATCTATAATTATATGCAAACAAGGTAGCTAATCTTATAGGCATAAATTAAGTTCATTAAGCATAGTAATCCAACTTATTCAGCATGCATAGCAATCATAATCAAGAGCCAGAAATCCAATCAACAAGCTAACATGGCTAGGGCTTCAAGCAGCCCTAATCCTAATGACTACTCACGCATAACTGAAATAAACACAAGTATAATTGAATTCATAAGTAAATTGCAATAATGAAAATAAGGGTACAGAAGAGATTGTTAAGAACAGGTGCAGCAGAAGACACGGAAGAGCCTTCTTCTCCAAGCTCCACGTCCAATAATCTATGTGAAAGATTATCTCCCAAAATATGGTCCCTAATTCTCTAGAAAACCAAAACGGAACTCTCTGTGGCTCAGGTCTCTGTTTTCCTAGAAACAAAAACGCCTCTAGCTAATTATCTCCCCCCTAAAACACTGAACAAAGGCTCCCTTTTATAGACAAAGGGAAAACCTTGTTCTATAAGGATTGGTCAAACCTATGTCCTATAAGGATTGGTATAACCTTGTTCTGTAAGGATTGGTATAACCTTGTTCTATAAGGATTGGTATAACCTTGTTCTATACAGATTGGTAAAACCATGTCCTATAGGAATAGGGAAAGTTATTTTACTTTTAATTAATTACAAAGTCTTTAAAATCTATTCGAACCAATCAGAGCACGGCCGGGAGTGTGAATGCAGGCTGGCAAGTGGGAACGCAAGCTGGCCAAACTTGGATTTTTGACTGTCTTCATAATCAGGATCTGGGACCGCGCTTTTGAAGTACGTTAGGAGTATAATAGAAGCGCATCGTCGTTCAGGCTTGGCGCAAATATTGTCAGGCTTAGCGCAGAGGGAGAACCTCTGATCCACCGCTGGCGGAACAGGGACCCCGGGCTTAGGCGCACATCTGGGCTCGGATGGGAGTTTTTGGGACATGTCCTCGACCTACCTTGGCGTGACCTTGGCACTTCTAGGACTTGACCTTGATGTCATGAAACACAGGTTTGAGACCCGGAGGGCCTGATATGAGGTACTTGGCCAGTGCCCCAAAATAGGCGCACTGGCGCACTCAGGACTCCGTTCAGGACCTGATATTGAAATGAGGACATCTCCTTCATCTGGACTCCGATTTGAGTCATTCTTTTTGCGTTCTTTCCAGATTTTACCTATCTTTCTAACTCTGCACAAGTCTCACAAGATTGATCATTTTCTACTATTGATGGCATGAAATCATTCAAAAGACATGTAAGAGAGGCATATAAAGACATCAAAATGATGCATAAATAACGACTGATCAAATACCCCCAAACCTATCTTTTGCTAGTCCCTGAGCATAACAAATGCTAACAAAATGAAAAGACTCGATTTTAGTTAAGATAGAACATTTATACCCCTAGGTTCACCTAGTAGGAGGAGTTTTGTCTCCTGAGGGTTATAACAGTACGATAGCCATAAACGTTTTACTTTAAACAAAAAGATGCTAGATATAGTACTCTTAACAAGCTAATAAGAATCAAAGTAAGTAGACATGCTTTGCAGAACTAAAAGGAATGCCATAGCCGTGAGTGTCATGTGAAGGTGTACGTGTATAAATGCCAATATTTTCAGGTGATCAAGTTTGAAAACAACTTCATCTAAGTGCCGTAGAAAGATTTCGCCTCGACTCTAATCCTCACTAGGCAACTCTCAATTCGCACAAGAATCCTAGGCTTACACTCTTTTCAAGCATATGTGATGAGTTTATGTTATGAAATTCAAATTTAATCACATATGAGTAACAATGAAGAATAGTACTTTATGGAAATAAAGATCTCATGAAAGGAATTGAACTTTAAGAACATAGATACGTACCTTAATCCTCAGCATGATTGTCCATAAGATCAGTTAGGTCTTCCTCTTTAGGTTGTATTGAGGCTAAGCTTTGGGGTTTAGCAAGGAAGGATGGGATTCAAAGAAACTGAGTTGTGCCACGGCATGAGAAGTCATGAATTGAACTTGGAATTTCTGAACTGAATTCTTTCTTAAGGCCCACGACATTGTGCTTTCCTGATGACTTATTTTGTGGCTCTTGTGGCTTATTTTGAGGCTCTTGGCTCACTTGGCTCAATTCACTTTTTTTTTCACTTATTGTTTTCCTTCTTTTTCTCAACGTTTCTTTCTTTCTTTTGATTTGAACATTTTTTTGTTTCAGTTCGTCTTTGAATTGAATTGAACCAAGATCATGCAATGATTTCCTCAAATTTTCATGCAGCTTGCAACTTGTAAAACTTTTCTTTACTTTTGAACTTTCAATTGACGCCAATGTCCTTTGAATTGGGCATCATCTTCTTTCACCTCTCATTCTCACCATGAATCTCATTTGTGGCAACCTTAGCACAAATTGAGGTTATAGGGTATGGCTGTGATGAATGGCTAAGTATTTTGGGTTAGGTTATACTTTGGGTGATGAAAGAAAAGGCTGAGTGTTTGGCTTCAAAATTGGCTTAGGGAGCATGCAATAGTAGGATCAAGCCTTTAGAGGTTAAAGCATACATAGCCTACATCACTTCTTATGGAAAACCACACATTAAATCAAGAGTATCTAAATGATGTTAGTTCTTTAAAATTCAATTTAAATATGATGTAATGAGATCAACAATTAAGAACAAAAGTGATGAGTGTTTAAGAGTAGAAACAAGTATATCCCTCAGAAAGAATGGCAATTAGGCTCAAAGATCTCATAGGGTAGTCTCCACTAATTTTCTAAGGTTCACTCAAATTCAGTTATTTCGTTCACTTAATCACTTAAAACATGGCATTGTGAAGTGCAAATTATGAACTACTTGACCATGGCATGACTCTTAGTAAAGCAAAGATAGTTAACTTAGCATATACATTCCTATTAACAAGTTATCATACTAATCACAAGCAGAAATTTAAATGTCCCGGCCGTGTATCACCCCCAAACCTACTTGTTTCTATATGCAAAATTATAAATCCACACCCCCAAACCTAAACTGAACATTGTCCTCAATGTGATAAGCAGTAAGCATGACAATAGTAGAACGGTTTGAGAGATATAACGGGCAGAAACAGAAAAGGAAGTGAGAAATACAAACCAAGGCTAGGCTGCCTCCTAGGAGCGCTTTATTTAATGTCTAGGCAAGACGGGGTTGTCATTCTAGGAGCTGGGCGCATGCGGAGTTGCAGGGTTGACTGCGCTTGGATTAGAGAGGTCCTTGAAGTAGTGTTTGAGGCGGTGGCCATTTACTTTGAACGGATCCTGCCGTTCCGGGTGCTGGATTTCAACTGCACCATGAGGAAAAATGTTAGTAATAATAAATGGTCCAGTCCATCTTGAACGCAACTTACCTGGCATTAGTCTGAGCCGGGAGTCAAAGAGGAGGACTTCCTGTCCGATGTGAAAGTCCTTGGGCTGAATGCGCTTGTCGTGGAAAGCTTTGCTCTTTTCCTTGTAGATACGAGCACTGTCAAAGGCCTCGTTTCACAACTCCTCTAATTCACTTAGCTGAAGCTTCCTATGTATTCCAGCATCATCGAAGTTCAGGTTCATCTGCTTAATAGCCCATAATGCTTTATGCTCCAATTCCACTGGTAGGTGGCAGCCTTTTCCAAAAACAAGCCGGAAGGGAGACATGCCAATCGGGGTCTTGTATGCAGTCCGATAGGCCCACAGCGCATCATTTAATTTGCTGGACCAATCTTTGCGGTTAGGATTTACCGTTTTTTCCAATATGGCCTTTACTTCCCGATTGGACACTTCCGCTTGGCCACTCGTTTGAGGGTGATACGGTGTTGAGACCTTGTGGGTGACGCCATACTTCTTCATTAGGGCTGCAAACGAATGATTGCAGAAGTGTGCCCCCCCATCACTGATGATTGCCCTAGGTGCGCCGAATCTGGCTAAGATGTGACTCTGTAAAAAACGCACCACTACCTTGGCGTCGTTAGTTTTGGTGGGAATTGCTTCCACCCATTTGGAGACATAATCAACTGCAAGCAGAATATAAAGATTGCCAAAGGAATTCGGAAAAGGCCCCATAAAATCAATGCCCCATACGTCAAAGATTTCGACCACAAGAATAGGGTGTAATGGCATTTGATTGCGAGGGCCGATGTTACCTAGGCGTTGGCAGCGGTCACAGGTGAGTACAAATTCGTGTGCATCCTTGAAACGTGTGGGCCAGTAGAGTCCACTTTGTAGTACCTTGAGGGCTGTCTTCTTAGCTCCAAAATGGCCCCCACATGCCAAACTATGGCAAAATGTCAAGACGGATTTCATCTCGTCTTCTGGGATGCAGCGCCGAATGATTTGGTCTGGACAATGCTTCCATAGGTACGGCTCATCCCATATGAAGTACTTAGCTTGTTTAGCCAGCTTGTCCTTTTGGTACCTGTTTAAAGATGAAGGAATTTGCTTAGTGACAAGGTAATTAATGAGATCGGCATACCATGGATCAATAGCCTGGATTGCAAAGAGCTGTTCGTCAGGAAAGGTCTCGAGGAGGGGCAACTGATCGGCCTCTTCATTGGAACTGTGAAGCAATCGGCTCATATGGTCAGCGACCACGTTTTCACTGCCCTTCTTGTCTCTGATTTCAAGGTGGAATTCCTGGAGCAGTAGCATCCAACGTAGCAACCTTTGCTTGGCGTCCTTTTTAGTGAGCAGATACTTCAAGGCAGCATGATCCGTGTATACTATGACCTTGGTTTGAATTAGATATGAGCGGAACTTCTCAAGGGAAAAGATAACAGCAAGGAGCTCCTTCTCAGTGGTGGAGTAGTTCAGCTGGGCATCATTCAGGGTTCGACTTGCGTAGTAAATGACATGAGGGAGCTTGTCAACACGCTGTCCCAAAACCGCTCCTATGGCGAAGTCTGAGGCATCACACATTAGTTCGAATGATAACTCCCAATTCGGTGGCATGATGATGGGTGATGCCGTGAGCTTTGCCTTGAGTGTGTTGAATGCCTCACGGCATCCCTTAGTGAACTCAAATGTGGCGTCCTTGGCTAGAAGATCACACAAAGGTCTTGTGATTTTCGAGAAATCTTTGATGAATCTGCGGTAAAAGCCAGCATGCCCTAAGAACGATCGATCCTATTTGACTGTAGTGGGGTACGGCAGCCTCTCTACTATGTCTAACTTTGCTTTGTCCACTTCTATGCCTCGACTAGAGATCACATGACCCAAGAAAATTCCCTGTTGTACCATGAAATGGCACTTTTCCCAGTTCAGCACTAAATTGCTTTCTCTGCACCGTTCCAGTACTCGAGTTAGGTTAACTAAGCACAATTCGAATGAATTTCCAAACACCGAGAAGTCGTCCATGAATACTTCAATTATATCTTCCACCATATCGGAGAAGATGCTCATCATGCAACGCTGAAAGGTAGCTGGGGCATTGCACAATCCAAACGGCATTCTTCTGTATGCAAAAGTGCCATATGGGCATGTGAATGTTGTCTTTTCTTGATCTTCGGGTGCAATAGCAATCTGATTGTATCCTGAGTAGCCGTCCAAGAAGCAATAGTGGGAGTGTCCAGCCAGGCGCTCGAGCATTTGATCAATGAAGGGCAAAGGAAAGTGGTCCTTGCGTGTGGTTATATTTAGCTTTCGATAGTCAATGCACACTCTCCATCCTGTTTGAATCCGTTGAGGTACAAGCTCATCCTGCTCATTTTTAACCACTGTGATCCCACTTTTCTTTGGCACGACCTGGATTGGGCTCACCCACTTGGAGTCACTAATTGGATAGATGATTCCAACGTCCAAAAGCTTTAGGACTTCTTTCTTCACGACCTCCTTCATAGGTGGATGTAATCGCCTCTGCGCCTCCCGTGATGGTTTGGAGTCTTCCTCCAGCAGTATCCGATGCATGCATTTTGTGGGACTTATGCCTTTGATGTCAGCTATTGTCCATCCAATTGCCGTTTGATTGACCTTAAGGACGTGAACCAATGCATTTTCCTCTTTCGTACTTAGGGTAGATGCAATGATGACTGGAAGGGTTTGATTGTCGCCCAAATATGCATACTTTAAGTGCTCGGGCAAGGGCTTCAGCTCGAGTTCAGGAGCCCTTATGATGGACGGCAGGGTTTTCTGACTTGTGAATGGTAACGCTTCGAAGGGAGGCCTGTGGAATGGGAGGGCTGGCATGATGTCAAGGGCTCGTACCTCTTCGATCACGCTATCTGTAAGTGAATCCACAGTGTGTGGGTTACTTGTAACGGCCTTCTCAAGGTCATCCGTCATGCTAGACTGAGCAATTGTCTCCCGTAGCAGTAAGTCCATTGTGTTTAACAGAAAATCTACAATAGGCTCGGCAGGGTACTGAATGGTGTCATGGATGGAGAATGTCCGAAGCTGGTCCAGGACCTTGATGGAGACCTGGCCCTTTCTGACATCGATGAGGCACTCGGCTGTGGCTAGTAAGGGCCTTCCGAAGATGAGGGGAGGTTCCTCACTTTTGTCAATTCTGTCCGTTCTTAGTACGTAGAAGTCTGCAGGGATGCATGTATCTCCGATTTGTACCAGTACGTCCTCAAGAACCCCCATTAGGTTGGTTACAGAAGTGTTAGCCAACCTGACACATAGGTGCGTGGGTTTGAGTGCGCCTAGGTTGAGTGACCTGTAAATGTGGAATGGCATGATGTTCACTGATGCTCCCGTGTCGCAAAGGCAATGTTCAAATCTTTTTGACTGAATGACACATGGAAGGGATGGCGGCCCAGGATCATTGGCCTTAAGGGGCATGCGCAAAAGGGCAGCCGAGTAGGCCTTAGGGATGTCAATGGTGTCCGTGGAGTTAAGACCATGCTTTCCTGCAACTAAGTCTTTGATCAGCTTTGCAAAGATAGGCATGTGCTTGACAATTTTATGGAAAGGCAGTGTGATCTGAAGCTTCTGCAACATGCTGATGATCTCTTCCTCAAAGTCCTCCCTTTGCTTATTCCTGTTTTGGAACCTGCGAGGAAATGGATAATCAACATTATTAGCTAACTCAAAAGTGACTTTTTTAGAATTGGAATTCTGAGGTTTAGAGTTAGAAGTATTCGAGTGCTGCGACTTCGGCTTAGGAGCAGGTTGCATGCCAGCCGTGGCCGAAGTAGGCGCAGTGTCAGGTCCTCCTTGCGGTAGGGCACTTGGTGACTCATTGGACTGGTTCTGCGCCAGAGGTGTTGGCCGTGGCATGTTTTACGGCGTGCCCTGGTCGGTAATCCTTGGTAGATTAGGTTGAGGCTCGGTTTCAGGTCCTGCGTGGGTGGCATATGTGGGGTCTTGAAGTGGTGTTTCCCTTTCCAGCGTGATGGCATTAGCCGTAGGATTGTGAAATCCTTTCGGATTTACCAGGACTTGACTCGGTAGATTGCCCTGCTCTCGCTGATTTAGTTGGTTCGCCACCTGTCCCATTTGACGCTCCAAGTTTGCAATTGCATTTTTTATGTCTCCCGTCTGACTCTGGCTATCTTGCATGAATTTTATGAATTGAGCATGCTGTTGAGTCAGGATATGAAGGGAGTCCTCAAGAGACTTGCTTCCACCATTCTGATTTGAGGAAGGACCGTGATAGTTCCCCTGAGGGCCTGCGGCTTGCTGCTCAAATCCAGGAGGTGGCAAGGGATTTGCGGCTGCTTGATTGTTGCTCCAACGGAAATTTGGATGATTTTTCCACCCCGGATTGTAAGTGTTGGAATATGGGTCATTCCGGGGTCGAGAATTGCTGTTGAACCCTCCAGCAAAGTTGGCATCTTCCACAACTGGGCAGTCCTGGGATTTGTGGCCCTGAATTGAACATACCTCGCAGATGTGAAGTTCTTTGGCTTTCTCGCTACACAACTGTTTCACCATTGCCGTGAGCTGAGCAATGGCGTCATCTTTGTATTTGGCGGATGCATCACCCGTAGCTCTAGAGGAAGGACCCCTGTAGCTGAACTGTTTTTCCCTTTGAGCAGTGTTCTCAAAGGCGGTCCTTGCTTCCTCGGCTGTGCCTTCTAGAATCCCTTGGGATTGAGAGTCCACCATTGTCCGATCGCTAGTTTTCAAGCCTCCATAGAAGTATAGCATAAGATGATGGGCATCAATATGGTGGTGGGGGTACGCCCGTAGCATCTGATTGAACCGCTCCCAAAACTCGTAGAAAGACTCCTCCATGTCTTGCCGTGGGTTCATGATCTTGGACTTTAACTCATTTGTCTTTTCCACGGGAAAGTACTGTGTTAAGAATTTGGACGTCAAGTCCCTCCAAGAGTGAATGGAAGCCGGCGCCAGTGAATGAAACCATGTCTTGGCGCGATCCTTGAGACTGAAGTGAAAGAGCCGCAGGCGGATTTCAGATTCTGTCATACCATTGATGCGCAGTGTTGAACAAACCTCAACAAATTCCTTGATATGAAAGTGCGGGTCCTCGCCAGCAAGGCCGTGGAATGTAGGCAGCATGTGAATTGTCCCCGACTTTAATTCGAAGTTTGCCACTGTTGACTCGGGAAAAAAAATTGGAAATTGATCCTCCGAGACATGGGGCATGGAAAATTCCTTAAGGCGCCATGGGGCTTGCGGTACTAGGCCACGTTCCAGGCACTGCTCTTCTCTGTGGTCCGCCATCCTCCTTGGGCTTGGTGGCGGGGAGCCGTGGACTGAAGATGCTTGCGATGATGGTCCACTTGATGACCCGTGCACTGAACCTTGGAATGACATACGCGGGTACCTAACAAAAAGAAAAACTAAGTTACAAATCTAAACTTGAATGGGCACCGTTGAGGGACAAGTCCCCGGCAACGGCGCCAAAAACTTGTTGGTAAATTTAAAGAGCAAGAAATATGCAATTCAATTCTAACAGTTATAAAATCCTTGCAAGTGCACAAATCGATAAGTATAGTATAGTAGCACAGCAAGAGTCGATCCCTCGAGGACTTGTATCAACGTTATGACCAATTTAGTTCAGATTTGTTAACTTAAATAAAAACACACACACACACACACAAGGTGGGGGGGGGGGGGGGGGGGGGGGGGGGGGGTGGGGTTTATGATGTGATAACTGAAATTTAAAGACAAGTAAATCAAAGTGCAGAAAATAACAATGCAAGAATGAAAGGTTGTTAACTAAGGAGAATTAAGGCTTACTATCCACTCTAACAATGTATAGCTCTTAACCAAATTTCCTTGACCTAATTACTATGCATTTTCGGAATTAGGTGCCCGTGCCTAGGACCTGGCGTTGGTTCACTAGACACATCTTATTCCCTCTTACTTAGCATGTTCTAAACAGGGCATATGCCTAGAACGTCTATCACCTGCCTTTTAAGATGATGCATGAAGTTTAAAGAGAATTTAATGACACCACATTAGCCTAGCAAAGTGGCATGCAATCCTAGGTCGTCATGAGTTAAGATTACAAGTACGAATACTTTCGATGCTCCAAATCACAAGATGATATGACGGTCACTCAAGCAATTACATCTATAATTATATGCAAACAAGGTAGCTAATCTTATAGGCATAAATTAAGTTCATTAAGCATAGTAATCCAACTTATTCAGCATGCGTAGCAATCATAATCAAGAGCCAGAAATCCAATCAACAAGCTAACATGGCTAGGGCTTCAAGCAGCCCTAATCCTAATGACTACTCACGCATAACTGAAATAAACACAAGTATAATTGAATTCATAAGTAAATTGCAATAATGAAAATAAGGGTACAGAAGAGATTGTTAAGAACAGGTGCAGCAGAAGACACAGCAGAGCCTTCTTCTCCTAGCTCCACGTCCAATAATCTATGTGAAAGATTATCTCCCAAAATATGGTCCCTAATTCTCTAGAAAACCAAAACGGAACTCTCTGTGGCTCAGGTCTCAGTTTTCCCAGAAACAAAAACGCCTCTAGCTAATTATCTCCCCCCTAAAACACTGAACAAAGGCTCCCTTTTATAGACAAAGGGAAAACCTTGTTCTATAAGGATTGGTCAAACCTATGTCCTATAAGGATTGGTATAACCTTGTTCTATAAGGATTGGTATAACCTTGTTCTATACAGATTGGTAAAACCATGTCCTATAGGAATAGGGAAAGTTATTTTACTTTTAATTAATTACAAAGTCTTTAAAATCTATTCGAACCAATCAGAGCACGGCCGGGAGTGTGAATGCAGGCTGGCAAGTGGGAACGCAAGCTGGCCAAACTTGGATTTTTGACTGTCTTCGTAATCAGGATCTGGGACCGCGCTTTTGAAGTACGTTAGGAGTATAATAGAAGTGCATTGTCGTTCAGGCTTGGCACAAATATTGCCAGGGTTAGCGCAGAGGGAGAACCTCTGATCCACCGCTGGCGGAACAGGGACCCCGGGCTTAGGCGCACATCTGGGCTCAGATGGGAGTTCTTGGGACATGTCCTCGACCTGCCTTGGCGCGACCTTGGCACTTCTAGGACTTGACCTTGATGTTATGAAACACAGGTTTGAGACCCGGAGGGCCTGATATGAGGTACTTGGCCAGTGGCCCAAAATAGGCGCACTCAGGACTCCGTTCAGGACCTGATATTGAAATGAGGACATCTCCTTCATCTGGACTCCGATTTGAGTCATTCTTTTTGTGTTCTTTCCAGATTTTACCTATCTTTCTAACTCTGCCCAAGTCTCACAAGATTGATCATTTTCTACTATTGATGGCATGAAATCATTCAAAAGACATGTAAGAGAGGCATATAAAGACATCAAAATGATGCATAAATAACGACTGATCAGAGATCTTCGACATAAGGGGCATTGATTTCATGGGACCTTTTCCAAACTCTTTTGGTTATCTTTACATAATACTTGCAGTTGATTATGTCTCCAAATGGGTGGAAGCAATTCCCACCAAAACTAATGATGCCAAAGTAGTTGTGAGCTTTTTACAGAATCACATCTTATCCAAGTTCGAAGCCCCTAGAGCAATCATCAGTGATGGAAGGACACACTTCTGCAATGGCTCATTCGAAGGACACACTTTTGCAATCGCTCATTTGAAGCCCTAATGAAGAAGTATGGCATCACTCATCGAGTCTCTACGCTATATCACCCTCAAACAAGTGGCCAAGCTGAAGTTTCAAACCAAGAAGTGAAGGCCATATTGGAGAAGACTGTAAGCCCAAACAGTAAAGACTGGTCCACCAGATTGAACGATGCTTTGTGGGCCTACATGATGACATACAAGACCCCTATTGGCATGTCGCCATTCCGACTTGTCTTCAGAAAAGGATGTCACTTACCGGTTGAGTTGGAACATAAGGAGTTTTGGGCAATTATGAAGATGAACATGGATTTGGATGAAGCTGGGCTTCAGCGGAAGCTTCAGCTAAGTGAATTGGAGGAGCTCAGGAACGCGACCTACGAAAGGGCATGGATTTACATGGAGAAGAGTAAAGGTTTTCACAACAAGCACATTCAGCACAAGGACTTTCAAATCGGACAGAAAGTCCTCCTCTTTGATTCTCAGCTCAATCTATTTCCAGGTAAGTTACGTTCGAGATGGACTGGACCATTTATTGTTACTAACGTTTTTCCTCATGGTGCAGTTGAAATCCTACACCCAGATAGGAAGGATCTGTTCAAGGTAAATCGCCATCGCCTCAAACACTACTTCGAGGACCTTCCGAATCCAAGCCCAACCAACCCTGCAACTCAACATGCGCCAAGTACCTGGCATGCCAGCCTCATCTTGCCCATATGTTAAATAAAGCACTCCTTGGAGGCAATCTAACCCTGGTTTGTGTTTCTGTCCTCCTTTACTGTTTCTACTCTTTATATCTTCCGAACCTTTATGTTGTTGTCATCCCTTTTATGTAGTTCACATTGAGGACATTGTTCAGTTTAGGTTTGGGGGAGACACACGGCCAGAAAAATACTTTTAAGTGTCAACTAGTTTAAATTTTCTAGTATTAGTATAATAACTTGTTAATTGGGATGTACAAGCTAAGTTAACTGTCTTTTCTTTACTAAGAGTCAAGCCATAGTTCTGCGAGATTAACTATCAAGTGTTTATTTTAACTTTACAATGCCATGTTTTAAGTGATTAAGTGGACAAGAACAATTGAATATGACTGAACTTTAGAAAATTAGTGGAGACTTCCTTGTGAGATCTTTGAGCCTAATTGCTATTCTTTATGATACTTGTTTCTACTCTTAAACGCTCTTCGCTTTTGTTCATAAATGATGATCTCATCACATCATGTTTGCATTGAATTTTAAAGAACTAACATCATATAGATACTCTTCATTTGATGTGTAGTTTTCCATAAGAAGTGATGTAGGCTATGTGTGCTTAACCTCTAAAGACTTTATCCTACCTTATTGCATGCTCCCTAAGCCAATTTTGAAACCAAACACTTAGCCTTTACTTTCATCACCCAAAGTATAACCCCAACACAATACTTAACCATTCATGAAAGCCATACCCTATAACCTAAGTATGTGCTAAGGTTTCCCTAAATAAGATTCAAGGTGAGAATGAGAAGTGAAAGAAAGTGCTGCCTAATTCCAAAGACATCGGCAATAAAAAGTGCAAAGTTAGTTCGTTAGTTAGATTAGGGCTGCTTGAAGCCCTAGCCACGTTAGTTCGTTAATTAGATTTCTGGCTCTTGATTATGATTGATATGCATGCAAAATAAGTTAGATTATTATGCTTAATGACCTTAATTTATGCCTATAAGATTAGCTACCTTGTTTGCATATAATTATTGATGTAATTGCTTGAGTGACCGTCATATCATCTTGTGATTTGTAGCATCGAGGGTATTTGGGACACTTACCTGTAATCTTAACTCATGACGACCTAGGATTGCATGTCACTTTTCTAGCCGTAATACTATCTTATACTATCTTAATCAATTTTGTGCACTTGCAAAGTTATAACTAGTGGAAATAAAGTTCATAATTATTGTGATCGTTATTTTAACTATCAATACCCACAAGTGGATCAGAGAAACTTAGGTAATCATGAACTTTACAGAAACTAATGAAAGTCCTACATACTGGTGGTGCAACAAAAGATGATGCCTCATTTTAGTCTTGTCGCCTCGTCCCCCTACGGCCTGGAGGGCACAATACCAAAGTAACTATGAATGGACAATAGACCATATTGAAGCGTGCACACACACTAATAAAGTGATAATAATAATAAAAGTAATGATAGTCAGGCAATCCGCCTCATGGTAAATCATATTACATTAAGACCCTTCATACAGATATATATATATATATATATATATATATATATATACATACAACTTACCAGAGTGCCATTCAATTACATAGGTGGAACCCTCGCCATATCGAACTGTACCTGCCATCGTAATAACCCGACCAAAGCCAATATTTCAAGTCGTAGCTCAATATCTCGGCTCATCCTGAATCGTATGTAACAACCCGTTTATTTAATTTGGCAAATTTTATAATTTATTGTAGAAAAGGACAATTTTACTCTTGAGTTTATTAGGGGCTCGAAAGTCACTTTTTGTTTGGCGATGTTGTTGGAAGTTTTCCTTGGACCGGTGCGTAGGTCTCGAACTCACGAGTTCGTAGACAAGCAGCACGCAAAAAACGGAGTCTGAAAGAGGGAGTTAGGGTCTAGAAGCTTCAGGGGTAGCTTGGTAATTTTTGTGGCCTGATATTTTAAAACATCAATTATCCAGATTTTTCTATTATTCTCCTCTCGATCTCTCTCATCCAAACCCGTGAAAACACACACCCCTTTTTAGTGATTTTCGTTTTTGGCCAAACTCAGATAAACAAATCATATCATCAACTTCCTTGCTTCATTCTGAGCTCAACCATAACCACCACGACGGTTGACGATGTAAGGAGAAGGAGAAATGATCGTGAACAGTAACCCGCCATATTTCCGGCCAATTTCCGGTCACCTTGGGCTACGCCGGTGTTATTTGTGAGGAAGAAGGATGGTAGTTTGAGATTTTGTATCGATTATCAGCAATTAAACAAGGTTACGGTGTGGAAAATGTATCCTTTGCCACAAATTGATGACTTATTTGACCAGTTAAGAAGATTGACCATAGGCCTAGGTACCATCAGTTGAGAATCAGGGAAGAAGACATACCCAAGACAGCTTTTAGGACACGTTATGGGCATTATGAATTTCTGGTGAAGTCCTTCGGATTGACTAATGCACCAGCGGCGTTTATGGACTTGATGAACAGGGTGTTTCGGCGGTATTTGGATCGGTTTGTGATTGTGTTTAATGATGATATTCTCGTATATTCGAAGAGTGCTAAGGCGCATGAGAAGCACTTGAGGTTGGTACGGAGCACTTTGAGGAAAAAACAACTATATGCCAAGTTCAGAAAATGTCATTTTTTGTTGACCAGTGTGGAATTCTTGGGTCACGTGATCTCGGAAGAGGTATCAGTGTGGATCCTCAGAAGGTTGAGACAATGACTAATTGCGAACAACCGAAGACAGTTTTAGAGGTGAGGAGCTTTGGGGCTTGGCAGGGCACTATAGACGGTTTGTAGAAGGGGTTTCTACTATAGGTGCCCCGTTAACTCGGTTGATTTAGAAGGGAGTCAAGTTTGAGTGGGATGATGAACGTGAGCAGAGCTTCCAAGAGCTTAAGCAGAGGTTGACTTCCGCTCCATTGTTAGCTCTTCTAGATGATAGTGGAGGTTTCGAGGTGTACAGTGACGCGTCATTACGGGGTATAGGTGTGTTGATGTAGCATGGGAAGGTGATAGCTTATGCTTCCAGGCAACTTAAATCTCATGAGATGAATTACCCCACGCATAATTTAGAGTTGGATGCAGTGGTGCTTGCCCTGCAGATTTGGAGATACTATTTGTATGGGGAGACGTGTTGGATTTTTAAAAATCATCAGAGCTTAAAATATTTCTTCACCCAGAAAGATTTGAACTTGAGACAGAAGAGGTGGTTGGAGTTGATCAAAGACTATGACGACACCATCGAGTATCACCCAAGGAAGGCCAATGTAGTGGCAGATGCACTGAGTAGGAAGTCCGTGGGTTCCTTGGCACATCTGCGTATTGTTTATTTACCAGTATTAGTGGAACTCCGAAGAGCCGGCGTTGTCATTGATGTGGATAACCAGGGAGCTTTTCTAGCTAGCTTTCTTGTGAGACCTGTCCTGGTCGACCGAATTATTAAGGCTCAACTCTAGGATCCAACTTTGTGTATCATTAGGATGGAATTGGAAGCTAGGAATAGGCAGGACTATGCCATTAGAAATGATGGGGCCTTGGTTAAACATGGCCGATTATGTGTACCTGAAGACTATGAGTCGAAAAGAGAGATTCTTGAGGAAGCTCACAGTTTAGCCTATGTTATGCATCCACGTGGCACCAAGATGTATTGTACCCTTAAAGAGCACTACAAGTGGACCGGGATGAAAAGGGAGATATCAAAGTTGGTGAGCAGAGACCTGACGTGTCAGCAGGTGAAAGCAGATTGGCAGAAACCGTACGGAGCACTGCAACCACTTCCTATTCTGGAATGGAAGTGTGATCACATTACTATGGATTTTTTATGCAAGCTTCCCCGGACTCGAAAAGTACATGATGGCATTTGGGTGATTGTGGATAGGCTTACCATGTTAGCAGATTTCTTGCCATCAGATTACATGGGACCACATAGTCGATTGTGTCAGATGGGGATCCTAGATTGACCTCAAGTTCTGGTGAAGTTTGCAAAGGGCCTTTGGAACTAAACTACATTTCAGTACAACGTTTCATCCTCAGACTAATGGTCAGTCTGAGAGGACAATTCAGATTCTAGACAATATGATGAGAGCTTGTGTACTTCAATTCAAATGGAATTGGGATTCCCACTTGGCTTTGATGGAGTTTGCCTACAACAACAATTATTAGTTTAGTATTGGGATGTCTCCTTTTGAGGCACTGTATGGAAGGCAGTGTAGGACACCTGTGTGTTGGAATGAGACAGGTGAGAGGCGACTACTAACACCGAAGATCATTGAAATGACAGAGGAAAAAGTTAGAATAATCAAGGAAAGACTGAAGGCAGCTCAGGACCGCCATAAAAGTTATGCAGACCGACGGATCAGGGATCTCGAGTTTGAGGTCGGAGATTGGGTTTTCATGAAATTATCCCCCCGGAAAGGAGTTGTGCGTTTTGGTAGACGAGGAAAGCTGAGTCCTCGTTATATTGGGCCCTATGACATCATTGAGGGAATAGGCCCAGTGGCTTACATACTTACTTTACCCTTACAACTTCCGAAGGTTCACGATGTATTTCATGTAACCATGCTCCGGAAATATTTATTTGACGAATCACATGTATTGGAGGAACAACCAATTGAGTTCAGAGATGATTTGAGCTTTGAGGAACAACCAATACAGATTCTAGATTGGAAAAAAAAGTATTGCGCAAGAAGACAATTCCCCTGGTTAAATTTCGGTGGAGGAATCATAACGTGCAGGAAGCCACGTTGGAGACCGAGGCACTAATATGATCCCAGCATCCACATATGTTCCCATAACAGGTATGAATTTTAAGGATGAAATTTCTTTAAAGGGGTGAGCTGTATCGACCCATTTATTTAATTATACGAATTTCGTAATTTATTATAGGAAAGAACAATTTTACCCTTGAGTTTGATAGGGGCTCGGAAGTCACTTTTTGTTAGGAGATGTTTTTGGAAGTTTTCCTTGGACTGTTGTGTAGGTCTCGTACTCACGAGTTCGTAGACAAACGGTAGGCAAATAACAAAGTCCAAATGAGGGTGTTATGGTTCTAGAGGCTTCAGGGGTAGTTTGGTAATTTTTGTGGCCAGATATTTTAACACATCAATTATCCAGATGTTTCTATTACTCTCCTCTCTCTCTCCTCTCGATCTCTCTCGTCGAAACCCATGAAAACACACACCCATTTCTAGTGACTTTTCGTTTTAGGCCAAACCAAGAAAAATAAATCATATCATCATCTTCCTTGCTACATTCTGAGCTCAACCATACACACCATGATGGTTGACGACGTAAGGAGAAGCAGAAACGACCATGAACAATAACCCACCACCTTTCCGGTCAATTTCGGTCACCACATGTGAGGTTTCTCAACTTCGAGTTCATATTTCGAATCCTTGGCTTGAGTAGATGGATTTCCATTATTAGAACATCGAATTTGGTTGAGAAATGAGTGAGTTAGGAAGCTTTGAATTTTGGTTGGTTATGGAGGATTCGGACCGATGAATGAATACTGTCTGGTGAGGAAGGTTAGGGGTGATTGAATTCACAGTCACACCCCTAGGAGGGGTAGAACGTAAAGGCGTCACATGCGGCCTTTCTCCGGTCTCCGTCAACTCGTGTTTCGATGTGTTCGACATTCTAGACCTGTGGCCGCAGGTTTCGGGTTAATCGGAGTTTGTTTAGTGGCTGTTTTGGACGTCCGTAGTCGCTGCGATTCTAGTTAGGATGCTTGAATATTTCCGGGGTTTAGGCGATCGAATAGTATGTTTTAATTATCATTTAATAATCCCGATTATTACCTTTGACATGTGACACTGCTCCGTGGACGGCAGAGGAGCGTACAACTCAAGATTGAGCTTATTTGGACTTCCGGTGAGCAGATTTTGATAGTTAAATTATAATGCATGCATACATATATCTTTTTAATAAGTTATTATTAAATATGGATTATTGTGAATTAGAAAAATTATTCCATAAGAATTTATTGTTTATATGAATTTCGAAAATTTGGAATAATTGTTCTAATAATTTATTTTGGTTATGGATTTTTAAAATATGTTTTTGAATTGATTTTGAGCATTAAACCCGGTTTCATGGATTTGGGGGTTTATGAGTTTGAACTTATTGGATTTTGACTCTGGCTATGCATATGGTTTATGGCTTAGGCTCGGGATTTTGATTTATTGGATTTTGGAATTTTGGCCCGTGTTTTCTATGATTTTGGCTTAGGCCAAGAAAAAGAGATTTCAAATTGCATTTCGGACTTACATTACGGCTTTTCTCTATGTATACCATCCCCGGTTATTATGTTATTTCTCCGACACATGACGGAAGACACATGACGTCGATGTATTTTCCATCATGTGCTCATTGTGGGTTTTTTCTCCGACACATGACGTCGAGGTATTTTCCGTCATGTGCTCATTGGGGGTTTTTTTTCCGACACATGATGTCTATGTATTTTCCGTTATGTGCTCGTTGAGGGTTATTTCTCCAATGTATGGCGTCGAGGTATTTTCCGGCATACGCTCGTTGATGCTATATACCCGTAGTATAGGGGTATGTCTGCATTTCTTTGAGGTATTTTCGGATATGTGGAGAGTAGGTCCCCGGGTTTGACCTCTCGGTTTCTAACTATTTCTTTGAGGTATTTTCAGTAGTGGTTAGGAGGGCCTGTCCCCTCATTGGACGGCCACATATATTGATCTACGGCTCGGGATTACACTACGGGGATAATGGGATATTTTTATAGTATTTTATGTCCAGGTTTTCTTATAATTGTAAGATCCTTCGACGACGGTTTTCAAAGCATGGGTGCGGACCACGGGATATGTTCATTGCTCGTGTTTCGTGGCTCCCGCCGGATTTTTAATTTAAAAATGTTTTTTTTTTGGTTAAGTTCTTCGTATTTATATTCAATTAAGTAGCAGTTTAAAAAGGATTTTAATCATAATGCATGCATGATAGTACTTACGGAGGGGAAACCACATTTCCTCGGTAAATGTGTTTTAAATTATCATTATTTTTCTCCACTCTCACTTTTTTTCATTTTGCGTCCCCTCCAGGCCGTTGAAGTTGACAAGGGCACTTTCAGAGGCGGAGGCATCACTTTTCGGCTACGTTTTCTCTGTACTAGCTCCGAGTGGGGTTTGTTAGACTTGTAAACTTTATTCTCACCAAGTTGCTCTAATTAACCATTTGGGATTGGTTGTAATTATTTCATAGATTGATTGTCTTGGACCTAGAGATAGTTAGTTAGGAGTTGACCTGAACTGTTTGGATATTATTCTAGAATTTGAATCCTTCGTCTGACAGGTGGAAGGCGGTTAGACTTATTTACAGGGGAGATTCTGCTGAATTTTAGGTAGAATTCTCGTAATTCCTTGTGGGACTGGAGAGGGAATTTCAGGAATTATTTTGAGATTTTTAGATGTTGTCAAATGAGAGCAGGATTTCTCACGAATTTTGAGGGGAAATTCGAGAGGGGTCCTGTTAACTTGATATCAGAGCTCTAGGTTTAAATTCCTACAGACCGCACACGTAGTGTGCATATTATTCGTGGTACTGACGAATTGTATTTCTTTTCAGTGAGATGCCTCCCAGACGTGCACCTCGTCAACAGTCTGGAAATGATGAAGAAGTGGAAAATGTTAGGGGTGCATAGGACCCCGTGATGGAACCCGACCTTAGACATACCTTGTATCAGTTGGGTCTAGTGATGACCACTGTTTTACAAAGGTTGGGGCTACTGTGTTTACGGGTGAGTTGGGCCCAGTAGACGCATATGAGTGGATTACTTGTCTGGAGCAAGTTTTCAAGGTCATGAGGTGCCCTCCGGCCGACTGGGTGCGTTTGGCCACATTTCTGCTGAATGGCCATTCGTACCGATGGTTGCATGCTCTAGTCATGACGAGCTGGGACGTCCATACTAGGCCTTTCGGGAGTGCTTTTTAGATTAGTTTTACCCCAGTTCTTACCGGGACGCCATGCAGGTGGAGTTTTTACAGTTGAGACAAGGAGATTTGACAGTTGCGCAGTATGAGTAGAGGTTTATAGACTTGTCTCGGTTTGCTCCAGCCCTAGTGGCTAATGAGGCGGATAAATATTGTCAATTTGAGTATGGTTTGAGAGACGAGATCAGAGTGGTTGTTATTGCTATGGAGTATACCCCTCTGAGAGCTTTGTCTAACGCTATTGCTAGGGTGGAGATGAGTTGGTCAGCTAGGAATCAGCTCAGTGGTTCCAAACGATGCCGGGATCGGCTGAGTATCAGAGCCTCGAGTAAGAGGCCATCAATGAAAGGCAGTTTTAGTTCTAGATAATCCAGGAGTATCAAATTCGGTTCAGGTAGTGGTGGAGCAAGGTAGGGAGGTTCCCGAGGTTTTATGGTGAGGCATAGTCCCCAACTCATTCTAGTGGGGCTTCGATCTAGTCGACTGGGTGACAGAGTGGCGGATCCAGACGGACTGGTGGTACTGGTTGTTACTATTGTGGGGACACTAGCCATTTCAAGAGGGACTGTCTGCACCGTCCGGGCGGTAGTTTCTTAGGTCAGGATGTTGCTAGACAGGGACAGAGAGCAGCACAGACATCAGGTAACGCAATAGAGAACCAGACCCAATCTAATGGGGCCACCAAGGCCAGTGGGACACAGAGGGGCCGCGTGCGATCTTCTGGTACTCAGGCTAGAGCTGCACTAGAGGTGGCCACTGGTACGTTATTTATCTCTGATCATGATGCTCGAGTTTTGATAGATCCCGGGGCTATAAATTCTTTCAGTTCTCGAAGTTTTACATTTTTAGCCAATAGAGAATTATCACCAATTGGTTGGAAAATGGGCATTAGTACCCCCACTAGAGATATGTTAGTGGCGAACCTGATAATACGAGATTGCCCAGTGTTAGTGGAAGGTTATGCATTAGATGCAGATTTGATTCCCTTGGATATTTACGACTTTCATGTGATTTTGGGGATGGATTGGTTAAATACGCATCATGCCTCCATTGATTGTTTTGGTAAGAAGGTGATATTTCGGAGTCCAGGGTCGCCAAAGCTTACCTTTCAGGGAGATTGGAGATAACTTCTCTCATCTGTGATTTCAGCGTTAACGGCCGAGAAGTTATTAAATAAAGGTTATGAGGGGTATTTAGCTCATGTGATTGATTCTTGGGATACTCTATACAGGTTAGAGGACATTCTTGTGGTGAATGAATTTTCGGATGTGTTTCCGGAGGATCATTCAGGGTTGTCACCCCACCGGGAGATCGAGTTCACCATAGAGCTTCTTCCAGGTACCCAACCTATATCACAAGCACCATAGAGATTCTTCCAGGTACCCAACCTATTTCACTCCTTGGCCCCTGCATCTATCACATCCTGGAGAGACTTGTCTGCCAAGTTTCTCACCCAGTACTATCCCATGGCCAAGACTAATAAACTGAAAAGTGAGATCATGGACCTACGGCAAGCAGACGATTAGTCCTTTTATGAATTATGGGAGAGGTTTAACCAACTCATTCAGTCATGTCCTCACCATAACATCGATGACTGCCACCTCATATTGTATTTCTATGGGGGACTGAAAAATAGTGACAGAGTAATAGTGAACTCCTAGTGTAAGGGTGTCCTAGAGAGCACAGCCGAGGAGGCTAGGGTAGCATTTGAAAGTATTGCTCAACGAGAGAAGCAATTCAGTTATAGGGGACATCCACCCAAAACTCTTGGAGGAGTAAGCAGGGACAAGGAAGACGCCATTGCTGAACTCATAGCGATGGTGAAGCAGCTGTATAATGAAAAAGCAAAGGTTGTCCATGTATGTGATGTATGTTCTGGTCAGGGGCACAACTCTCAAGAGTGCCCAATGGTTGAAGAAGACAACATGGTAGGAGGCTTCAATGGAAACCCACAGCCTAGGAACGATAGCTATTCCAATACCTACAACTCGGGGTGGAGGAACCATCCTAACTTTCGATGGGGTAATAATCAAAACATTCAGAATCCACCACCTGGATTCCACAATCAAGCCGTGGCTGCACCAGCTCCAAACCAAGCACCACCGTAGCCCCAGGTCCCTCACACTGAAGGGAGTGAACCATGGGCAGGTGCCATGCTCAAAACCCAAAACATGCTCCAAACCTTGACTCAGCAAACCATGGCTCATCAACAGCAAACCACAGCTCGTCAATAAAAGACTGACAAGGCCATTGCCAACTTTGATCGTCAGATAGGCTAGCTTGCAATCCAAGTAAGTCAGAGAGAACAAGACCAGTTACCAAGCCAAGTAATGGTCAACCCTTGGGGATTCCAGAACCCCATGGCCAATGCTATCACACTAAGGAGTGGCACTAAGCTCCAGGGCCCTCAATCTGTCCCCAATACAGTTGAGAGTAACGTATCAGATGATGAAGAAGTCTATGTTGAGCCTTTTCCACAAGGCATGTCAAAAACTGCACCGCTTGTTAGCCCGCGGGTCATCACCGAGACCCTGCCACAAGAGCAAATTAGGGCGCATAATGAGCCCTGGGACTTACCACTGTAGGACACGCTTCAAACAGCCCTGCCGAGACACATAACCAAGAAACAGGCCCTATTTCAGGACCCGATTCCTCAGTCGCACTCAAGACATGATCCGAATAGTCCAGCTAGGACACGGCCAGTGCAGTCGCAGGACACGCTGCGCCAGTGTGCAGGACACATCCCTGGAATGTCCTCAAGGACATGTCCCAGCCACACCACAGCTAGATAAGAGAGGGCACCCAATAAGGCCCAGCTTGCAGAATTCAGACTCGACAGGACCGCAACAAGCTAAGAACGTGTCCCAGCCCTTGTCTAAGGACAAGGGCCTGGTTGTAGACCAGACTAAAATTTTTGACTCTGTAGCTCCTAATTTAACTAAGAAAGTTCATTTTGACTCAAATGACGTTGTTGTCATACCTTTTCCTCGCAGGTTTCAAAATAAGTACAAGAAGAACGAGGAATTTGAAGAAACAATCATTAGCATGTTGCAGAAATTTCAAATCACTCTGCCATTCCACAAGTTGGTTAAGCACATGCCAAACTTTGCCAAGTTTATCAAAGACTTGGTAGCTTGGAAACGGGGTTTTAGCTCAATTGACATCATAGACATCCCCAAGGCTTGCTCTGCTGCCCTATTGCGCAGGCCCATCAAGGCTAGTGATCCCTAGCCTCCCACACTTCCTTGTGTTATTCAATCTAGAAGGTTTGAACGCTGTTTATGTGACACATGACCCTCTGTGAGTATAATGCCTTTTTAAAATCTATAAATCTCTCAACCTAGGATAATTGAAACCCAATCATTGTTGTGTTACATTAGCAAATGCTTCTGTTACTAATCTAATGAGGGTGTTTGAGGACGTACTTGTTCATATAGGCGATACATGTATTCCAGCAGATTTCTATTTCCTCAAGATGGACAAGGCCCTCTTGGCCACGGCTGAGTGTAAGATTGATGTGAAAAATGGCCAAGTGTCAATTAAAGTGTTAGACCAATTACGAACCTTTTATATTCATGATGCAATTCAATATCCTGCTAAACCTATAGTTGACTTCCCTTTAAATATGATAGATATTATGCTTCAGAAAACAATGGTTAACTCAAGTAATGCAGATCCACTTGAGAAAGCAATTACTTGCCATGTTCTAGATGATGATCTTCTTGACGAGCATGTGCTAGAGGAAATGAGATTCCTCAATGATGTGCCCCCCCATCCACTGCACAAACAGCCATTTGAGGAGCTACCCCTCATGGCCAAACAGACCATGCCCTCCATCGTCCAGGCCCCTGAGCTTGAATTGAAGCCCTTGCCTGAACATCTGAAATATGCGTATTTGGGTAAGAATCACACTCTTCCAGTTATTATCTCTGCTAACTTTAATGCTATGGAAGAGGAAGAGTTGGTGCAAGTTCTAAAGGCTAATCAAACTGCAATTGGTTGGACCATTGTAGACATCAAGGGGATTAGCCCCTCCAAATGTATGCATAGGATTCAACTAGAAGAGGAGGCCAAACCATCATATGAGGGACAAAGAAGGCTCAACCTACCAATGAAGGAGGTGGTGAAGAAAGAGGTACTCAAGCTTTTAGATGTCAGAGTTATTTATCCAATTTCTGACTCCAAATGGGTAAGCCCAGTGCAAGTGGTTCCTAAGAAAAGTGGAATCACAGTGGTAAAAAAATGAGCATGATGAGTTAGTACCACAGCGAGTCCAAACAGGGTGGAGAGTATGTATAGACTATAGGAAGTTAAATTCCACAACTAGAAAATATCACTTTCCTTTACCCTTTATTGATCAAATGCTCGAGCGACTTGCAGGACATTCTCATTACTGCTTTCTAGATGGTTATCCTGGGTACAATCAAATTCCAATTGCCCCGGAGGACCAGGAGAACACCACTTTAACGTGCCCCTATGGTACTTTTTCCTATAGGATGATGCCCTTCAGACTATGCAACGCACCAGCCACCTTCCAACGTTGCATGATGAGTATATTCTCAGATATGGTTGAGGACATTATTGAAGTTTTTATGGATGATTTTTCTGTATTTGGTCATTCGTTTAAGCTTTGTTTATCTAATCTATCTCGAGTGTTGGAAAGGTGTAGGGAAAGCAATATGGTGCTCAATTGGGAGAAGTGCCATTTCATGGTACAACAAGGGACTGTCTTGGGCCATGTGATTTCAGCACGCGGCATTCAGGTGGATAAAGCCAAGCTTGACATTGTAGACCGGTTACCAAACCCTACATCAGTCAAAGAGGTAAGATCGTTCTTGGGACACGCTGGATTCTACAGGAGGTTCATCAAGGACTTTTCAAAAATCACAAGACCACTATGCAACCTCCTAGCCAAGGATTTCGTGTTTGATTTCAACAAGGAATCACCTGAGGCATTCAATTTCCTCAAGGCTAAGAAGACTGCGTTTAAGGTACTACAATATGGATTATATTGGCCCATATTATTTAAAGATGCTATGAATTTGTCCTCACCTGTGATAAATGCCAAAAGCAAGGTAACATAGGCCCTAGGAATCAACTGCCATTGCACCCTATTCTAGTGGTCGAAATATTTGATGTGTAGGGCATTGATTTCATGGGCCCCTTCCTAATCTCTCATGGTTTCCTTTATATATTACTTGTTGTTGACTATGTCTCCAAGTGGGTGGAAGCCATCCCCACTAGTACTAATGATTCAAAAGTAGTTGTGAGTTTTATACAGAACAATATCTTAGCACGCTTTGGAGCACCTAGAGCCATAATCAGTGATGGAGGCACTCATTTATGCAATCGCTCTTTTGAGGCACTAATGCGCAAGTATGGTGTCACTCATCGCATCTCCACACCGTACCATCCTCCAACCAGTGGGCAAGCAGAGATTTCAAATAGGGAAGTGACGGCGATCTTAGAAAAGACCTACACAACGACCTAAGAAAAACTTCCAAAAGTACTACCACACAAAAAGTGACTCCCGAACCCCTCTAAAATCGAGGGTAAAATCATCCTTTCTTTAATTAAATTCTCGAATTACTAAAATTTCTGGTCCGGTTCGTTACAAATTCCCCCCTTTAAAGAAATTTCGTCCCCGAAATTCCCTTAACTCAGGTAAACTAAACCTCTGCTGCGATTCCCAATGGAACCTGTGAACCCTACACATGTCTTTGTTCCCGTCTCGACAATAAACTATAGGTGAGAACAATATCTAGGAGACATACTAAAGGCACAAGAATCCATTGAACCTGGAAATTACCTCAAAGCAAGGCTCTGAACCCGAGAGGTCCACCGCGGGGCCTACTCCCAACATGCCTGCAATTACCTCGAGTCATGACCTCACATGCCCGAATATACCTCGAAGTCAGGGGTCAGATAGGTACATGTGTGTCCAAAGATATCGTGAAGTAATGCAGATCCCTGTACTCCGTGTAGTCAGCTTCAACGCTCTAGCAGAGAAATGCCCTGCCACGCCAGCAACAGAAAACATCGACGATCTGGCAGGGAGGAAAAGCCCTACCACGCCAGTCTAGGAGAAATCCCTCCAGATATCCAAGCATCGCAATAAATGCGGGTCCATGTACGATGCATAGACAACCTCAATGATGTGGCGGAGAATTACCCTACCACGCCAACATCGGAGAAACCCCTCAACGATCAGGCGGAGAAATACCCTCTAAGACCAGTCGGAGAAACCCCTCAACAATCTGGCGGAGAAATACCCTCCAATGCCAGTCAGAGAAACCTCAACGATCTAGCAGAGAAATACCCTCCAACACCAGTCGGAGAAACCTTAACAATCTGACGGGGAAATACCCTCCAACGCCAGTCAGAGAAATCTCAACAATCTGGTGGAGAAATACCCTTCAACGCCAGTCGGAGAAACCTCAACGATCTGGCGGAGAAATACCCTCCAACGCCAGTTGGAAGAAACCTGAACGATCTGGCGGAGAAATACCCTCCAACGCTAGTCGGAGAAACCCCTCAACGATCTAGCGGAGAAATACCCTCCAACGCCAGTCGGAGAAACCCCTTTAACGATCTGGCGGAGAAATACCCTCCAACGCCAGTCGGAGAAACCACAACGATCTGGCGGAGAAATACCCTCCAACACCAGTTGGAGAAACCCTTCAACGATCTGGCGCAGAGAAATACCCTCCAACACGAATCGAAGAAATCTCAACAATCTGGTGGAGAAATACCCTCCATCGCCAGTCGGGGAAACCTCAACGATCTGGCGGAGAAATACCCTCCAATGCCAGTCGGAGAAACCCCTCAACGATCTGGCGGAGAAATACCCTCCAACGCCAGTCTGTGAAACCTCAAAGATCTGGCGGAGAAATACCCTCCAACGCTAGTCGGAGAAACACCTCAACGATCTGGTGGAGATATACCCTCCAACGCTAGTCGGAGAAACCCCTCAACGATCTGGCGGACAAATAACCTCCAACGCTAGTCGGAGAAACCTCAACGATTTGGCGGAGAAATACCCTCCAACGCCAGTCGGAGAAACCTCAACGATCTGGCAGAGAAATACCTTCCAATGCCAGTCGGAGAAACCTCAACGATCTGGCTGAAAAATACCCTCCAACGCTAGTCGGAGAAATACCCTCCAATGCCAGTCGGAGAAACCCCTCAAGGATCTGGCAGAGAAATACCCTTCAACGCCAGTCAAAGAAACCTCAACCATCTAGTGGAGAAATACCCTCCAACACCAGTCGGAGAAACCTCAACGATCTAGTGGAGAAGTACCCGCCAACGCCAGTTTGAGAAACCTCGACGAACACGTGATGGGAAATACCCCTCATCATGTGCCGGAGAAAAACCATGACCCTTGGGGACAGCAATTCAGTGAAAACCAAAATCCATGTTTTGTTAAAACACTCGGTGGGACTCACGAAAATCTGAATAATAAAAATATCCCGTGGTCCACAACCCTGCTTTGAAAACCCTCCTCAAAGGAGTTTAAAAACCATGAAACTAACCTGGACACAAAATATCATAAACATGACTCACTGCTCCCCGAATGGAATCCCGTGTAAGGACCCATCCCGAATTTCCCCTAGAAACCCGGGAAGAACCCTTATTCCGTCTGACAGCTCTTTTACCTCAAACATTAAATACCAGGAATACTTTTTATCCTTACAAAAACAATATTTAATAAACCTTACAGGGTTCCCGACAGAACCTCTATACTTACTGACCACTCCTACCTGTCAGACGCAGGATAGCATACAGGTCAAAGCCAAGACCTCGGAATAGTGGTGGTCCAAATAGGAATACCCTCTGACACCAAATGTCAGTAGGTTAGACACTGCTGACACCTCTACTGGAATATCACAAGACAACTGACTAGTCAGATGTTTGTGAACCAACAATAATTCGTCACTGTGGGTCACCGCCCACACCAACCCACTGACCCAGATGACGAAGTATTTTCGTAGGCTAATTAAGCCCATGACAAGCGTCGTCAAATCATATTAGAGCCGGAAATATCCTCGGCTATCATATCACATCAGTCGGTATATCCCTCGACTGGTATATCCCTAGCCACCAGGGTATCCCTAGGGGTGTACTAGTCTTGTATCACAACTCTCTGTACTATGATATCACATCAGTCGGCAAGTATCCTCGACTATCATATCATATCATCAGCCGGTATAACCTTCGGCTATCATATCACACCAGTCGGCATATCCCTAGACTGACATATCCCTAGCCACCAGGGTATCCCTTGGGGTGTGCTAGTCCTGTATCACAATTCTCTGTACTATGCATAAATAGCCTCGCAACCCGGCGGAGCCAAAACTCCTCGATGCCAGAGTCGGAGCACTCAACGAACCAACGGAGTAAACTCTCGATGCTATTCGAAGAATAGTAACCAATTATATTGAAGGTTCACCAGGTTCACCGCCAATAGCGGATCCTGGCCCAGATCCTAGCCTACCTCAATCAATGTTTATCCGGAGTTCACCGGGTTCACTGCCAATAGCGGATCCTGGCCCAGATCCTAGCCTCCCTCAATCAATGTTTATCTCGGAGGTTCACCGGGTTCACCGCCAATAGCGGATCCTGGCCCAGATCCTAGCCCCCCTCAAATCGGTATTGTTTATTTTGGAGGTTCACCGGGTTCACCGTCTCAACGGATCCTAGCCCCGGATCCTGGCCTCCTCAAATCGGTATTGGATCAAAAATCCAGTATTTTATAATCACAAATACGGTTTCAACTTCAAATCATGGACTCAAATAATTACCGCGTCAAAACAATATCAAAATCGAATCCAACAACCATGCCATTTCTCAAAACACACTTTCACTGAAATATTGGAAAAACAAATGTCCAGCAATCAATTATAAATTCCAGGAAATCATTGCACTTATACATAACAGTATTTAAATAAAAGATATTTAATAATCACAATTACGGTTTCAACTCAAAATCATGGAATCAAATAATTACCACGTCAACATGATATCTCGCTGTGACTCATGTATTTCACCGAATGTATCATACCTCACGACTTGATATCGTGATACGTATCTCGGAATTGACCCTCGAGATACCCTAATCTAGTGGTAGTTTATACTCACATCTCATAATTAACAATGCTGGGTCCTAAAGCTAACCCTGGCATAATCTAGATTTCCTATCATCATCTTGCATCATTCTCATTCCATAAATATATTAATAGTCAACCAAACATTAATCACCACACACATAATTACATCAAATACTACTAACACAATAATAACCCAACTACCTTGACTTTCCGAGCTCAAAATCCGCTAATACGGTCAACTATTACCGCTGGGATTGCCCCAAATTACCTCTAAACGACGTCCGATCAACCTGAAACCTGTACCAACAGATTCGAAACGTCGAAAACTAGTTACCACGCGTCGCCGTGACCTCAGACTCGGCCCCACGCGCCGCCACGCGCCGCCGAAAGTTCGGCACACGGTCCCATGCGCCATCACGCGCCGGTCACGCTCCTGCTACAGTGTTCACGCGCCTGGACCGGTCCAACCCGGTCTGGCTCAACCTGGCCCGGTCCAACTCGACCCGACCGGTTCACTCGACCCGACCGGTTCACTCAACCCGACCGGTTCACTCAACTCGACCGGTCTCCGGTGACTCGCCAGAGAAGACGACCGGACGGCCGTCGCCATCGTCGGAGGCTGGCCGGAGAAGATGATCGGACCGCCACCTCCACCGCCGTCTGGTTCGCCGGAAATCGCCATTTCCGGTCGATTTCAAGGTTTTCTAACTTCTTCATTTCTTGACCGTTTTTCACGATCCACACATGTAAATTCATCTACTTTTCACCAGGAATCCAAATATGGGGTCAAAGTTCAGAGATTGTACTTGGTTTGGCCGGAAAAACGACCGAGAAGATTCGGTTCCCTCCCTCCTCCGTCCGTCGCCTACGGCGGTGCTCCCACTCCAATAACTACCCCAAAATGCTCGTGGGGTCCCGGGGAATATTCTCCCGACCTTGGTTTCGATCGAATCGGATCGAAATCCCTCGGATGAAAATGGGTCTTCGGTGTTTGCACGGGGAGGATTCGGGTAGGAGAGAGACGGACAAATCTACCGAGGAGAGAGAAAAAATATCTTGTATATAGTTCCAACTTTTCCAAAATTACCAAACTGCCCCTGAAGCTTCTAGACCCGTAACGAACTCACCGAGTCTCCGTTTTCCGCGTACCGCCTGTCTACAAACTCGTGAGTTCGAGACCTACGCAACGACCCAAGAAAAATTCCTCAACATACTGCCAGTCAAAAAGTGACTCCCGAACCCGTCTAAAATCGACGGTAAAATCGTCCAATTTTTAAAATAATTTAATTTCTGGTCCGGGTCGTTACAAACTTCCCCCCTTACAGAAATTTCATCCCCGAAATTTCAATAACTCAAGTTAAAGAACCAACCGCCTATTCAGTTCAAGGTCGCTAAAGAGGTAAACGCCTCGGAGGCATATTGTTAACAAAAATCCTTAAATAATTTGCACACAAGTGTGCAGTCTGCAGGAAGTTAACCTAGAGCTCTGATACCAATTGTCAGGAGCCATCCTGAATTTTCCTCGAAACCCGGGAAGAACCCTGATCCCGTCTGACAACCTAGAAAAGGTTCCCAAAATACCCTTCAATCCTTAAAAAATATAATAATCATGAATACTTCCACTTGTCAGACAAGGGATTCAAGCACTCAATAATTCCCGTAATTAATGACCAATCAAATACAATATAATATCAGAGCGTTTAAGTAGGATCAAGAGTAAAATTTAGATATCCTACTCAAATATAATTCTACAGAGTAGTCGAAGTACTAATGCCTCTGCCTCGAGATCAGTGTTCGCGTCAACTCTACTCAACAACCTGAAGGGGGTTTAAACACAAAAGTTTGTGAGTGGACTTTTGGTTTATAAACTATAATGCATGCATAAATGTATCTTTGATTTAAATACTGTTAAGTATGGGTGCAATGATTTCCTAGAATTTATAATTGATTGCTGGGCATTTGTTTTTGCAATATTTCAGTGAAAGTTTGTTGTAGGAAATGATATGGTTGTTGAATTCGGTTTTGATATTGTTTTGACGTGGTAATTATTTGGGTCCATGATTTTGAGTTGAAACCGTATTTGTGACTATAAAATACTTGATTTTGGATCCAATACCGTTTTGAGGGGGCCAGGATCCGGGGCTAGGATCCGCTGAGACGGTGAACCCGGTGAACCTCCAAAATAAACAATATCGATTTGAGGGGGGCCAGGATCCGGGCTAGGATCTGCTGAGACGGTAAACCCGGTGAACCTCCAATATAAAAGGTGATTTTGTAGAGATTGTGGTCGAGGCCAAGTAACACAGATTTTAACACATCTCAAGGGATACCCTGGTGTGTTGTGGATATGTCGGGAACAGTGAATTTGAGATATTATGTGTACATATTGAATTAAATGATTTTAAACTCCTTTGGAAAGAGTTTTCAAACCAAATTGTGGATTACGAGGTATTTCATTATACAGATTTTATTTGATTACAACTAAGTGGTTTTAAAGAGAAATGGAAATTTTGGTGATTTACATATGATGTTTTTATATCATAAATTGTTTTATGTTATGCATGCATGATGTTATAAATGGAGGGGAAGAAAGGTATTTCCTCGAAAAAGAATTTTTAAATGATTATTTTTGTCCACTCACAACTTTTGTGTTTAAACCCCCTTCAGGCTGTTGAGTAGAGTTGACGCGAACACTGATCTCGAGGCAGAGGCATTAGTACTTCGACTGCGCTGTATAATTATATTTGAGTAGGATATCTAAATTTTACTCTTGATCCTACTTAAACGCTATGATATTATATTGTATTTGATTGGTCATTAATTACGGGAATTATTGAGTGCTTGAATCCCTTGTCTGACAAGTGGAAGTATTCATGATTATTATATTTTGTAAGGATTGAAGGGTATTTTGGGAACCTTTTCTAGGTTGTCAGACGGGATCAGGGTTCTTCCCGGGTTTCGAGGGGAAATTCGGGACGGGTCCTGACATCCCAAGTTGTAGCTCTCCCCAACGATCTGGCGCAGAAAGACCCTCGACGCCAGCATCAGAGAAAACCTTAACCCTCGTGGTCAGTAATTCAGATCCATGTTCTGAAATCCTTGTTCCTTGGCCTAAGCCAAATTCATTGAAAAACCAGGTCTATGCCCAAATCCAATAAAATCACAAATCCGAGTCTAAACCCAAAAAACATGGACTCAACCGAAACCATATAAAACCCGAATCCATAACACCAGGCCATAGCCCAAAACGTCATTTCCAAATAATTATTTAAAGCCCGTGTCCAGTGGTAATTTGCATAATACTTGACAATTCCAGAATTTACCAAAAATAATATGTAACAAGAATTTAGTCAAATATAACTCTATGCATGCGTCATAATTTACAAAACCAAAGTCCACTCACTAGCAACAGCGACGCCTACCTTGCCCGTGCACATCATGACTCCCAATTCTCCGCCTCACCCTGCTCTAAGTTGCTGAAGAGGCAAACGTCTCGGAGGCATCTCATTGACAAGAACCCTTAAATAATTTGCACACAAGTGTGTGGTCAGCAGGAAGTTAAACTTAGAGCTCTGATACCAAATTGACAGGACCCTTACCGAGTTTCGTCTCGAAATCCGCAAAAAGTCCAACTCTCGTCTAACAACTTTTAACTACAAAAGTTAAACACTTGAAATACCCTTAATCTTTGGAAACATCAAATGAACTATACAGGGGTTCCAACACAACCTTCTCTATAACTGATTGACCTTCACCTACCTGTCAGACAAAAGATAGACGAGTAGTTCACAAACAACCTCGGAGGACCTACTCCGTAAGAAAACAAGACAACCGACGTGTAACCCTCGTGTGAACTGTCAATCACTCGCCAATCTGGGTCACCGCCCATACCAACCACTGACCTTGATGACGAAGGTACCAGACTTGGTTGAATTGAGTCTTCCTGACTTACCCCGAGTCGTAACTCGATATCCCGGTTAATCCTAAACACCCCGAGTCGTAACTTGATATCCTGGTTCATCCTGAACTCCCCGAGTCGTAACTCAATATCCCGGTTCATCCTGAACACCCCGAGTTGTAACTCGATATCCCAATTCATCCTGAACACCCCGAGTCGTAACTTGATATTCCAGTTCATCCTGAACAGCCCGAGTCATAACTCAATATCCCGATTCATCCTGAACACCCCGAGTCGTAACTTGATATTCTGATTCATCATGAGCACTCCGAGTCGTAACTCGATATCCCAGTTCATCCTGAACACCTAGAGTTGTAACTCGATATCCCGGTTCATCCTGAACACCCCGAGTCGTAACTCGATATCCCGATTCATCCTAAGAGTATGATGGAATCTTCCATAACATACCTCAGATCATCCATCAAGATCAAAACCCAGAATCTATATCCGTGGTATAACATAATACATAGAAATACGCATGCCACGCAATCCCGGAAACCTAGTCCGTTCACAGTACATCCAAAGTACCAACTCAAGGACGCCCTAGCCCCAAGGAATAACCCAGCTCCCTGACCCCCCGAGCCAAAACCCACTCTATGGTCGTCCTTATATCTAGATTACTCAAACGGGGGTCTAAACGAACTCCAACGGCCTCAAAACCAATCAAATTGGATCCGAAAAGCCCCAAAACCCTAGACAAGCGTCGTCGTGGGCCGGTAAACAGCCCCACGCACCGCCACGCACCGGATGAATGCCGGACCACGATCCACGCGCCCCACGTGCGTCTGTACCGTTACGGTGGAATATTCTGTCACTATGACGGAATATTCCATCGAACTTGACGGAATATCCTAATGTCGAAATCTTCCGTCGAAACTAACGGCGTTAGGGTTCCGTTATAACGCCGATACCTTTTGACGGAAATGCTATCGCCGTCATCATATTCCATCCAACCCTGACGGCGTCAATTGACCCAACGGTCAACTAACTGCTGACTGGACCGCTAACTGTGTTTCCACGTGGCACCACGGGGCTACCAGGTGGCATGCCATGTCAGCCACTGCAGTCATCGAAGTACGTCGGGGACGACGACCGGATTGCCGCCGTTGCCGGTGGTCAAAAATTGGAAATTCTCACTAGAAATCGCCATTTCCGACGAGCTTCAAACTCTTCCCAAACTCTGCCGATTTCTACGATCCATACAAGTTGAATCATCTACGCAACGCCAGGAACTCGAAAATGAAGTCGGGAGTTCGAGATCATACCTGGTTTGATCAGAATTCGACCGAGAAGTTTCGGTCCACCTCTCCTCCTCCATCCGCCGTCTACGGTGATGCTCCCACCTCGAAAAAGACTCCCGATCGCTCATGAAGTTGAGGGGAAGACTTCCCCAGCCTTGGACTTGGTGGAATCGGCCCCAAAATGGGACGATGAAGGTGAGGGTGGTGTGGTGATCGCACAAGGAGAAAGAGTTTTTGAGGGAGGAGATAGAGAGTTTGAGCTAGGTCTGAGCAGAGTCTCCGAAGAGAGAGAAAAATATGCCCCTAATTTTGGACTTTTCAAAAATGACCACACTGCCCCTAAAGCTTTTAGACCCACAATGTTCTCACCGGGTCTCCGTTTTCCGCATGCCGCCTATCTACGAACTAAGAAAAATTTCAAAAAGTACTGCCAGACAAATAGTGAGTTCAAGACCTACGCAACGACCTAAGAAAAACTTCGAAAAGTACTGCCAGACAAATAGTGACTCCCGAACCCTTCCAAAATCGAGGGTAAAATCATCCTTTCTTTAATTAAATTCTCGAATTACTAAAATTTCTAGTCCGGATCGTTACAGAAAAGTAGTTTAGCTATAGGGGACAACAGTCTAGGACTCTCAATAGTGTGAGTAGGGATAAAGATGACACCATAGGTCAACTCACGGCTATGGTGAAGAAGCTATGTGATGCCAAGGCCAAGCCCACTTTGACGTGTGATGTGTGCTCAGTTCAAGGCCATGACTCTCAGACATGTCCTATGGTTGAGGATGCAAACTACATTGGAAGGTACAATTATGGCATAAGGCCTCGTAATGACCCTTATTCCAACATTTACAATCCTGGATGGAGGAACCATCCAAACTTCAAGTGAAACAACAATCAGAATGTTCAAAACCCCACGACACCCCCTAGATTCCAATGGCATACCGTGGCCCATCAAGTTCCCACTCAAGTCTTCAACATCCTCAAGGCAATCCTGCCCCAATAAAGAGATCCTTAGAAGAAATGATGGCTGGTCTAATTCAGAGTAATGCTATTTTCTAACAAAATCTGCTTCAACACACTACAAATTTCCAGCAAAAGACAGACCGTGCCATTGCAGCCTTGGAAACTCAGGTAGGTCAGATGGCAAGCCAACTCAACAAGCTGGACCTTGGACCCCAATTGCGAAGCCAAGTCCAAGTCAATCCCAAGAACATATATCCCAAGGCCACTACCAATGCCATTCTGCTTAGGAGTGGAAACGAGCTTCAAGGCTCAACTGAGACCCAAGAGACCTTGGATGAGGCTGAAAATTAGGTCCAAGCCCCTACCGCAAAATCTGCCCATGCGCTATTTTTAAGGTGCAGTCCCAACCGAGAACTAGAATTAAGGCGCAATTCCGCCTTTGTGCCAGCACCTAACCAATCTGAGACATCCAAGGACAACAGTGCCCAGGACACGGCAGCACCTCATAATGAGCATTCTAACCCTATTTTGCCTTTAAATTCTAAGTCTAAAGTTAGTTTTAATAATCCACTAGTTACTAATAATGTTGACTTACCTTTTCCTTGTAGGTTCCAAAAGAAGGACAAGAATGCTCAGTTTGAGCAGGAGCTCACAAACATGCTTCACAAGCTTCAACGCCTTGCCATTCTCTAAGCATGTGAGGACCATGCCTATCTTTGCCAAGCTTCTCAAGGACCTAGTAGCTGGAAAATGAGGCTTTGACCCTAATAATGTCCTAGACATTAGTGCAACCACTTTGAATGAGTTCCAAGGCCTACCACGCAAGGCCAATGACCCAGGCCCTCCTGCCTTGCCATGTGTCATCCAATCCAAAAGGTTTGAACATTGTCTTTGTGACACATGAGCCTCTATAAGTATCATGCCTTTTCATGTCTACAATTCACTTGCTTTAGGAGATTTAAAGCCTACTCAATTGTGTGTTAGACTTGCTAATTCTTCTGTGACACAACTTATGGGCATGATAGAAGATGTAATAGTTCAAATAGGAGACACATGTATACTAGCTGACTTTTACATCTTAAAAATGGAAAAACAATTGAAAGTGAGGATCCTCCCATGATGTTTGGGAGACCTCTCTTGGCCACTATAAACTGTGAAATCAATCTAAACCTAGGCCAAATTTCTATTAATGTGTTAGATAAGACAAGGACCTTCTCAATTCATGATACTATGCAATACCCCCAAGAGCCTATAATTGATTTTCCTTTGAATACTATGGAAGCTATATTGCATCAAACTATCATAAATGCTTGTATAAAAGACCCACTTTAGAAGGCCCTCACTCTGCCTTCTCCAAATGACAATGAGCTTGAGGGTCGTGTCATTGAGGCACTCAATCTCCTTGAGGACGTGCAAAGCCATGGCTTCACTAAACAGCTCTCTTTTAAGTCTCTGACGATGAAGGAAGGCAGGACGCTGCCTTATATCATTAAGGCCCCTAAGCTAGAGTTAAAGCCTTTGCCTGAGCACTTAAAATATGCCTATCTAGGTCAGAATAATACATTGCTTGTCATTATTGCTTCTAACCTAACCCATATGCAAGAGAGTCAATTAGTGCAGGTTCGAAGGGACAATATGCAAGCTATTGGATGAAGCATAGCTGACATCTAAGCCCTTCAAAGTGCATGCACATAATCATCCTTGAAGAGGATGCCAAGCCTACAATGGAAGCTCAGAGGTGCCTAAATCCTCCCATAAAGGAAGTGCTCAAGAAGGAAGTTCTCAAGCTTTTGGACGTGGGGATCATCTACCCCCATCTCAGATTCCAAGTGGGTAAGTCTAGTCCAAGTTGTGCCTAAGAAGAGTGGCATAACAGTCATCAAGAGTGAATAAGATGAGCTTGTTCCCTAAAGGGTGCAAACTGGATGGAGAGTATGCACAAATTATAGGAAGCTTAATTCTACTACTTGCAAGTTCACTTTCCATTACCTTTTATTGATCAAATGCTTGAAAGACTTGCAGGACATTCTCACTTTTGTTTCTTAGATGGCTATTTAGGGTACAACCAGACTGCCATTGCACCTGAGGACCAAGAGACGACAACCTTCACATGTCCCCATGGCACTTTTTCTTATAGGAGGATGCCCTTTGGCCTTTTCAATGCTCATGCCACCTTCCAAAGGTGCATGATGAGCATATTTTCAAACATGGTGGAGGACATCATTGAGGTATTCATGGATGACTTTTCAGTTTTTGGCAACTCTTTTTATTTATGTCTAATAAACTTGTCTAGAGTACTTGAGAGATGCAGGGAATCCAATTTACTTCTAAATTGGGAAAGTGTCACTTCATGGTCCATCAAGGTATTGTGCTTGGCCATGTCATATCCAGCCAAGGCATAGAGGTAGACAATGCCAAGATTGATGTCATAAGTGGCCTGCCCTATCCCACTTCAGTCAAGGAGGTCACATCCTTCTTTTGACATGCTGGTTTCTATAAGAGGTTTATCAAGGAGTTCTCCAAAATCACAAGGTCCTTGTGCAATATACTTGGCAAGGATGCACCATTTGACTTCACCAAGGAATGCCGTGAGTCCTTTGAGGCCCTCAAGGGCAAGCTCACGGTTGCACCTATCATCATGCCACCAAGATGGGACCTGCCCTTTGAGCTCATGTGTGATGCCTCAGATTATGCCATTGGGGCAGTGTTGGGACAAAGAATAGATAACTTGCCCCATGTCATTTACTATGCAAGTAGAACTTTAAATGATGCTCAACTTAACTATTCTACTACTGAGAAATAACTATTGGCTGTTATATTTGCTTTAGAGAAGTTTAGGTCATATTTGCTTCAAACAAAGGTTATCATTTATACTGACTATGCAGCTCTTAAGTACCTCCTTAACAAAAAGGATGCCAAGCCAAGGCTCATCAGGTGGATGCTATTTTTCAAGATTTTGATCTTGTGATCAAAGACAAGAAAGGAAGTGAAAATGTGGTAGCTGACCACTTGAGTAAACTCATCCACGAGCCAACTGAGGAAGTGGACCAACTACCTAGCCAAGAAAGCTTCCATGATGAGCAGCTCTTCCATCTCAAGGCCTTTGACCCCTAGTATGCCGACATTATCAAATATCTTGGTACTAACTTGATTCCTTCTCATCTGTCTAGGTTTCAAAGAAACAAGCTTATCAAGCAAGACAAATAATACATTTGGGCTGAGCTCTATCTATGGAAGCACTGCCCGGATCAGCTCATAAGGAGGTGCATTCTAGAAATTGAGGTCAAGTCCATCTTGTACTTCTGCCATAACCAGGCGTGTTGAGGACACTTTGGCCCTAAGAAGACAACTCTTAAGGTTCTTCAATGTGGATTCTATTAGCCTACCATCTTCAAAGATGCTTATGAGCACGTCCTCACTTGTGACAAGTGCCAAAGACAAGGTAATATTGGCCCTAAATATCAAATGCCCCTAAACCCTATTTTAGTTGTTGAACTCTTTGATGTTTGGGGCATTGACTTCATGGGACCCTTCCCTAGCTCGTTTGGTTTTCTTTACACTCTACTTGCTGTTGATTATGTTTCTAAATGGGTGGAACAATTCCAACCAAGACTAATGATTCTAAAGTAGTGTGTAGTTGTATCCAATCTCATATCATATCAAGGTTTGGCACACCATGGGCCATCATTAGTGATGGTGGCTCACACTTTTGCAATCGATCCTTTGAAGTACTCATGAGGAAATATGGAGTCACACATAGAATCTTGACTCCCTATCATCCCCAAACTAGTGGACAAGCTGAGATCTCAAATAGAGAAGTCAAGGCCATCCTTGAGAAAACCGTGGGGCCATCAAGAAAGGATTGGTCCAACAGGCTCAATGATGCCCTTTGGGCATATAGGACTACTTACAGGACACCTATTGGCATGTCCCCATTCATGCTTGTCTTTGGAAAAGGTTGCCACTTACCCGTTGAATTGGAACACAAGGCCTTTTGGGCTATCAAGCGTGTCAACAAGGACATTGATGAGGCAGGACATCATCGGAAGCTTCAGCTGCAAGAGCTTGAAGAATTAAGGAATGAAGCCTATGAAAGCTCTAGAATCTACAAAGAAAAGTCCAAGGTTTATCTTGACAAGCACCTGGTCCGCAAGTCCTTCGAGGTAGGACAGAAGCTCTTCTTGTTCAATTCTAGCCACAAGTTCTTTCCAGGAAAGCTCATACCACGATGGTCAGGCCCCTACACTACCTTTAAAGTCCTACCTCATGGTGCCGTGGAGATCAAGTCAGACCGCAATGGCTTTTAATTGAAGGTCAATGGCCATCGCCTGAAACCATACTTAGAAGTTGTTCCAGCGCCTAATTGTTTGGAGATAGACCAGGCCATGCCTCCCCTTCCTTGATTTGCAAGCCGCATCTTGCCTAGATTAAATCCAGCGCTCTTAGGAGGCAGCCTAGCCCTGGTTTGTGTATCATTCCCTTCTCTTTATGTTTTCTGTTTTGCATGCCTCCTTTAAATTGTACTTATTTTGATCATAGTGTTTTAACTTGTTAACATTGAGGACAATGTTTAGTTTAGGTTTGGGGTGTGGATCAAAATTTTGCAACTTTTAGGTTTAGGGGTACACGACTAGATACTTAATACTTTCCTTAGTGTCTTACTAGAGCCATGCCATGCTTAAGTTTGTGCCATATCATTACACTTAATGCCTAACTTCATGAACTTGAGCTAAAAGATGACTTTGTTTAAGTGAACCATAGAAAATTAGTGGAGACTACCATATGTGAAATTTTAAGCCTAATGCCTTTCTTTTTGAGAGATTTACTTTTTTCTGCTCTTAAACACTGATCAATTCTTTCTATATTGTTTGATCTCATTATTATCATTTTGCATTGAATTTTTAAAGAACTAACATCTTATTTAGAGGCTCTTGATTCTCAATTGGATGTACCATAAGAAGTGATGTAGGCTATGCATGTTTGAGCCTTTAAAAGCCATATATATCCCTTTTGCATGCTCCCAAACCCACTTCGAAGCCAAACACTTAGACCTTTCTTTCATCACCCGAATCATAACCTAAGCCCTAGATAGGAAGCCCTAAATCTTTGCCATACCCTATAGTCTAGGTTGTGAGAGGGCAACATCAAATGGAGTTCATGACATGGAAAGGAAAGACAATTTCAAGTGTTCGAAATCAAAGTTAAGTCATGGGGATCATCAAGGCCATGTCATGGCCAAAAGAGGCCAAAATGTGAAGTTGATATAAGGGGAATATCTTAGACATCCCAAGTCACCAAAAGTCCTATCTTGGACAGAAACCAAAACAAAGTAAGCCATTGCATGACCTTGGCTTAGTTTAAAAAAGAAAAAGAAAAAATTGTGAAAAGAAAAGAAAAAAAGAGAAAAAGAAAAGAAAACAATGAGCTAAGCCAAGTGAGCCAATGAGCACAAGAGTCACAAATCACCATTATTCAAAGAAATCAAGCCTTCAATTGATGAGGCCAGTAAAGATGCCAAAGTCTGGCCGCGGGCCAAGGAGAGGTTCAGGAAGCTCAAAATTCCAAGTCATGCTACTTCATGCCTTGTCAGAGCCTAGGCTTTTGAATTCCAATCCCTTTCTTCTTACACCCTTCGAGCCTAGCCCCATTATAACCTTTGAATGAAGACCTAACTGATCTTATGGGAAGTCTTGCTTGGAGTTAAGGTATGTCTCTACGTTCTTAAAGTTCGATTCCTTCATGAGATCTATGTTCAGAAATAGCCTTTCTTTCATGCTATTTCATATGTGATTATATTTCATTCCATGACACAAACTCATGACATATGCTTGCAAGAGTGAAAACCTTAAGATTCATGAGAGAAATTGAGATTTGCCTAATGAGGTTAAAGTCGAGGCGAAATATTTCTAAGGCATTTGAGCTTTATTTTTTTAAACTTGAAGTCTTGAAGCAAGGGCATTCACACTTACACATCGTACTTACTTGAAATTGGAATATCTTTAGTTTGGCCTAATATGATTGATTTTATGTGTTCCTTATTAACTTGTTAAGTATTCTATTTAGTATTTTGTTTATGTTTTAGTTGTTGAGTAAAAGGAGACAAAACTCCTCCTACTTGGTGAACCTAGGGGTTTAAATGTTCTATTCTTAATTAGGTTGAGTCTTTTAGTTTGTGCTTTAGTTTTTATTCTTTGTTTTGCTCATTGACTAGCAAAAGCTAGGTTTGGGGGTATTTGTTAGGTCATATTTCCTACATGCATTTCATGCCATAATTAGTCCCTTCACTTATCTTTTGTTAGACATCAGGCCATCCATAGTAGAAAGTGATGCTTTTGTGAGACTTGTGCTGGCTTTAGAAAGATAATGAAATTATGAGAATGTTGGAAAAAGAATGACTTAAATCGAAGTTCAAATGAGGGAGATGCCCTCAAATCAATATCGGGAACTAAACTAGGTCCTGAGTGCGCCAGTGCGTCTTATTTCAGGCGCAGGTCAAATACCTCAGATCAGGTCATCCGGGTCCCAAAGTTGTGTCTAAGGACCTTTAGATGAAGTCCATGGCATCCCCTTATCATGCCACTATCGGAGCTAGGACTTGTCCCAAAAATACCCAAGAACAAGGCCGAGATCATGTCCTTGACATGTCTGGGAGTGAGCCAATGCGTGTCCGCCGAAGTGCTAAGCCCTAATCGAGGTTCCAGCCAACGTGCCCCTTCGCCACACCTAAATGAGCCCAAGCTTGTATTCCTGACACAATTTCAAAATAAGGCGCAAATACGCCGAAGACGAGTTCTTGAGGGCCACGATAGTTCCAGGTCCCTGACCTGACCCGGTGAGTTCCATTGAGGCCATTTTCCTTGCTTAAGCTATTTGATCGAGACACGAAGTATTTCCAAGGTCTTTGACATGTAATGAAGCCATCCAAACACTAACTCGCACCAAGGCGCGATGAAGACTTGCCCAATGCGCGATGAAGACTTGCCAAAGCCCAAGTCACCGACATTCAGGGCCTGCCCTAGGTCCTGAACGAGCCAACTGTCTGCCCAAAGTGCTAACTGGCATTTCTCAATTCCAGTCATCTTCTGCTTTGTTTTCAAGCAGTTTAAGGATTTCTTAGTAGGTTAGGATTGTATTTAACATTCTAGAACACTCTAGCCTAGGTTTCTATTTCTAATCCTTGTAGGACAAGGTTTTCCCTTGTCTATAAAAGGGGGGACTTGTTTATTGTTTTAGACACGCCATTCTAGATACGTTGAGACACTGTTTACTTATTGTTTTTGAGCTTTGTTCGTGAGGTTTGTTCACGAAGACTAGGTTGTGTCCTTGAAGAAGTGCTCACGGCTATGCTTGGAGTTCTCCTTTGAGAATATAGTTTGGGTTTAATCTTTTGAATATTTATCTAATTTAATTCATGCTTTTGTTTTTCATTATGAGTAGTGAGTAATTTCTTTTAAGTTAGGGCTGATCTTGAAGCCCTAACCATGCCAACTTCTTAGTTTGGTTTTGCGTTGGTTTGATGATTGTGTTTATCTTAGTGTGTTACTTTACTGCTTAAATTGTTATTTCTTTGTGTTCTTGGAAATGGCCATTTTAATTACATAAAGTATAGATGGCTTGCATCAAAAGGTTACAATTAGCAATAATCTTGTAATTTAACTCACGACATTCCTAGGATTGCATACCACTTCCTAGGGTTAGTTGATGAACAAAATTATATTTCTCGCAACTGCACGACTCAGTGTGATAGTATAGCAAGCAAATACGAGTGTCGTACCTACAGGGACTTGTAAAGTTTATTAAATAAATCCAATTATGCAATGCCCTAAAGAAAACTAAAAATGAAACAAAGTTGCTAAAATGGAAAAATAAAAGATCAACGAAGAATTTTTGTTTTTGTAAACAAGTAATTTAAATTTCAAATAAATGAAAGAGGATTTTTTATGATTGATTTGTTAAACAATGAATGAAAATACTAGGTATCTGATTTCACCATAACATTCCAATTCTATGCCTCTAATTAACTTAGTAAAAAAAATTCAATTTAATTTCTAGGATTCGTTCCATTGTATTATGATTATCCGTTAGGTGTCCGGGTATAACCAAGTATTCTTAATCATCAACTTAACCATGGTGTCTAGTTTAAGTCAAAAATAAAAAATCCAGTAAGTTCAAAAGGAACATACAGAATCAAAATGTATCTTAGCATGGTGTCTGCATCAACAACAATTCTTTCATTCAATAGAGCTATCTCAAGGCTAATCATATGGCGTGTACTATAATCTTGTCTCAGAAAATCAATAAATTCATATTATAGATGGCCAGTCCATAACATAAACATATAGATAGAATTAAGCACAAAGAATGAAACTAGAAACATTGAATTGATAAAAGAAAGTTAACTAAGGCATAGAATTTTCATGTCCGGTTACATCAGATTCCTAGCAAGGAATTTAACTACTCATAATCACCATACTAACAAACATCATAGTTATGAAAATCATAATTACAAAGTTTGAACAAGAGATATAAAAAACCCTTAGAGACTCCCTTTGGTGTCGAACTTGCTCTTTCGGTTGATCATCAATGGCAATGGAGGCTATGAGAACTTTTGATCAAGATGGGTACAAGGATATTTCATTTTTTTCTTTCCTGAGAACCTCCCTTTTTACTGCTGCATTTTTTCTTTTATAACCATCCAAACTCAATTCATTTCCACACCATCAAATTTCATCGCATTGAAGAGTCCTTAATTGCTTTAGGATGTTACTTTCCGTAGGCTTTCAATTGTCCTCCCAAGCAATTAGAGCTGATTTTAACTGAATTAAAAAAAGGTTTAGATGCCCCAAAATGGCCATGAACCGTCCAAAAAGGTTACCTTCCAAGACTGGTAAGTTGTGATGCCACATTGTCAAAAACTGAGCAGAAATTTCTGGCTTACCCTCTGCTACAAAAACTAAGATAACGTCTTCTACAAAATTCGAAATCACAAACTGTTATATTCCCCAGAAACTAGACTTCCATAGCTTTCCAAGCATATAAGGAACATCACTCAGTTCATCCTGAGGAATTATATAGTGTTCAAAAGAGTATGGATGTTTTGCACAGTAATTTCCAGCTTCAGCAGTTCTTTTAGCTTCCATATCATAAAAGTAACTCCAAAGCCATCAATAGGATTAATTATCTGTAAAATACAAATTAAACTCATAAAAAAACCAATTTCACAAGAAAACGTAACATAAAACCTAGTTAAGAAGGACATTAAATGCATATAAATATGACGTTATCAAATACCCCCAAACTAATCTTTTGCTAGTCCTCGAGCAAAATTGAAATAAAACACACAAAAAAAAAACTAAAAAGAAGTTAATCTAGGCCACTTTCGTAGGGAATCACGATTGCATTTATCCGTATGCAACAAGGCTTTAAACCCCTAGGTGTCCCTAGAGGATGAGTTATAGTCTCGTAAGGGTTTACCAGTTACGATACCCACAAACGTTTCTGTAGCAAAACAAAGATGTTAAGAACATCACTTCAAGCAAGCTAATGGAAACTAATGTATGCCACTATCACTAGTTCAAAACTAAATTAATGACAATTAAGCAAATGCACCATATGTATTGTGAAACCACCAAACTCAAAGTATCTTAGCTTAAAAGCAACCATACCTCAATGCCATAGATGAAATTCGCCTCGACTCTAATGCTCACAAGATATCTCTCTACTTTTCACTTTGAATCTTAGGGCTTACACTCTCAACTAGCATATGTGATAGAGTTTATGCAATGGAAATCAAGATATCATCACATATGGTCATCATTGAAAAAGAACGATAATTTCTAAAAATTGATCTCATGAAAGAAATCGAATACTAAGAACGTAAGTACTCACCTCACCTCCAAGCAAAGATGTTCCAATAGATATGTTAGGTCTTTATTGGGTTGTAATGTAAGGCTAGGTAATTGCTACGAAAGAAAGGATAGGAAAAACTAAAGCTTGGAATATACCAAAGTGTCTTCATTATGAGATAAGACCGGCACTGATTTTGAACGTTTCTTTTTTTTCTTCTTGGTAACCAGGCTTGTGCTTTTTAATTTACTTCTCTATGTTTTTTCTTTCTTTTTTCTTTTTGAATGCACTTTTTATTTATTTACCGATTGACTTTTTAGCACAAATTTCCTTAGTATCTGCCATTGATTTGGTGTAGAGTCGGACCATTCAATTTGTCTCCTTCACCTTGGTATCTCCAAACTGAAGGGTATGGCTATACTAGGGTAAAATGGGTGTTCAATCATTATTTAAGCATCATTTTGATGTCTTTAAGTACCTCTCGTACATGTCTTATGAATGATTTGGTGCCATAAATAGGAGAAAATGATCAATATTGTGAGACTTGTGTAGATTTGGAAAGATATGTGAATTTTGAGAGGAATGCAAAAAGAAGGACTCAATTCGGAGTTATAACGAAGAAGTTATCGTCAGTTGAAAACCGAGTCCCAGGACATGTCCCAGGCGCGACCCTAGCGTGTCCCCGCCCTAATCGTGCCCCTATCGAGTTCCAAGACCAGGTCCCTGTACCCCCAACTCAAGACCCAGTACGTGTCCCCACCAAGACCCAGGACGTGTCCCCGCCCTAACCATGTCCCAGCGGTGCACTCTTTTAGACCTCTGCGATGAAGGCCGTGTCCTGAGGTACCAACTAAGGGCCTAGTGCGCTTCTAACAATAAAAATATGTTCTTCAAAAGCATTCTACTGGTACAGGCATTGGGTGATGTCCAGAACACGCCATGCTCATGTCCACATCGTGTCCTAGGGCGCGTCCCAGACTCAGACTGCGCCCTAATTAAGGCGTAGTTTTGCGATCTCTGCTTTCCACCAGTCTTTTGAGGGATCTTGGGTTATTAATCATCATAGTGGACTATATGGAGATCCAAGATGTGGCTAGACTGAATTGCTAAGGCCCTGAACATGCACACATTTTATCGAGTCTTTAAAAGGCCCAAAAGTTCCTAATTAAGGTCCATATATGGTCTGAATGTGCAAGGCTTAGCCCAGTCCATTACTTGACGTCCAAGCACCCCTAGAAGGTTCTCAGACATTGCTTTGGAATGGAAGGAAGCTCAGAAGACTGATTCTAAGTCTTTTCCATGTATAAGTTATACTCCTTGTTCTAAAAGGATTCGTTTTTGTCCTTCTAACCTAACTAGGACAGCAGTGTTAAGTCAGTTTGTAATTAGATTTCTATCCTGATTAGTCTCCTAAACTTTAGGGGACTAGGAACCCTATAAATAGGAGCCTTAAGCTCACCGGTGGGGGACTTTTGAGAACCCTAGCCGGAAAGTCTCTTTGTAATTTAGTTTTAAATTCAAACATTTTTTATTTTTCCAAAGTTGAGAATGTTATGCGTGGAGGTTTGAGAGGAATCCCTTGGCGTGTCTCTGCTGTGCATCATTGTCCATCATCGTTCTTTACTTCAAGCTTTTATTTCATTCTAATTTTAAATGAGACTTTACATTATGTCTTTAATTTCAGTTTTGCGTGAGTAGTCGTTTTAGGATTAGGGATGCTTGAAGCCTTAGCCATGTTAGTTCGTTAATTAGATTTCTTGCTCTTGATTATGATTGCTATGCATGCTGAATAAGTTAGATTATTATGCTTAATGACCTCAATTTATGCCTATAAGATTAGCTACCTTGTTTGCATATAATTATTGATGTAATTGCTTGAGTGACCATCATATAATCTTGTGATTTGTAACATCGACGGTATTTGGGACACTTACCTGTAATCTTAACTCATGACGACCTGTGATTTGTGTCATTAAATTCTCTTTGTACTTCATGCATCGTCTTAAACGGTAGGTAATAGACGTTCTAGGCATATGCCATGTTTAGAACATGCTATGTAAGAGGGAATAAGATGTGTCTAGTGAACCAATGCCAGGACCTAGGCACGGACACCTAATTCAAAGAATGCATAGTAATTAGGTCAAGGAAATCTGATTAGTAACTATAATTGGTTAGAGTGGATAGTAAGGCTTAATTCGCCTTAATTAATTAAATCAATCTCCAGTCATTCTTGCATTATTAATTTTCTGCGTTTTTACATGATTGAATTCTGTTTCTCCAAAATCTTTAAAATCCCCCCTTGGTGTGTGTGTGTGTGTGTGTTTTTTTCTAAGTTAACAAATATGAACTTAATTGGATTAATCTTTGAACAAGTCCTCGAGGGATCTACCTTTGCTTGTCATTATATTATCTCCATCAATTTTGTGCACTTGCAAAGTTATATTTCGTAGAAATAAAGTTCATAATTATTGTGATCGTTATTTTAACTATCAAGTTTTTTGCGCCGTTGCCGGGAACTTGTCCCTCAACGGTGTCCATTTAGTTTGGATTTTTAACTTAGTTTTTTCTTTTTTGTTAGGTACCCGTTTATGTCATTCCAAGGCTCGGTGCACGACTCATCAAGTAGGCCATCTTCAAGAGGATCTTTAGTAAATGGCTCACCACCACCATGTCCAAGGAGAATGGTGGATGCAAGGAAGAGATTGTGCCCTAGTGCCCAACCCCCTCCATTGATTCTCAAGGATTTTGCAACACCACATGTCGCGGAGGATCAATTTCCGATTGTGCTTCCCGCATTCACAGTGGCGAACTTCGAGTTGAAGTCTGGGACAATTCACATCTTACCGACGTTTCACGGACTTTCAAGAGAGGATCCGCACCTAGATATCAAGGAATTTGTTGAAGTCTGCTCAACTTTGCACATCAACGGCATGACGGAAGCTGAAATTTTGCCTAAGGCTTTTCCACTTCAGCCTCAAGGATCGCGCTAAGGCATGGTTTCACTCATTGGCGCCAGCTTCAATTCAGTCATGGAGGGGCTTATCGTCGAAATTCCTGACGCAATACTATCCCGTGGAGAAGAAAAAAGAATTGAAGGCAAAAATCATGAACCTACGGCAAGCAATGGATGAGTCCTTCTACGAATTTTGGGAGCGCTCAAATGCTAAGGGCGTGCCCTCATCACAACATCGACGAGGATCACTTGATGTTGTACTTTTATGGAGGATTGAAGACAAGTGATCGAACCATGGTGAACTCACAATCCCAAGGGATTCTCGATGGAACGGATGCGGAGGCGCAGACTGCCTTTGAGAATATAGCTCAAAGGGAGAAACAATTTAGCTACAGAGGTCATTCCTCTAAGGCTACAAGTGAGGCTTACACCAATGACAAAGATGACGCCATTTCCCAACTTAAAACAATGGTGAAAAGGCTTTGCAACGAGAAGGCAAAAGGCGTTCAAGTTTACGAAGTATGTTTAATTTAGGGACATACTTCCCAAAATGTCCATCGGAGGAGGAAGTTAACTTTGTGGGAGGATTCAACAATGGTTCACGGCCCCAGAATTATCCATACTCCAACACATACAATCTGGGATGGAAAAACCACCCATATTTCCGTTGGAGCAATAATCAAAATGCCGCAAACCCTATGCCGCCACCTGGATTTCAGCAACAATCCACGACTCCACAAGGAAATCTTCAAGGCCCATCCTCAAATCAGAGTGCTGGAGGAAAATCGGTGGAGGAACTAAGGGAACTGATGTACGCAAATCAAATTATGATGCAAACGCTGCTTCAAAACCAAGTGTCATATCAGTAGAAGATGGATAATGCAATCGCAAACTTGAATCGTCAAATGGGGAAAATTTATAATCAATTGAATCGAAGGGAGCAAGGGAAGTTACCAAGCCAGGTGATCGTAAATCCCAAGGGATTTCACAATCCCATGGCCAATGCTATCACCCTGCGAAGTGGGACACAACTCCGAGGCCCTACATATGCGACCCTCGACAAGAATACTGAAGTGCTTGGCGCTGTGGAGAATGACTTCATGGTGGCATCTTCAGGACACCATTTAGCCGTGACTAAGGACCAGCCATTTACTCCACTGCAGGTCCTGTCGAGGACCTTCAAACATGCTGCGCAACAGCCTTACGCATGCCACAAGACCTGCCCTGGGACATATCCACGCCGAAGATACATACACCGCTGCAACCCATGGCACAGACCGTAGCTCAAAAATAGCAGCAGCATATGCCACTGCCCTTACGCAATCCATTGCCGCTAAACAGGAAGTAGGACATGTCCCAGGAATCATTGAGAACCCTGCCCAGGAGCTCAGTGAGACATTCCTCGAACACACCAAGGACTCCATCTGAGGACCCAAGTGTGCTCTACCAAGCGACCAGCCGCCAAGCCCTGCCCAAGGTAGTGCCATCAGTAGCCAAAGACACGGCCAACCCTCCTCATCAAACCACGGCCACGGCTTTGGGCCCCCTTAAGCACAACAATGAGCCTAATCTTGCTAACTCTCACTCTAACACTTCAATTCCAAAAACAACTAAAAAAGTGACTTTTGAGTTAGTTAATGACGTTGATCTTCCGTTTCCTCGCAGGTTCCAAAACATGAATAAGCACATGGAGGAGTTCGAGGAGGAAATCACAAGCATGCTGTAGAAGCTTCAAATAATGCTACCCTTCCATAAGATAGTGAAGCACATGCCAATCTTCGGGAAGCTCATCATGGACTTAGTCGCTGGAAAGCCTGGTTTCAACTCCAATGATGTCATTGACATTCCAAAGGCATGCTCTGCTGCACTTGTGCGCATGGGAGTCAAAGTAAATGATCCAGGGCCCCCATCACTGCCATGTGTCATCAAATCTAAATGCTTCGAGCATTGCCTTTGCGACACGAGAGCTTTGGAAAACATCATGTCGCTCCATATCTACAAGTCACTTAACTTGGGAGAGCTCAAACCAACTCACTGATGTGTGAGATTAGCTAACACTTCTGTTACTATTCTCATGGGCAGTACTTGAAGAATTATTGGTACAAATCGGTGATACATGCATCCCGGCGGATTTCTACATTCTAAGGATGGATAGAATCAACAAGAACAAGGAACCTCCACTATTCTTTGGAAGGCCACTTCTAGCCACGGCAGGGTGTCTTATTGATGTCAAAAATGGCCAAGTATCCATCAAGGTCTTGGACAAACTACGGACATTCTCTATCCACGATGCAATCCAATTTCCTACCGAAACTATCATTGACTTTTCGTTAAATACGATGGACATACTGTTGCAGAAGACCATTGCACAATCTTGCATGAAGGATGATCTCGAGAAGGCCATCACAAGCACTTCAAGCACCGAGGAATCACTTGAGGAGAACGTGATTGAGGAGGTTAGGTTTCTTGATACCGTGCCAGCACTTCCATTCTACAAGCCTCCTTTCGAAGCTTTACCCCGCACGGCCCCAAGGACCCTGCCATCCATCATCAAGGCACCTGAACTCGAGCTTAAGCCCCTGCTGGAACACTTGAAATACGCGTACTTAGGTGACAATCAAACCCTTCCGATCATTATTTTGTCTAACCTCAGTACGGAAGAAGAGAAGGCATTGGTTCAAGCCCTTAAAGTCAATCAAACAAGATTTGGATGGACGATCACTGATATCAAAGAAGACTCCAAATGATCACGGGAGGCGCAGGGGCGATTGAATCCACCTACAAAGGAAGTCGTGAAGAAAGAAGTGCTTAAACTTCTAGACGTCGGAATCATATATCCAATTAGCGATTCCAAGTCAGTGAGCACAGTTCAGGTAGTGCCAAAGAAAAGTGGGATCATAGTCGTTAAGAACGAACATGATGAGCTTGTTTGTCAACGAGTTCAAACGGGATGGAGAATGTGCATCGATTACAGGAGGCTAAATCAACCACCCGCAAGGATGACTTTCCTTTATCCTTCATCGATCAAATACTTGAGCGCTTGGCCGGCCATTCACATTATTGTTTCTTGGATGGATACTCAGGATATAATCAAATCGCAATAGCCCTGGAAGACCAAGAAAATACGACATTCACGTTTCCCTATGGCACATTCGAATACAGAAGAATGTCGTTTGGACTATTCAATGCCCTGGCTACCTTCCAACGCTGCCTGATGAGCATCGTCTCCGACATGGTGGAGGATATAATTGAAGTGTTCATGGACGACTTCTCGGTGTTTGGGCGCTCATTCGAACTTTGCTTAGCCAATCTATCCCGAGTGCTGGAATGATGCAAAGAGAGCAACTTAGTGCTAAATTGGGAGAAGTGCCATTTCATGGTACAACAAGGAATCATCTTGGGCCACGTGATATCTAAGCGGGGAATCGAGGTGGACAAAGCAAAGTTGGATGTAGTGGAGAGGCTGCCGTACCCTACTACAATCAAGGAAGTTCGATCGTTTTTTGGACATGCCGGTTTCTATAGAAGGTTCATCAAAGACTTCTCGAAAATCATGAGACCTTTGTGTGATCTTCTAGCCAAAGATGCCGCATTTTAATTCACCAAGGAATGCCATGAGGCATTCAACACCCTTAAAGCCAAGCTCACTGCATCCCCCATCATCAGGCCCCCAGACTAGGACTTGCCATTCGAACTAATGTGCGATGCCTCGGACTTCGCAGTAGGAGCTGTTTTGGGGCAGCGTGTGAACAAACTCCCGCATGTCATCTACTATGCAAGCATGACTCTGAATGACACCCAAATGAACTATTCCACCATGGAAAAGGAACTTCTTGCCGTCATCTTTTCCCTAGAAAATTTCAGATCGTATCTGATTTAAACCAAGGTCATTGTCTATACGGATCATGCGGCACTGAAGTATCTCCTCACCAAGAAAGACGGTAAGCCAAGGTTATTGCGTTGGATGCTATTTCTTCAAGAATTCGATCTTGAAATTCGACATAAGAAGGGGAGCGAAAACGTAGTTGCTGACCATATGAGCCGATTGATCCATGGTTCCAACGAATTAGCCAATCTATCCCGAGTGCTGGAATGATGCAAAGAGAGCAACTTAGTGCTAAATTGGGAGAAGTGCCATTTCATGGTACAACAAGGAATCATCTTGGGCCACGTGATATCTAAGCGGGGAATCGAGGTGGACAAAGCAAAGTTGGATGTAGTGGAGAGGCTGCCGTACCCTACTACAATCAAGGAAGTTCGATCGTTTTTTGGACATGCCGGTTTCTATAGAAGGTTCATCAAAGACTTCTCGAAAATCATGAGACCTTTGTGTGATCTTCTAGCCAAAGATGCCGCATTTTAATTCACCAAGGAATGCCATGAGGCATTCAACACCCTTAAAGCCAAGCTCACTGCATCCCCCATCATCAGGCCCCCAGACTAGGACTTGCCATTCGAACTAATGTGCGATGCCTCGGACTTCGCAGTAGGAGCTGTTTTGGGGCAGCGTGTGAACAAACTCCCGCATGTCATCTACTATGCAAGCATGACTCTGAATGACACCCAAATGAACTATTCCACCATGGAAAAGGAACTTCTTGCCGTCATCTTTTCCCTAGAAAATTTCAGATCGTATCTGATTTAAACCAAGGTCATTGTCTATACGGATCATGCGGCACTGAAGTATCTCCTCACCAAGAAAGACGGTAAGCCAAGGTTATTGCGTTGGATGCTATTTCTTCAAGAATTCGATCTTGAAATTCGACATAAGAAGGGGAGCGAAAACGTAGTTGCTGACCATATGAGCCGATTGATCCATGGTTCCAACGAAGAGGCTGATTAATTGCCCCTACTTGAGACCTTCCCCTACGAACAACTCTTCGCACTCCAGGCCATTGATCCATGGTATGCCGATATCATCAACTATGTTGCCACCAGACGCATTCCAGCATCCATCAGACACTAACAGAAAGACAACCTCGTCAAACAAGCTAAGTACTACGTATGGGACAAGCCGTACCTATGGAAGCAATGCTCTGATCAAATCATTCAAAGATGCATCCCGGAAGCTGAGATGGAATCCATCTTGACATTCTGCCATAGCTTGGCGTAGGGGTGACATTTTGGGGCTAAGAAAACAGCCCTCAAGGTACTTCAAAGTTGATTCTACTGGCCTTCATTATTTAAGGACACATACAAGTCTGTTCTCACCTACAACAAATGTCAAAGGCAAGGTAACATCGGCCCCTGAAATTAGATGCCATTAAACCCTATCATCGTGGTAGAGATTCTTGGTAAATTTAAAGAGCAAGAAATATGCAATTCAATTCTAACAGTTATAAAATCCTTGCAAGTGCACAAATCGATAAGTATAGTATAGTAGCACAGCAAGAGTCGATCCCTCGAGGACTTGTATCAACGTTATGACCAATGTAGTTCAGATTTGTTAACTTAAATAAAAAAACACACACACACACACACACACACAGGGTGGGGGTGGGGTTGATGATGTGATAACTGAAATTTAAAGACAAGTAAATCAAAGTGCAGAAAATAACAATGCAAGAATGAAAGGTTGTTAACTAAGGCGAATTAAGGCTTACTATCCACTCTAACCAATTATAGCTCTTAACCAAATTTCCTTGACCTAATTACTATGCATTTTCTGAATTAGGTGCCCGTGCTTAGGACCTGGCGTTGGTTCACTAGACACATCTTATTCCCTCTTACTTAGCATGTTCTAAACAGGGCATATGCCTAGAACGTCTATCACCTGCCTTTTAAGAGGATGCATGAAGTTTAAAGAGAATTTAATGACACCACATTAGCCTAGCAAAGTGGCATGCAATCCTAGGTCGTCATGAGTTAAGATTACAAGTACGAATACTTTCGATGCTCCAAATCGCAAGATGATATGACGGTCACTCAAGCAATTACATCTATAATTATATGCAAACAAGGTAGCTAATCTTATAGGCATAAATTAAGTTCATTAAGCATAGTAATCCAACTTATTCAGCATGCATAGCAATCATAATCAAGAGCCAGAAATCCAATCAACAAGCTAACATGGCTAGGGCTTCAAGCAGCCCTAATCCTAATGACTACTCACGCATAACTGAAATAAACACAAGTATAATTGAATTCATAAGTAAATTGCAATAATGAAAATAAGGGTACAGAAGAGATTGTTAAGAACAGGTGCAGCAGAAGACACGGCAGAGCCTTCTTCTCCAAGCTCCACGTCCAATAATCTATGTGAAAGATTATCTCCCAAAATATGGTCCCTAATTCTCTAGAAAACCAAAACGGAACTCTCTGTGGCTCATGTCTCTGTTTTCCCAGAAACAAAAACGCCTCTAGCTAATTATCTCCCCCCTAAAACACTGAACAAAGGCTCCCTTTTATAGACAAAGGGAAAACCTTGTTCTATAAGGATTGGTCAAACCTATGTCCTATAAGGATTGGTATAACCTTGTTCTATAAGGATTGGTATAACCTTGTTCTATAAGGATTGGTATAACCTTGTTCTATACAGATTGGTAAAACCATGTCCTATAGGAATAGGGAAAGTTATTTTACTTTTAATTAATTACAAAGTCTTTAAAATCTATTCGAACCAATCAGAGCACGGCCGGGAGTGTGAATGCAGGCTGGCAAGTGGGAACGCAAGCTGGCCAAACTTGGATTTTTGACTGTCTTCGTAATCAGGATCTGGGACCGCGCTTTTGAAGTACGTTAGGAGTATAATAGAAGCGCATCGTTGTTCAGGCTTGGCGCAAATATTGTCAGGCTTAGCGCAGAGGGAGAACCTCTGATCCACCGCTGGCGGAACAGGGACCCCGGGCTTAGGCGCACATCTGGGCTCGGATGGGAGTTCTTGGGACATGTCCTCGACCTACCTTGGCGTGACCTTGGCACTTCTAGGACTTGACCTTGATGTCATGAAACACAGGTTTGAGACCCGGAGGGCCTGATATGAGGTACTTGGCCAGTGGCCCAAAATAGGCGCACTGGCGCACTCAGGACTCCGTTCAGGACCTGATATTGAAATGAGGACATCTCCTTCATCTGGACTCCGATTTGAGTCATTCTTTTTGCGTTCTTTCCAGATTTTACCTATCTTTCTAACTCTGCACAAGTCTCACAAGATTGATCATTTTCTACTATTGATGGCATGAAATCATTCAAAAGACATGTAAGAGAGGCATATAAAGACATCAAAATGATGCATAAATAACGACTGATCAAATACCCCCAAACCTATCTTTTGCTAGTCCCTGAGCATAACAAATGCTAACAAAATGAAAAGACTCGATTTTAGTTAAGATAGAACATTTATACCCCTAGGTTCACCTAGTAGGAGGAGTTTTGTCTCCTGAGGGTTATAACAGTACGATAGCCATAAACGTTTTACTTTAAAAAACAAGATGCTAGATATAGTACTCTTAACAAGCTAATAAGAATCAAAGTAAGTAGACATGCTTTGCAGAACTAAAAGGAATGCCATAGCCGTGAGTGTCATGTGAAGGTGTACGTGTATAAATGCCAATATTTTCAGGTGATCAAGTTTGAAAACAACTTCATCTAAGTGCCCTAGAAAGATTTCGCCTCGACTCTAATCCTCACTAGGCAACTCTCAATTCGCACAAGAATCCTAGGCTTACACTCTTTTCAAGCATATGTGATGAGTTTATGTTATGAAATTCAAATTTAATCACATATGAGTAACAATGAAGAATAGTACTTTATGGAAATAAAGATCTCATGAAAGGAATTGAACTTTAAGAACATAGATACGTACCTTAATCCTCAGCATGATTGTCCATAAGATCAGTTAGGTCTTCCTCTTTAGGTTGTATTGAGGCTAAGCTTTGGGGTTTAGCAAGGAAGGATGGGATTCAAAGAAACTGAGTTGTGCCACGGCATGAGAAGTCATGAATTGAACTTGGAATTTCTGAACTGAATCCTTTCTTAAGGCCCACGACATTGTGCTTTCCTTATGACTTATTTTGTGGCTCTTGTGGCTTTTTTTTCACTTATTGTTTTCCTTCTTTTTCTCAACGTTTCTTTCTTTCTTTTGATTTGAACATTTTTTTGTTTCAGTTCATCTTTGAATTGAATTGAACCAAGATCATGCAATGATTTCCTCAAATTTTCATGCAGCTTGCAACTTGTAAAACTTTTCTTTACTTTTGAACTTTCAATTGACGCCAATGTCCTTTGAATTGGGCATCATCTTCTTTCACCTCTTGAATCTCATTTGTGGCAACCTTAGCACAAACTGAGGTTATAGGGTATGGCTGTGATGAATGGCTAAGTATTTTGGGTTAGGTTATACTTTGGGTGATGAAAGAAAAGGCTGAGTGTTTGGCTTCAAAATTGGCTTAGGGAGCATGCAATAGTAGGATCAAGCCTTTAGAGGTTAAAGCATACATAGCCTACATCACTTCTTATGGAAAACCACACATTAAATCAAGAGTATCTAAATGATGTTAGTTCTTTAAAATTCAATGCAAATATGATGTAATGAGATCAACAATTAAGAACAAAAGTGATGAGTGTTTAAGAGTAGAAACAAGTATATCCCTCAGAAAGAATGGCAATTAGGCTCAAAGATCTCATAGGGTAGTCTCCACTAATTTTCTAAGGTTCACTCAAATTCAGTTATTTCGTTCACTTAATCACTTAAAACATGGCATTGTGAAGTGCAAATTATGAACTACTTGACCATGGCATGACTCTTAGTAAAGCAAAGATAGTTAACTTAGCATATACATTCCTATTAACAAGTTATCATACTAATCACAAGCAGAAATTTAAATGTCCCGGCCGTGTATCACCCCCAAACCTACTTGTTTCTATATGCAAAATTATAAATCCACACCCCCAAACCTAAACTGAACATTGTCCTCAATGTGATAAGCAGTAAGCATGACAATAGTAGAACGGTTTGAGAGATATAACGGGCAGAAACAGAAAAGGAAGTGAGAAATACAAACCAAGGCTAGGCTGCCTCCTAGGAGTGCTTTATTTAACGTCTAGGCAAGACGGGGTTGTCATTCTAGGAGCTGGGCGCATGCGGAGTTGCAGGGTTGACTGCGCTTGGATTAGAGAGGTCCTTGAAGTAGTGTTTGAGGCGGTGGCCATTTACTTTGAATGGATCCTGCCGTTCCGGGTGCTGGATTTCAACTGCACCATGAGGAAAAATGTTAGTAATAATAAATGGTCCAGTCCATCTTGAACGCAACTTACCTGGCATTAGTCTGAGCCGGGAGTCAAAGAGGAGGACTTCCTGTCCGATGTGAAAGTCCTTGGGCTGAATGCGCTTGTCGTGGAAAGCTTTGCTCTTTTCCTTGTAGATACGAGCACTGTCAAAGGCCTCGTTTCACAACTCCTCTAATTCACTTAGCTGAAGCTTCCTATGTATTCCAGCATCATCGAAGTTCAGGTTCATCTGCTTAATAGCCCAGAATGCTTTATGCTCCAATTCCACTGGTAGGTGGCAGCCTTTTCCAAAAACAAGCCGGAAGGGAGACATGCCAATCGGGGTCTTGTATGCAGTCCGATAGGCCCACAGCGCATCATTTAATTTGCTGGACCAATCTTTGCGGTTAGGATTTACCGTTTTTTCCAATATGGCCTTTACTTCCCGATTGGACACTTCCGCTTGGCCACTCGTTTGAGGGTGATACGGTGTTGAGACCTTGTGGGTGACGCCATACTTCTTCATTAGGGCTGCAAACGAATGATTGCAGAAGTGTGCCCCCCCATCACTGATGATTGCCCTAGGTGCGCCGAATCTGGCTAAGATGTGACTCTGTAAAAAACGCACCACTACCTTGGCGTCGTTAGTTTTGGTGGGAATTGCTTCCACCCATTTGGAGACATAATCAACTGCAAGCAGAATATAAAGATTGCCAAAGGAATTCGGAAAAGGCCCCATAAAATCAATGCCCCATACGTCAAAGATTTCGACCACAAGAATAGGGTGTAATGGCATTTGATTGCGAGGGCCGATGTTACCTAGGCGTTGGCAGCGGTCACAGGTGAGTACAAATTCGTGTGCATCCTTGAAACGTGTGGGCCAGTAGAGTCCACTTTGTAGTACCTTGAGGGCTGTCTTCTTAGCTCCAAAATGGCCCCCACATGCCAAACTATGGCAAAATGTCAAGACGGATTTCATCTCGTCTTCTGGGATGCAGCGCCGAATGATTTGGTCTGGACAATGCTTCCATAGGTACGGCTCATCCCATATGAAGTACTTAGCTTGTTTAGCCAGCTTGTCCTTTTGGTACCTATTTAAAGATGAAGGAATTTGCTTAGTGACAAGGTAATTAATGAGATCGGCATACCATGGATCAATAGCCTGGATTGCAAAGAGCTGTTCGTCAGGAAAGGTCTCGAGGAGGGGCAACTGATCGGCCTCTTCATTGGAAATGTGAAGCAATCGGCTCATATGGTCAGCGACCACGTTTTCACTGCCCTTCTTGTCTCTGATTTCAAGGTCGAATTCCTGGAGCAGTAGCATCCAACGTAGCAATCTTTGCTTGGCGTCCTTTTTAGTGAGCAGATACTTCAAGGCAGCATGATCCGTGTATACTATGACCTTGGTTTGAATTAGATATGAGCGGAACTTCTCAAGGGAAAAGATAACAGCAAGGAGCTCCTTCTCGGTGGTGGAGTAGTTCAACTGGGCATCATTCAGGGTTCGACTTGCGTAGTAAATGACATGAGGGAGCTTGTCAACACGCTGTCCCAAAACCGCTCCTATGGCGAAGTTCGAGGCATCACACATTAGTTCGAATGGTAAGTCCCAATTCGGTGGCATGATGATGGGTGATGCCGTGAGCTTTGCCTTGAGTGTGTTGAATGCCTCATGGCATCCCTTAGTGAACTCAAATATGGCGTCCTTGGCTAGAAGATCACACAAAGGTCTTGTGATTTTCGAGAAATCTTTGATGAATCTGCGGTAAAAGCCAGCATGCCCTAAGAACGATCGAACCTCTTTGACTGTAGTGGGGTACGGCAGCCTCTCTACTATGTCTAACTTTGCTTTGTCCACTTCTATGCCTCGACTAGAGATCACATGACCCAAGACAATTCCCTGTTGTACCATGAAATGGCACTTTTCCCAGTTCAGCACTAAATTGCTTTCTCTGCACCGTTCCAGTACTCGAGTTAGGTTAACTAAGCACAATTCGAATGAATTTCCAAACACCGAGAAGTCGTCCATGAATACTTCAATTATATCTTCCACCATATCGGAGAAGATGCTCATCATGCAACGCTGAAAGGTAGCTGGGGCATTGCACAATCCAAACGGCATTCTTCTGTATGCAAAAGTGCCATATGGGCATGTGAATGTTGTCTTTTCTTGATCTTCGGGTGCAATAGCAATCTGATTGTATCCTGAGTAGCCGTCCAAGAAGCAATAGTGGGAGTGTCCAGCCAGGCGCTCGAGCATTTGATCAATGAAGGGCAAAGGAAAGTGGTCCTTGCGTGTGGTTATATTTAGCTTTCGATAGTCAATGCACACTCTCCATCCTGTTTGAATCCGTTGAGGTACAAGCTCATCCTGCTCATTTTTAACCACTGTGATCCCACTTTTCTTTGGCACGACCTGGATTGGGCTCACCCACTTGGAGTCACTAATTGGATAGATGATTCCAACGTCCAAAAGCTTTAGGACTTCTTTCTTCACGACCTCCTTCATAGGTGGATGTAATCGCCTCTGCGCCTCCCGTGATGGTTTGGAGTCTTCCTCCAGCAGTATCCGATGCATGCATTTTGTGGGACTTATGCCTTTGATGTCAGCTATTGTCCATCCAATTGCCGTTTGATTGACCATAAGGACGTGAACCAATGCATTTTCCTCTTTCGTACTTAGGGTAGATGCAATGATGACTGGAAGGGTTTGATTGTCGCCCAAATATGCATACTTTAAGTGCTCGGGCAAGGGCTTCAACTCGAGTTCAGGAGCCTTTATGATGGACGGCAGGGTTTTCTGACTTGTGAATGGTAACGCTTCGAAGGGAGGCCTGTGGAATGGGAGGGCTGGCATGATGTCAAGGGCTCGTACCTCTTCGATCACGCTATCTGTAAGTGAATCCACAATGTGTGGGTTACTTGTAACGGCCTTCTCAAGGTCATCCGTCATGCTAGACTGAGCAATTGTCTCCTGTAGCAGTAAGTCCATTGTGTTTAACAGAAAATCTACAATAGGCTCGGCAGGGTACTGAATGGTGTCATGGATGGAGAATGTCCGAAGCTGGTCCAGGACCTTGATGGAGACCTGGCCCTTTCTGACATCGATGAGGCACTCGGCTGTGGCTAGTAAGGGCCTTCCGAAGATGAGGGGAGGTTCCTCACTTTTGTCAATTCTGTCCGTTCTTAGTACGTAGAAGTCTGCAGGGATGCATGTATCTCCGATTTGTACCAGTACGTCCTCAAGAACCCCCATTAGGTTTGTTATAGAAGTGTTAGCCAACCTGACACATAGGTGCGTGGGTTTGAGTGCGCCTAGGTTGAATGACCTGTAAATGTGGAATGGCATGATGTTCACTGATGCTCCCGTGTCGCAAAGGCAATGTTCAAATCTTTTTGACTGAATGACACATGGAAGGGATGGCGGCCCAGGATCATTGGCCTTAAGGGGCATGCGCAAAAGGGCAGCCGAGCAGGCCTTAGGGATGTCAATGGTGTCCGTGGAGTTAAAACCACGCTTTCCTGCAACTAAGTCTTTGATCAGCTTTGCAAAGATAGGCATGTGCTTGACAATTTTATGGAAAGGCAGTGTGATCTGAAGCTTCTGCAACATGCTGATGATCTCTTCCTCAAAGTCCTCCCTTTGCTTATTCCTGTTTTGGAACCTGCGAGGAAATGGATAATCAACATTATTAGCTAACTCAAAAGTGACTTTTTTAGAATTGGAATTATGAGGTTTAGAGTTAGAAGTATTCGAGTGCTGCGACTTGGGCTTAGGAGCAGGTTGCATGCCAGCCGTGGCCGAAGTAGGCGCAGTGTCAGGTCCTCCTTGCGGTAGGGCACTTGGTGACTCATTGGACTGGTTCTGCGCCAGAGGTGTTGGCCGTGGCATGTTTTGCGGCGCGCCCTGGTCGGTAATCCTTGGCAGATTAGGTTGAGGCTCGGTTTCAGGTCCTGCGAGGGTGGCATATGTGGGGTCTTGAAGTGGTGTTTCCCTTTCCAGCGTGATGGCATTAGCCGTAGGATTTTGAAATCCTTTCGGATTTACCAGGACTTGACTCGGTAGATTGCCCTGCTCTCGCTGATTTAGTTGGTTCGCCACCTGTCCCATTTGACGCTCAAAGTTTGCAATTGCATTTTTTATGTCTCCCGTCTGACTCTGGCTATCTTGCATGAATTTTATGAATTGAGCATGCTGTTGAGTCAGGATATGAAGGGAGTCCTCAAGAGACTTGCTTCCACCATTCTGATTTGAGGAAGGACCGTGATAGTTCCCCTGAGGGCCTGCGGCTTGCTGCTCAAATCCAGAAGGTGGCAAGGGATTTGCGGCTGCTTGATTGTTGCTCCAACGGAAATTTGGATGATTTTTCCACCCCGGATTGTAAGTGTTGGAATATGGGTCATTCCGGGGTCGAGAATTGCTGTTGAACCCTCCAGCAAAGTTGGCATCTTCCACAACTGGGCAGTCCTGGGATTTGTGGCCCTGAATTGAACATACCTCGCAGATGTGAAGTTCTTTGGCTTTCTCGCTACACAACTGTTTCACCATTGCTGTGAGCTGAGCAATGGCGTCATCTTTGTATTTGGCGGATGCATCACCCGTAGCTCTAGAGGAGGGACCCCTGTAGCTGAACTGTTTTTCCCTTTGAGCAGTGTTCTCAAAGGCGGTCCTTGCTTCCTCGGCTGTGCCTTCTAGAATCCCTTGGGATTGAGAGTCCACCATTGTCCGATCGCTAGTTTTCAAGCCTCCATAGAAGTATAGCATAAGATGATGGGCATCAATATGGTGGTGGGGGTACGCCCGTAGCATCTGATTGAACCGCTCCCAAAACTCGTAGAAAGACTCCTCCATGTCTTGCCGTGGGTTCATGATCTTGGACTTTAACTCATTTGTCTTTTCCACGGGAAAGTACTGTGTTAAGAATTTGGACGTCAAGTCCCTCCAAGAGTGAATGGAAGCCGGCGCCAGTGAATGAAACCATGTCTTGGCGCGATCCTTGAGACTGAAGTGAAAGAGCCGCAGGCGGATTTCAGATTCTGTCATACCATTGATGCGCAGTGTTGAACAAACCTCAACAAATTCCTTGATATGAAAGTACGGGTCCTCGCCAGCAAGGCCGTGGAATGTAGGCAGCATGTGAATTGTCCCCGACTTTAATTCGAAGTTTGCCACTGTTGACTCGGGAAAAAAAATTGGAAATTGATCCTCCGAGACATGGGGCATGGAAAAATCCTTAAGGCGCCATGGGGCTTGCGGTACTAGGCCACATTCCAGGCACTGCTCTTCTCTGTGGTCCGCCATCCTCCTTGGGCTTGGTGGCGGGGAGCCGTGGACTGAAGATGCTTGCGATGATGGTCCACTTGATGACCCGTGCACTGAACCTTGGAATGACATACGCGGGTACCTAACAAAAAGAAAAACTAAGTTACAAATCTAAACTTGAATGGGCACCGTTGAGGGACAAGTCCCCGGCAACGGCGCCAAAAACTTGTTGGTAAATTTAAAGAGCAAGAAATATGCAATTCAATTCTAACAGTTATAAAATCCTTGCAAGTGCACAAATCGATAAGTATAGTATAGTAGCACAGCAAGAGTCGATCCCTCGAGGACTTGTATCAACGTTATGACCAATATAGTTCAGATTTGTTAACTTAAATAAAAAAACACACACACACACACACAGGGTGGGGGGGGGTTTATGATGTGATAACTGAAATTTAAAGACAAGTAAATCAAAGTGCAGAAAATAACAATGCAAGAATGAAAGGTTGTTAACTAAGGAGAATTAAGGCTTACTATCCACTCTAACCAATTATAGCTCTTAACCAAATTTCCTTGACCTAATTACTATGCATTTTCTGAATTAGGTGCCCGTGCCTAGGACCTGGCGTTGGTTCACTAGACACATCTTATTCCCTCTTACTTAGCATGTTCTAAACAGGGCATATGCCTAGAACGTCTATCACCTGCCTTTTAAGATGATGCATGAAGTTTAAAGAGAATTTAATGACACCACATTAGCCTAGCAAAGTGGCATGCAATCCTAGGTCGTCATGAGTTAAGATTACAAGTACGAATACTTTCGATGCTCCAAATCACAAGATGATATGACGGTCACTCAAGCAATTACATCTATAATTATATGCAAACAAGGTAGCTAATCTTATAGGCATAAATTAAGTTCATTAAGCATAGTAATCCAACTTATTCAGCATGCGTAGCAATCATAATCAAGAGCCAGAAATCCAATCAACAAGCTAACATGGCTAGGGCTTCAAGCAGCCCTAATCCTAATGACTACTCACGCATAACTGAAATAAACACAAGTATAATTGAATTCATAAGTAAATTGCAATAATGAAAATAAGGGTACAGAAGAGATTGTTAAGAACAGGTGCAGCAGAAGACACAGCAGAGCCTTCTTCTCCTAGCTCCACGTCCAATAATCTATGTGAAAGATTATCTCCCAAAATATGGTCCCTAATTCTCTAGAAAACCAAAACGGAACTCTCTGTGGCTCAGGTCTCAGTTTTCCCAGAAACAAAAACGCCTCTAGCTAATTATCTCCCCCCTAAAACACTGAACAAAGGCTCCCTTTTATAGACAAAGGGAAAACCTTGTTCTATAAGGATTGGTCAAACCTATGTCCTATAAGGATTGGTATAACCTTGTTCTATAAGGATTGGTATAACCTTGTTCTATACAGATTGGTAAAACCATGTCCTATAGGAATAGGGAAAGTTATTTTACTTTTAATTAATTACAAAGTCTTTAAAATCTATTCGAACCAATCAGAGCACGGCCGGGAGTGTGAATGCAGGCTGGCAAGTGGGAACGCAAGCTGGGCAAACTTGGATTTTTGACTGTCTTTGTAATCAGGATCTGGGACCGCGCTTTTGAAGTACGTTAGGAGTATAATAGAAGTGCATTGTCGTTCAGGCTTGGCGCAAATATTGCCAGGGTTAGCGCAGAGGGAGAACCTCTGATCCACCGCTGGCGGAACAGGGACCCCGGGCTTAGGCGCACATCTGGGCTCGGATGGGAGTTCTTGGGACATGTCCTCGACCTGCCTTGGCGCGACCTTGGCACTTCTAGGACTTGACCTTGATGTTATGAAACACAGGTTTGAGACCCGGAGGGCCTGATATGAGGTACTTGGCCAGTGGCCCAAAATAGGCGCACTGGCGCACTCAGGACTCCGTTCAGGACCTGATATTGAAATGAGGACATCTCCTTCATCTGGACTCCGATTTGAGTCATTCTTTTTGTGTTCTTTCCAGATTTTACCTATCTTTCTAACTCTGCCCAAGTCTCACAAGATTGATCATTTTCTACTATTGATGGCATGAAATCATTCAAAAGACATGTAAGAGAGGCATATAAAGACATCAAAATGATGCATAAATAACGACTGATCAGAGATCTTCGACATAAGGGGCATTGATTTCATGGGACCTTTTCCAAACTCTTTTGGTTATCTTTACATAATACTTGCAGTTGATTATGTCTCCAAGTGGGTGGAAGCAATTCCCACCAAAACTAATGATGCCAAAGTAGTTGTGAGCTTTTTACAGAATCACATCTTATCCAAGTTCGAAGCCCCTAGAGCAATCATCAGTGATGGAAGGACACACTTTTGCAATCGCTCATTTGAAGCCCTAATGAAGAAGTATGGCATCACTCATCGAGTCTCTACGCTATATCACCCTCAAACAAGTGGCCAAGCTGAAGTTTCAAACCAAGAAGTGAAGGCCATATTGGAGAAGACTGTAAGCCCAAACAGTAAAGACTAGTCCACCAGATTGAACGATGCTTTGTGGGCCTACATGATGACATACAAGACCCCTATTGGCATGTCGCCATTCCGACTTGTCTTCAGAAAAGGATGTCACTTACCGGTTGAGTTGGAACATAAGGAGTTTTGGGCAATTAAGAAGATGAACATGGATTTGGATGAAGCTGGGCTTCAGCGGAAGCTTCAGCTAAGTGAATTAGAGGAGCTCAGGAACGCGACCTACGAAAGGGCATGGATTTACATGGAGAAGAGTAAAGGTTTTCACAACAAGCACATTCATCACAAGGACTTTCAAATCGGACAGAAAGTCCTCCTCTTTGATTCTCAGCTCAATCTATTTCCAGGTAAGTTACGTTCGAGATGGACTGGACCATTTATTGTTACTAACGTTTTTCCTCATGGTGCAGTTGAAATCCTACACCCGGATAGGAAGGATCTGTTCAAGGTAAATCGCCATCGCCTCAAACACTACTTCGAGGACCTTCCGAATCCAAGCCCAACCAACCCTGCAACTCAACATGCGCCAAGTACCTGGCATGCCAGCCTCATCTTGCCCAGATGTTAAATAAAGCACTCCTAGGAGGCAATCTAACCCTGGTTTGTGTTTCTGTCCTCCTTTATTGTTTCTACTCTTTATATCTTCTGAACCTTTATGTTGTTGTCATCCCTTTTATGTAGTTCACATTGAGGACATTGTTCAGTTTAGGTTTGGGGGAGACACACGGCCAGAAAAATACTTTTAAGTGTCAACTAGTTTAAATTTTCTAGTATTAGTATAATAACTTGTTAATTGGGATGTACAAGCTAAGTTAACTGTCTTTTCTTTACTAAGAGTCAAGCCATAGTTCTGCGAGATTAACTATCAAGTGTTTATTTTAACTTTACAATGCCATGTTTTAAGTGATTAAGTGGACAAGAACAATTGAATATGACTGAACTTTAGAAAATTAGTGGAGACTTCCTTGTGAGATCTTTGAGCCTAATTGCTATTCTTTATGATACTTGTTTCTACTCTTAAACGCTCTTCGCTTTTGTTCATAAATGATGATCTCATCACATCATGTTTGCATTGAATTTTAAAGAACTAACATCATATAGATACTCTTCATTTGATGTGTAGTTTGCCATAAGAAGTGATGTAGGCTATGTGTGCTTAACCTCTAAAGACTTTATCCTACCTTATTGCATGCTCCCTAAGCCAATTTTGAAACCAAACACTTAGCCTTTACTTTCATCACCCAAAGTATAACCCCAACACAATACTTAACCATTCATGAAAGCCATACCCTATAACCTAAGTATGTGATAAGGTTTCCCTAAATAAGATTCAAGGTGAGAATGAGAAGTGAAAGAAAGTGCTGCCTAATTCCAAAGACATCGGCAATAAAAAGTGCAAAGTTCAAAAGTTGGAGGAGTACAAGGCCTTAATAGTGACAAGTTGCATGAAAGTTTGAGGAAATGATTGCATGATCTTGGTTCAATTCAATTCAAAAGAAAAAGAAATGAAAGAAAAAGAAAAGAAAAAAAAAACATTGAAAAAGAACAGAAAAGAGAAAGAAAAAGTGAAAAAACAAAGTGAATTGAGCCAAGTGAGCCAAGAACCTCGAAAGAAGCCATCAAGGAAGCAAAAGCCGTGGGTCTTAAGCAACGATTCAGTTCAGAAATTACAAGTTCGAGTCATTATTTCAGCATCATTTTGATGTCTTTAAGTACTTCTCGTACATGTATGCTGAATGATTTCATGCTATCAATAGGAGAAAATGATCAAGCTTTTATTTCATTGTAATTTTAAATGAGAATTTACATTATGTCTTTAATTTGAGTTATGCGTGAGTAGTCGTTTTAGGATTAGGGCTGCTTGAAGCCCTAGCCACGTTAGTTCGTTAATTAGATTTCTGGCTCTTGATTATGATTGATATGCATGCAAAATAAGTTAGATTATTATGCTTAATGACCTTAATTTATGCCTATAAGATTAGCTACCTTGTTTGCATATAATTATTGATGTAATTGCTTGAGTGACCGTCATATCATCTTGTGATTTGTAGCATCGAGGGTATTTGGGACACTTACCTGTAATCTTAACTCATGACGACCTAGGATTGCATGTCACTTTTCTAGCCGTAATACTATCTTATACTATCTTAATCAATTTTGTGCACTTGCAAAGTTATAACTAGTGGAAATAAAGTTCATAATTATTGTGATCGTTATTTTAACTATCAATACCCACAAGTGGATCAGAGAAACTTAGGTAATCATGAACTTTACAGAAACTAATGAAAGTCCTACATACTGGTGGTGCAACAAAAGATGATGCCTCATTTTAGTCTTGTCGCCTCGTCCCCCTACGGCCTGGAGGGCACAATACCAAAGTAACTATGAATGGACAATAAACCATATTGAAAGTGATAATAATAATAAAAGTAATGATAGTCAGGCAATCCGCCTCATGGTAAATCATATTACATTAAGACCCTTCACACAGATATATATATATATATATATATATATATATATATATATATATATATACATACAACTTACCAGAGTGCCATTCAATTACATAGGTGGAACCCTCGCCATATCGAACTGTACCTGCCATCGTAATAACCCGACCAAAGCCAATATTTCAAGTCGTAGCTCAATATCTCGGCTCATCCTGAATCGTATGTAACAACCCGTTTATTTAATTTGGCAAATTTTATAATTTATTGTAGAAAAGGACAATTTTACTCTTGAGTTTATTAGGGGCTCGAAAGTCACTTTTTGTTTGGCGATGTTGTTGGAAGTTTTCCTTGGACCGGTGCGTAGGTCTCGAACTCACGAGTTCGTAGACAAGCAGCACGCAAAAAACGGAGTCTGAAAGAGGGAGTTAGGGTCTAGAAGCTTCAGGGGTAGCTTGGTAATTTTTGTGGCCTGATATTTTAAAACATCAATTATCCAGATTTTTCTATTATTCTCCTCTCGATCTCTCTCATCCAAACCCGTGAAAACACACACCCCTTTTTAGTGATTTTCGTTTTTGGCCAAACTCAGATAAACAAATCATATCATCAACTTCCTTGCTTCATTCTGAGCTCAACCATAACCACCACGACGGTTGACGATGTAAGGAGAAGGAGAAATGATCGTGAACAGTAACCCGCCATATTTCCGGCCAATTTCCGGTCACCTTGGGCTACGCCGGTGTTATTTGTGAGGAAGAAAGATGGTAGTTTGAGATTTTGTATCGATTATCAGCAATTAAACAAGGTTACGGTGTGGAAAATGTATCCTTTGCCACAAATTGATGACTTATTTGACCAGTTAAGAAGATTGACCATAGGCCTAGGTACCATCAGTTGAGAATCAGGGAAGAAGACATACCCAAGACAGCTTTTAGGACACGTTATGGGCATTATGAATTTCTGGTGAAGTCCTTCGGATTGACTAATGCACCAGCGGCGTTTATGGACTTGATGAACAGGGTGTTTCGGCGGTATTTGGATCGGTTTGTGATTGTGTTTAATGATGATATTCTCGTATATTCGAAGAGTGCTAAGGCGCATGAGAAGCACTTGAGGTTGGTACGGAGCACTTTGAGGAAAAAACAACTATATGCCAAGTTCAGAAAATGTCATTTTTGGTTGACCAGTGTGGAATTCTTGGGTCACGTGATCTCGGAAGAGGTATCAGTGTGGATCCTCAGAAGGTTGAGACAATGACTAATTGCGAACAACCGAAGACAGTTTTAGAGGTGAGGAGCTTTGGGCCTTGGTAGGGCACTATAGACGGTTTGTAGAAGGGGTTTCTACTATAGGTGCCCCGTTAACTCGGTTGATTTAGAAGGGAGTCAAGTTTGAGTGGGATGATGAACGTGAGCAGAGCTTCCAAGAGCTTAAGCAGAGGTTGACTTCCGCTCCATTGTTAGCTCTTCTAGATGATAGTGGAGGTTTCGAGGTGTACAGTGACGCGTCATTACGGGGTATAGGTGTGTTGATGTAGCATGGGAAGGTGATAGCTTATGCTTCCAGGCAACTTAAATCTCATGAGATGAATTACCCCACGCATAATTTAGAGTTGGATGCAGTGGTGCTTGCCCTGCAGATTTGGAGATACTATTTGTATGGGGAGACGTGTTGGATTTTTAAAAATCATCAGAGCCTAAAATATTTCTTCACCCAGAAAGATTTGAACTTGAGACAGAAGAGGTGGTTGGAGTTGATCAAAGACTATGACGACACCATCGAGTATCACCCAAGGAAGGCCAATGTAGTGGCAGATGCACTGAGTAGGAAGTCTGTGGGTTCCTTGGCACATCTGCGTATTGTTTATTTACCAGTATTAGTGGAACTCCGAAGAGCCGGCGTTGTCATTGATGTGGATAACCAGGGAGCTTTTCTAGCTAGCTTTCTTGTGAGACCTGTCCTGGTCGACCGAATTATTAAGGCTCAACTCTAGGATCCGACTTTGTGTATCATTAGGATGGAATTGGAAGCTAGGAATAGGCAGGACTATGCCATTAGAAATGATGGGGCCTTGGTTAAACATGGCCGATTATGTGTACCTGAAGACTCTGAGTCGAAAAGAGAGATTCTTGAGGAAGCTCACAGTTTAGCCTATGTTATGCATCCACGTGGCACCAAGATGTATTGTACCCTTAAAGAGCACTACAAGTGGGCCGGGATGAAAAGGGAGATATCAAAGTTGGTGAGCAGAGGCCTGACGTGTCAGCAGGTGAAAGCAGATTGGCAGAAACCGTACGGAGCACTGCAACCACTTCCTATTCTGGAATGGAAGTGTGATCACATTACTATGGATTTTTTATGCAAGCTTCCCCGGACTCGAAAAGTACATGATGGCATTTGGGTGATTGTGGATAGGCTTACCATGTTAGCAGATTTCTTGCCATCAGATTACATGGGACCCCATAGTCGATTGTGTCAGATGGGGATCCTAGATTGACCTCAAGTTCTGGTGAAGTTTGCAAAGGGCCTTTGGAACTAAACTACATTTCAGTACAACGTTTCATCCTCAGACTAATGGTCAGTCTGAGAGGACAATTCAGATTCTAGACAATATGATGAGAGCTTGTGTACTTCAATTCAAATGGAATTGGGATTCCCACTTGGCTTTGATGGAGTTTGCCTACAACAACAGTTATTAGTTTAGTATTGGGATGTCTCCTTTTGAGGCACTGTATGGAAGGCAGTGTAGGACACCTGTGTGTTGGAATGAGACAGGTGAGAGGCGACTACTAACACCGAAGATCATTGAAATGACAGAGGAAAAAGTTAGAATCATCAAGGAAAGACTGAAGGCAGCTCAGGACCGCCATAAAAGTTATGCAGACCGACGGATCAGGGATCTCGAGTTTGAGGTCGGAGATTGGGTTTTCATGAAATTATCCCCCCGGAAAGGAGTTGTGCGTTTTGGTAGACGAGGAAAGCTGAGTCCTCGTTATATTGGGCCCTATGACATCATTGAGGGAATAGGCCCAGTGGCTTACATACTTACTTTACCCTTACAACTTCCGAAGGTTCACGATGTATTTCATGTAACCATGCTCCGGAAATATTTATTTGACTCTTCGGGGACTGCGGGTTTGACGAGCACCATGTGTGTAGTAGAAGCGCATCATTTATAAATTCATTTTCGAAGAAATACCTTTCTTCCCCTCCATTTATAAAATCATGCATGCATAACATAAAACAATTTATCATATAAAAGCATCATATGTAAATCATCCAAAATTCACATTTATCTTTAAAATCATGAATTGGACTCACATAAAATCTGTATAATAAAAATACCTCGTAATCCACAATTTGGTTTGAAAACTCTCTTCAAAGGAGTTTAAAATCATATAATATGAATCTGGACACAAATTATCTCAAATCCAAATCGTTTGGTTCAATCGGACACATAATATCTCAAAATCAAATCATTTGGTTCAATCGGCCACATAATACCTCAAATCAAATCATTTGGTTCAAACTCACGAATATCTCAATTTCAAATCATTTGGTTCCATTTGGCAAATATCTCAAAATCAAGAATTCACTGTTCCCGACATATTCCTAACACATCAGGGTATCCCTTGAGATGTGTTCAAATCTGTACAACTCTGTGTACCATATGTACTGTCTGTAATATCTGTACTATGCATAGACAGTTTCGCGACCCGGCGGAGACATACTCCTCAACACCTAAGGTCCGAACCCTCAACAACTGGTAGAGTCATACTCCTCAACACCAGTCAGAGCAACAATAACCATCGGGACGGGAATCAGTGAATCAAATCCATACTTCGAAATCTTGTTTCGCGGCCTTAGCCAAATTCTTTGCAAATATCATTTTATGGCCAAAATCGGTAAAATCACAATTATGAGTCAAAACCCAAATCACATACTCAAATAGTCACCACGTCAAAACGATATCAAAATCGAGTACAAAATCAGGCCATTTCTCAAAACATACTTTCACAGAAATATTGTAAAATATGTGTCCAGTATCATTTCTAAAATCCAGAAATTCATTGCACTCATACTCAACAGTATTTAAAGCAAAGATACGTTTATGCATGCATTACAGTTTATAAATCAAAGTCCACTCACAAACCTGTTCAAGCACGCTCAATCCCGAACTGTACGCTCCCCTGAAGTTCCTGGAGCAGTATCGCCTGTCCAAATTAATAATCGGGATTACCAGCCAATCATAATAATCTTAAATATAAACCCCATAAATCCCGGGAGTCTAACGATGCTGTCCTAGAAAACGCAGCAACCTTAAAACGTCCGAAACAACCCCTAAACGACATCCGATCGACTCGAAACCTGCACCAACAGGTCCGAAACGTCAAAAACTAACTGTCACACGCCACCGTGACCTCAGACTCGGCCCCACGCGCCGCCACGCGCCGACGGAAGGTCGGAACACGCGCTCACGCGCCGCCACGCGCCCTCACGCGCCGATCACGCGCCTGCTACAGTACCCACGCGCCTGGACCGGTCCAACCCGGTCCAACTCGGCCCGACCCGGTCCAACTCGGCCTGACCGGTTCACTCGACCGGACCGGTTAAACTCGACCCGACCGGTTCAACTGACCCGACCGGTTCACTCGACCGGACCGGTTCAACTCAACCTGACCGGTCACCGGCGACTCGCCGGAGAAGATGACAGGCTGCCGTCACCGTCGCCGGAGGTTGGCCGGAGAAGATGACCGGACCACCACCTCCGCCGCCGTCTGGTTTCGCCGGAATCCTCCATTTCCGGCCGAAACTCCAAGCTTTCCAACTTCTTCAAAACTCAACCATTTTTCACGAATTTTACGTCTAAATCTATCTACTCAAACCCAGGAATCTAAATATGAGCTTAAAACATCAAACACATACCTGTGCTAGCCGGAAAATCGATCGGAAAGTCCGAAACTTCCTATTCTCGGTTCGGCTTCCTCCGTGGTCCTCTCCTTCGATGGTTGGTACGGTTGTGATCACGGGAAGGAGTAGAACACGATTAGTGGATCAAAACTGGAAGATGAGGCCTTGAAATCAATGTTGACTTTGTGGGTGTTTGGGTGAATTTCGCACGGTTCGGGTGGTTTGGGTTTGTGTGTTTGTTTTGTCATAGAGAGAGATGAGTGAGATGAAGATGAAATGAAGATGAGGATGAAACAAATCAGACTTATCTGATTTGTTACCAAAATATCTCCCCTCCATGGAAAATTACCAAAATGCCCTTGCATATTTAGACCCATAACTCTCGTCTACGAACTCCGTTTTCCGCGTGCCGCCTGTCTACGAACTCGTGAGTTCGAGACCTACGCAACGGTATACAAAACACCACCGAAAAGGTTTCGAAACAAAACTTGATTTCCATGCCCTTTAACAAGCAAGGGCAAAATCGTCATTTTACATAATTATTTAATTAAATCCAATAATTGAAATTCCGGGTTGTTACAATCTACCCCCCTTAAGAAATTTCGTCCCCGAAATTCAACTCTATCCTTGGAACAAATAAGGATACTGCGTCCGCATTAGTTCCTCGGTTTCCCACGTGTCTTCCTCCACGTTATGATTCCTCCACAACACTTTAACTAGAGGAATACTCTTTCTGCGCAGTACCTTCTCTTTCCAATCCAAAATTTGCACCGGTTGCTCCTCAAAGGTCAAATCATCTTTCAGCTCAAGTGGTTCCTCTCCCAATACGTGAGACTCATCAAACAGATATTTTCGGAGCAAAGATACATGGAAAACATTATGAACTCTGGATAATTCCGATGGTAAAGCAAGACGATATGCCACTGGTCCTATCCTCTCCAGAATCTCATATGGACCAATGTAGCGAGGACTCAGTTTTCCTCGTCTACCAAAACGTACAACTCCCTTCCAAGGTGATAGTTTTAAGAACACCCAATCACCTACTTCAAACTCAAGAGAGTGAAAGCCGAGAGGCAGAAACCATATGGGGCACTTCAACCATTACCTATTCCGGAATGGAAGTGGGATCACATTACGATGGATTTTGTGTATAAACTTCCAAGAACACAGAAAGGACATGATGGGATATGGGTAATTGTTGATAGACTCACGAAGTCTGCACATTTCTTGCCAGTGCGGGAAGATTTTCGGATGAGTCAGTATGCCAAATTGTTCATTGATGAGATCATACGGCTACATGGGACTCCAGAGTCGATTGTTTCGGACAGGGATCCTAGATTTACCTCCAGGTTTTGGCGGAGTTTGCAGAAGGCTTTCGGCACTACATTGCATTTTAGTACAGCTTTTCATCCTCAGACGGATGGTCAGTCTGAGAGGACAATCCAGATTTTGGAGGATATGATGAGAGCTTGTGTACTACAGTTTAAAGGAAACTGGGATTCACATCTGGCTCTGATACCAATTGTCAGGACCCGTCCCGAATTTCCCCTCGAAACCCGGGAAGAACCCTGATCCCGTCTGACAACCTAAGAAAAGGTTCCCAAAATACCCTTCAATCCTTACAAATTATAATAACAATAATAAATACTTTCTCTTGTCAGACAAGGGACTTAAGCACTCACTAATTCCCGTAATTAACGACCAATCAAATACAACATAATATCAGAGCGTCTAAGTAGGATCAAGAGTAAAATTTAGATATCCTACTCAAATATACAACACAGCGCAGTCGAAATCCTAATGCCTCAGCCTCGAGATCAATGTTCGCGTCAACTCTACTCAACTGCCTGAAGGAGGTTTAAACACAAAAGTTGTGAGTGGACAAAAATAATCATTTATAAATTCATTTTCGAAGAAATACCTTTCTTCCCCTCCATTTATAAAATCATGCATGCATAACATAAAACAATTTATCATATAAAAGCATCATATGTAAATCATCCAAAATTCACATTTATCTTTAAAATCATGAATTGGACTCACATAAAATCTGTATAATAAAAATACCTCGTAATCCACAATTTGGTTTGAAAACTCTCTTCAAAGGAGTTTAAAATCATATAATATGAATCTGGACACAAATTATCTCAAATCCAAATCGTTTGGTTCAATCGGACACATAATATCTCAAAATCAAATCATTTGGTTCAATCGGCCACATAATACCTCAAATCAAATCATTTGGTTCAAACTCACGAATATCTCAATTTCAAATCATTTGGTTCCATTTGGCAAATATCTCAAAATCAAGAATTCACTGTTCCCGACATATTCCTAACACATCAGGGTATCCCTTGAGATGTGTTCAAATCTGTACAACTCTGTGTACCATATGTATTGTCTGTAATATCTGTACTATGCATAGACAGTTTCGCGACCCGGCGGAGACATACTCCTCAACACCTAAGGTCCGAACCCTCAACAACTGGTAGAGTCATACTCCTCAACACCAGTCAGAGCAACAATAACCATCGGGACGGGAATCAGTGAATCAAATCCATACTTCGAAATCTTGTTTCGCGGCCTTAGCCAAATTCTTTGCAAATATCATTTTATGGCCAAAATCGGTAAAATCCCAATTATGAGTCAAAACCCAAATCACATACTCAAATAGTCACCACGTCAAAACGATATCAAAATCGAGTACAAAATCAGGCCATTTCTCAAAACATACTTTCACAGAAATATTGTAAAATATGTGTCCAGTATCATTTCTAAAATCCAGAAATTCATTGCACTCATACTCAACAGTATTTAAAGCAAAGATACGTTTATGCATGCATTACAGTTTATAAATCAAAGTCCACTCACAAACCTGTTCAAGCACGCTCAATCCCGAACTGTACGCTCCCCTGAAGTTCCTGGAGCAGTATCGCCTGTCCAAATTAATAATCGGGATTACCAGCCAATCATAATAATCTTAAATATAAACCCCATAAATCCCGGGAGTCTAACGATGCTGTCCTAGAAAATGCAGCAACCTTAAAACGTCCGAAACAACCCCTAAACGACATCCGATCGACTCGAAACCTGTGCCAACAGGTCCGAAACGTCAAAAACTAACTGTCACGCGCCACCGTGACCTCAGACTCGGCCCCACGCGCCGCCACGCGCCGACGGAAGGTCGGAACACGCGCTCACGCGCCGATCACGCGCCTGCTACAGTACCCACGCACCTGGACCGGTCCAACCCGGTCCAACTCGGCCCGACCCGATCCAACTCGGCCTGACCGGTTCACTCGACCGGACCGGTTCAACTCGACCCGACCGGTTCAACTGACCCGACCGGTTCACTCGACCGGACCGGTTCAACTCAACCTGACCGGTCACCGGCGACTCGCCGGAGAAGATGACCGGCTGCCGTCACCGTCGCCGGAGGTTGGCCGGAGAAGATGACCGGACCACCACCTCCGCCGCCGTCTGGTTTCGCCGGAATCCTCCATTTCCGGCCGAAACTCCAAGCTTTCCAACTTCTTCAAAACTCAACCATTTTTCACGAATTTTACGTCTAAATCTATCTACTCAAACCCAGGAATCCAAATATGAGCTTAAAACATCAAACACATACCTGTGCTAGCCGGAAAATCGATCGAAAAGTCCGAAACTTCCTATTCTCGGTTCGGCTTCCTCCGTGGTCCTCTCCTTCGATGGTTGGTACGGTTGTGATCACGGGAAGGAGTAGAACACGATTAGTGGATCAAAACTGGAAGATGAGGCCTTGAAATCAATGTTGACTTTGTGGGTGTTTGGGTGAATTTCGCACGGTTCGGGTGGTTTGGGTTTGTGTGTTTGTTTTGTCACAGAGAGAGATGAGTGAGATGAAGATGAAATGAAGATGAGGATGAAACAAATCAGACTTATCTGATTTGTTACCAAAATATCTCCCCTCCATGGAAAATTACCAAAATGCCCTTGCACATTTAGACCCATAACTCTCGTCTACGAACTCCGTTTTCCGCGTGCCGCCTGTCTACGAACTCGTGAGTTCGAGACCTACGCAACGGTATACAAAACACCACCGAAAAGGTTTCGAAACAAAACTTGATTTCCATGCCCTTTAACAAGCAAGGGCAAAATCGTCATTTTACATAATTATTTAATTAAATCCAATAATTGAAATTCCGGGTTGTTACAGCATATCTCGACTATCATATCATATCAGTCGGCATATCTCGACTATCATATCATATCAGTCGGCATATCTCGACTATCATATCATATCAGTCGGCATATCTCGACTATCATATCATATCAGTCGGCATAGTCGGCATCTCTCGACTATCATATCATATCAGTCGGCATATCTCGACTATCATATCATATCAGTCGGCATATCTCGACTATCATATCATATCAGTCGGCATAGTCGGCATCTCTCGACTATCATATCATATCAGTCGGCATAGTCGGCATATCTCGACTATCATATCATATCAGTCGGCATATCTCGACTATCATATCATATCAGTCGGCATATCTCGACTATCATATCATATCAGTCGGCATAGTCGGCATCTCTCGACTATCATATCATATCAGTCGGCATAGTCGGCATCTCTCGACTATCATATCATATCAGTCGGCATATCTCGACTATCATATCATATCAGTCGGCATATCTCGACTATCATATCATATCAGTCGGCATAGTCGGCATCTCTCGACTATCATATCATATCAGTCGGCATATCTCGACTATCATATCATATCAGTCGGCATATCTCGACTATCATATCATATCAGTCGGCATATCTCGACTATCATATCATATCAGTCGGCATATCTCGACTATCATATCATATCAGTCGGCATAGTCGGCATCTCTCGACTATCATATCATATCAGTCGGCATATCTCGACTATCATATCATATCAGTCGGCATATCTCGACTATCATATCATATCAGTCGGCATAGTCGGCATCTCTCGACTATCATATCATATCAGTCGGCATAGTCGGCATCTCTCGACTATCATAACATATCAGTCGGCATATCTCGACTATCATATCATATCAGTCGGCATATCTCGACTATCATATCATATCAGTCGGCATATCTCGACTATCATATCATATCAGTCGGCATATCTCGACTATCATATCATATCAGTCGGCATAGTCGGCATCTCTCGACTATCATATCATATCAGTCGGCATATCTCGACTATCATATCATATCAGTCGGCATATCTCGACTATCATATCATATCAGTCGGCATATCTCGACTATTATATCATATCAGTCGGCATATCTCGACTATCATATCATATCATATCATATCATATCATATATGGGAGGTTCACCGGGTTCACCGCTAATAACGGATCCTCGTCCCGAGTCCTGGCCTCCCTCAATATGACCAAATCACACTTTAACCGAAATAGTGGAAAACATATATCCAGTAATCATTTCTAAATTCCAGGAAATCATTGCAACAATACATAACAATATGTAAACAAAGATACATTGATGCATGCATTACAGTTTATAAACAATAGTCCACTAATATACATCAACCAATCCTTAATTCATGGACGCTCTAGCCCAAGCAACACATGTACAATAATGTCCCAACTACCTGGACTTCCCGAACTCAAAATCCGCTATTACGGTCAACTATTACCGCTGGGATTGCCCAAAACAACCTCTAAACAACGTCCGATCAACCTTAAACCTGTACCAACAGATTCGGAAGGTCGAAAACTAGTTACCACGCGTTGCCGTGACCTCAGTCTCGGCTCCACGCGCCGCCACGCGCCGCCGGAAGGTCGGCACACGCGTCCACGCGCCGGTCACGCGCTGCTACAGTGTTCACGCGCCTAAACCGGTCCAACCCGGTTCGGCTCAACCTGACCCGGTCCAACTCGACACGACCGATTCACTCAACCCGACCGGTTCAACTCGACCCGACCGGTCACCGATGACTCGCCGGAGAAGACGACCGGACTACCGTCACCGTCGCCGGAGGCTGGCCGGAGAAGATGACCGGACCGCCACCTCCGCCGCCGTCTGGTTCGCCGGAATCCCCAATTTCCGGCCGAAACTACCAGTTTTCTAACTTCTTCATTTCTTAACTGTTTTTCACGATCTATACATGGAAATTTATCTACTTTTCACCAGGAATCCAAATATGAGGTCAAAGTTCCGAGATCGTACCTGGTTTGGCCGGAAAACGGCCGAGAAGTTTCGGTTCACCTCCCTCCTCCGTCCGTCGCCTACGGCGGTGCTCCCGCTCCAATATCTACCCCAAAATGCTCGTGGGGTCCCGGGGATGATCCTCCCAACCTTGGTTTCACTCAACTCGGATCGAAATACGTCCGATGAAAATCAAGCTTTGTGTTCACACGGGGGGGTTTTCGGGTAGGAGAGAGAGGGACCATATTGACCAATCTGCCGAGGAGAGAGAAAGTATCTACTATATAGTTCCAACTTCTCCAAAATTACCAAACTACCCCTGAAGCTTCTAGACCCGTAACGAACTCACCGGGTCTCCGTTTTCCACGTGCCGCCTGTCTACGAACTCGTGAGTTCGAGACCTACGCAACGACCTTAGAAAAATTCCCAAAAGTCTTGCCAGTCAAAAAGTGACTCACGAACCCGTCCAAAACTGAGGGTAAAATTGTCCAATCCTCAAAATAGTTTAATTTCTGGTCCGGGTCGTTACAATCTACCCTCCTTAAGAAATTTCGTCCCCGAAATTCATTCCTAACCATGAAACAATGAGGATATTGTGCCCACATTGGTTCCGCGATTTCCCACGTGGCCTGCTCCACGTTATAATTCCTCCACAACACTTTAACTAGAGGAAAAGTCTTTCTGCGAAGTACCTTTTCCTTCAAATACAGAATTTGCACCGTCACTTTATTTAACTGCTGGTAGTCGATACACAATATCAGACCACCATCCTTTTTCCTCACAATTAATACCGGCGCACCCCATGGTGAAACACTTGGGCGAATAAATCCCATATTCACCAAGTCCTGCAACTGAGTCTTTAACTCTCGCAATTCTGCTGGTGCCATCTTAAACGGTGCCTGTGAGATAGGTTGAATACTTGGCAAAAGCTCAATGGTGAACTAAATCTCACGGTGTGGTGGTAATCCTGGAAGATCATCTGGAAACACCTCAGAGAACTCACTCACCACAGGAATATCCTCCACTCTCATCGGAGTATCCCGAGCATCTATCACACGAGCCAAGTAACCCTCACAACCTTTTTTCAACAATCTCTCAGCGGTCAACGCTAATATCACTCCATAGGGTAGTACCCTATGATCTCTCCGAAATGTAAGTTCCGGTAATCCTGGACTCCGAAAAAACTACTGTCTTGTCGTAACAGTCTATGGAGGCATGGTGCATGGACAACCAATCCATCCCCAGTATCACATCAAACTCAAAAATATATAAGAGAATTAAATCTGCCTCCAAACCATGGCCTTCAACCATCACCGGACAACTGCGAATCACGAGGTTCGCCACTAACATATCTCCGGTAGGAGTACTAATACCCATGTCCCAACCAATTGGAGACAATTCTCTATCCGCAAACAATGCAAAACCCCGAGAAATAAAAGAATGAGTTGCTCCCGGATCTAACAAAACACAAGCATTGCGGTTAAAAATAGATAACGTACCAGTGACCACATCCGGTGCTACTCGAGCTTCTTGTTGCGTCATGGCAAAAACTCGAGCTGGTGTACCTGAAGATCGACCACGATCCCCATACCTGCCTCTAGCACTGCTGGTCCCACTAGCTCTACCAGCCCCACTGAAATGGGTCTGACTCCCAGTTGCAGTATCAAACATCTCTCCTGTCTTCGGGCTAGGATCAGTCGCACCATGACCAAAGGAACTACTTCCCGGACATCGTTGTGGACAGAATCTCTTGATGTGACCAGTCTCCCCACTGCCTGTACTAGATCTCCCAGAAGATCCAGAACTATGACTGCCTCTTTTTGATGGTCCCTGACTAGAGGATCCGGCAGTCCAGTGATCTCGACGTCTCCTGTACCCACTGTACTGCTGTGGCATTGGGAAACCCAAACTTAACTCTACTCGAGCTGCAGCATCAGCCAAAGTCCTCAACGAAGTGTGGTCCATAGACGTAACTGCTGACCGAATCTCACCCCTCAGTCCACTCTCAAATCTGTGGTACTTGTCTGACTCGGTCGCTACCAACGTCGGTGCAAAGCGACTCAGCGCTATGAATCTTTGTTCATACTGGGCCACCGTCATGTCTCCTTGCTGTAAATGCAAGAACTCGGCCTCCTTAACGTTCCGGTGTGAGCGAGGGTAAAACTGCTCCAAGAAGCGTTCCCGGAAAGTCTGCCAAGTAAGCGTATGGACATTCCAACCTGACACCTCCAATGAGTGCCACCAGTGGTAAGCAGAACCACCTAGTAAAAAAATGTGGCCAGTAGAACTCTCTCCTCTAGAGGACACCTCATAATCAAGAACACCCGCTCCATGCGAGTAATCCACTCCTCAGCCTCATCTGGGCTAGAGTCACCCATGAATATCGTTGCCCCCAGTCTCTGGGCTCTCTCAATATCAGAGACTTCATGAGAAGCTCTATCCTGGAGTACAGAAGCTAAAGTCTGACCCAGCTGTTCCATTGTCTGCCTCAAATCAGGCTCCACTGCAGGTTCATGGTCATCTCCACCATTCCCTGACCGTTGACGAAACTCACGTCTCGGAGGTATCTTGTTAACCGAAATCCATAAATAATTTCCACACAAGTGTGCAGTCTGCAGGAAGTTAACCTAGAGCTCTGATACCACTTGTAAGGACCCTTCCAGAATTTTCCCTCGAAACCCGGAAAGAACCCTTATCCCGTCTGACAGCTCTTTACTTCAAAATTTAAACACCAGAAATACCCTTTGTTCTGGAATAATTTTTATTAAACCTTACAGAGTTCCCGACAGAACCTCTGTACTTACTGACCACTCATACCTGTCAGACGCATGATAGTATACTGGTCAAAACCAAAACCTCGGAATAGTGGTGGTCCAAATAGGAATACCTTATGTCACCAAACGTCAGTAGGTCAGACACTGCTGACATCTCTACTGGAATACCACAAGACAACAGACTAGTCAAATACTTGTGAACCAACCATAATTCGTCCCTCTGGGTCACCGCCCACACCTACCCACTGACCCGGCTGACGAAGTATTTTCATAGGTTGATTAAGCCCATGACCATTGTCGTCTGTTTCATATTAGAGCCGGATATATCCTCGGCTATCATATCGTATCATCAGCCGGTATAACCTTCAGCTACCATAACATATCAGTCGGCATATCTCTCGACTATCATGTCCCTAGCCACCAGGGTATCCCTGGGGGTGTACTAGTCATGTATCATATCATATCAGTCGGCATAGATCTCGACTATCATATCATATCAGTCGGCATCTCTCGACTATCATAACATATCAGTCGGCATCTCTCGACTATCATATCCCTAGCCACCAGGGTATCCCTTGGGGTGTGCTAGTCATGTATCATATCATATCAGTCGGCATATATCTCGACTATCATATCATATCAGTCGGCATCTCTCGACTATCATAACATATCAGTCGGCATATCTCGACTATCATATCATATCAGTCGGCATATCTCGACTATCATATCATATCAGTCGGCATATCTCGACTATCATATCATATCAGTCGGCATATCTCGACTATCATATCATATCAGTCGGCATATCTCGACTATCATATCATATCAGTCGGCATAGTCGGCATCTCTCGACTATCATATCATATCAGTCGGCACAGTCGGCATAGTCGGCATCTCTCGACTATCATAACAGACCCGGTCCAACTCGACCCGACCGGTTCACTCAACACGACCGGTTCAACTCGACCCGACCGGTCACCAGTGACTCGTCGGAGAAGACGACCGGACTACCGTCACCGTCGCCGGAGGCTGGCCGGAGAAGATGACCGGACCGCCACCTCCGCCGCCGTCTGGTTCGCCGGAATCCCCCATTTCCGGCCGAAACTACCAGTTTTCTAACTTCTTCATTTCTTAACATTTTTTCACGATCTATACATGGAAATTTATCTACTTTTCACCAGGAATCCAAATATGAGGTCAAAGTTCCGAGATCATACCTGGTTTGGCCGGAAAACGACCGAGAAGTTTCGGTTCACATCCCTCCTCCGTCCGTCGCCTACGGCGGTGCTCCCGCTCCAATATCTACCCCAAAATGCTCGTGGGGTCCCGGGGATGATCCTCCCGACCTTGGTTTCACTCAACTCGGATCGAAATCCGTCCGATGAAAATCAAGCTTTGTGTTCACACGGGGGGGTTTTCGGGTAGGAGAGAGAGGGCGGTAGGAGAGAGAGGGACCATATTGACCAATCTGCCGAGGAGAGAGAAAATATCTACTATATAGTTCCAACTTCTCCAAAATTACCAAACTGCCCCTAAAGCTTCTAGACCCGTAACGAACTCACCGGGTCTCCGTTTTCCGCGTGCCGCCTGTCTACGAACTCGTGAGTTCGAGACCTACGCAACGACCTTAGAAAAATTCCCAAAAGTCTTGCCAGTCAAAAAGTGACTCCCGAACCCGTAAAAAACTGAGGGTAAAATTGTCCAATCCTCAAAATAGTTTAATTTCTGGTCTGGGTCGTTACAGCTGACATCACTACTGGAAAACCACAAGACAACAGACTAGTCAGATACTGGTGAACCAACAATGATTCGTCCCTCTGGGTCACCGCCCACACCAACCCACTGACCCGGATGACGAAGTATTTTCATAGTTTGATTAAGCACATGACAATTGTCGTCTGGTTCATATTAGAGCTGGAAATATCCTCGGCTATCATATCGTATTATCAACCGGTATAACATTCGGCTATCATATCACATCAGTCGGCATATCTCTAGACTATCATATCCCTAGCCACCAAGGTATCCCTTGGGATGTGCTAGTCCTGTATCATATCATATCAGTCGGCATATCTCTACAAAATCACCTTTTATATTGGGGGTTCACCGGGAGTCCGCCAATACGGAACCAAGGCCCGGATCCTAGGCCCCTTCAAATTGGTTTGTTTATATTGGGGGTTCACCGGGAGTCCGCCAACACGGAACCAAGGCCCGGGTTCTAAGCCCCATCAAATCGGTTTTGTTTATATTAGGGGTTCACCGGGAGTCCGCCAACACGGAACCAAGGCCCGGGTTCTAGGCCCCACCAAATCGATTTTGTTTATATTAGGGGTTCACCGGGAGTCCGCCAACACGGAACCAAGGCCCGGGTTCTAGGCCCCATCAAATCGGTTTTGTTTATATTAGGGGTTCACCGGGAGTCCGCCAACACGGAACCAAGGCCCGGGTTCTAGGCCCCATCAAATCGGTTTTGTATCCAAATCAAGTATATATTTTGTTTATCATTTATCACAAATACGGTTTCAACTCATAACCAGGTACCCAAATAATTACCACGTCCAAACAATATCAAAACCGAATCCAACAACCATATCATTTCTCACAATACACTTCCACTGAAATATTGGAACAACAATTATCCAGCAATCATTGCACCCATACACAACAATATTTAAATCGAGGATATTAATACATGCATTACAATTTATAAATACAACCATACACAACAGTAATTAAATCAAAGATATTTATACATGCATTACAATTTATAAATCAAAGTCCGCTTACCATCACCATCCAACCCAAAATTCATGTACGCTCTAGCCTCAGAACACCTACACCATAATGACCCAACTACCTTGACTTTCCAAGCTCAAAACCCTCTCCACGGTCAATCCTTACCGCTGGGATTGCCCAACCGAGCTCTAAATGAACTCCTATGGCCTCGAAACCAACAAAATCTGATCCGGAACGTCCCAAAACCTTAGTCACGCGCCGCCTGGACTTCGGGAACAGTCCCACGCGCCGCCACGCGCGACTGGAAGGTCAGAACACGCGCCCACACGCTGCCACGTGCCGGTCACGCGCCTGCTACAGTGTTCACGCGCCTGGACCGATCCAACCCGGCCCGGCTCGACCTGACCCGGTCCAACTCGACCGGTTCACTCGACTCGACCGGTTACCGGTGATTGGCCGGAGAAGACGACCGGACGGCCCTCGCCGTCACCGGAGAAGATGACCGGACCGCCACCTCCGCCGCCGTCTGGTTCGCCGGAAACTGCCATTTCCATCCGATTTTCAAGGTTTTCTAACTTCTTCATTTCTTGACCGTTTTTCACGATCTACACATGGACATTCATCTACTTTTCACCAGGAATCCAAATATGAGGTCAAAGTTCCGAGATCGTACCTGGTTTGGCCGGAAAACGGCCGAGAATGTTTGGTTCACCTCCCTCCTCCGTCCGTCGCCTACGGAGGTTCTCCCGCTCCAATAACTACCCCAAAATGCTCGTGGGGTCCCGGGGAAGATCCTCCCGACCTTGGGTTTGTTCGAATCGGATCGAAATCCCTCCGATGAATATGGGCCTTCGGTGTTCGGACGGGGAGGACTCGGGTAGGACCGAGACTGCATCGACCAATCTCTCGAGGAGAGAGAAAAATATCTGTTATATAATTTCAAATTTTTTTAAAATTACCAAACTGCCCTTGTAGCTTCTAGACCCGTAACGAACTCATCGGATCTCCGTTTTCCGCGTGCCGCCTGTCTACGAACTCGTGAGTTCGAGACCTATGCAACAACCCAAGAAAAATTCCCAAAAGTATTACCAATCAAAAAGTGACTCCTGAACCCATCCAAAACTGAGGGTAAAATTGTCCAATTCTCAAAATAATTTAATTTCTGGTCCGGGTCGTTACAATCTACCCCCCTTACAGAAATTTCGTCCCCGAAATTTTCCTAACACAGGTTAAAGAACCAACCTCCTATTCAGTTCAAGGTCGCTAAAGAGGTAAACTCCTCGGATGAATCTTGTTAACATAATTCCTTAAATAATTTGCACACAAGTGTGTGGTCTGCAGGAAGTTAACCTAAAGCTCTGATACCACTTGTAAGGACCCTTCCCGAATTTTCCCTCGAAACCCGGAAAGAACCCTTATCCCGTCTGACAGCTCTTTTACCTCAAAATTTAATTACCATAAATACCCTTTGTTCTTAAATAATTTTTATTAAACCTTACAAGGTTCCCAACATAATCTCTGTACTTACTGATCACTCCTACTGTCAGACGCAGGATAAAATACCATTCAAAACCAAGACCTCGGAATAGTGGTGGTTCAAATAGAAATACTCTCTGACACCAAATGTCAGTAGGTCAGACATTGCTGACATCACTACTGGAAAACCACAAGACAACAGACTAGTCAGATACTGGTGAACCAACAATGATTCGTCCCTCTGGGTCACCGCCCACACCAACCCACTGACCCGGATGACGAAGTATTTTCATAGTTTGATTAAGCACATGACAATTGTCGTCTGGTTCATATGAGAGCCGGAAATATCTTCGGCTATCATATCGTATTATCAACCGGTATAACATTCGGCTATCATATCACATCAGTCGGCATATCTCTCGACTATCATATCCCTAGCCACCAGGGTATCCCTTGGGATGTGCTAGTCCTGTATCATATCATATCAGTCGGCATATCTCTACAAAATCACCTTTTATATTGGGGGTTCACCGGGAGTCCGCCAATACGGAACCAAGGCCCGGATCCTAGGCCCCTTCAAATTGGTTTGTTTATATTGGGGGTTCACCGGGAGTCCGCCAACACGGAACCAAGGCCCGGGTTCTAAGCCCCATCAAATCGGTTTTGTTTATATTAGGGGTTCACCGGGAGTTCGCCAACACGGAACCAAGGCCCGGGTTCGAGGCCCCACCAAATCGATTTTGTTTATATTAGGGGTTCACCGGGAGTCCGCCAACACGGAACCAAGGCCCGGGTTCTAGGCCCCATCAAATCGGTTTTGTTTATATTAGGGGTTCACCGGGAGTCCGCCAACACGGAACCAAGGCCCGGGTTCTAGGCCCCATCAAATCGGTTTTGTATCCAAATCAAGTATATATTTTGTTTATCATTTATCACAAATACGATTTCAACTCATAACCAGGTACCCAAATAATTACCACGTCCAAACAATATCAAAACCGAATCCAACAACCATATCATTTCTCACAATACACTTCCACTGAAATATTGGAACAACAATTATCCAGCAATCATTGCACCCATACACAACAGTATTTAAATCGAGGATATTAATACATGCATTACAATTTATAAATACAACCATACACAACAGTAATTAAATCAAAGATATTTATACATGCATTACAATTTATAAATCAAAGTCCGCTTACCATCACCATCCAACCCAAAATTCATGTACGCTCTAGCCTCAGAACACCTACACCATAATGACCCAACTACCTTGACTTTCCAAGCTCAAAACCTTCTCCACGGTCAATCCTTACCGCTGGGATTACCCAACCGAGCTCTAAATGAACTCCTATGGCCTCAAAACCAACAAAATCTGATCCGGAACGTCCCAAAACCTTAGTCACGCGCCGCCGGGACTTCGGGAACAGTCCCACGTGCCGCCACGCGCGACTGGAAGGTCAGAACACGCACCCACACGCTGCCACGCGCCGGTCACGCGCCTGCTACAGTGTTCACACGCCTGGACCGGTCCAACCCGGCCTGGCTCGACCTGACCCGGTCCAACTCGATCGGTTCACTCGACTCGACCGGTTACCGGCGACTGGCCGGAGAAGACGACCGGACGGCCCTCGCCGTCGCCGGAGGCTGGCCGAAGAAGATGACCGGACCGCCACCTCCTCCGCCGTCTGGTTCGCTGGAAACTGCCATTTCCGTCCGATTTTCAAGGTTTTCTAACTTCTTCATTTCTTGACCGTTTTTCACGATCTACACATGGACATTCATCTACTTTTCACCAGGAATCCAAATATGAGGTCAAAGTTCCGAGATCGTACCTGGTTTGGCTGGAAAACGGCCGAGAATGTTCGGTTCACCTCCCTCCTCCGTCCGTCGCCTACGGAGGTGCTCTCGCTCCAATAACTACCCCAAAATGCTCGTGGGGTCCCGGGGAAGATCCTCCCGACCTTGGTTTTGTTCGAATCAGATCGAAATCCCTCCGATGAATATGGACCTTCGGTGTTTGCACGGGGAGGACTCGGGTAGGACCGAGACTGCATCGACCAATCTCTAGAGGAGAGAGAAAAATATCTGTTATATAATTTCAACTTTTTTCAAAATTACCAAACTGCCCCTGCAGCTTCTAGACCCGTAACGAACTCATCGGATCTCCGTTTTCCGTGTGCCGCCTGTCTAAGTTTGAGACCTACGCAACAACCCAAGAAAAATTCCCAAAAGTATTACCAATCAAAAAGTGACTCCCGAACCCATCCAAAACTGAGGGTAAAATTGTCCAATTCTCAAAATAATTTAATTTCTGGTCCGGGTCGTTACAGTAAAAGCTAGAAGGTAATTTTGGTAAATCAAGAAATCTAAAATGGTAATGGGAGTTATTAACATCTCCCCTAGTTAATCCATTACCCAGTAATGGGAGTAAATGGGAGTAATAATGGTTTTGGCGTGGAGGGTTTTTTGGTTACAGAAATCAAACCACTTACAAGTGTGTTTGGTCGGTTTTCTTGCTAATTTCGCCCACGACAGTCTAACAGAGTGGCGCACCAGCTATCACAACAGGCTCTGTGCATTGCAGAACCACTGTTTTGGGTTGAAGAAGGTCCGCTATGGCTCAGCTCTCTCATCGAAATGGAAGGTCTATCTGTTTAACGATTTCTGCCGCTGCAAAGTCACCAAATTGTTTCGTTGGTATTTTATTGTTAAACTATCAAGATGTTGGTTTTACATGGTGCGCGGTATTTTTTTTCCTTAGTTAATTTGAAAGTCTCGATAAGATTTTAACGAGGTCACCTTATGCACCCAATATAATTATTTTTCCAATAAATGAGAATTGCTTTTTCCCTAAAAAAAAATGAGTAATGGGATTAAGGATTTTACAAGAGACCTGTTAAGATTACAGAGTCGAGCCAACAACCCACTCCCTCCAATACCGATATTGTCCCCAACTTGCAAGTACCACCTGTACAGTCCGACATGTGTGGGGTTTTATCACAAAATGCCTTGGTATTGTTGGGAGTAGAACCGCTCATTATATATTATATTTTCCTTTTCTATTCTTCCGATGTGAGATTCTTCAACACTCTCCCTCACGTGGGACCACCACTTAGTGGGCCACAGGTGGAGCTAATGCCACATCGGTCATTAACTTGCTCTGATACCATGTCAATGGAACCATCTTGCTTATGCTTGATTGTATATACCCATCTGCAACCAACAGGCTTCTTCCCCTCTGGCAAAGGTACTAAGTCCCATGTTCGATTCTTTTCAAGTGCTGTCATCTCCTCCATCATTGCCCTAGCCTATTTTGAATCAGACAATGCCTCTTGTACCTTAGTAGGAACAATCACTGCAGACATATGACTAACAAATGCCTGGCAAGCTTCTGACAAGCGATGAGTGGAGACATAATGGGCAATATGGTACTTCACCTTTTTCATAGTGTCTGGTGTATATCTAGCGGGTGGTACCCCCGATTACTCCTTGGTGGCAACTGATACCTGTTAGTCTCAACAGGTTCACAAGTATTGTTAGTATTAATCACAGAATCTATACTTACCTCTGGAAGATCTGCAGGAGGAGAATTGGTTGTGGGTACTTTTGATGAAGTAGAGAGAGGGGATTCTTCAACAAGACCCACATAGTAATAGTTCTCCTTTTGTAAGTAAACGCATAAGTAGATTGTAATGTGTATCAATACTTTCGATTTAAATAACTAAACTTGATTAAGAATGATTGAAAGAAAATTGATAAAAATTGGAAATTTAAAGGAGTGAGACGGATGGAAGAAAATAAAAAAATAAATCCAGAGCCAGTAGCCAAATAGTAATCCCATCACTCCATCAAATAAGACCAGGACTGGAATTCCACCCGAGTAGAGTTGGCCAGCCCTCTTCCTTCTTCTTCGATCGCACACTCTCTCGCTCCCACTATCCCCACAGTTCAGAGTTCAGAGTTGGGCAACTTCAAATTTCATTAGGTATTTCTTGTTTTGTTTATAAATTTCAACAATTTCGAAAATTATAAATTTTAGAGTATCCACATAGCGACACCAATCGAAAAACAAAGTGTTCCTCTTTGTCTGGTGGGAATATGATTATATCCGCTCATTTGGGTTTTAGTAAACATTGTTGTTCGATATTTTATCAAATTTTGGATTGTATTTTGGTTAATATGATTTGTATTGCCAATTTCAAAAACACCATTCTACTGTAAGACCTGCAAGTTATAGGTATAGGTAAAGGCCTCCATTCAATTCCATTGACTGGCTTTTGGAAGTTGTGAGATATTGCATTATCGTATATCCTTCAATATGAAATTTCTAAATAGTCTGAAAAAATAGAGCACAATATACTGAGAAGCCTGAGATGAAATTATGACATCATTGGATGAGTTCTCAATTTTGTTGAGAAGAATGCCGTTTTTACTGTGGAAATGGTCAAAATGGTATCCGGGGACTTTCTCTGGTCCTGATTCTGATTTGATGGACGAAACTTTGATGTTAACATCAACCTTTCCCATGGGCAAAGTTCGCAAATTTGCGCATGAATTGAGATGTGTAGAGATCCAATATGCAGGAGAGATTGATTTAGGCTTGAATGTGGGATGCTGTGTTCTTTTTCTTTTCCAAACCCTTCCCTCATCTTGATATTATGGACTTTGATTATATTGTCTTATCACTGCTTGGAATCAGTTGCTCCTACTCCTTAAGTTACGCTCTCTGCATTTTGGTACCCTTTAAATAAATACAACTTCTTAAGTTAATTATATCTCTGCATTTTGAAGTATTGTTATCGTTCTTACTGCTGTCCCTGGTATATTTGGGAAATTATTGTACTTTTTGCCACGATAGACTACCAAGATAAACCAATATATCTTGCTTGTACAATTCAGTGAGTAACTCTTATTTCGTTTCATTTAGAGAAGGATCTGCCTTACTTATTGTCCCACTACGCTTTATCTATTTCCAGAAATTATATATTTGTCAAATATTTAACCTCATTTATGTTCTAGTTTGTGTGCTAATTGTGCTATTTAGCCCCTTTAATACGTTTTCGGATACTTTGCAGGCTAACACTTGCTATTGTTCTTTGTTTTAGCGAAGTGGCTGGTTACTGGTTATCTCACAGTGCAGTGTAGTATAGCTCGCATGATAGATGCATGCAGGAGCCAGATTCTTTAACAGAAATGGTTATTTTTAGTTTGGAAGTGTAGCCCACCCCAACGAAGAATCCTGGTATCATTGTCCAACTCCAATGGCATTTCCTAGAACCCCGAAGTCCAAACCAGGACCCAGTTCCGCAATCATCTTTCTTTCCATCTGCATAACTGCCATTGCACTCCTCTTCCTTTTTTCCTCACTCAGTTCCACTGTTAGGTTCTCTTTATCCTCTCTGAGAACCCTAGAAAGCATACCCGAACTCAGAAACAAGAACCACAACCACCACACTAGCCATGAGAAGTACCTCTACTGGGGTGATAGAGTTGATTGCCCGGGAAAGCACTGTGAGTCCTGTGCAGGTCTCGGCCACCAGGAGTCCAGCCTCAGGTGTGCTTTTGAAGAAGCCAAGTTCCTTCAGAGGTACATTCTAAGTTTTTAAACAATCGAGTTTCTTTTATTGTTTCTGTTTTTGGAGTTTATGACGTGCTTGGTTGCTGAGAAAATGTGGAACACAGAGAATTTTGGTAAATCTGATTTGATATCATAAGGACCAGTTAAATATTATGAATATGTTTGAAAATGACTCTGCTGTCATATAACTTCTACGCTTGCTTCATAAATTTGGAAAAAAAAATTCACCTTGTTGATCTCCTCATGGACATTGAACTTTGTGTGGTTGCAAGCTATGTCTTTCTTGTTTGATGAATTTAGTAGTTCTTGTTTTGTATATCAGAGAAATCTGGATTTCTTTCTATGAAACTGCGTTGTACTATTACATCAGATTGGGTTGATATTTGATGTTATGATGGTTCTTGTCATATGTATTAATCATAAAATTACTAGACAGTACTTTCCGTGAAGACCTAGTTAATATCTATTGAACTAAGGCAGTAAATCGTATGTTATCTTGTTTAATAGTTTACTACTGTTGTGTGCAGAACTTTTGTGCTGCCTTCGAGAATGTACCTTAACCCTATACACAATAATAAGGGGATCCTTCAACAATCACAAAGTGCAATTTCAGAAGAAAGGTAAGTTTGCACCTCTTAGTTGTGTTTGAAGAGAATGCTTTTGGACTGTTGAATAGTTCAACTGCTACATGTTGCCAAAAAAATGCCAACTTGTCTGCTTAAAATTTTTTATGATCTCAAATTCAGAAATATAATATTGACCATGGGAAAATGTAATGTTTCAGAATATGTGAGGAATGAGAGAATCTTAGGTTGTTCGACAGATGGAAGTGGTGGCATGTGGAAAAATTTGGGGCCCATTTGATAACCTTTTGGTTTTTAATTTTTAGTTTTCACTTTTTTTACTTGAGATATGGACAAAATAAAGAAATAAAGAAGGAAGATCGAAAACAAAATCTTGAAATTGAAAATCACTTGTGTTCTTAAAATAATTTTTCGTTTTTAGTTTTCATTTTGTGTACTTTTCCTTCTACATTTGTTTTCCATCAATTCCAACATAGCCTTCCTCCACTCTTCTTCATCCCTCCTTTCCCCATATCTCTAGCACAAAACGTAAACATTGATAACCAAAATCGAAATGGTTATCAAACTGGCCCGAATTTTTCAATTAGTTAGCGGAATGTGACAGTACATATCTCAATATATTAGACTTCCAATGTAACAAACACTAATCTGCTATTGACATGTGGCGGCACTGTTTCTAACGACCAAAACCAATCCTGAACAGAATTGACTTGTTGACTAAGTTTGTTAGGGATATTATATCTTTCAGATACATGGGTAGGCTTAGATATGTACTTTACCTCAATAGCTTATTTGTGTAGACATTTTGATAATCAGAATGCATATCACATACAATCTGAACGTGCTTCCTTTCATTTGTTAGGTGGGCTGCAAACTCTTGTTCCATGGACTCTCTGTATGATATGGACCTCATATCGAGCACTGTACCAGTAATTTTAGACAATTCAAAAATATGGTATGAGGTAGTGGCAACAAGCATGAAGTTGGGAGCTAGAGGAGTTGCCCATGTGGAAGGAGTTAGTCGAGTTGATCTCAAAGAGAATAGTGGTTATTCAAATCTTCTACTCATAAACAGAACTGCAAGCCCTCTTTCATGGTAAACGTTTATTTAATTTTCTGTTATTGTTAATAGCTATTGGCCGTTTTGGAGGGATCAAACCTCTACTTGATTGTTTGAAGGTGTAGTTGTCTTGACTTAATGAGATAATTGCTGTGCATGTATATCAGGAAGAAGAAAAATTAGGTGTACCATTTTTTTTTGCATTACAACTCTGAATAAGATCCAATTTTTTTAGATGTTTTCTCCAGCATGAATCATACTTGTTGCAATGGCCCTAATAAAATTGTTAGGTATGTGGTAAAAGATCTTTAATCACTTAAACATCTAGAGAATTGCCCTAGATATTAACCTATTGTTTCTTGTTACCAAATTTTTCAAAGAGAGTGTAAGGCATTTTAGGTCCGGCTAGCAAGGCATCAGCCTTTTGAGATATGAAGGATTTAATTAAAAAATTGTTTAAATTCAAATAGTAAAAAGAGAGTACAAAAGTGAAAGGAGAGCAAGAGAGAGAAATAGTGAGTTTGGAGCTGGATTGTCGGAAAGAAGTTGTTGGGGTTGCAAAGGGAATAAACAAGATTGGCAAGGGAGTTTTCTAAAAACCAACCTTCTGAGTTTTGTTTTATAAACTCAGCCTTCAAAGGAAATGTTTTGTTTCATAAAGCAACCCAGATGTGTTTGGCCTTGAAACATTTTCAGGAAAGGAAAAAAAAGGGCATTGGAGTCGATGTCATCATTGCATGGGTTTTTCCTCATCAGACATTAGCGCTGCTACGGCTGGAGAGTGCACCTTGTAGTGCATTGATGCAAGCTTCTAAACAATTGAATGCCTGAGACAATTTAGTAATACCTCGGCTCGACGCATGTTCAGTTATCCCTTTTAAAACCCTGCTTGTTTCTTGATACCTCCAATTTTATCAATTAATTGAGTCTGTTAACTGAAAACAACTGAGCATCAAAGCCAAGAGAAGATTTTTGTTTTTATGCAATTGAATATCAGTTTCACTTGGTTGAAAGTTTTGAGAGCCTCCTTTCAAGTTTGTTTTGACTTGCGATTGGTATATTTATTTTAGTTAAAATTAACCAAGGCATCCCTCTTAGTTAAGTTGCATGAGTATTATATTTTCAATTTTGGTTGTTTGAGGAATTCATAATGGCAGCCATATAGGTTTATGGAATGCAAGGATCGGAAGAATCACAGTGCTATAATTTTGCCACACTCTTTTCTCCCCTCAATGGCAGCAAAGAAGTTAAGGAATGCAGCTGACAAGGTATGCATTAGTAATTACATCCGTATTTGACATTTGTGTAAGCTTCCATGCAGTTGCTTTTTCATCTGTTTGGTTATTGTGTGTATGAATCTACGGCATATTCATGTTATATAAACATATTCCAGTAAGTTGCAACATGTCAATCACTATTATATCTAAAATTGGAGCTGATGTTGGATTTCCCTCAAAATTTTAATTTTTTTCTTCCAGTTGAGTCTCCATACATTTTTCTTACCTGAACTTCATTTTGTCTTCATTATGAATCACCATTGAACATCTGGGTATCTTCTTTGTGAGAAGCTTTGGAGCTTAATTATTATCAATTCACATGTTAAGTTAAAAGTGAACTGTCAGGAACTAAAATTTTCTTTTCACTCAAAATTGGAACATTTGCAATAACATACAGTTATAATTCTATAGTAATACTAATACATTATACTAAAGACTTGTAACTGAAGTACCAGGATTATAAAATAATTAATATTTGAAAACTAAATTGCAGGTATAGTAAGATTGTATCAAAGAAGAATATATGGGTGTGGAAGGGGGACATGTAAGTGTGATATTGATGCTCATAAAACCAGGGAAAAATAGCTGAAATGGACATGTGATTTAGAATTTTCCTGTAATATGTATTACAAACGCATCAAGAAGAAAATTGCTGTAAGAGCGTCATGACGGTGGTTATCCTCGTAGTATAAATTATTAGGACAGAGTGTCCTGATATCTGGGTCGAATTTTGAAGATTGTATTTGGAGCATATAATAATTCTGTAATAGGATACTGACTTTTAAGGAATGAAGTTTATGTTTGTTCATTAATTTTTCTACCCAATTACACCCTTGACCCTTTTGTTTCTTCTTGAATTATTTGTTATACATGTCCGTGCCATGCAGACTTTGACCAAATAATTTCTGCAGATTAAGACACTCCTTGGTGATTATGATGCCATTCATGTTCGTCGTGGTGACATAATTAAAACCAGGAAGGACAGGTATGGTGTCAACAGGACCCTGCATCCTCATGTAGACAGGGATACCCACCCAGAGTTCATTCTCCGCAGAATAAAAAAATGGGTCCCATCTGGAAGAACTCTTTATATTGCTTCAAATGAAAGGACTCCAGGATTTTTTGCACCCCTCTCAGTCAGGTAACTCCATCTTGGGCATGTTCAGGCTCTCTGCATCATCTACATTAACAATGAAAACCTGTATGCTCTCATGGTCTCATACGAACCATTTGTGATGCTAAGTTAAGATTGTAACATGTTAAGGATAGCTCTCCCACGTCGTCTCATTTTAGTTTCTTCTGGCTAATTTAGGGCTCAGGAACTGGTAGGTTTGCTGTGAAATCCAAGATTAGGTTAACTATTGGCAGAAAATGTTTGAGGGGACATGTTTAATAATTAAAAATTATTACAAGAACCTTTGGATTACTCAAAACTGAAATAGGCGGACAAAAGTAAATCTTGATAAGCATTTATATTGTTTGACACTGAGCCTTACACTTGATGTTAATCTCTAGTTGGAATGAATATAAGTGCAACTTGGAGATGTAGACTGCTGCATTGTCAAATGTGCCTCCTGTTATTATTCATTAGGGAAAATAACACTTTAGTACCTTGTGTTTTACATCAAGGTTATATCTGAATTTTCAAATTTTGGATATAAGTACCTTGAATTCTTTAAAATGTTTCAAAATCACATTGGTTACAATTTTCGTCATAAATCACATTAGTTCATGACATGTGGAGCCACCCAAAAATGACTATAACTGAATTTTGCGGCAAAGTAGCCATTTTGCATTACTTTAGAAATAAAATAGCAATTTAGCATCATTTTACTTAGGCGGAAAAGGGACGCAATATGGATCCCATATTCATCCTCAGAGTCGTTTGTGAAGGGACCTGCTTGAGACATGTAATCAATTTAATGGGATTTATGACAAAAATTGTAACGGATGAACTAGGGTGATACGTTTTGAAGAGTTCATGCAACTTAAATGCAAGAAAATTTGAAAATTCAAGTATAATCCTGAAATTTGGTGTAAAACAGAGAGTATTAAAGTGTAATTTGCTCTATTTCGTAACTAGAAGCCTAAATATGAAGTGAAGGCGGTTTTGTGTACAAAGTCGTGACTGACCCTCCTCACCTTATATACTGTATGGTGCAGATACAAAGTGGCTTATTCTTCAAACTATAGCGACATTTTGGAGCCGTTGATTGAGAATAACTACCAGCTGTTCATGATTGAAAGGCTTATCATGATGGGTGCTAAAACATTCATCAACACATTCAAAGAAGATGATTCAGATTTCAGTCTTAGCGATGACAGAAAGAAGAACACCAAGTTGTGGCAAATACCAGTCTATACCATGGAGGAATAAGAGCCAGCAAGCAACCTAACATTTTAGCTCCGGTCTCGAAAGTCGCCAAAATATTTTTACAGCCAACCAACCATCTTCATACTTGATACTCACTCCAATACACAACAAAGGGAGGGAGGGAGGGAGGATCGATCACCTTTTGAAGTCTCATGCTGTTACAGTACAGTATTACACTATCACAGACTCACAGTAAGAGTAGTGTTTTTTTTCTTGGGTACTATAGAAAGAATTCTGTCGACTTCAACTTCGGCTTTTTGTGTTTTTTTTCTTTGGTGAATCAATAGTAAATTTGGATTAATTGGAAAGAAAGAACATGTTTACAAGAGTTATACTTCAGGAAGAAAGTAAGAACTCTCCAAAGTATATTCACAAATAAACAGTAAATACAGAGGATACTATAAGGAGAAAGTAAGAACCGACCATTATCCTCAAATTATATCAACTAGTTCAAAATGAACTAAACACTTAGGGTATGCTTCTATCAGTTCAAATCCATAAATTCTACTGAGAAATTAATTATTCAACTACTAGTAAAGTCATAAATATATATCATTTTTTATTTGGTAAATACTACGAGGTGTCCTTATACTCGAATGGTGAATTTAACTCTGCTCATAATGCGTCTTGCTCTGACCACAAAGTGCTATCGGTATGTTTTGATCTCCTGATATATTACACTCTTTGTCTCCAAAATTAGGGCTTCTTGCAATCAAAAACAAAAAATAAGGGCGGGAACGTATTAAAAATTTAAAAAATTCGGGCAAAATTTTAGCTGGCCACGTATCAATAAAACGCTACTCAATCAAACGGTACTACGTCGTTTTGAGTTTTAGCCAGGAAAGCGTTTCCGCCTCTTTTAGCTAAAAAAAGAAAAGAAAAGAAAAAACCTCATGACATCGATTTTTTCGGTGGGAACTGGGATGGGAACTGGGAACTAGGTCGCAGAGCACACCATCGTCTGGTTCACCTCCTCTCTCTTCCATTCTCAACTCAAGAAAAGTAAATCCTCCTCCCTCCCTGCTACTACCAATTTCTCCCTCTCTCTGGCTTCTTTTCATTTTCTTTGTATAATTTTGGTTACTCTTCGGTTGGTATGGATTTCAGCATTTGGGTTCACTTCTTGGTTTCAATAATCCATTGATTTTTGTTGATCACATTGAGATTAGGTTTTGGGGTTTCTTGCTCCCTCTATTTGGTTATTTTTCTCACCGTCTAATGGTGTGATTCATTCTTCTCTGGTTTCTATTCATTCAACTGCAGAGGCTTTTATTGGATTCCCTTGTGAGATCTTCACTGGTGGATTTTTCAATCTACTTTTACGAGTCGAACAAGCAGGTTAGTGACTAAATTTTATCTTTTGGGATTGGATTTTGGACGAGACAAGTTAATTACTTGGAATTTCAAACCTCTATAGCTTTCCTTAGTCCAATTCACTTACTATATTTTCTTTGTTTTGAATGGGTGTTTATGAATATTCAGAGATTATGTCCCTTAAATTTAGAATTCATGGATTTTTCAGTTTATCCTTTGATTTGGGATGTTGAATATGTAACTATTATTTTACTACCCAGACTAAGTTCTACCGTTCTGAAATGGAATTACCGTCCGTTAGCTCTACCGGTTTATGACTTACGTTGTAACTATTTGATGACTTTCATGTTTCTGCTGTTCTTTGTTACTTGGTGTTTCTTTTTATTCTTAGCAGCACATCATGCTAGAAGTGAATATGATGACATCACTATTATCATACAAGAAAGGCATGGCAAGTGGTTGAAGCTTTTTACACTATAAATCAATGAGTAATGCTAGGAATACCAAAATTTTGCACAAATTTGAGTAACAAATGACTTGGCATGTGCCATATTATAAAAATTTCATTAGCTAAGTTCCGAGTTGAATTATATAATTTACTTAACTTCATTCTAATAGAAAATTGAAAAATATTAATACATACTTGATTAACTAAAAACTCCCCCAACCCATGTTCTAAATTGTGGTCGCTCCATCTACGGTACATCCCATCATGACTGAGGCGTCAGTTCCTTTGACCTGCCAAACTACCTTACCAATCCATTGAGCAGCATTAGTGATGGCTAAACATTCCCAGCCTACTGCACCTTTCACAAATCTTCTTTCTTGAACCAAATTGATCTACCGAACTTATTACACAAGTTGGTAATAAAAACCAGAATATTGAACATAAAATACCAGTGACTTTGGGGATTTATCATCATGTTTGTGCCTGGCCTGGTGGTTGGCACGGTGATCCGGCGAGTGGTGGTCTGATACGCACTCATAGGATAAGTTTTATTGTGAGTTTTAGATTTTTTGAATAGGGATTTGGGAAGATAAATCAATTGAAGTTTTCAGAAAGAGATTATTGTGATGGAGGTTGAATTCATAGGTAATGTGGTGCAGCATGGCATGGGTGTTGCCTGATGGTAGCTTTTAGGTCCCTTAATTTTTTCCTTTTTCTTTTGAAAAATAATTGTTTTGTAGCAGTACATGTAAGCAGATTAATCAAATTAAAACCGATTATGTGGCACATGCCACATCATTTGGGATACAATTTGGTGTATTATTTTTTTATCCCTAGCATTACTCTTATTCAATTAGATCATGTGAATCCTTTTATACAATAGAACTTACAGGACCAGATTCTTGCACATGCATTGAGTTGCTGCTATAATTGTTGCCATGATGAACATGAGAAAATATCTTAGGAGCTTTAGAACGTTTATACACCTAGACCTAGAATGAATTTATATAAGAATAAAAAAAACCAATTGGTTGTCTTTGATGTTCCCTCTTGTAATTGTTCTGTACAGAATTTCAAGCTGCTGCATATATCATGGGAAAGGAGATATCTACTTTACTGTGTTTTTATGAAAGGAGATATATACTACAAATTTTGTCATGAAAATATATAAACATGTTTACAGAAAATGTGTCTTGGGAATGATCAGTAAATATATAGAAATGAGATCAGTTGAATGATCTGAAGCTGTCTCATATTTTATTGGATTGCTACACTCTTTGATGTTCTCTATTGTGATTGTTCTATAGGAAATGCAAGCCTGCTGCATATATCTTGGGAAAAATTTCATTTTTTCTGTGCTACTCTCCGTCTATATTTTTCTCCCTTCACTTTCTTAGAACTTCAAGCAAAAATATATTGAAAGAAGGTTTTTTTTTCTATCAAATTTAAGTTTTATGGACCACAAATTAAAAATTTTATTCACAAGAATGCAACAGATTGGTAAATATGTATTATGAGATCTGTTATATGTAAGTATGTTATTTTTTCTACAGGGGTTTCTAATTAGTTTGTTATCAATGTACAGCTATTCCAAGGATAATTATCAGCTTAGCAAAGTTAACCTAATTTGTTGATTTGTAGTTTTTTACGGAGAGAAACTTGAATTTCTAATAACTGATATATATATATATATATATATATATGTATTTAGTTCATCCACATTTTAATATATATATATATATTAAAATGTGGATTAACTAAATACAATAAAATGACAAAGATTTACCTGCTGCATGTTCTCTCTTGTTATTTCTGGAATCATTTGTTTTTTGATGCATTTGATTTGAAATGAAGGGTCGGTCTAATTTAGATTCCCCATGTTTTTGAGAAAGAGAGCAACACATTCAAACTCTGGTGTGCAGCTCTTCAGAGGGCCGTTCCATTCTCAAGGTACTATTTTCCAAGCTTCTTACATTTTCATTAGGGACTTTCTTCTATGTTCCGTTTTTGAATTATTGACATTCTTTTCCATTTAAAGCATGTTACAGAGTCAAACTTGTACTTATACTTTGGTGATTTAGAGATTGGGTTTTGCTCTTCGATTTGTGATGAAATGCATTTGAGCATACAGCTAAATGATGAAATGCATCTGTAAATTTTTTAATCTCTTATCTTTCTCTTATGCCCATTTCAGTTGACTATATCCTTAATTCTTGTATTAGCCATTTTCAGAAATCAAATCACATTGCAACTTATGCAACTGGTTGAGTTAGTGAGTCAGTCTCGTGTTATTATTGATTCAAACATGATTAAATGCTTGAAGATGGTTTATAGATCTAATGCCCTTGTTGCTCACTCTTTTGGTACGAATTTTTCTTTTTCCAATCCACTGTTGCGTCCTTAGTTTGAAAGTCAATTTTAAGGCCCTACGAGGCATCTTTGAGCTGCCGGTATCCATTGCATTGTAACATATTACTGTGGGCAACCTGTTGCATGAATTTTCTATTTAAGTTAAGCCCACTCACTTGTATTCATGTGTTGCTCTCTAGAAAAACGGTTTCTGAACTGTGTTTTCTTGATACAGAGTCAATCAACAATAAAGAAAGATGCCTCACAGAACTCGACCCATGACCGCACTCTTGGTGTTTACCGGGCTGAATGCTGTACTAGTTTCAACCATTACTCCAGTCTATGATTTCGTCTGCTTCCTTCCATACTGGGAAAGAAGGGTATGTTCTTTTGCTATTATTTGTTAAACAAACTATTTTCAGGAAATAATTTGTATTAAACCTAGTAGAGAACTTTTATTTATGTCGGTCATGCACTCGTAGGATGCTTTATGTATTTAGTTCCCATGGCTGTTGTACTTGTCTTATTAGCACTAGCTAGACTGTTCACATAATGCAAACCAACCACAATGTCTTATGGCCGTATGACTGGATAACATTCATATTTTGTTGTTTATTAAAGTCAAATCTTTGTTGTGCATGATCAATTTTGGTGAAGGTTTCAGTTTGGAAATCTTAAAGCCACGTTTGGAGGGTCGTATTGGATTGTATTAGATAAAATTCAATGCATTTTGAAGGTAAAAGTGAATGCTGTTTCATTGTGAGAGGATTAGACATAGAAGGAAATTGACTTATTCTAATATTTTGGATAAGTTCCCTTCTATTTCTAATCCCATCTAATCCTCTCACAATTAAGCAGATTCACTTCTACCCTCAAAATCATTACATTTGATGAGTTATCCAATACAATCCAGTACGACCCACCAAACGTGGCCTAAATATCCAATCAACCTTTGGTCATCATAACTGAAATAGTCATTTTGAATTGGCTGTGATAATTGAGATATTCTTTGTAATTGAAAGTTGTTATGCTCTTAGTTTTACTGTTACATTTTTCAATGTCATCTCCCTAGAAACTTCTAATAAATTTAATATTGAAGTTTGTAGCAACAAGTCTATCGGCAAAGAAAATCCATTACACGTACAGAATTAAAAAATGCAGTATTTTGATTTATTACATGATCAAATTACATATTCTTCCTTCTATATGCAACCTACATAAAGCAAAGCATTCAAGCTTCTAAGAACAATTTAACTTTAAATAGTAAAAACATGTCATAAAGAAATGGACACTAAGAAAACCTCACCCAAACTAGGTACATATTATTCCTGAACTCTATTGCCGCTGTTATTTGGTTTCTTTAAAAGAAATTGGTAATCCCTCCAATCCAATGCCATCTGCTCTTTAATGGTCGATCGAAATGATCCAGAAGTTACCGATGCAGACCACTTTGATTGGATTAGATTTAAGTTGAGTCATTAGTTGGTGTTTTAGATTCTTACGTGTGTCCCTACAGTTGATATTCTTTTTTTTCCTCTTTGCAGAGAGAAGTTCGTCGTCACGAACGTGAAGCGACTTTAGAAAATGGTCCTGGATAAACGAGTAGTATCTATGAGGTCAAACCTCTCAAGTAACAGGTCTAGAGCTTCTCTAATATTCATGTAGTTTGACGTATTCGGTTTATTCTAAAGATTCTAGTAAATGAAGGATAAGTTATATGAAGATTTTGCATGCCTACTTATGGATGTTCTTTGTGTAGTCTGTTTATTTTTATGTTTCTATTTGAAATACAATCTCACTGATTTGGAGGAGATTACACAAGGTCGTGTTATGTTATCTGTGATTAGGGTGTGCTTTAAATGATAGATATTTTAGTAACTAGAATAGCTTTACTGCTTTAGAGAAACAAAGCTTAAGAGTTGCTGTGATTTTGGAGAAATTAGAGAAATAGAAAATATCAAGAAATACAATTAAGACGTTAAAAGCGTGAAAATACTCTTTATTTAAGAGGAATAAAAAAGACATTGTGTCAAATCTACCGTTAATTCTTTAGACTCTTCGGGTTCTTTAATAGGCATCGCTAACTTGGGTTGGACTATTTTTAGGTACTAGCATGGATTGACTTAGCTTGGCTTGGTTTAAGATTGACTAAAGGCTTACTATTTAAAATACACTTAGAATAAGTTAGCGAGTCTCAAAATGCACCTATAGCTGAAATTTGTCTCACTTTGCACCCAGAATAGGTATTTCGTTATTTCCGTTATACCATCCGTCAGTCTATGTTACTTACGCTGTTAAAAGTGCTGATGTGTTAGTAATATTACAAAATTTATAAGGGCAATTAAGATATTTTTTAAATTTTATATTAAATTTTTTTTTAAAAAACAAAACTAATAAAATTACCCAATCTTCCCCAGCCCACCCACCCGATCCGACGAATTGAACCCATCCACCTTCAAGTCCGAGTCATCCACCAAACCACTCAGAGCACCAAAGGAATTGGGGCTTACAATCTTATCTGAGCTTTCCAGCAGTGGTAGTGGCAGGAGGCGAGACAGAGAGCAATCAGAGGTTTCCCCCCTCTCCAGCACCGCACTGATGCCCAACGATGACGCACCGGCCACCGTCCCGTCGACCAACTCCACCGGACATGGTTACTATTTTTTCCAATTCCACACAGAAACCAAAACACCAGTCATCACAAATACAGGACATTTCATGAAGAAGTAACCCATCAATCAAATCCTCGTATCAACATGGCAGACAGAGAATTAAGCAATGGCTTATAAAAAATTTCAAACCTTTTCAACTGGGCACATAATATAACAGTTGAAGAGTTTGAAGCAAATGGAAATATATACCTCCAAATTGAGACCGACCCTTAAACCCTGCACTTCTTTCCGGAACTTGAAAAACAGCTCTGATGGTATCAAATTAACACTGTAGAGCTCTTCCCACGAATTGGGTTCTTCTCCACTCGAGCCCCAATCCATTTTTCTCAATGAATTGAGAACTGTAAAGTTGTACGGCGATGCTTTGAATAGTCGCACTGAGAGCGAGAGGAGACGAGAGGGAGAGTCCGGAGGAGTTTGATGAAATTTACAGATATGCCATTGAACTTCAAACGGACCAAACGCCCTTTGGGCCATTGTCCACGAACTCTCCAAATGGAAACTAGCCCACCATGTCCGGTGGAGTTGGTCGACGGGACGGTGGCCGGCACGCCATCGTTGGGCATCGGTGCGGTGCTGGAGAGGCGGGAAACCTCTGATTGCTCTCTGCCTCGCCTCCTTCCTAATTGTACCACTTTATAACAAATGGTAACGTGACTTTATCTTCTTTAACTCTATTTATTTTTATTTTTTTCTTTCACCTAGTTATATAATCTAGTGTTATTCACATTCACATAATATATGAAAGGTTTCAGATTCATGTGTTCGATTTTCGTGAAGAATGAGGTCAACACCCAAATAAAATGATTTTCACACTTCACTTTTCTTCTTCTACGCTTCTCTAGTTGTTACCATCCGCTGATTTTACTTTAATTTACTCAATCTGATAATTAGGAAAAATATGAAAGTTCATGAGAAAAAAAAAGGAATGAAAATCAATTTCTTATTATAATTCCTCTCTCCAGTATCGTTGTATCCAAAAATTATATTTATTTTTTATAATAAATTTATTTTTATTGAGTAAATTATGTTAAGTTTAATATTAAGGCCTAAAATATCAGAAAATTTTAAATTTCTTTAAGTTAACCATAACCTGATATCATCAAATTTATACAAAAGTGATTGAAGCAGTTGAGACATTAGTATTTAGTACCTATCTATCTTACGCTCCCCAATGACTTGTCATTCAATAAGAGTTAAGACATTGGTACCTGGATCTCTGACACGTGGCTCATCTCTACCATTGCTCAGTTGGCACTTGAATAGTACACAACATGTATATATTTATACTGTAAAACAAGACAAAATACCTGGGGTGACTTTCCCATCCGTTCGTTAATATATATTGTGAGTTTCACCTACATCAACGTCCAACTCATTCATACGGTTTGAAAGACAATCCCAATTTATATTTTTCTCCACATACTTTTAGGGTATAATTGACCGAAAATTTGTCCAAAACCTACTCCCAAAACCTACTCTAACATATTGATTATCTTTAAGCCATGTCCAACCATGCCCAAAGAGACCGAATAAAGTAGATGATGTTGATAGCTACAAGAATATGGCACACCCTTGATAAAGTTGAACTCTGCTTGTGTGTGTATTCACCAACAAAGAAAAAAGAAAGAAGAAACTTTGCTTGTACAGCAAAGTAAAGTACATAAAGACCCAAGTGCTATTGTGCAAGGAAGGACCCAATATTGAAAAATCAAGACAACTCGGGCCAAAATGAACAGACAACAGTATTACTGGAAATGATAACAATCTAGAAAAACTGCACTCACAAAAGATCATGTTTAGTCGAGATGCATTAACTTGTAAGTTTTATTTCATCGGAAATACACATACACTAGGGCCACGTTTGGTAAGCAGGGTTGCATTGAATTTGATAACTCTCCAAATTTAATTTCAATGTATATGGAATGTAAAAATAGATGCGGTTTCATTGTAGGAGGATTAGATAAGATGAGACATAGAAAGAAAGTCACCTTTACAAATCCTACTATTTTAAGGGGATTTGATAGGATAAGTTTTCTTCTATTTCTACTCCCTCTAATCCCTTTACAATGAAAATACATTCACTTTCATAGTCAAAATACATTGAATTTGAGGAGTCATCCAATCCAATCCAATCCCGCTCACCAAACAACCCCACACATGGAGTATGATGACCCACTTAGCTTGTAGTTGATCAAAACCAATCACAAGTTCTCACAATCTAAGGGAGGAAATCTTTCCCTGAGAAGATAGTAAATATAGACTAAGTAAACCAAAAGAAACCTTACCTAAAGTTCGATGTCCAATGCCTATACCAAAGAGAAATTTGTTTGGTTGGGGCAGCGGCACATGATGAAGCAATAGCTACTGCTTAGCCGAAGAAAAAGTATCATTGGCCCAAATCTAAGAAAAGTGTGTTCTCATCAACCGTGTCCCTTCAAAGGGCCCTAAATCTAAATATAAGTTCTTTCAGATCTAAAATGAAATGTAAATAGCAGTGCAATAATCATAAAACAGTGAGTCTAAGGGCTCGGTGGTAGGTAAGATTGGATTGAATTGCAAAATTCATAAAATTCAAGCTATTTTGAAGGTAAAAGTGATTGGTTTTCATTTTTGGGGGGGAGTAGAGGGGATAAGACATGAATAAAAGTAATCTAATTCAATCCACTCAAAATAGTAGGATTAAAAAAAGAAAGTTTACTTCATGTCTTATCCCCTATAATCCCCAAAAATTACAACTATTCACTATTACTATGAAAATAGCTTGGATTGATTGAGTTTTAATCCAATCCAATTCTGTCCACAAAATAAGCCCTAAGGGCACATTTGTTACAGGGACTAATTGGGGCGGGCTTAAGCGGGACAAACAAACCCATGTTTAGTGCAACAATTTTAAGTCTGGACTGGCTTAGATGAGATTGTGGTAGTCCGGTCCCATATGAAATCCCTCACTAGCTGGTGTTACAAAGACCCATATTTTGATAAAGGATTTACGGGGATTCATGTTTAGTGCAACAATTTTATGTTTTTTGTTGTTGATTTGTTCTTTATCCTTTTTTATAACATAAATAAACTTACAATTAAGACAAAATATATAAATATGTAAGTCTAGTCCGGTGATGCTGTAACAACCCGTCCCGGTCCCACCGGCACGAATTGTTATGGCCGCCGGGTGTAACAACCCGGAATTTCAATTATTGGATTTAATTAAATTATTTATGTAAAATGACGATTTTGCCCTTGCTTGTTAAAGGACATGGAAATCAAGTTTTGTTTCGAAACCTTTCGGTGGTGTATTGGGTACCGTTGCGTAGGTCTCGAACTCACGAGTTCGTAGACAGGCGGCACGCGGAAAATGGAGTTCGTAGATGAGAGTTATGGGTCTAGATGTGCAAGGGCATTTTGGTAATTTTCCATGGAGGGGAGATATTTTTGTTAACAAATCAGACTTATCTGATTTGTTTCATCCTCATCTTCATTTGATCTTCTCTCTCTCTCTCTGTGACAAACTCAAACACACCCGAAACCATTGAACCCGTGCGAAAATCATCCAAAAACCCACAAAGTCAACTTGGATTTCAAGGCTTCAACTTCCAGTTTTGATCAACTAATCGTGTTCTACTCCTTCCCACGATCACAACCGTACCAACCATCGAAGGAGAGGACCACGGAGGAAGCCGAACCGAGGATAGGAAGTTTCGGACCTTCCGATCGATTTTTCGGCTAGCACAGGTACATGTTTGATGTTCTAAGGTCATATTTGGATTCCTGGGTTTGAGTAGATAGATTTAGACGTAAAATTTGTGAAAAATGGTTGAGTTTTGAGGAAGTTGGAAAGCTTGGAGTTTCGGCCGGAAATGGAGGATTCCGGCGAAACCAGACGGCGGCGGAGGTGGTGGTCCTGTCATCTTCTCCGGCCAACCTCCGGCGACGGTGACGGTAGCCGGTCATCTTCTCCGGCGAGTCGCCGGTGACCGGTCAGGTTGAGTTGAACCGGTCGGGTCAGTTGAACCGGTCGGGTCAGTTGAACCGGGCGGGTCTAGTTGAACTGGTCCGGTTGAGTGAACCGGTCAGACCGGGTTGGACCGGGTCGGTCCGAGTTGAACCGGGTTGGACCGGTTCAGGCGCGTGTGGTACTGTAGCAGGCGCGTGACCGGCTCGTGAGGGCGCGTGGGCGCGTGTTCCGACCTTCCGTCGGCGCGTGGGGCTGAGTCTGATGTCACGGTGGCGCGTGACAAGTAGTTTTTGACGTTTCGGACCTGTTGGCGCAGGTTTCGAGTCGATCGGATGTCTTTTAGGGGCTGTTTCGGACGTTTTAAGGTTGCTGCGTTTTCTAGGCCAGCATAGTTAGACTCCCGGGGTTTATGGGGTTTATATTTAAGATTATTATTATTAGCTGGTAATCCCGATTATTAATTTGGACAGGCGATACTGCTCCGGGAACTTCAGGGGAGCGTACAGTTCGGGATTGAGCTTGCTTGAACAGGTTTGTGAGTGGACTTTGATTAGTAAACTATAATGCATGCATAAATGTATCGTTGATTTAAATACTGTTGAGTATGAGTGAAATGAATTTCTGGATTTTAGAAATGATACTGGACACATATTTTACAATATTTCAGTGAAAGTATGTTTTGAGAAATGGCCTGATTTGTACTCGATTTTGATATCGTTTTGACGTTGTGACTATTTGAGTATGTGATTTGGGTTGAGACCCATAATTGTGATTTTACCGATTTTGGCCATAAAATGATATTTCAAAGAATTTGGCTTAGGCCGCGAAACAAAGATTTCGAAGTATGGATTTGATTCACTGATTCCCGTCCCGATGATTGTTGTTGCTCTGACTGGTGTTGAGGGGCCTTGCTCTACCAGTTGTTGAGGGTTCGGACCTTAGGTGTTGAGGGGCATGGCTCCGCCGGGTCGCGAAACTGTCTATGCATAGTACAGATATTACAGACAGTACATATGGTACACAGAGTTGTACAGATTTGAACACATCTCAAGGGATACCCTGGTGTGTTATGAATATGTCGGGAACAGTGAATTTGAGATATTATGTGGCAGATTGAACCAAATGATTTGATTTTGAGATATTATGTGTCCGATTGAACCAAATGATTTGATTTTGAGATATTATGTGTCCGATTGAACCAAATGATTTGAATTTGAGATAATTTGTGTCCAGATTGAATTAAATGATTTTAAACTCCTTTGAAGAGATTTTCAAACAAAATTGTGGATTACGAGGTATTTTTATTATACAGATTTTATGTGAGTCCAATTAAATGGTTTTAAAGATAAATGTGAATTTTGGATGATTTACATATGATGCTTTTATATGATAAATTGTTTTATGTTATGCATGCATGATTTTATAAATGGAGGGGAAGAAAGGTAATTCTTCGAAAAGGAATTTATAAATGATTATTTTTGTCCACTCACAACTTTTGTGTTTAAACCCCCTTCAGGCAGTTGAGTAGAGTTGACGCGAACATTGATCTCGAGGCTGAGGCATTAGGATTTTGACTGCGCTGTGTTGTATATTTGAGTAGGATATCTAAATTTTACTCTTGATCCTACTTAGACGCTCTGATATTATGTTGTATTTGATTGGTCGTTAATTACGGGAATTATTGAGTGCTTAAGTCCCTTGTCTGACAAGAGAAAGTATTTATTATTGTTATTATAATTTGTAAGGATTGAAGGGTATTTTGGGAACCTTTTCTTAGGTTGTCAGACGGGATCAGGGTCTTCCCGGGTTTCGAAGGGAAATTCGGGACGGGTCCTGACAATTGGTATCAGAGCACTAGATTAAATTCCTGTAGACTGTACACTACGTGTACAATTATTTTGATATTGATGAGTTATAGTTCTTAACAGCGTAATGCCTTCGAGACGCGAGTTCCGTCAACAGTCGGAAAATATTGGGGACACATCTGAACCTGCAGTGGAGCCTGATATGAGGCAAACACTGGAACAATTGGGTCATACGTTGACTTCTGTACTTCAGAGTAGGACTGCTACTGAAGGTTCAGACATTGAGAGAGCCCAGAGATTAGGGGCTACAATATTTATGGGCGACTCTAGCCCATATGATGCAATAGAGTGGATTACTCATTTAGAGCGAGTGTTCTCGGTTATGAGATGTCCTCAGGGGGACATGGGTATTAGTACTCCTACTGGGAATATGTTAGTGGCGAATCTCGTGATTCGTAGTTGTCCAGTGTTAGTGGAAGGTCATGCATTAGAGGCAGATTTAATCCCCTTAGATATTTTTGATTTTGATGCGATTCTGGGGATGGATTGGTTGACTATGCACCATGCCTCTATTGATTGTTATGAGAAGAGAGTGGGTTTCCGGAGTCCAGGTTTACCGGAACTTACATTAAGAGGAGATCGTAGGGTACTACCCTGTGGAGTGATATCAGCTTTGACTGCTGAGAAATTGATGAGGAAAGGTTGTGAGGGTTACTTGGCTCATGTGTTTGATTCTCGGGATACTCCGATGAGGGTGGAGGATATTCCAGTGGTGAGTGAGTTCTCTGATGTGTTTCCAGATGAGCTCCCGGGATTGTCACCTCACCGGGAGATTGAGTTCACCATCGAGCTTTTGCCAGGTACTCAACCTATCTCACAGGCACCGTATAGGATGGCACCGGCAGAATTGCGAGAGTTAAAGACTCAGTTGCAGGACTTGGTGAATATGGGATTTATTCGCCCAAGTGTTTCACCTTGGGGTGCATCAGTGTTATTTGTGAGGAAAGAGGATGGTGGTCTGAGATTGTGTATCGACTACCGGAAGCTAAACATGGCTACGGTGCGGAATAAGTATCCTTTGCCAAGGATAGATGATTTGTTTGATCAACTTAAGGGGGCAATATATTTTTCGAAAATTGACCTTCGATCCGGATACCACCAGTTGAGGATCAGAGAAGGGGATGTTGAGAAAACAGCTTTCAGGACTCGTTATGGTCATTATGAGTTCCTGGTGATGCCTTTCGGGTTGACTAATGCTCCAGCAGCATTTATGGATTTGATGAACAGGGTGTTCCAAAAGTATTTGGATCGGTTTGTGATTGTATTCATTGATGACATCTTGGTGTATTCGAGGAGTGCTAAGGCACATGAGAAGCACTTAAGGTTGATGCTGAATATGCTTAGGAAAAAGCATTTGTTTGCCAAATTCAGTAAATGTCAGTTTTGGTTGACCGAAGTTGGATTCTTAGGTCATGTGATTTCGGCTGAGGGTATCAGCGTAGATCCCCAAAAGATTGAGGCAGTGGCAAACTGGGAGCAACCGAGGACAGTGACAGAGGTGAGGAGTTTTCTGGGTTTGGCAGGATATTATCGACGGTTCGTAGAAGGATTTTCTACGATAGCAGGGCCGTTGACTCGGTTGACGAGGAAAGGAGTCAAGTTTGACTGGGGAGCTGATTGTGAACAGGGATTTCAGGAGCTGAAGAGGAGGTTGACTTCTGCTCCAGTATTGACCCTTCCTGATGATACTGGGGGATTCGAGGTGTATAGTGATGCATCATTGCGGGGTATAGGCTGCGTGTTGATGCAGCATGGAAAGGTGATAGCTTATGCTTCTAGACAACTTAAACCCCATGAGTTGAATTACCCCACACATGATTTGGAATTAGCTGCAGTGGTGCATGCATTGAAAATATGGAGACATTATTTGTACGGGGAGACGTGTCGGATCTTCACCGACCATAAGAGTTTGAAGTACTTGTTCACCCAAAAAGACCTAAATCTGAGGCAGAGAAGATGGCTTGAGTTAATAAAGGATTATGATTGTACTATAGAGTACCATCCAGGGAAAGCCAATGTTGTGGCAGATGCTTTAAGCAGAAAATCCATGGGTTCTTTAGCCCATTTGCATACAGTCTACTTACCGTTACTGGTAGAGTTCCGTAGAGCAGGGATAGTACTGGACATGGATAGCCAGGGGGCTTTATTGGCTAGTTTTCATGTGAGGCCTGTTCTGATTGATCGGATTATTGAGGCTCAACTCCAGGACCCTACATTGTGCATTATCAGGATGGAGTTAGAGGCTGGAAACAGGCAGGACTATGCACTTAGGGATGATGGAGCCTTGGTTAGGGATGGTCGGTTGTGCGTACCGAATGAGCTGGAACTAAAGAGGGAAATTCTTGATGAGGCTCATAGTTCGGCTTACGCTATGCATCCAGGAGGTACCAAGATGTATCATACCCTAAGGAAATATTATTGGTGGACTGGGATGAAAAGGGAGATTGCTGAGTTTGTGAGTAGATGCCTGACGTGCCAGCAAGTGAAAGCAGAGAGGCAGAAACCATATGGGGCACTTCAACCATTACCTATTCCGGAATGGAAGTGGGATCACATTACGATGGATTTTGTGTATAAACTTCCAAGGACACAGAAAGGACATGATGGGATATGGGTAATTGTTGATAGACTCACGAAGTCTGCACATTTCTTGCCAGTGCGGGAAGATTTTCGGATGAGTCAGTATGCCAAATTGTTCATTGATGAGATCATACGGCTACATGGGACTCCAGAGTCCATTGTTTCGGACAGGGATCCTAGATTTACCTCCAGGTTTTGGCGGAGTTTGCAGAAGGCTTTTGGCACTACATTGCATTTTAGTACAGCTTTTCATCCTCAGACGGATGGTCAGTCTGAGAGGACAATCCAGATTTTGGAGGATATGATGAGAGCTTGTGTACTACAGTTTAAAGGAAACTGGGATTCACACCTGGCTCTGATGGAATTTGCTTATAATAATAGTTATCAGTCGAGTATTGGGATGTCTCCTTTCGAGGCACTGTATGGGAGACAGTGCAGGACACCTCTATGCTGGAACGAAGTGGGTGAAAGGAAACTGTTAACACCAGAGTTGGTTGATACGACTGAGGAAAAGATAAGGATCATCAGAGAAAGGTTGAAGACAGCTCAGGATCGCCAGAAGAGCTATGCAGACCGCAGAATTAGAGACCTTGAGTTTGAGGTTGGTGACTGGGTGTTCTTGAAACTATCTCCTTGGAAGGGAGTTGTACATTTTGGTAGACGAGGAAAACTGAGTCCTTGCTACATTGGTCCATATGAGATTCTGGAGAGGATAGGACCAGTGGCATATCGTCTTGCTTTACCATCGGAACTATCCAGAGTTCATAATGTTTTCCATTTATCTTTGCTCCGGAAATATCTGTTTGATGAGTCTCACGTTTTGGGAGAGCAGCCACTTGAGCTGAAGGATGATTTGACCTTTGAGGAGCAACCGGTGCAAATTTTGAATTGGAAAGAGAAGGTACTGCGCAGAAAGAGTATTCCTCTAGTTAAAGTGTTGTGGAGGAATCATAACGTGGAGGAAGCCACGTGGGAAACTGAGGAACTAATGCGGACGCAGTATCCTTATTTGTTCCAAGGGTAGAGTTGAATTTCGGGGACGAAATTTCTTAAGGGGGGTAGATTGTAACAACCCGGAATTTCAATTATTGGATTTAATTAAATTATTTATGTAAAATGACGATTTTGCCCTTGCTTGTTAAAGGGCATGGAAATCAAGTTTTGTTTCGAAACCTTTTCGGTGGTGTATTGGGTACCGTTGCGTAGGTACGTGTTTTTCCGGACCTTCCGATTGATTTTCCGGCTAGCACAGGTACGTGTTTGATGTTCTAAGGTCATATTTGGATTCCTGGGTTTGAGTAGATAGATTTAGACGTAAAATTTGTGAAAAATGGTTGAGTTTTGAGGAAGTTGGAAAGCTTGGAGTTTCGGCCGGAAATGGAGGATTCCGGCGAAACCAGACGGCGGCGGAGGTGGTGGTCCGGTCATCTTCTCCGGCCAACCTCCGGCGACGGTGACGGTAGCCGGTCATCTTCTCCGGTGAGTCGCCGGTGACCGGTCAGGTTGAGTTGAACCGGTCGGGTCAGTTGAACCGGTCGGGTCAGTTGAACCGGTCGGGTCTAGTTGAACTGGTCCGGTTGAGTGAACCGGTCAGACCGGGTTGGACCGGGTCAGGCCGAGTTGAACCGGGTTGGACCGGTTCAGGCGCGTGTGGTACTGTAGCAGGCGCGTGACCGGCGCGTGAGGGCGCGTGGCGGCGCGTGGGCGCGTGTTCCGACCTTCCGTCGGCGCGTGGCGGCGCGTGGGGCTGAGTCTGATGTCACGGTGGCGCGTGACAAGTAGTTTTTGACGTTTCGGACCTGTTGGCGCAGGTTTCGAGTCGATCGGATGTCGTTTAGGGGCTGTTTCGGACGTTTTAAGGTTGCTGCGTTTTCTAGGCCAGCATAGTTAGACTCCCGGGGTTTATGGGGTTTATATTTAAGATTATTATTATGAGCTGGTAATCCCGATTATTAATTTGGACAGGCGATACTGCTCCGGGAACTTCAGGGGAGCGTACAGTTCGGGATTGAGCTTGCTTGAACAGGTTTGTGAGTGGACTTTGATTTATAAACTATAATGCATGCATAAATGTATCGTTGATTTAAATACTGTTGAGTATGAGTGAAATGAATTTCTGGATTTTAGAAATGATACTGGACACATATTTTACAATATTTCAGTGAAAGTATGTTTTGAGAAATGGCCTGATTTGTACTCGATTTTGATATCGTTTTGACGTTGTGACTATTTGAGTATGTGATTTGGGTTGAGACCCATAATTGTGATTTTACCGATTTTGGCCATAAAATGATATTTCAAAGAATTTGGCTTAGGCCGCGAAACAAAGATTTCGAAGTATGGATTTGATTCACTGATTCCCGTCCCGATGATTGTTGTTGCTCTGACTGGTGTTGAGCGGCCTTGCTCTACCAGTTGTTGAGGGTTCGGACCTTAGGTGTTGAGGGGCATGGCTCCGCCGGGTCGCGAAACTGTCTATGCATAGTACAGATATTACAGACAGTACATATGGTACACAGAGTTGTACAGATTTGAACACATCTCAAGGGATACCCTGGTGTGTTATGAATATGTCGGGAACAGTGAATTTGAGATATTATGTGGCAGATTGAACCAAATGATTTGATTTTGAGATATTATGTGTCCTATTGAACCAAATGATTTGATTTTGAGATATTATGTGTCCGATTGAACCAAATGATTTGAATTTGAGATAATTTGTGTCCAGATTGAATTAAATGATTTTAAACTCCTTTGAAGAGATTTTCAAACAAAATTGTGGATTACGAGGTATTTTTATTATACAGATTTTATGTGAGTCCAACTAAATGGTTTTAAAGATAAATGTGAATTTTGGATGATTTACATATGATGCTTTTATATGATAAATTGTTTTATGTTATGCATGCATGATTTTATAAATGGAGGGGAAGAAAGGTAATTCTTCGAAAAGGAATTTATAAATGATTATTTTTGTCCACTCACAACTTTTGTGTTTAAACCCCCTTCAGGCAGTTGAGTAGAGTTGACGCGAACATTGATCTCGAGGCTGAGGCATTAGGATTTTGACTGCGCTGTGTTGTATATTTGAGTAGGATATCTAAATTTTACTCTTGATCCTACTTAGACGCTCTGATATTATGTTGTATTTGATTGGTCGTTAATTACGGGAATTATTGAGTGCTTAAGTCCCTTGTCTGACAAGAGAAAGTATTTATTATTGTTATTATAATTTGTAAGGATTGAAGGGTATTTTGGGAACCTTTTCTTAGGTTGTCAGACAGGATCAGGGTCTTCCCGGGTTTCGAAGGGAAATTCGGGACGGGTCCTGACACCGGGTCCCACCCAGCGCAGCCCCTGGTGACAGCCTTGCGCACGTACACCAGCCCAAAGGTATTGTTAGCGAGGCCCCTGTCCAAATCCTCTAGCTGCAGCCTTTGAGGATCGAACCCAGGCCAAGCCTTTTTATTCCACTCAAGGTGGACACCTGGAAATTCATTCACCACAGGAAGATCCTCTACTCTCACCGGAGTATCCTGAGAATTAATCACGTGAGCTAAATATCCCTCACAACCTTTCCTCAATAACTTCTCAGCCGTCAAAGCTGAGATTACTCCCGAGGGAAGTACCCTACGATCACCCTGAAATGTCAGCTCCGGCAAACCTGGACTCCGAAACACCACCCTCTTGTCAAAACAATCTATGGAGGCATGATGCATGGTTAACCAATCTATCCCCAGAATCACATCAAAATCATATATATCCAAGGGGATTAAATCTGCCTCTAACTTATATCCCTCCACTACTACCGGGCAACAACGAATCATAAGGTTCGCCACTAGCATATCCCCAGTAAGAGTTCTAATGCCCATGTCCCAACCAATCGGAGACAACTCTCTATCAGCAAAATGTGTAAAACCCCGAGAAATAAAAGAATGGGTGGCCTCGGGATCTATGAAAACACTAGCATCATGATTAAAAATAGATAACATACCCGTAACCACCTCTGGTGCTGCTCGAGCCTCCTACTGAGTCATCGCAAAAACTCGGGCCGGTGTACCAGAAGATCGACCACGACCCCCACGTCACCCTCGGGTCATGCTGGTCCCAATGGCCCTACTGGCCCCAATGGCTCTGCTGGCCCCACTAGCCCTGCTGGCCCCACTGGACTGGGCCTGGCTCCCTACTGCAGAACTAGATGTCTGCGATGTCGTCTGACTTGAATCAGTAGCCTCTTGGCCCAATGAACTGATGCCCAGACGATGATGTGGACAATCTCTCTTGAAATGACCAGGCTCCCCACAGAAGAAGCAACCAATATCACTATGTCTTCCGGTCGACTGAAATGAAACACCACTAGACTGAGTGGATAATTGATGTCCTTGACTGGCTCTGCCACTACCTCCTTCGGATCCTGCAACCCCAGAAGACCCAGAACTAGAACTGCCTCTCTTAGCTAGTCCTTGACTAGAGGTTCCGGAACCCCAGCGATCTCGGCGTCGCCTGGAACCACTGAACTGCTGCTGAGCTGGCAAACTCAACTCTACTCTGGCAGCAGTATCTGCCAAAGCCCTCAAAGATGTATGTGCCACAGCAGTTACTGCTACTCGAATCTCATTCCGCAGTCTATACTCAAACCTCCGGCATTTATCCATCTTTGTCGCCACAAGAGCCAGTACAAAACGTGACAACTCAAGAAATCGCTGCTCATATTGGGCCACTGTCATATCCCCCTGCTGTAACTGCAGAAACTCGACCTCTCTGGTATCTCGATATGAAGAAGGATAAAACTATTCGAGGAAGCGCTCCCGGAAAGTCTCCCAATTAAAGGTACGGACATCCCAGCCTGTCTGCTGCAAGGCATGCCACCAGCGGTATGCATAACCAGCCAAAAGAAATGTGGCTAACAGCACCCTATCCTCCGGACGACACCTCATAATAGCAAACACTCGTTCCAAACTAGTAAGCCACTCATCCGCATCCTCCGGGCCTAACTCGCCTGTAAATACGGTCGCCCCCAACCTCTAGGCTCACTCAATATCAGACACCTCAGTAGTAGTCCTACCCTGAAGTACCGTAGTCAAAGTCCGACCTAATTGATCCAGGGTCTACCTCAAATCCGGCTCTCCTACGGGTTCAGGTGTGTCCGCACTATTTCCAGATAGTTGACGGGGCTTGTGTCTCGGAGGCATTACGCTGAAAGATCCATAAATCACCAATAACACAATCAGATGTACAGTAAGTGTATGGTATACAGGAATTTAAACCTAGTGCTCTGATACCAAGTTGACAGGACACATCTCGAATTTCCCCTGGAAACTTGGAAAAGATCCTGCTCCCGTCTGACAACTTAACAAAATACCCAAAATACCCTTAAGTCCTGGCAAACAATTATGAGAATTCTGTCAAAAATGCAACATAATTTCCCCTTATAAACTAGCTAACCGTCTTCCACTTGTCAGACAAGGGATCTGATAGCACACAAAATTCCAACAACCCAACCTCTCAATGAAATATCTACCAATAATTACAAACAATTCAACAGATTTATCAGAGCTTCTAGGTAGGATAAATTAATACACAGGTAAATATCCTACTCTCGGTAAACGCGCAGTTAAACTGTAATGCCTCCGCCTCTGGATCTGCCCACGTCAACTCAATAGCCTAGAGAGGATTTAAAACATCAAAATTGTGAGTGGACACAAATAATCAATTAAAACTATTTCTGATGAAAACATACCTTTTTCCCTCTCCACGGATAAAACATGCATGCATCACATAAAACAATTTATAATAATAAAACATCATCTGAAAATCACTGGAATTCCATGTTCCTTTAAAACCATTTGGTTGGGCCTACGCGAAATCTGTATAATGTAAAACACACCGTGGTCCACAATATGATTTGAAAATCCTCTTCACAGGAGTTTAAAATCCTTTGTAATTAACCTGGACACAAAATGTATATCAAAACATAATAGAATCCACTGTTCTCGAAATACCCTCCACACACCCGATATATCTCAAGTTGTGCAGAGCCCTGTGCTACGCATAGACAGCCTCAACGACCCGGCGGAGCAAAACCCCTCAACACCAGTGTCGGAGCCCTCACAACTAGCGTAGCAAAACTCCTCAATGCCAGTCGGAGAAAAACCTTGACCCTCGGGTACAGAAAAACCAGTGAAAACCAAAATCCGTGTTTTGAAATCCTTGTTTCTTGGCCTAAGCCAAATTCATTGAAAAATCATTTATGGCCAAATTCATTGAAAAATCATTTATGGCCAAATTCATTGAAAAATCATTTATGGCCAAATCCAGTAAAATCATAAATACGGGTCTAACCCGAAACCATGGACTCCATAATTATCACATTAAAACGATATCAAAATCGAGTCCAAAAACTAGGCCATTTCCTCAAAACACATTTTCACTGAAATATATAAAACATGTGTCCAGTAATAAGTTCTAAATCCCGAAAACATATCACAACAATATATAATAGCATTTAAAGCTAAAATACCTTTATGCATGCATGACAATTTATAAACCAAAGTCCACTCACCGATAGCTCAATCCCGAGTCGTACGCTCCTCTGTAGTGTCCGGAGCAGTACTGCCTGTGCTGGCTGAAAAATCGATCGAAAGGTTTCGGTCCTTTTTCCCTCCGATCGGTGTCTCCGTTGCTGCCTCATTCGATGGTGGGTATGGTTGTGCTCGCGAGGGAGAGAAGAAGGTGATGGTGTGAACCAACTAGATCAAAGTCCCCTTGAATTGAAGGTCCAAATCGGATGTTTTAGTTTCGGTCGGTGTGGTCGGTCACGGGTTTTGGATGAGTTTGTGTAGGAACTGAGCAATTTGAAAATATCCAAAAGACAATTGACCAAAATGCCCCTACACAATCGAGACCCAATAATTCCTCGCACGGTCTCCGTTTTCCGCGTGCCGCCTGTTTACGAACACGTGAGTTCGAGACCTACGCAACGGTATCCGTAAAAACTGTCAAATGGCTCCACACAAAATTTGATTTCCGAGCCCCCTTTTAAACCAATGGTAAAATCGTTTTTTCACCAAATAATTTACAAAATTTCAATAATTAAATGTCTAGGTCGTTACAGATGCACCAACCATAGACACAATTTAGTCAAGGCTTATTACTTAAAATGCACCCAAAACAAGTCAGGGAGTCTCAAAATGCACCTAGAACTGAAATTTGCCTCATTTTGCACCCAGAACAGGTATTCCATTACCTCCGTTGCACTATCCGTCAGTCTATGTTACTAACGCCGTTAAAAGTGCTGATGTGGCAGTAATATTACAAAATTTATAGGTGCAATTAAGACATTTACTAAATTTTATTAAATTTTATATTAAAATTCTTTCTAAAAAACAAAACTAATAAAATTACCCAATCTTTCCCAACCCACCCACCCGATCCGACGAATTGAGCCCATCTACCTCCAAGTCACGCTTTGTATTTGTAGTCATATCATATGCTTCTCTACGCTTTCTCAGTTGCATGTGCTCTTGTCCCAATAGTTCCCTTTAAGATATATATATGATGTGCTCATATGGCCGGTATATATTCATATTATTTTTTTCTTTTTAAAGGATTAGTTAGTGGCGAATTATGGGAGTCCAATCTTTCGTAAGCCGAAAAGACTCACACACTCATTTTAGTGCACCTCTAGCTACAATCAGAAAATTCACTACTGATAAGAATCAAACCCAAAATGAGCTGAGACTAAACCAAATCTGAGAACATTCCAACCACTAGGTTACTTGTTATGCTTACTCATATATATATATTTATTCATATGTTGTTGCATGTTGCTTTCTCTCTCAGCATTCCACAATACCAATATACAGGCACGAACCCAAGATTTGAACACGAGGTGGGCAAAGTTTTAATGTGGAATTTTAGCAAAACTCGACGGTACGAGGGAATTTCATTAATAAGAAGGAAAAAAAAGATACACCTAGTTAGGGGGAGATGTAATGAGCTTTACCTCTCAAAATGCATACTATACATAAAAAGTCAAAGAAAAAAAATAACAAACTCGAAAATAAACATGCAATACAATAGAAAACTACATAAATTGTACCATACGAGTCTTTAAGGCACTAAATTCATCAATTATTGAATCTATGTCGATGTTTTCAATAAGTTCTTTTTCTATGTTGAGAATCATACAATCTCCAAGAAAGTCATCCTCCATCTTGTTTCGAAGTCGATTTTTAATGATTTTCGTAGGTGAAAATGCCCGCTCTGTTGTAGCTGTTGAAATAGGGAGAGTCAATACTAGCCGAATTAATCTCTCAATAAAAAAATATGTCTTCCTTGATGTAACAAGTTCTTCACATAAACTAGAAAGAGAAGACATTAGGAAATTGTGAAAGATCAAAGATCTCATACTCATAATGTTGTAATTGCTCTCTTAATAAGCGGATGTCATAATCTTTGAAATCTCCAGGATAAAACTTCTCTGCCAAATTACATATATTCTCAATGTCCAATGATTTGAAACCATCATGAGGATCCAATGATGAGCCAAGAGTAAGGAGTTCCATTGCTTGCTCAATGAATCTACTTTCTAACTCACTCAATTGATAATCTAGTACACTATTAAATATGTTAATACGAAAGTAATGGTCAATTGTAATAAAGTCCTTTGTTGACAAGTTCGATCTGTACCTTCCATAGATGGAGCATTGAAATCGGGAATACTTATGTCTTCTTTTTCACAAAAAGATACCACCCTTTCAATGAAAGCATCCCAACCATTTTGTCTCATCTTTAGAAGAAGAGACTTTGTACTTGAAACCAAGTTCATTGCATTTACAATGTCTTGAGATTTCAATTGTAATTGTTTACAAAGAACATTAGTGATGCCCATAACATTATCCAACAAATGCAAGTTAAACACAAATCCAAAAGATCTCAAAGCTTTCTACGCACCTTTAGCTTCCCCATGCACTTTGTTGTTAAGTCCATTCATTCCCCATGCACCTTTAGCTTCCCCATGCACTTTGTTGTTAAACAAGGCAATCAACCTCCTAATAGATTCAAAATGGGAGCTCCAACGAGTAGCTCCAGCTCGTTACAAAGTACATATTTGATTAGCCCTTGAACCAGTTTCAACTTCTCCATAATCAAGTTCTTCTACAAGTTGAGCTTCTCCAACACATTTGAACTCAGAAACATGCTTGGCAGAAGATATAAAAATATTCACAATATTAGTCAATTGTGAAAAAAATTGATAGATATTAGAAACATCTTTAGCTGCCGCATTCAAACAAAGTTGGAGGCGATGAAAAAAACAATGTACATAATATGCTTATGGACAATCTTGAAGAAATAGTGCTTTTAGTCCATTCCATTGACCCCGCATATTACTAACACCATCATATCCTTGACCACACATATTTCTCATTAGAAGCTCATTTTGAGAAAGCACATTATCTATCTTTACCTTGAGAGTTATAGCACAAGTGTCTTCAACACTTACCACATCAAAGTATCTTTCACGAACAACACCATCACAATTGAAAAATCTTAATATAATAGCCATTTGCTCCTTGCTAGATTCATCAAGTGCTTCATCAACAAGAAGACAACAAAAACCATTACCAATTTCCTCACAAATCTTCTTTCTAACTCTATTAGCAAGAATATTCAAAATCTCTTTTTGAATCTTTGGTGAACGATAACTAGCATTTTGAGGAGCTTCCAATGCAAGTTTGCCAAGTTCCTTATCTATTTCTTCGTAAGACTTTACTAACTCAATAAAATTTCCATGATTGGAGGAGTTTATAGATTCATCATCACCACTAAAACCCAATGCTTGTTTTGCTAGTAACTTCACGACAACTATTGCGGATTTAAGCCGCAACCTATTATTTTTCACATGTTGTGGTGATTGTGGATTCATAGCCCTCTCGATATGCCCACTTGTTTTTTGGTAAGTTATACCATTTTTGCATAGCACCATTATGAGGTGAAGTAGAAGGCCCCACATGCTTTACAAAGAAACATTATTTTTTGCCACCACCAACCCTTTTCCAAGTATTAAACCCTTGAGAAGTGAATAGAGAATGACTTGGTGGACTACTGTAAAAAACAAAGCATGGAAAACAATATACTTTGTCATTTTCAATTGAGTACTCGAGACAAGGAAATTTTGAGAACCAACCTCATTGAAATTGACAGAATTGCCTCCCATCAAAAGTGTGTGGGTACTCAACCAACTCGGGTTGGTATGGCCCATTTAGTATATATTTTCTTCGAACATTATCCCATTTATTAAAGGGATAAGTCGATATTGAAGGACGCTTTCCAGGATCTCTTTCAAGATAATTTGTGTCAACACTTTCAACTTGGTGATTGACTCTAGATGATTCAACTCTTTAGGACTTAGAAGGTTGTTGCTCATCGTCATCAACATACAAAGTTGGAGAAGGATATGGATTTGATGATTCACCCTCATTATTTTTTGTAAAATATACAAGAATGTTATTTTTTGACTTGGAATTTTTGGATTTATACATAACAAAGGAGTGATAACCTATATGACATATGTGAGATAAAAATATTTAATTAGTATGATGTTCAATCATTATGTCAGGACCCGTCCCGAATTTCCCCTCGAAACCCGGGAAGAACCCTGATCCCGTCTGACAACCTAAGAAAAGGTTCCCACAATACCCTTCAATCCTTACAAAATATAATAACAATAAATACTTCCACTTGTCAGACAAGGGATTCAAGCACTCAATAATTCCCGTAATTAATGACCCATCAAATATAATATAATATAATATCATAGCGTCTAAGTAGGATCAAGAGTAAAATTTAGATATCCTACTCAAATATAATTACACAGCGCAGTCGAAGTACTAATGCCTCAGCCTCGAGATCAATGTTCGCGTCAACTCCACTCAACTGCCTGAAGGGGGTTTAAACACAAAAGTTGTGAGTGGACAAAAATAATCATTTATAAATTCTTTTTCAAAGAAATACCTTTCTTCCCCTCCATTTATAAAATCATGCATGCATAACATAAAACAATTTATCAATAAAAACATCATATGTAAATCACCAAAAATTCTCATTTCTCTTTAAAACCATTTAGTTGGATTCACATAAAATCTGTATAATAAAAATACCTCGTGATCCACAATTTGGTTTGAAAACTCTCTTCAAAGGAGTTTAAAATCATTTAATTCAATCTGGACACAAAATATCTCAAATTCAAATCATTTTGTTCCATCTGCCACATAATATCTCAAATTTCACTGTTCCCGACATATCCATAACACACCAGGGTATCCCTTGAGATGTGTTCAAATCTGTACAACTCTGTGTACCATATGTACTATATGTACTCTCTGTACTATCTGTACTTTCTGTACTATGCATAGACAGCTTCGCAACCTAGCGGAGCAAGGCCCCTCAACACCAAAGTCCGAACCCTCAACAACTGATAGAGCAAGGCCCCTCAACACCAGTTAGAGCAACAATAACCATCGGGACGGGAACCAGTGAATCAAATCCATACTTTGAAATCTTTGTTTCTCAGCCTAAGCCAAATTCTTTGAAATATCATTTTATGGCCAAAATCGGTAAAATCATAATTATGAGTCTAAATCCAAATCACATACTCAAATAGTTACCACGTCAAAACGATATCAAAATCGAGTACAAAAACCAGGCCATTTCTCAAAATACACTTTCACTGAAATATTGTAAAACATGTGTCCAGCATCATTTCTAAAATCCAGAAATTCATTGCACCCATACATAACAGTATTTAAAATCAAAGATACATTTATGCATGCATTACAGTTTATAAATCAAAGTCCACTCACAAACCTGTTCAAGCAAGCTCAATCCCGAACTGTACGCTCCCCTGAAGTTCCTGGAGCAGTATCGCATGTCCAAATTAATAATCGGGATTACCAGCTAATAATAAGAACCTTAAATATAAACCCCCTAAACCCCGGGAGTCTAACTATGCTGGCCTAGAAAACGCAGCAACTTTAAAACATCCGAAACAACCCCTAAACGACATCCGATCGACTCGAAACCTGCGCCAACAGGTCCGAAACGTCAAAAATTACTTGTCACGCGCCACCGTGACCTCAGACTCTGCCCCACGCGCCACCATGCGCCGACGGAAGGTCGGAACACGCGCCCACGCACCGCCACGCCCCCTCACGCGTCGGTCACGCTCCTGCTACAGTACCCACGCGCCTGAACCGGCCCAACCCGGTTCGGCTCAACCTGACCCGGTCCAACTCGACCCGACCGGTTCAACTCGACCTGACCGGTCACCGGTGACTCGCCTGAGAAGACGACCGGCTGCCGTCGCCGTCGTCGGAAGCTGGCCGGAGAAGATGACCGGCAGTCGCCGTCGCCGCCGTCTGGTTTCGTCGGAATCCTCCATTTCCGGCCGAAACTTCAAGCTTTCCTAACTTCCTCAAAACTCAACCATTTTTCACAAATGTTATGTCTAAATCTATCTACTCGAACCCAGGAATCCAAATATGACCTCAAAACCACAAACACGTACCTGTGCTAGCCGAAAAATCGATCGGAAGGTCCGAAACTTCCTATCCTCGGTTCGGCTTCCTCCGTGGTCCTCTCCTTCGATGGTTGGTACGGTTGTGATCGTGGGAAGGAGTAGAATATGATTAGTTGATCAAAACTGGAAGTTGGAGCCTTGAAATCAAAGTTGACTTTGTGGGTTTTTGGATGATTTTCGCACGGGTTGGTTCAATGGTTTGTGTATGTTTGTCCCCGAGAGAAAGAAGGAGATGAAGATGAAATGAAGATGAGGATGAGGTGGATCAGATAATATCTGATTTGGGGGTTATAATATCTTCTCCAAAAACCAAATTACCAAAATGCCCTTGCACATCTAGACCCATAACTTCCGTACACGAACTCCGTTTTCTGCGTGCCGCCTGTCTACGAACTCGTGAGTTCGAGACCTACGTAACGGTATCCAAAACACCACCAAAAGTGTCTCGAAACAAAATTTGACTTCCGTGCCCTTTACCGACCAAGGGTAAAATCGTCATTTTACATAAATAATTTACTTAAATCCAATAATTGAAATTCCGGGTTGTTACACATTATTTATGCATAATTTTTTATGTCATTTAGTATCCCTTTTACATGTTTTTTGAATGAATTCATGCCATCCATAGTAAAAAATAATCAATCTTGTGAGACTTGTGTAGATTTGGAAAGATAGGTGAATTTTGAGAATAACGCAAAAAGAAGGGCTCAATTTGAAGTTATAACGAAGGAAATATCTCAGATGAACATCGGGCCCTAATTCAAGTCCAAAAGCTTGCTCTGGTCCCTGCCAAGACATGATAAGAACTGAGCCCTAATCTAAGTTCTAGAGAGGTCCTACCGAGCCAAGTTCATGTCCTGGACATCCTAGCCGAGACCTAAGTCACACCCTAAAACAAGGTCCCTCAGATGCCAAAACTGTGCCCTAATCAGAGCCCTTGACACGTCCTTATCGCAGAACTTGCGCCCTATTTTGAGCACTCAGTTGAGTCCCTGCGACACCCAAGTCATGCCCTGAATGGAGTCTTGCTGCTCCTAAATGAAGAGCCCTTCAGAAGTCCTCCAGCGGCAAGCTCCCCTACGCCCTAATTGGTGTCCGGATAGGCCAAAGTGTGTCAATGCCTGGAACTCGATTGAACCAAGTGGGACACCAATCAGAATTGGACTTAAAATGATGTTAGCAAGCTAATGGAGCCTTAAGCCGCACTCATAAATGCTAATGACATGCCCTTGGCATGCTTTGCCCTAAAAGTCGTCCCGGGAGCACATATTTGAGCCAAATTGAGCTATTGTATTTCCTACGAGCTTTTGAGCAGGAAAAAGCCCAGAACCATGCTAGATATTTCATATGGAAGTGAAATAAGTTATTTGTCCCATTGGCATTGGTCAATGACATGTTGGGTTCTTAAAAGTCCAAATTTGAGGTTCATGGAGCCCAAAATCTGGCCCAGCCGTGTTTAAAGCATTTGGGAGTGATTAGGCCTAGTTCTTGATGTCCAAGCAACCTCCAAAAGATTTCAGAAGTTGCCTTGGTGCACAAGGAAGATCAAAGCTTTGCCGCAAATCCTAGTCCTTGGCTTACTAGGATTTCCTTTTTGAGTCCTTTTTCATACCTAACTAGGATCGCAGTTCTGAGTCAGTTTGTGATTAGGATTTTGTCATTGATTATCTCCTACTTTGTAGAGGTTTAGAGACCCTATTTAAAGGACCAAAGTGCTCGCGGCCAAGGACCTCTACACCCTAGTCGCAATTTACTTTTGTAATTCAGTTTTAGATTTTAAACACTTGTTATTTTCCAAGTTTGAGAGAGAGTTGTGCGTGGAGCATTGGAGGAGCAGGCCTTGCTGTGTTCTTCTACTGTGCATCATTGTTCAATAATATTTCTTTACTTTACTCTAATATTCCGTTGTTAGTTATGAATTTCATTATGTGTTTGTTGTCCATTAAGCGTGAGTAGTTCCCTTTTGGGATTGGGGCTGCTTGAAGCCCTAGCCATGTTAGTTTGTTAATTAGATTTTGGCTCTTGATTTTAATTACTAATGGTGAGTAATTTTGATTACTACTTGAATTACTATTCTTTTATGCCTATGATATTAGCTACCTTGTTTGCATAAATTATTTATGGAATTGCTTGACGGACCACTATATCATCTTGTAATTCATTAGCATCAAGAGGTTGAAGGTAAGAAACATTCTTGTAATCGGAATTCATGGCAACCTAGGAATGCACATCACTTTTCTAGGCTAGTTTGTTGTCATTAAATTCTCTTAGTACTTCATGCATCATCTTAACTGGTAGGTGATAGAAGTTCTAAGGTACTCATCCGGCCTAGAACAAGCTAAGTAAGAGAGAATAAAATATGTTTAGTGTACCTTAGTCGGACCTTTGCATGGGCACCTAATTCAGAAGTTGCATAGTAATTAGGTCAAGAAAATCTGGTTAAGAACTATAATTGGTTAGGATGGATAGTGAGCCTTAATTCGCCTTAGATAATAAAATCAATCAATCATCATTCTTGCATATTAATTTTCTGTGTTTTGCTTTCTTATGTTAATTTTCAATTGAAAAGCAAGAACACACCCCCTTCCCCCACCTCTTTTTTGCCGTTTTCCTTATTTAGAGTCATTGTTGAGTTTTATTTTGATCTTGCGTGTCAAGATAGGTTTAGGCGTGTCTTTGTTTGATTTTAGTGTTTTTGAGTGTTTTGTTAAGTTAATTAGATCTGAACTTAAGGGAACTTAATCGTTGAAACAAGTCCTCGAGGGATCGACCTTTGCTTGCCAATATATTATCATAACCGATTTTGTATACTTGCAAAGATATAACCGTTAAAGATAGAATACAAATTCTTGTCCTTTACTTTTACTATCAAGTTTTTCGCGCCGTTGCCGAGGACTTGTTCCTCATCGGTGTCCATTTAGTTTGTATTTATTAACTTAGTTTTCTTTTTTTTACTCTTTTAGCTACCCTTTTATGTCAACAAGAGGATCTGTCTAAGGCTCATTGCACGGCTCATCAAGTGGATCATCTTCAAGAGTATCTTTGGTACATGGCTCACCGAGACCAAGTCCACCACTAAGTCCTGGGATGGGGTGTCAGGACCCGTCCCGAATTTCCCCTCGAAAGCCGGGAAGAACCCTGATCCCATCTGACAACCTAAGAAAAGGTTCCCAAAATACCCTTAAATCCTTACAAAATATAATAATAATAAATACTTCATCTTGTTAGACAAGGGATTCAAGCACTCAATAATTCCCGTAATTAATGACCAATCAAAAACAATATAATATCAGAGCGTCTAAGTAGGATCAAGAGTAAAATTTAGATATCCTACTCAAATATAACTACACAGCGCAATCGAAGTACTAATGTCTCTGCCTCGAGATCAGTGTTCGCGTCAACTCTACTCAACAGCCTGAAGAGGGTTTAAACACAAAAGTTGTGAGTGGACAAAAATAATCATTTATAAATTGTTTTCCAAGAAATACCTTTCTTCCCCTCCATTTATAAAATCATGCATGCATCACATAAAACAGTTTATAATGTAAAAACATCATATGTAAATCACCAAAATTTCCATTTCTCTTTAAAACCACTTAGTTGTAATCAAATAAAATATGTATAATGAAAATACCTCGTGATCCACAATTTGGTTTGAAAACTCTTTCCAAAGGAGTTTAAAATCATTTAATTCAATATGGACACAAAATATCTCAAATTCACTGTTCCCGACATATCCACAACACACCAGGGTATCCCTTGAGATGTGTTAAAATATGTACAGCAATTCTCTGTACTATCTGTACTATGCATAGACAGTCTCGCGACCCGGCGGAGAAAAACCCCTCAACACCAAAGTCCGAGCCCTCAACAACCAGCGGAGCAAGACCCCTCAACACCGGTCAGAGCAACAGTAACCATCGGGACAGGAACCAGTGAACCAAATTCATACTTCGAAATCTTTGTTTCTCGGCCTAAGCCAAATTCTTTGCAATATCATTTTATCGCCAAAATCAGTAAAATCATAATTACGGGTCTCAACCCAAATCACATGCTCGAATAGTTACCACTTCAAAACGATATCAAAATCAAGTACTAAAACCAGGCCATTTCTCAAAACACACTTTCACTGAAATATTGGAAAACATGTGTCCATCATCATTTCTAAAGTCCAGAAATTCATTGCACCCATACATAACAGTATTTAAATCAAAGATACATTTATGCATGCATTATAGTTTATAAACCAAAATTCCACTCACAAACCTGTCCAAGCAAGCTCAATCCCGAACTGTACGCTCCCCTGAAGTTCCTGGAGCAGTATCGCCTGTCCAAATTAATAATCGGGATTACCAGCTAATAATAAGAACCTTAAATATAAACCCCCTAAACCCCGGGAGGTCTAACTATGCTGGCCTAAAATACGCAGCAACTTTAAAATGCCCAAAACAACCCCTAAACGACGTCCGATCGACTCAAAACCTGCACCAACGCGCCGACGGAAGGTCGGAACATGCGCCCACGCGCCGGTCACGCTCCTGCTACAGTACCCACGCGCCTGGACCGGTTCAACCCGGCCCAACTCGGCCTGACCCGGTCTAACTCGATCCGATCAGTTCACTCAACCCGACCGGTTTAACTCGACCCGATCGGTCAATCAACCCGATCGGTTTACTCGACCCGACCGGTCACCGGCGACTCGCCGGCGCCGCCGTATGGTTTCCGCCGGAATCCTCCATTTCCGGCCGAAACTTCAAGCTTTCATAACTTCCTCAAAACTTAACCATTTTTCACAAATGTTATGTCTAAATCTATCTACTCGAACCCAGGAATCCAAATATGACCTCAAAACCACAAACACGTACCTGTGCTAGCCGGAAAATCGATCGAAAGATCTGAAACTTCCTACACTCGGTTCGGCTTCTCCCGTGGTCATCTCCTTCGATGGTTGGTACGGTTGTGATCGTGGGAAGGAGTAGAATATGATTAGTTGAATAGAAATGGAAGTTTTGGCCTTGAATCAAACTTGGAATTTATGGGTTTTGGGTGAGTTTTCGCACGGTTTCGGGTGGTTGGGAGTGTGTTTCAGAGAGAGAGAGAGTGAGATGATGATATGAAGATGAAAATGAAATGAAGATGAGACAATGATTGTGTTAAAATATCATCTCCCAAATCAAAAATTACCAAAATGCCCCTAACAATCTAGACCCATAACTTTCGTACACGAACTCCGTTTCCCGCGTGCCGCCTGTCTACGAAGCGGTATCCAAAGCACCACAAAAAATGTCTCGAAACAAAATTTGACTTTCACGCCCCTTAACAAGCAAGGGTAAAATCGTCATTTTACATAAATAATTTACGTAAATCCAATAATTAAAATTTCGGGTTGTTACATGGGGGATGTAAGGGAGGAGCATGGAAGAGATCGTGTCCTAGTACCCAACCCTGCCCCACGGCTCTTGAAGGAGTTTGCCAACCCTTACGTTTCGGAGGACCAGTTTTCAATCGTTTTTTCACCATCCATGGTGGAAAATTTGGAGTTGAAGTCTGGCACAATTCACATGTTGCCGAAGTTCCTTGGACTTTCGGGAGAGGATCCACATCTACACATCAAAGAATTTGTTGAAGTCTGCTCAATTTTGCGAATCAACGGCATGACGGAAGCGGAAATTCGACTAAGGCTTTTTCACTTCAGCCTCAAAGATCGTGTTGAGGCATGGTTTCATTCATTGGCGCCCGCGTCCATCATGGATTGGAGTCCAAGATCATGGATCCACTCCAAGGCAGAGATGAACCATTCTACAAATTTTGGGAGCGCTTCAATCAAATGCTCTAGGCGTACCCTCATCACAACATAGACAAACATCACTTGATGTTGTATTTCTACGGAGGACTAAAGACCAGCGATCGAACTATGGTGAACTCTCAATCCCAAGGGATTCTAGATGGCATGGCTGCGGAGGCACGAACTACCTTTGAGAATATCGCTCAAAGGGAGAAACAATTTAGCTACATAGGTCATACCTCTAGGGCTACTGGTGATGCGTACACCAATGACAAAGATGACGCCATTGCTCAACTTACGGCAGTGGTGAAGAAGCTTTGCAACGAGAAGGTGAAAGGATTTCAAGTTTGTGATGTGTGCTACATTCAGGGCCACACGTACCAAGACTGCCCAATGGTGGAAGACGCCAACTTTGTTGGAGGATTCAACAACGGTTCCCTACCCCAGAATGACCCATATTCAAACACTTACAATCCGAGGTGGAAAAATCATCCAAACTTCCGTTGGCGCAATAAACAAAATGTCGCAAACCCTTTGCCGCCACCTGAATTCCAACAACAAGTTGCGGCTCCCCAAGTAAATTCGCAAGGTCCTTCACTAAATCAGAGTGCTGGAGGCAAGTCCTAGGAGGATGCCGTCAATGCCATGGCTTAACAAAACATTCAAATGATGCAAACAACCCAGACATTCATTCAGGAGAGTCGGGGCCATATGGCAAAGACGGATAATGCAATCGCAAATTTAGATCGCCAAATGGGGCAGATTGCAAATCAATTGAATCAATGGCCCCGGAAAGCTACCAAGTCAAGTAATAGTAAATCCCAAGGGATTTCCCAATCCAACAACCAACTCTATCACATTGCGCAGTGGAACCCAACTTCAAGGACCTAAGTATGATGCATACGAGGATCTCATTGTCGAGACTGATGAATGTAATGAAGTGCCCAATGCTAGGCCTGCACCCATGTCCTTATCGCAGCACTTCCCAAACTCGGTGACTAGGCCTTGGCCACTGACTCAAAATGACATGCCAAATGCGCTGCCACAGACCTGGACCAAGGCCTTACCACAGACGCAGAACCGTGACAGGCCTCAGACTCCGCCCAACGCTGTGTTGTAGACCACATGCCAATTTAAGACCCTCATCATGCCTCAATTAGCCTTGCCGAGGGCCATGCCCCAGGCACTACCGCAAGACAAGAAAATAGTTGTACCTAAGGCACTTCCGCAGACTTAACAACACCCAACTGTGCCTAAGAACGCAGATTTGCGCCACCTTGCGCCTAACTCTCCCACTCCTGTGACAGAACCCCAGCACATTGCAAAGGCACCTCAGGCCTTTGACAATGCTAAGGCCACGGTCTTGGGTCCTAATGAGCCCTCTCACCATCAAAAAAATTCTAACTCTAAAACTCAAACTTCAATTCCTAAATCGACTAAAAAGGTTCATTTTGAGTTAGATAATGACATTGCTTTGCCGTTTCCTCGCAAGTTCCAAAACAACAATAAACACAAGGAAGAATTCAAGGAGGAAATCATCAACATGCTGCAGAAGCTTCAAATTCTGAAAATCAACTAATAACTTAAAATGCAAGAAGCACTTCAAACATAATTACAGTTGATGAAATTGATTGAATTACTAAAGTGAATTAAAGGCAACAATCCACCACTAACCAATTAAGTTCCTAACACAATTTCAAAAGGTTCAATTACATTGAATTATCTAAATCTGATGCCCATGCAAAGGTCCAGTTACAATTCACTTTACACATTTTATTCCCTCTTACATAGCATGTCCTAAGCCGTTTCCTTGCTTAAAACGTCTATCAACTGAATTAAGATGATGCATGCAGCATGAAGGAAATTTATTAACACCACACTATCCCTAGAAGATGATTAATGATCGAGGTTGTCATCAATTCAGATTACAAATATATGCAAAGCCATATACCGTTGATGCCTAACGATCACAAGAAGATGACTACTCAAACAAGCAATTATTCATCGATAGATTATGTAAACGAATTAGCCAGATTCATAACCAAAAACTAAGCTCATGACGCACAATAATCTAAATCATATTCAACATTCAACATAAAATAAACCAAGGGCCAAAACTGCATTGAGGAACTACATGGCTAGGGTTTCAAGTAGCCCTAATTCTAATGGAACTACTCACACATGGTATTGAATAAAACGATAAAGAATTTCATTATTGCGGAGTAAAAGTAAAGAGAGAAGACAAAACACAGAGATCAATGGTGAGCCAAGGACACGCCCAAGCACTCTTCTTTCCTTGCATTCAGCTTTCTTCCAAAACACGAACAAAAACTCAAAAACGTAAAAAATGTAAAAAGAGTTATACGGCTAAAGGGTTGGAACCCTTTTTAAGCTTGAAAACCTTGTTTAAATAGTCCTAGGGCTTCTCCTAAAAACTAGGAATTAAAACTGACAACAAAAGACCAAAAAGACCCTTAATTAATCGCTAAAATAGATTTCCTAGGACTTTCTTAGGTGGCAAGCAATCTCCACGCAGCCCAGAGAATTCTGATGCGCCAAGAAATATTCTGGAACCTTCTAAGACTTTCTTGGACAGCAAATCATGGCTGGCAACTTTCTTTGATCTTCTTGACACGGCTGACACATTCTTGCCTCCTAGGACCTCTTTTTTGGACTTGTTAAAGATATAGCAGGACATTGACCAATGCAGCTAGGACAAACCATGCAGCCCAAATTAGAATGGTTATGGGCTTTGTCCTGCTCAAAATCTCGTAGAACGCTCAGCGGCCCAATTTAGCTCAATTTAAGGCACAAACGAGTCTTCTAGGGCGCATCATGTCATTGGAAATTCTGGATGAGACACATGATTGCATCAGCTTAGATAGGTGTTTAGAAGTGTACTTCTAGGTGGTGTCTCAGTTGGTTCCATCTAGTTCCCAGTCATGTCCTATCTTGGCCTAAATCAGCATGTCACAGGACATGTCTTCTGGCGGACCAGACTCTACCGCTGCCTATCTTGTCTCTGGAACTTCGGAGGAACACGCTTGGAACCTGGAACTTGAGGCATGTCAGGGGACACGATCGGGACTTGGCAGAGAGCTCTGAAGACGTGCCATGGCTCATCTGGGCTGGTCTTGGATTAGGTCGCAGACGGAGTATTCTTGAGACATGTCAGGGACACGATTTGGTATGCACCTTAGCTCATCAAGGGCTTGATCTGCTAGGCCTCAAACATGGATTTAGGACCCTCATGGCTTTATTTAAGGTTCTTGGTCCTGCGCCCTAAATAGGGCACAAGGATTCGACGGGGCTCTTCTTAGGACCTGATATTGAATTGAGGACATCTCCTTAATTTGAACTCCGATTTGAGCCATTCTTTTTCTTGTATTCTCAGAATTAGGTTATCTTTCCAAATCATGCACATGTCTCACAAGAACATCACTTTCTACTATGGATGACACAAAATTAGGCAAAAGACGTGAAAAAGGGCACAAAATAACATCAAAATGTTGTATAAATAATGATGCAAAACAAAGAAGGATAAGACTAAACAAAATGGAAAGACTCGATCTTAATTAAGGATAGATCATTTGTACCCCTAGGTTTCCCTAGTAGGAGGAGTGTTGTCTCTTGAGGGTTTAACAATTACGATACCCACAAACGTTTTACTTAGAAATCTAGTTGCTAGAGCTGTAGTTCTTTATCAAGCTAATAAGAATCAATGAAAGTATACAAACTTTGCAAAACTAAAAGGTGTGCCACAATAGTAAGAGTCATGTGTTATGTGTGAATGCCAATATCATAAATAGCCAAGCTTAAAAACAACCTCAGTCAAGTGCTCCAGAAAGATTTCACCTCAACTCTAATCCTCACCGGGTATATCTCAATTCACTCTAGAGTCCTAGGCTTACACTTATATCAAGCATATGTGATGGAGTTTATATAATGGAATCAAAGTATAATCACATATGAGTATTCAATGAAAAACCACAATTTCTGAAAGTAAGATCTCATGAATGGAATTGAACTTTAAGAATCACAGACACTTACCTCAATCCTCAGCATGATTTCCCACAAGATCAGTTAGGTCTTCTCAATAGGTTGCAATGGGGCTAGGCTAATTGGGTTCAAGAAAGAAGGGATTGGACTTCAAAAACTCAGATTGAGACAAGGCATGAAGTAGCATAGCTTGGAATGTGTCCTTCTTTTATCTTTTAAAACCCCAAGGCACTTTGGCATTGAATGGCCTCACACTGACTTGAATTCTTGACTTGATGCTAATCTTTGATTTTTGAATCCCATTGGCTCACTTGAGTTAGTTCAACACTTTTCTTTCAATTTTTGGTTTTCTTCTTTTATCTTTTTTTTTCCTTTGAACTAACCCAAGATCATGCAATGATGTGATATGTTAACATCCTTTGTCTTGGCGCAGCTTGGTACATCTTGGCGCATCTTCTGGCATGTTGGTGCACACGCCCAGGGGCATGTCCTGGACGTGTCCCTGACATAGCCTATGGCGCAGTTTGTAGCGCAGGTTCTGGCGTGTTCCAGCAGCTAGTGACTTGAGTTCTAAGCAATGCAGCTTCTCCTTCCTCATTCAAGTCATGTGCTTCATTTGGCACTACCTTGTCACCACATGAGCTGTAGGGCATGGCCAATTTGATTGGTTTGTTAAATTGGGTAGGATATGCTTAGGGTGATGAAAGAAAGGCTAAGTGTTTGGTTTCAAAGTGGCTTAGGGAGCACACAACAAGGTAGGGTATGGCCTTTAGGAGGTTAAGCACACATAGCCTACATCACTTCTTGTGGTAGATCACACATAAAATCAAGAGTATCTATATAATGTAAGTTCGTTAAAATTCAATGCAATTATGATAGAATGAGATCAACATTTAAGAACAAAAGCGATGAGTGTTTAAGAATAGAAACAAAGCATATCACTCAAAACGAATGGCAATAAGGCTCAAATTCTCACATGGTAATCTCCACTAATTTCTGAAGATCACTCAAATTTAGTTATTTTGACCACTTAATCACTTAAGACAGGGCATTATGAAGTGTAAATTATGAACTAAATGACATGGCATGCCTCTTAACAAAACAAAGGTAGTTCACTTAGCATGTACACTCTTATTAACCCATTAAAGCACTAGTCACTAGCAACAACTTAAACTGACAACCTAAACTAACTAAACAATGTATAAAAAGCAAAAGCTAAAACTAAACAAAACCTGGCCATGTGTTCAGTCATTATTTATGCATCATTTTGATGTCCTTAAGTACCTTTTTTACATGTCTTTTGAATGATTCCGTGCCATCAATAGTAGAAAATGATCAATCCTGTGAGATTTGTACATATTTGGAAAGATAGGTAAATTATGAGAAGAACGCAAAAAGAATGACTCAAATCGGAGTTCAGATGAAGGAGATGTCCTCATTTCAATATCGAGTCCTGAACTGGGTCCTGAGTGCGCCAGTGCGCCCTATTTTGGGTCCTTGGCCAAGTACCTCAGATCAGGCTATCCAGGTCCAAAACTTGTGTTTCATGACATCAAGTCATTGTCCTAGAAGTGGCATGGTCATGCCAGGTCATGTCCAGCGACATGTCCCAAGGACACCCTATCGAGTTCCAACCGAGAACCTCAAGCCAAGCACTAAATCCGGGCCCTGCGCCAATTTCATGTCCTAGTCATGCCACAGCAGGACATGTCCCTACTCTGCCAAGCTACGCCAATCAGAAAGTCATGCGCCAATTCACGCCAAGCTAGGACATATCCTGCGCCACGTCCCTGGTCCCTTAAGGATGCGCCCGCGGTAGAACAGAGTTCATGCATTTCTCCAATTCTACATCCTATACGCTTAGCAAGCCCAAGCCGTGCCTTTAACAAGTCTATGGGGAGCCTCGAAGGCGCGGTCCTAGAGCCCTATAAGGACACTTCCTCATGATCCACCTAGGTGCGCCCTAAAGACATGTCTGCGCCCTAATTAGGGCGCAATTTTGCGTTCTCCAGGTTCTGCCCGCTTCTGAGTGAGCCAAAGACCATCATCCATCAAGTCACATCATATTCTAGCTGAAGACGTTGTTTGGCTCAGCCATATTGGTCCAAGACATGTCAAGTTTTCAATAAATCCCTAATAGGCCTAAAAGTGCCAATCTAGGGCCCTGCTGTGTGAAGTATGTCCAGGAGGAGGCCCAACCCAGTTCTTGATGTCCAAGCAACCTCCAGAAGACTCCAGAAGCTTCCTTGGCATGTAAGAAAGCTCAGAAGACTTAGTTCACAAGTATTGCCGCAAATCCTACTCCAATTCCAACAAGGATTGCTTTTTCTAGTTCCTTTTCAATTCAAACAAGGATAGGAAGTTTAAGTAAGTTTTTAATTAGGATTTTGTCCTAAACTATCCCTACATTGTAAAGGTTTAGAGGCCTATAAAAAGGACCTTAGGGTTTGCGGGTGAGGACCTCTAGACACCCTAGCGGCAATTTAAATTGTAATTCAGTTTTAAATTAAAACAGTTTTTAGTTTCTGTGTTTGAGAGAGTTGGAAGTGAGCATTGGAGGACAAGCTCTGGCGTGGTCTTCTGCTATGTCTCATCTTCAATAATCTCCTTTGTATTTCTACTTTTATTGCTTTTACTTTAATGAAATCAATTATGATTGTTTCAATTTCAATTATGTGTGAGTAGTCTTTTTAGGATTAGGGCTGCTTGAAGCCCTAGCCATGTTAATTCGTTAATTAGATTTTGGCACTTGATTTTGGTTGCTATGCATGCTGAATAATTCTGATTACTGCTTAAACTACCATTCTTTTATGCCTATGAGATTAGCTACCTTATTTGCATAAATTATTGATGGAATTGCTTGATGGACCACTATATAATCATGTAATTCATTAGCATAAAGAGGTTGAGGTTAAGAAACAATCTTGTAATCGGAATTCATGGCAACCTAGGAATGCACATCACTTTTCTAGGCTAGTGTAGTGTCATTAAATTCTCTTTGTACTTCATGCATCATCTTAAACGGTAGGTGATAGACGTTCTAGGGTACACATCATGCTTAGAACATGCCAAGTAAGAGAGGATAATATATCTGGAGTGGGATAACCATCAAGACCTTTGCATGGGCACTTAATTCAGAAGTTGCATAGTAATTAGGTCATGAAAATCTAGTTAATGACTATAATTGGTTAGAGTGGATAGTAAGCCTTAATTCACCTTAGTTAACAAACAATCAATCTATCATTGTTTCATTGTTATTTCCTGCACTTCAATTACTTGTCTTTAATTTCAAATTCTAAAAGCATAAACCCCCCCTCTGTTGCCGTGAGTTAGTGTCTTTTGCATATCTAAAGTAGTGTGAGTCTAGGTCTAGGCGTGTTCTTTATTGTCTTTTAGTATTTTGTGTCTTTTGTTTAAGTTAATAAAATCTGAACTTAATTGGATTAATCGTTGAACAAGTCCTCGAGGGATCGACCTTTGCTTGTCATTATACTATCTCCATCGATTTTGTGCACTTGTAAAGTTATACTTAGTAGAAATAAAGTTCATAATTATTGTGATCGTTATTTTAACTATCAAGTTTTTGTCGCCATTGCCAGGGACTTGTCCCTCAACGTTGTCCATTCATTCAGATTTAGTTAACTTAATGTTGCATATTAGCTATTCAGATTTATTTTAGATTGTATTCTAACTCAGTTTGTAATTTTGTTTTTCTTGTTGGGTACATATGAACAACGCATACATGGCTAGGGGGCCTTGGAATGATCCATACATAGATCCATTCAATCATGGGTGAAGAAATCAGCCCGTATTCCATTTTCAAGAACACCCAGATCATTACAACCTAGGATGGTGTAATCAGCCAAATTTCACATGGAACACCACTCAAACAGTTCCCAACTATGACCCATTTCCTGAACCTCAAACTTCGTTGTGGACCATGATACAAAGCATGGAGGCTTATAATCAAAGCATTGAAGCCGTTACGCAAGAAGTTCGGGAGCTGAACAATCACATGGATGAGAGACATGATAATCAAATGGGGCAGTTTGCATTCCACATGTGTCCAAGCGAGGACATGGTAACCTCCCCACCAAGTGAGGCCGTGAATGATGAACATAATGAGGATACCTTCACGCCAGCACTTCAAGTGCCTGCCATAGAGGCTGTGGCTCCCAGCCATGCCAATGACGTGACAGTGTCTCCCAATTCTGCTCAGATTGAGCAGTGGGACGCACCCAATTCTTACCCTCAATATAATGTTCCTTTTATAATGTTTATGATTCTGATTCCTTGTCTAACAAATACTCTTCCTTTTATAGCACTCACAAATTGGAAAGCGACATGGAAGACGACTAGGAGGATGAGGATAACGACACGCCCGTGGCTCCAAATCTGCAGCAAGCTGTGACTCTGCTGCAAACCCAAGACCTTCCATGTTCAAGGACTCGCCACATACCTTGCCGCAGACCTGGACAAAAATTGTGCCGCAGGCACAGCAACATGAACTGCAGAAGACCCTGCCACAGGAACCTCAGTAGACCCTTCTAAGTGCACTGCCACAACCATATACTAGCGCCCAAGAACCTGGACATGTCCAGGGCACACCTTCAACTCGTCAAACTGCACCAACCGATTCACTGTAGGGCAAGTCCTTAGCCGCTGCATCAGAACCTTCCTAGCGTGCATTTGAGACGCGCAGCGCTGCGGCGAAGCCCTAAGACAATCCCACGACAGAACCCAAGGACTAGCCCGTGCCTCCCCATCTGCAACCAGCCGTGTCTCAGCTCCTGCCCACGAACAAGGACCTAGTTTTTAAATTCAATGCGCCTCCTCAACTCAATCCTAAAACCCTTGACTTTGATTTTAAGAAGGTGCATTTGGATGTGAATTCTGATTCAGTTCCTAAATATGTTACGGCTATCCTTCGCAGGTCCCACAATGAAAACAAAAGGAAGGTGCTGGCGGCCCTCAACTTGGTCCCCCTCTTCAAGTTCAAAAGGAGAAATCAGCGGAAGGGACCAAGGAAGACTTATAGGGCGTACGGGCGTACAAGGCACAACCCCGGCATGAGCATTGTCCAAGGAAGACATTCAAGAATTGATAGAAACTGCTCTTATTCAAATAATTTCTCAATCTCTTTCCCGATAAGTTACGTTCTCATCGGTGGATTTCTTTGTGTGTTTCTAACCTTTTTCTCCATGATGCATCGCAGATTCTACAGCAAGAGGCTCATAATCGGTTACATGTTGACGCTGAAATCCTGGGCACACTACCAAATGCCTAGAAAGCCATGCCACATCTTGCCCAGACATTAAATAAAGCGCTCCTAGGAGGCAACCTAGCACTGGTTTGTGTTTCCTTTCATTCTATTTTTTCTGTCCTATTGCACTCTCTGAACCTTCATTCTGTTTTTGTCATGCATATTGCTTATCACATTGAGGACAATGTTCAGTATAGGATTGGGGGTGTGGATTGAATTTTGCATATAGAAACAAGTAGGTTTGGGGGTGATACACGACCTGAACTTTTGAGTTTTCAGTTTTAGTTTTTTTTTGTTGTGTTAAGTTTTTGCTCTTGAATAGTATTATAACTTGTTAATAGGGATATACATGCTAAGTTAATTATTTTTTCCTTACTAAGAGTCATGCCATGGTCAAGTAGTTCATAATCTGCACTTCACAATGCCATGTTTTAAGTGATCAAGTGAACAAAACAACTGAATTTGAGTGAACTTTAGATAATTAGTGGAGACTTCCCTATGAGATCTTTGAGCCTAATTGCCATTATTTCTAAGGGATATACTTGTTTCTACTCTTAAACACTCTTCGCTTTTGTTATTGCTGATCTCATTACATCATTTTGCATTGAATTTTAAAGAACTAACATCATATAGATGCTCTTGATTTAATGTGTGGTTTGCCATAAGAAGTGATGTAGGCTATGTGTTCTTTAACCTCTATAGGCCTTATCGCACCCAATTGCATGCTTCCTAAGCCAACTATGAAGAAAAACACTCAGCCTTTTCTTTCATCACCTAAAGTATAACCTAACCCAAAGTACTTTGCCATTCATTAAAGCCATACCCTATAGCCTCAGTTTGTGCTAAGGTTGCCCTAAATGAGATTCAAGGTGAGAATGAGAAGTGAAAGAAAATGAGGCCCAATTCCAAGACATTGGCATTTTTATCAAAGAAAAAGAAAATAAGGAAAAAAAAAAAAGAAAGAAGAAACGTAGAAAAGCAAAAAAAAAAAGTGAAAAACAAAGTGAATTGAGCCAAGTGAGCCAAGAGCCTCAAAATAAGTCATCAATAAAGCACAACGTCGTGGGCCTTAACAAGGATTCAGTTCCGAAATTCCAAGTTCAAGTCATGACTTCTCATGCCTTGGCACAACTCCAGTTCTTTGAATTCTATCCTTCCTTTCTAAATCCTCGAGCTTAGCCACATTACAACCTAAAAAGGAAGACCTAACTGATCTTATGGACAATCAGGCGGAGGATTAAGGTACGTATCTATGTTCTTAAAGTTCAATTCCTTTCATGAGATTTTAATTTCCATAAAGTGTTGTTCTTCATTGTTACTCATATGTGATTAAATTTGAATTTCATAGCATAAACTCATCACATATGCTTGAAAGAGTGAAAGCCTAGGATTCTTGTGTGAATTGAGAGTTGCTTAGTGAGGATTAGAGTCAAGGCGAAATCTTTCTAAGGCACTTAGATGAAGTTGTTTTCAAACATGATCACTTCAAACTATGGCACTTATACACTTACACCATCACATGGTACTCATGGCTATGATATCTCTTTGAGTTCTACAAAGCATGTCTACTTACTTTGGTTCCTATTAGATTGTCAAAAGTACTAATTCCAGCGTTGTAGTTGTAACGACCCAGACCACAAATTAAATTATTTTGTGAATTGGACAATTTTACCCTCAGTTTTGAACGGGTTCGAGAGTCACTTTTAGACTGGCAGTACTTTTGGGAATTTTTCTTGGGTCGTTGCGTAGGTCTCGAACTCACGAGTTCGTAGACAGGTGGCACGCGGAAAACGGAGACCCGATGAGTTCGTTACATGTCTAGAAGCTTCAGGGGCAGTTTGGTAATTTTGGAAAAGTTGGAACTATATAGCAGATATTTTTCTCTCTCCTTGGGAGATTGGTCCATTCAGTCTCGCCCTTACCCGAAGTCCTCACCATGCAACACCAAAGAACTCATTTTCATCGGATGGATTTCGATCCGATTGAACGAAACCAAGGTCGGGAGGATCTTCCCCGGGACCCCACGAGCATTTTGGGGTAGTTATTGGAGCGGGAGCACCGCCGTAGGCGACGAACGGAGGAGGGAGGTGAACCGAATCTTCTCGGCCATTTTTCGGACAAACCAGGTACGATCTCGGAGCTTTGTCCTCATATTTGGATTCCTGGTGAAAAGTAGATGAATTTACATGTGTAGATCATGAAAAACGGTCAAGAAATGAAGAAGTTACAAAACCTTGAAAATCGACCGGAAATGGCAATTTCCGGCGAACCATACGGCGGCGGAGGTGGCAGTTCGGTCATCTTCTCCAGCCGGCCTCCGGCGACGGCGATGGCCGTCCGGTCGTCTTCTCCGGTGAGTCACCTGTAACCGGTCGGGTTGAGTGAACCGATCGGGTTGAGTGAACCGGTCGGGGTTGAGTTAACCGGTCGGGTTGAGTTAACCGGTCGGGTCGATTTGGACCGAGTCAGGTTGAGCTGGACTGGGTTGGACCGATCCAGGCGCGTGAACACTGTAGCAGGCGCGTGACCGGCGCGTGAAGGCGCTTGGGTGCGTGTGCCGACCTTCCGGCAGCGCGTGGCGGCGCGTGGGGCCGAGTCTGAGGTCACGGCGAAGTGTGGTAACTAGTTTTCTACGTTCTGAATCTGTTGGTACAAGTTTTAGGTTGATCGGACGTCGTTTAGAGGTCATTTTGGGCAATCCCAGCGGTAATGGTTGACCTTATTAGCGGGTTTTGAGCACGGAAAATCAAGGTAGTTGGGTCATTATTGTTCATGTGTTCCTTGGGCTAGAGCGTCCATGGATTAAGGGTTGGATGATGTATGTGAGTGGACTTTTGTTTTATAAACTGAAATGCATGCATCAAAATATCTTTGTTTAAATACTGTTATGTATTGTGGCATTGAATTTCTGGATTTTAGAAATGATTACTAGACATATGTTTTCCACTATATCAGTTCAAGTGTGATTTGAGAAATATCATGGGTTTTGGAATCGGTTTTGATATCATTTTGACGTGGAAATTATTGAGTCCATGATTTGGGTTTTGAACCGGATGTATGAGTTTATCGGAATTGGCTATATATTTGAGGGAGACCAGAACCCGGAACTAGGATCCGTTATTAGCGGTGAACCCGGTGAACCTCCAATATGATATGATATGATAGTCGAGAGATATGCCGACTGATATGATATGATATGATAGTCGAGAGATATGCCGACTGATATGATATGATAGTCGAGAGATATGCCGACTGATATGTTATGATAGTCGAGAGATATGCCGACTGATATGATATGATAGTCAAGAGATATGCCGACTGATATGATATGATAGTCAAGAGATATGCCGACTGATATGATATGATAGTCGAGAGATATGCCGACTGATATGATATGATAGTCGAGAGATATGCCGACTGATATGATATGATAGTCGAGAGATATGCCGACTGATATGATATGATAGTCGAGAGATCTGCCGACTGATATGATATGATAGTCGAGAGATATGCCGACTGATATGATATGATAGTCGAGAGATATGCCGACTTATATGATACGATCTCGGAACTTTGAACTCATATTTGGATTCCTGGTGAAACTTAGATGAATTTACATGTGTAGATCGTGAAAAATGGTCAAGAAATGAAGAAGTTAGAAAACCTTGAAAATCGACCGGAAACGGCAATTTTCGGCGAACCAGACGGCGGCGGAGGTGGCGGTCGGGTTGAGTGAACCAGTCGGATTGAGTGAACCGGTAGGGTTGAGTGAACCGGTCGGGTCGAGTTGGACCGGGTCAGGTTGAGCCAAATCGGGTTGGACCGGTCCAGGCGCGTGAACACTGTAGTAGGCGCGTGATCGGCGCGTGGGGCCGAGTCTGAGGTCACGGCGGCACGTGGTAACTAGTTTTCGATGTTTCGAATCTGTTGGTACATGTTTCAAGTTGATCGGACGTCGTTTAGAGGTCATTTTGGGCAATCCCAGCGGTAATAGTTGACCGCATTAGCGGGTTTTGAGCTCGGAAAGTCAAGGTAGTTGGGTCATTATTGTGCATGTGTTCCTTGGGCTAGAGCGTCCACGAATTAAGGGTTGGATGATGTATGTGAGTGGACTTTTGTTTTATAAACTGAAATGCATGCATCGAAATATCTTTGTTTAAATACTGTTATGTATTGTGGCATTGAATTTCTGAATTTTAGAAATGATTACTAGACATATGTTTTCCACTACATCAGTTAAAGTGTGAATTGAGAAATATCATGGGTTTTGGACTCGGTTTTGTTATCATTTTGACGTGGAAATTATTGAGTCCACGATTTGGGTTTTGACCCGGATGTATGAGTTATCGGAATTAGCCATATATTTGAGGGAGACTAGAACCCGGGACAAGGATCCATTATTAGCGGTAAACACGGTGAACCTCCAATATAATATGATCTGATAGTCGAGGATACTTACCGACTGATATGATATGATACCCGAAGGTTATACCGGCTGATGATATGATATGATAGTCGAGAGATATGCCGACTGATATGATATGATAGCCGAAGGTTATACCGGCTGATGATATGATATGATAGTCGAGAGATATGCCGACTGATATGATATGATAGCCGAAGGTTATACCGGCTGATAATATGATATGATGGTCGAGGATACTTACCGACTGATATGATATGATAGCTGAAGGTTATACCGGCTGATGATATGATATGATAGTCAAGAGATATGCCGACTGATATGATATGATAGCCGAAGGTTATACCGGCTGATGATATGATATGATAGTCGAGAGATATGCCGACTGATATGATATGATAGCCGAAGGTTATACCGACTGATAATATGATATGATGGTCGATGATACTTACCGACTGATATGATATGATAGCTGAAGGTTATACCGGCTGATGATATGATATGATAGTCGAGAGATATGCCGACTGATATGATATGATAGCCGAAGGTTATACCGGCTGATGATATGATATGATAGTCGAGAGATATGCCGACTGATATGATATGATAGCCGAAGGTTATACCGGTTGATGATATGATATGATAGTCGAGGATACTTGCCGACTGATGTGATATCATAGTACAGAGAGTTGTGATACAGGACTAGCACACCCCAAGGGATACCTTGGTGGCTAGGGATATGTCAGTCGGGGGATATGCCGACTGATGTGATATGATAGCCGAAGGTTATACCGGCTGATGATATGATATGATAGTCGAGGATACTTTCCGACTGATGTGATATCATAGTACAGAGAGTTGTGATACAGGACTAGCACACCCCAATGGATACCCTGGTGGCTAGGGATATGCCGGTCGAGGGATATGCCGACTGATGTGATATGATAGCCGAGGATATTTCTGGCTCTAATATGATTTGACGACGCTTGTCATGGGCTTAATCAGCCTACGAAAATACTTCGTCATCCGAGTCAGTGGGTTGGTATTGGTGGTGACCCAGAGTGACGAATTATTGTTCGTTCACAAGTATCTGACTAGTCAGTTGTTTTGTGGTATTCCAGTAGAGATGTCAGCAGTGTCTGACCTACTGACAATTGGTTTCGGAGAGTGTTCCTATTTGGACCACCACTATTTCCGAGGTCTTGGTTTTGACCTGTATACTATCCTGCGTCTAACAGGTAGGAATGGTCAGTAAGTATAGAGGTTCGGTCGGGAACCCTCTAAGGTTTACAAAAAAAAAGAAAAAATTTATTTAAGGATAAAGGGTATTTCTGATATTTAAAATTTGAGATAAAAGAGCTGTCAGACGGGATAAGGGTTCTTTCCGAGTTTCGAGGGAAAATTCGGGAAGGGTCCTTACAAGTGGTATCAGAGCTCTAGGTTAACTTCCTGCAGACCGCACACTTGTGTGCAAATTATTTAATGATTTCTGTTAACAAGATGCCTCCGAGACGTGAGTTCCGTCAACAGTCGAGAAATGGTGGAGATGACCATGAACCTGCATTGGAGCCTGCAGTGGAGCCTGATTTGAGGCAGACACTGGAACAGCTGTGTCAGACTTTAGCTTCTGTACTCCAGGATAGGGCTTCTCATGAAGTCTATGATATTGAGAGAGCCCAGAGACTGGGGGCGACGATATTTATGGGCGAGTCTAGCTAGATGAGGTTGAGGATTGGATTACTCGCATGGAGCGGGTGTTTTTGATTATGAGATGTCCTCTAGGGGACATAGTTCTGTTGGCCACATTTTGCTAGGTGGTTCTGCTTACCACTGGTGGCACTCATTGGAGGTGTCAGGCTGGAATGTCCATACACTTACTTGGAAAAATTTCCGGGAACGCTTCTTGGAGCAATTTTACCCTCGCTCACACCGGAATGTTAAGGAGGCCGAGTTCTTGCATTTACAGCAAGTAGACATGACTGTGGCCCAGTATGAACAGAGATTCATAGCGCTGAGTCGCTTTGTACCGACTTTGTTGGCGAACCTCGTGATTCGCAATTGTCCGGTGATGGTTGAAGGCCATGGTTTGGAGGCAGATTTAATCCCCTAAGATATTTTGAGTTGATGGGATTCTGGGGATGGATTGGTTGTGCATGCACCATGCCTCCATAGACTATTATGATAAGACAGTGGTTTTTCAGAGTCCAGGATTACCAGAACTTACATTTCGGAGAGATCGTAGGGTACTACCCTTTGGAGTGATATCAGCGTTGACCGCTGAGAGATTGTTGAGGAAAGGTTGTGAGGGGTATTCGGCTCATTTGTTTGATACACGGGACACTCCGATGAGAGTGGAGGATATTCCAGTGTGAGTGAGTTCTCTGATGTGTTTCCAGATGATCTTCTAGGATTGCCACCTGATCGTGAGATTGAGTTTACCATCGAGCTTTTGCCAGGTACTCAACCTATCTCACAGGCACCGTATAGGATGGCACCGGCAGAATTGCGAGAGTTAAAGACTCAGTTGCAGGACACCTTTGTGCTGGAGTGAAATAGGTGAAAGAAGACTGTTAACACCTGAGTTGGTGGATTTGACTGAGGAAAAGACTATTCCTCTAGTTTAAGTGTTGTGGAGGAATCATAACGTGGAGGAGGCCACGTGGGAAACCAAGGAACTAATACGGGAACAATATCCTCATTTGTTTCACGGTTAGGAATGAATTTCGAGGACGAAATTTCTTAAGGGGGGTAGATTGTAACGACCCGGACCAGAAATTAAATTATTTTGTGAATTGGACAATTTTACCCTCAATTTTGGACGGGTTCGGGAGTCACTTTTTGACTGGCAATACTTTTGGGAATTTTTCTTGGGTCGTTGCGTAGGTCTCGAACTCACGAGTTCGTAGACAGGCGGCACGCGGAAAACGGAGACCCGATGAGTTCGTTACGGGTATAGAAGCTTCAGGGGCAGTTTGGTAATTTTGGAAAAGTTGGAACTATATAGCAGATATTTTTCTCTCTCATCGGGATATTGGTCCATTCAGTCTCGCCCCTACCCGAAGTCCTCCCCGTGCGACACCAAAGAACTCATTTTCATTAGATGGATTTCGATCCGATTCGAACGAAACCAAGGTCGGGAGGATCGTCCTTGGGACCCCACGAGCATTTTGGGGTAGTTATTGGAACGGGAGCACCGCCGTAGGCGACGGACGGAGGAGGGAGGTGAACCGAACTTTCTCGGCCATTTTCCGGCCAAACCAGGTACGATCTCGGAACTTTGACCTCATATTTGGATTCCTGGTGAAACGTAGATGAATTTACATGTGTAGATCGTGAAAAACGGTCAAGAAATGAAGAAGTTAGAAAACCTTGAAAATCGACCGGAAATGGCGATTTCTGGCGAACCAGACGGCGGCGGAGGTGGCGGTCCGATCATTTTCTTCGGCCAACCTCTAACGACGGCGACGGCCGTCCGGTCGTCTTCTCTGGCGAGTCACTGGAGACCAGTCGGGTTGAGGGAACCGGTCGGGTTGAGTGAACCGATCGGGTTGAGTCAACCGGTCGGGTCGAGTGAACCGGTCAGGTCGAGTTGGACCGGGTCAGGTTGAGCCGAACCGGGTTGGACCGGTCCAGGCGCGTGAACATTGTAGCAGGCGCGTGAGGGCACGTGGGTGCGTGTGCCGAACTTCCGGCGGCGCGTGGTGCCAAGTCTGAGGTCACGGCAACGCGTGGTAACTAGTTTTCGACGTTTCGAATCTGTTGGTACAGGTTTCAGGTTGATCGGACGTCGTTTAGAGGTCATTTTGGGCAATCCCAGCGGTAATAGTTGACCGTATTAGCGGGTTTTGAGCTCGGAAAGTCAAGGTAGTTGGGTCATTATTGTTCATGTGTTCCTTGGGCTAGAGCGTCCACGAATTAAGGGTTGGATGTTGTATGTGAGTGGACTTTTTACAAAATGAAATGAATGCATCGAAATATCTTTGTTTAAATACTGTTATGTAATGTGGCATTGAATTTCTGTATTTTAGAAATGATTACTAGACATATGTTTTCCACTATATCAGTTAAAGTGTGAATTGAGAAATATCATGGGTTTTGGACTCGGTTTTGATATCATTTTGACGTGGAAATTATTGAGTCCACGATTTGGGTTTTGACCCGGATGTAAGAGTTATCGGAATTGGCCATATATTTGAGGGAGACTAGAACTCGAGACAAGGATCCGTTATTAGCGGTGAACCCGGTGAACCTCCAATATAATATGATATGATGGTCGAGGATACTTACCGACTGATATGATATGATACCCGAAGGTTATACCGGCTGATGATATGATATGATAGTCGAGAGATATGCCGACTGATATGATATGATAGCCAAAGGTTATACCGGCTGATGATATGATATGATAGTCGAGAGATATGCCAACTGATATGATATGATAGCCGAAGGTTATACTGGTTGACGATATGATATGATGGTCGAGGATACTTACCGACTGATATGATATGATAGCCGAAGGTTATACCGACTGATGATATGATATGATAGTCGAGAGATATATCGACTGATATGATATGATAGCCGAAGGTTATACCGGCTGATGATATGATATGATGGTCGAGGATACTTGCCGACTGATATGATATGATAGCCGAAGGTTATACCGGCTGATGATATGATATGATAGTCGAGAGATATGCCGACTGATATGATATGATAGCTGAAGGTTATACCGGCTGATGATATGATATGATAGTCGAGAGATATGCCGACTGATATGATATGATAGCCGAAGGTTATACCGGCTGATTATATGATATGATGGTCGAGGATACTTACCGACTGATATGATATGATAGCTGAAGGTTATACCAGCTGATGATATGATATGATAGTCGAGAGATATGCCGACTGATATGATATGATAGCCGAAGGTTATACCGACTGATGATATGATATGATAGTCGAGAGATATGCCGACTGATATGATATGATAGCCGAAGGTTATACCGGCTGATGATATGATATGATAGTCGAGAGATATGCCGACTGATATGATATGATAGCCGAAGGTTATACCGGCTGATGATATGATATGATAGTCGAGGATACTTGCCGACTGATGTGATATCATAGTACAGAGAGTTGTGATACAGGACTAGCACACCCCAAGGGATACCCTGGTGGCTAGGGATATGTCAGTCGAGGGATATGCCAACTGATGTGATATGATAGCCGAAGGTTATACCGGCTGATGATATGATATGATAGTCGAGGATACTTGCCGACTGATGTGATATCATAGTACAGAGAGTTGTGATACAAGACTAGCACACCCCAAGGGATACCCTGGTGACTAGTGATATGCCAGTCGAGGGATATGTCGACTGATGTGATATGATAGCCGAGGATATTTCCGGCTCTAATATGATTTGACGACGCTTGTCATGGGCTTAATCAGCCTATAGGCTTAATCAGCCTACGAAAATACTTCGTCATCCGGGTCAGTGGGTTGGTGTGGGCGGTGACCTAGAGTGACGAATTATTGTTGGTTCACAAGTATCTGACTAGTCGGTTGTCTTGTGGTATTCCAGTATAGATGTCAGCAGTGTCTGACCTACTGACAATTGGTGTCAGAGAGAGTTCCTATTTGGACCACCACTATTTCCGAGGTCTTGGCTTTGACCTGTATACTATCCTGTGTCTGACAGGTAGGAATGGTCAGTAAGTACAGAGGTTCGGTCGGGAACCCTGTAAGGTTTACAAAAAAAAAGAAAAAATTTATTTAAGGGTAAAGGGTATTTCTGATATTTAAAATTTGAGATAAAAGAGCTGTCAGACGGGATAAGGGTTCTTTCCGGGTTTCGAGGGAAAATTCGGGAAGGGTCCTTACAGTTGTTGTCTAAGTAAAACATTTGTGGGGATCGTGCTGCTAGAACCATAAGGAGTCTTTGCATTTTGTTTAAGTTTATTTGGTCATGGACTAGCAAAAGATAGGTATGGGGGTATTTGTTCAGTCATTATTTATGCATCATTTTGATGTCCTCAAGTACATTTCTTACATGCCTTTTGAATGATTTTTGGCCATCCATAGTATAAAGTAATGCTTTTGTGAGACATATGCAGGCTTGAGGAAGATAATGAAATTCTAAGGATATAGGGAAAAGAATGACTCAAATCGGAGTTCAGATGAAGGAGAAGTCCTCATTTTAATATCAGGTCCTGAACTGGGTCTTTAGTGAGCCAGTGCGTCCTATTTTGGGTCCTTGGCCAAGTGCCTCATATCATGCCATCCGGGTCCCAGACCTGTGTCTCATGACATCAAGTTCATGTCCTAGAAGTCCCAAGGTCATACCAGGTTGTGTCCCGCGACATGCCCCAAGGACACCCTCTCGAGTCCCAGGCGTGTTGTTGCCAAGTCCCTGCCGAGCCCAGCGCATGCGCCTAAACCCTGGTTCTTATTCCACCAGCGGTGGAACAAAGTTCCTCCTCTGTGTAAAGACGGACAATCTATGCGCCTAGCCTGAGCCATGATGCGCTTCTACTACACACAATAAGATGGCCCTATCGCACGAAAATACTAAATTTGACATATAAGAAGTGGGTTGGATGGGCTAAATAGAAACATTTCACCTAAACTTATTTTGCTCGTCTCAAATTTGCCTCAGTCCATCTCTACTCATCTATAAATAGGTCACTAACGGTACACATGATGCAAAATTAATTACTTAACATATTAAAACTTAATTGAAACTAGCCTTTCGACACACACTTGCGTTGTGCCTATTGACATTTTTTAAATGTCTCTAAAAGTTCATATATATTTATTTGGTATTTTTAAGGAATAGGGTAATACTCGATCTGCTTCTAGCATGAGGGCTTTTAGGGCATTTATGGCAGATGGGAAGTTACTGGACTTGAGTTATACTGGTCATCCATTCACCTGGAGAAATAAACGGGAACATGGTTATGTGCATGAGCGGCTGGATAGGGGTTTGGCTATGGATGCTTGGATGCTTTCTTATCCGCATGCCCAGATTACTCATATTCTTTTGTCAGGGTCTAATCACTCAATGTTGGCCTTGGATACGTCGCCTAATGTGAGAAGGCGTCCAAATCGTTTTATTTATGATCCCTGGTGGAATAAGGAAGTTGCTTGTGAGGAGGTAGTTAAAAAGGAATGGAGTAGGTCATTGGTGGGCTCTCCATGCTATCGTGTATCAGAGAAGCACAAATGGGTCCGTAAGGGACTTGTGCAATGGAAAAGGAAGTCAAGGAGCAATGCACATCAACAGATTGCGGTGCTCAAAGAGCACCTAAAAGAATGCTACCAGGCAGAGGTCTTTGATGGGCCGAGTGTCCAGCGTATGGAGGAGGATCTCCAAGATGCGGTGAGAAAGGAAGAAATTTATTGGAAACTTCAGTCTAGGGTTCAGTGGTTGAATGAAGGGGACAAGAATACAAAGTTCTTCCACTCTAAAACGATTAAGAGGAGACGACACAATAGAATTCACGGCTGAGAGGATGAGATGGAGGTGTGGAGAGACGATGAGGAAGAACTTGGAGGGATTGCTACTGGTTTTTTTCAGAAGCTTTTTATATCCTCCATGTTGTCTAGCATTGGAGACATCACAGAGTGTATTTCCCCGAGGGTCTCAGATGTGGATAATGCGATGTTGGTGCGCCCAGTTTCCCCGGAGGAGGTCAGGCAAGGGGTCCTGCAAATCAGCCCAACTAAATCGCCAGGTCCAGATGGTTTTACTGCCAGCTTCTATCAACAACATTGGGGTTTGATTGGGAATGAGGTAATTCATGATGTTACTTCTTTTTTACAATTTGGGCTCCTATTGAAAAATATAAATTTTACATACTTGGCACTGATTCCGAAAGTCCGGTGTCCTCTACGTATGGCACAGTTGCGGCCTATCTCTCTTTGTAACGTGCTTTATAAAAATATTGCCAAGGTTCTCACTAATCGACTGAAGGAGTTGATGAGGAGGGTGATTAGTTGTTCTCAAACAACGTTTGTTGCTAGTCGTCAGATTACTGATAATGTTTTAGTGGTCCATGAGGTTTTACACACTATCAAAAAGAAGCGTGGGCAGATAGGGCATGAGATGATGCTTAAGCTAGACATGTCTAAGGCTTATGATAGGATTGAATGGGATTTTTTGTTGGCGGTTATGAGGAAGTTGGGGTTTAATGAAGTGTTTTGCAGGTGGATTAAAGCGTTCATTACTACCACCTCGTTTAGTGTCCTAATGAATGGTAACCCTACTGCGGTTTTCTCTCCATCGAGGGGTCTTAGACAAGGGGACCCTCTGTCACCTTTCTTATTTGTTCTGTGTACTGAAGGCTTGTCTGCGATCCTCCGTAGAAGAGAGGAGCTGGGTGTGTTGAAGGGTATCCATGTTGCCCCGGGGGCATTTAGTTTGACTCATTTTTTTTTTGCGAATGACTCTATTCTGTTTTCGAAAGCAACAATGGCAGATGTAGCTTGTATACTGGAGGTGCTCCGTTTGTATCAAGTAAGTTATGGGCAGATGATAAACTTTGAAAAATGTTATGTGGTTTTCAGTGCCGACTGCCCCCTATGGCTTTAGGAGCAATTAACTGCAGCATTGGGAGTTCGGAAGAAAGCAGAATTTGGGAAGTATCTGGGCATGCGGGCTGATTTTGGATCCTCAAAGCGAGCAGTTTTTTAGGACATTCGCAATCGAGTGGAAGCTAGGGTGCAAGGTTGGTCGGAGCAGTTTTTGACTAAGGATGGGAATGAGGTTCTAGTGAAAGCTATTGCTCTTGCGTTGCCTAATTATGCTATGTCTTGCTTCCAACTTCTGGTCGGTGTTTGCAAGGATGTGGAGCGTATTTTGTCCCATTTCTGGTGGGGAAAACAGAATTTACAGCGTGGTATTCATTGGGCCTCTTGGGATAAAGTGACGTTGCCAAAGTGTAAGGGTGGATTGGGGTTCCAAGATCTCTGGTGCTTTAATCTTGTGATGCTTGCAAAGTTAGGATGGAGATTATTGGATGAGCCTTCATCACTCCTTGCTAGACTATTACAGGCCAAATATCACCCGGATGGGTCTTTCTTGGAGGCCAAGGAAGTGGTTGGATCTTCTTGGGGTTGGAAATGTATTTTGCAAGGGCAACGTATTTTAAAGGCGGGTATTCGTTGGCATATTGGCGATGGGTCACAGATTAATGTCACAGCGGATTCATGGGTTCCTAGTTGCAGGTCGTTCCGTGTACGTCCTTCTCTATCTCCCCTTCCTACTTTGGTTAGTGAATTAATTTGCCCTATTTCTCGGTTGTGGAATACTGCCTTAGTGGAGAGTTCCTTCACTTTGGAGGAGGAAAATGTCATCCTCTCTATTCCTCTAAGTAAGTTGGGACATCTGGACAAACTGGCTTGGCATTTCTTGAAAACTAGTAGCTATAATGTGCACTCTGGGTATTTGTTGGCGATGGAAATGAGCAGAAATGGTGAGTTATTGGCAAGGGGGAGGAGTGAGGCTAGTGCAGGAGGTATTCATGAGAGAATATGGAAAAATATATGGGGGCTGAATGTCCCACAAAAAATAAGGCACTTCCTTTGGTGTTATTGCCGTGACTACCTCCCTGTCCGGCACAACCTTGTTCAACGTCGACTTCATGTTGCGACTTCTTGTCCTATGTGTGAGGAGGAGGAGGAATTTGGAGGCCATTTATTTTTTAATTGCAAGTTTGCTTCGATGTTCTAGTTTGGAGGGCCATTGCAACTGGATACCTTGAGGTTTCGCGGCTTGAGGTTTCGCAGCTTGTCGTTTCGTGATTATTGGCATGTTCTGGAGGATTTGTTCAAGGAGGTGGATGATGGGGCTGTAGTATTTCAGCTCATTGCCATTGGAGTGTGGAGGATTTGGAAAGCAAGGAATTCAAGATGCTTCCAAGATATTGTACAACAGCCAGGAGTTGTCATTGCACTACTGCAGCAGCAGGTTATAGAATTTTCTACTACTCAGGAGGTCGTGGCCTCAGTTGATCATGTGCAGTTGGTCGATGGGAGCACTGCGCCTCCTCCTGCAAGGTGGCAGCAGCCGAAGTTTGGTGTCCTTAAACTAAATTGTGACGGGGCTTGGTCGAGTGAGACACAAAGGGGTTCTTACGGTTGGGTGTTAAGGTCCAGGCTTGGCTATTTTGAGAGGGCCAGTGGAGCAGGTTTGCTGTGGTGCTCCTCTACTTTACAAGCTGAGGCTCTAACTGTTTTTGAGGGGCTGCGGTACTGCTTTGCTGCGGGGCATACGAAGGTAGTGGTGGAAACGGATTCACAAAGTTTGGCTAAGTTATTAAGTCATAAAGGAAGGGAGGAATCTATCTCTAACGTCCTGCATGACATTCTTGTTTGTTGTGAGTCTTTTGAGTGTGTTAGTTTCAATTTTGTTCCAAGGTCTTGTAACATGGTAGCTCATGTTGTGGCTAACCATGTGATAAGTAAAAGTGGGTACCATGTTTGGTCGCTTCTTGAGCTAGTCTGGTTGTTTAACCTCCTCGCTAAGGATGTTGGTGTTTTCATTAGACTTTAATTCAATAAAGATGAGTTTCCAGTAAAAACAACAACAAAAATATGAAAATATTTGTATAAATCTGAATTCACTACACCTTCTAAATCATTTTCTTCGCATAATTCATCTTTCAAGAGATGCCTACCTTAAAAGAGACAATAAAAGCCTCTGACGAAGCATGGGTACCACTTACCAAATAGATGCTTATAATTTATGCATGCAACCAGAGGTGGTGCTACGTGGTGGGTTGGATGGGAACTAGTTGAAGTTGTAGTAATATCCACTATAATTTAGAGTTTTAATACCTAAAAATTAGCATATTACATTTAGTAAAATGTTAATACATAAAAATTAGCATATTACATTTAGTAAAATGTGAAAAAAGAAATATTTCGGTTTTTATATTTCAAAATATGCTGATGGTATTAGTAATGAAGTGTAGTAGAGGATTTGACACTCTTAATGACTCGGAGGGCACAACATTAAACTTAGATAATGATATTTGGTAGAGTAAATTACACTTTAGTACTGTGTGTTTTACACCAAATTTTACAGTTATATCCGACTTTTCAAATTTTATATTTAAGTACGTTGACTTTAAAATGTTTCACTTGTGTCTCACTCTTACATTTTCTAACAGAATTTCCGTTAGCTAATGATATGTTGCGTGCGGACCACCCAAAAACAAATCTCAATGTGACTTTAGGCAAAATTTCTTAATTAGCCTTTAGTTATCTCCAGGGCCGATCCAAGAAATTCGAGGCCTAAGGCAAAAAATTTAGAAGTTGCTCCATAGCCTACATTTACACAAAAAATATATATATATATATATATATATATATGTACTTTATAAATTTTTAACATTTTTTTTATCTTTCCAGCAACACACAAAAAAAATTAAAGAATTTGAATACATTACTCGTACATAGAAAACATAGTCGCATTGTAATACTTTATTATAAAGAAAACAGTGAAATTTTATCAAATATTAATATATATATATATACCTAAACTGAAAGCCTTCTAATTCATTTTAAATAATTCTTTCTGTGAATTCTAGTGTGTAAGTTCATATTCATTCAATAACCAAGACGACAATATATACAAGCTGCTACTATGAGAATTAGAGTTCTAGTGAATTTACAAGACATGTACAAATAATACTCAACACAAGCTAGATTATACATGAATAAGGATAACCCTTATTCATACTTTTCAAGAATATGGGCCCAATTTATTAATAAAATATTAAATTTGAAGTCTTCTAACTCAATTTAAATAAGTTTTAAAAAAATTTAAACATTCTTGCACTTTTTTCCCATAAAAATAAAATGAAATAAAAACTTTTGAGCCCTCTTGGTCCGTGGGCCCAGGGCGATCGCCCTGGTTGCCCTAGGCCAAGGCTGGCTTTGGTTATCTCTCATCCAAGCTTCCGACGAGAGATGTTGGGTGAGAGATAACTAATGGCTAATCAAGCAATTTTTCCTAAAGTCACCTTCAGTTTAGTTTTTGGTTGGCCTCCACACGCACTACATCATCAGCGAATAGAAATTATGCTGGAAACATAATAGGGGAACAATGGTGAAACGTTTGAAAGAATTTAGGGGTACTTAAATGCAAAATTTGAAAAGTCAAGTATAATTATGAGATTTGGTGTACTAAAGTGTAATTAATTAGTCTTATTTTTGTATGTGCATTGAATGCTTACTTGTGTTTTCTATTGTAATCCTTTCAAACTTTTAGTTATGTATGCAGGTGCATTTGAGGAGTAAAGCTCGTTATATCAAGGAGCGGAGCCAAGGGGGTCTCCAAGGGGTCCTGGGCCCTTCCTCACTTATATATAATATAATATAATATAATATATGATTATATATTATGTTATATAATGTTGTTTAAATAAGTACTAAATTGATTCTAATTTAAGTAAGTATTTTTCTTTCCTTTATAATTTTGAATTAGTTCATTTATTTATTTATAAATCTTTGCACGGTGAACTTTGTGTTTGTGATTTCTTACTTCTATTGTATTCCACATGTATGGATTTCTATTAGAATTGTTTGAATTTAAATTGAGTCAATATGTTTTCAATTATGTTAAAATCACAAAAGAAACGCAAATGTTAATCGAGGTATAGCAATTTCAAAAGATAAAAACTCGTTGAGGACAACTATTAATGTAATAATTTAAGAATATTTTTTATGAGGTAATAAATTAATAATATGATAGGTTGTTTTTCATCTTTTGGTTAATTTGATATATATTATGTTAATTTCAACCATTAGATTAGTGTGGTATGCATTATGAGTTAAATTATATTAAAAATTCAATTTTTTTTAGTTTTAAGTATTTTGTGAAATGTCCCCTCTCAACTTAATTTCTGGCTACGTCTCTGGTTATATCCTCTGACTATGAGTGTTTCGTTTATGTTTCATAATAAACTTCATTAGTATCGTTTTTTCTTAATGTAGCATGCAAATTTAGCTCACATGAATTTTAGGTGCAGAATCCCGTCATTGTATGCAACTGTTCTACTCTGTGAAACGTTAGCTAATTAGGCAGTAGTGGTTAAGGTGGTGTAGGGGATTTCACCAAGATCTATGTTTGAGCTTCATACCCTTTAGGTCGTATTAATTTGCATTTCCCAACCCTGATCACTACGAATTTTTAGTCCATGTTCACTATCAAGTTACTGTTGTTTATTTTGATTGTACATTGTACAATTATTTTATCATAAAATGAAATATCGTCTTTATAAAAAGAAAAAAAAAGGTGAAAGAAAAAAAGAAAAAGGACAGAACAGTGAAATATTCAATATCCCAAATACCCCTGGCTAAAATGTTTTTATACAATGATATGAAATAAGAGAATTTTTATATTATACATATTAAGTATCGACATCACCTTTTACTTAACAATATGATTTCTTTTTGTGTTTACGGAAACTCAATTAGGTTTTCAATAAAGATAATTTCCCAATAAAATATTAAAGAATAATAAAAAAAAATTCAATTGGGCTAGCATAAATAAGTAAGGGAAACGGCCAACCTGTTTGAAGAGTGCAAAGTAAATAAAAGACTCGGTATTTGAAGAAACTATCTGACGTGGTTATTAAGCTCATACTATTTTCAATAAGATCACAGAAAGAATTTATTAGGAAAACTAATTAAATTGCACTAAGCACTAAGCAATAAGCACTAAGCACCAAGCACCAAGCACTACGCACTAAGCACTAAGCACATGAGGGGATGAATGCCAAAGACTACAAAACTCACTCTCTCAGTTTGGTAATATGTAACTATAGTAATTCTTTTATCTACTCTCATAGCCTCACCTGTACAATTACAATCCTCTAAACTTGAGCAGCATGGTACCAATCGTGGAGACGAGAGAAGAAAGGGAAGAAAAAATTGACATGATCATTCCAGCACGTAGACCCACAGGGTTGAGTTCAAGCTTTCTGAAATTCGCGTGAAGAAACTCCATGCACAAGTCTAACAAACCCCAGAAAGCTGAGCTTTCCATCTGAGTGTCTTATCCAGTCCTGGAGAACTACATGTACTGGCACTGAAGGGCTAAGTCCCAATTCCTAAAAAAGGAAATTTATTTAGCATCAAGTATGAGATATGAAGATTGGTTTTTTTTGTCTACCTACTTTACTATTTTATTGACTGATTTAGAGCATACCGAGGCAAGTTCCTCTATCATAATTGGTCTGTTTCCATCCTTCTCAAACAGCTCGTATGCTCGCCTTGCATGTTGCTCCCAGCTCTCCATCCCTTCCAGCTGATGTACACTTATGGCAGCTGCACAAAATTCTTCAAAATCCAGCTTTCTATATCGAATACAACTGATCTGCAATATACATGTTTGCGAATGCACGCGCAGTGGCAACTCTTATTTACTTGATTGGGGAGGCAATTTTTCTATTAACATAAACTAAAAACATGTGTACTTGAGCAAGATTACCATGTTGACATAATCTAGGACCCGCGAGTCCTTCATGGCATCAGTGGAGTTCCTTACTACACCCTGCTGATACAAATGAAACGACTTTGAGAGATAAATAGAAAATAGCAGAAAGGCAAGTTCAGAGAAAGCACTGACCGTCTTGAAATTCTGCATAGAGATGAATCCGCTTTTATTCGGCCCTAACAATGTAAATTGGCCCCGGAGGTAAGCAAGCTGTGCTACACTTAACGTTTTTGCAAGAGTCTGTCACCATAACAAACTTTGTCACTCCAATTATTATTGCTTTACGGGGAAGTATCAGATATTTACACCAATGACCTGTTATGATAAAAGATGAATGCATGTACAAAATATTCACCACTCCAAGGGTTGGAATTACTATTTTTAAGTTACAAAGTTGAGATCGATATGAAGCAATGATGTTAAAAATCGGCCCTCACAACCGGTACAATTTTAGGTTCTTGAACTTTACTATCAGAGTAACCAAAAAAACCTAAAAAAGAACAGCTCGGCTTCAACTCAATCAGAAACTAGAGTAACTGCCAAACCTAAGACTATAGAGTAACTGCCAATATGACGAAAAGGAAGATGATAGAGAATAAAAATCAAACATATCAATCAGGCACATGTGAAATTAAACAACGAATTGCAATATTGGAAGAAATTTGAATTTCAGTCAAATCCAACACATACAAAAAAATGAGAAAAAAACTATTTTGCATACCCCTAATGCTGATTTTCGTAGAGCAGATGAGGATATATAAGGTTTAACAAGTTTGTACACTATCATATCCATTGGTATCTTGACCTCATGATGATTGGCTAACCATGGATGACCTGAGTACAAAATTGGCTGTCAGCATCCAATTCCAATAAAATTATGAATTCATGATAAAGTAAGTCGGCATCCATCAGACCACCACCTTGGAATAGATATAAAGTAAGAGGATCTGCGTCCTTTCTTTTATCTTCCTTCTTTTTTTTTTTCGTTGGAAATAAGTTGTCATACAAGTATCCATTGGTGACATAATCCTATAGGGAGTGATAAAGTAAGGGCCCTAACAATAAGACTTTGATCACTTACACAGAGCCTGGGCTGCAGTTAGTCTCTTACGGTAATCCTTGTTCAGTAGTCTCTTTACAAAATCTATAGCATCAGACGATAAAGAAGGCCAAGGAGCTTCATCAAAGCTTGGATCAGCCTTTAGTACAGCTCGGAAGATGCCAGACTCAGTTCGGGCCCAAAAAGGCCGGCTTCCACACAAAAGGATATAAGCAATTACCCCGATACTCCACATGTCTGCTTCTGTTCCATATGACCTATGCAGAACTTCAGGAGCTACGTAGTATGCACTTCCTACAATATCGTTCAACCTCTCATCTGCAGAAACTCAAGCATTAGAGCCAAATCTAGCCTTCAAAATTAACTCGAGTAGATACATGTTAGCTAGTATGTCTGAGTCCCAACCTGGTTTTACATAGTCAGAGAGACCAAAGTCAATCGCCTTCAACGGGGACTTCTCATCCCTTGAAGTAAAAAGGAAATTCTACGGCAGAAAATAGCAATTCAGGTTAACAAAAGGAAGAAAAGAAAGACAAATATAGTAATATAAGGAAAATTAAAAAGAACAAATTATAATGCTTTCTTTCCTACATTAGATATAAAATTCATTAAGTCGGTACTCCAGAGTACATAAAAATGTCTCTATTTATAACCAGACACTACCAAAGAATTCTTTTGATACAATGATATGAGGGGAGGGGGATTACATTTTACATATTGGGTATCGACCTCACTATTTACGAGAGTCGAACCCGAGACCTCCCACATAATGTGTGGAGTGGAAGACCACTAGACCATAGTACTAAATGATAGATACTGCCAAAGAATTTTAACTGAGCCATTATTCTACTTTTTCCTCCCAACAAGATTTTCTGAATCGGTCTTCAGAAAATTTCATTTCTTCTTGAACTCTAAATTATTGACAGATTTAAAAGTTAGCTATGAGAACATAATAGCAATTAATTGAATATGAAGCAAATTATTGCGTCACCAATTTAAGTTGGTCAATAAAAAATTATTTATTCAAAATTTTAGAACACTAATACAAGCATTGCACACTACATATCCCATTTTTATGTCAAGACCATATATGAAAATCCAGCTCTATAAAGAAAGTTTGAAGTAAAAATCCTGAAAATGAATAGAGTTAATCTAAAGCTAATAAAAGTAAAGCTGTTTGGGTATTCAAGATAGCTTTTTTTTTTTGTGGTGAAAAATTCAAGATAGGTTTTTTTTTTTTTCTTTTGGGTAAAAAGTTCAAGATAGATTTAGTACCAATGTGATTGATGACATTCAAACTTAAAGAGTAAACCGGGAATAGGGAATAATCTAAAATAAATATTGTTATTATCAGTTCTTAAACCATTAGTACTCTGTATAATTAAGACTTTCTAAATATAATTTTGAGCACATGCATTTGCCTAACCAAAGAAAGGTAAGTTTTCTTTTCACCTTTCAGCAACTTCTAAGGTAGAGTGAATGAACTGTTACGGATATATTTTATGAATGAATTTTGAAAGATAAGTTTTATGAATGAAGTACCTCTGGCTTGAGGTCCCGGTGAACCACGCCTTGAAGATGACAGTAGGCAGTTACATTTAAAATCTGAACCATAACAGCCTTTGCATCATCTTCGGAATATTTTCCGCCCCTAGAGAAGAGAAATGATTGTTCAGAAAGTTTGAAAGATACAAAACAGACAGTACTAGTGACTTCTCATAAAGAAAGAATGTTATAAAAGCAGGTACCTTGAAAGTATGCTATCCAAAAGTTCACCTCCTTTGCACAACCTGGATAACATAACATTCAGTAAGCTCCAAAATCCTAAGAGTATATCATAGAATCAAATCCATCGCTGATGACCTATTTAGAATTTTTTTTACTAAATATACATATATGGTGCTTTATTTTATTAGTAGATAATACACAGCCGAAAACAAGCTATGAATCACTTGATTGATTCAGAACTTGCTACTAGAACTGCCCGCTCATCACCCCAATAAAAATTGTATGCTTTAGGTGTCAAATCCGACCAAGTAATAAAATCATTCTGCAGACTCATCTTTATGTTTTCAAAAGCTTATCTAGATCAATCATGCAGGTATTTCAGTCATGCCAAGTCCAAATGAAACTTATGTTTCAATGCACCGTGATTACATAACATTTAAATCCGAACTTACTCCATCACTACATAAACATTTTCATCATCTTCATAAGCTTCATAGAAGTGCACTAGATTTTTATGTGTTAGAGCACGTAGGATCTTCACTTCCCTTCTCACGTCCTCTACAGCAATCGCCGTTGACATCTGCAGAAACATCATTCATTAGAATATGTTCACAGTCTAGTGATGTATGACAAAGGAAATATACAATATCCTCCTCTTGATGATAACTCTATAGTCGTTTACATCCTCCATAACCTACCAATATTGTCAGCATACACCAAAATAGTCAAAAGTTAATGAGCACCATAGATGCTAATTGCTAAAGATACCGGCATAGTTCGGTAAAATTGGTTACAAAAACAAGAAAATTTATCGGTATGGCCAAAGAATATTACAAACAGGATATTACCGTCATATGGTCCCTAACCAATCAAACATGTATGTCATACGTACATAATCAAACTGACCAAAACTAGAAGAAAACGTTATGAATTTGCATTTCAAATAATAAATCATAAAGACGTCAAACTTGTTGAACAATGAGGAGATCACCAAACAACCCAGAAATGAAATTCAGACCTTTGACTTTGGAATAACCTTGACAGCCACATCCTGACCCTTGAAGCTCCCCTTCTTGGTGTTGGCAGAGCAAGTATACCCAAAATGCCCGCGCCCCACCTCGTCACCAAGCTCGTAATGTGCTAGAAACTGCTTGGAATACCCGAAATTCTTATCCAACTCAACCTCACACTCACTTCCTTCAGGGATTGAAGCCTCGTTGGGCTTCACAGAACCGTGCCTACGAGCAAGCAATGCCCGAATGTGTTTGGCCGGAGAAGGGGGCGGGAAAGGCCGCTTGAAAAAACGCGAAGGCGTGAAGCTCACGCTGGAGTTGGCAGGAGAGTTGTTGAAGAGACTCGGCAATGGACTTGGGCTGTAAAAGGGAAAGTTGGATGATTTTTTGGGGTTCGGTGCATTGGACTCAGTAGTTTCACTTTCACTAGGAGGAATTGTGGAGTCTTGAGATTCGCCTTCTGGGTTTTCTGTGGGTTTTCCATGACAGAGTCCCATGAATCACAAACCCAAAATAAAATTAAATAAATTAACGATGAAGATCACACACTTCGGAGGCTCGGACTCTCAGATAGTATATGTATAGTGAGTGAAAAAAAGAAAAGGCATAGAGTTTTTAGATTATTAGGATTTAGGAGACTCTATTCATCAACTTGAATTGAACTGAATTGATCAAGAAAAACCCAGAAAAGATCATTACAATTGCATCAAGTCAATCCCAGAATCAAATTCCAAAAGGATTTCCAGAGAAAAGAGAGATACCCAGCAAGGAAAATCAACCTGAGAAACTGGAATGAAAAGCAATGCAACTTTTCTGATTAAACAAACAATGCCAGAGACAGACTGGGGAAGAGAACTACCCAAAATTGACTAGAACAAAGAAGCATAATATAGGTGCGGATTGGGGAAGAATGATGGATTGAATTATAAGAAAGAAACCCAGTAAAAAAAATTCCAAGACCAAGGAAGGAAAAGAATTGAGATGAGATTGAGAGGGAAAAAAGTGAGGGAAAAGATGCTTAGTAGAGGCAGCAAGAAAAGAAAAGAAAAGAAAAGAGAGGAAAAAGGAAAACCCAAGGCCTCCTTTTTTTTTTCGTGCTTTATGCAATGTAAGCTTTTCTGTTAATGGTTTTCTGGGTGTGCCAATATCACTTTCATAAACTGGAAAACTATTGTCACCCTACCCCAAATTTACACTAACTTTAATTGTAATCGCTTAATTTTATTATTAGTAGCAGATGTTCTTGAACTATGACTAAACGTGCAAGAACAATTATTCCGTTAAATTTCTCAACAATTTTTATTAAAAATAAAAGTAAAGTTGTCCTATATGTTTTTTAAATAGAGAAATTTCATAGAGAAATTTAATAGGATTTTCTTTTCACGTTTATACATAATTTCGAAACGTCTGTTGTTAATAATAAAATTTAAGGATGATATATAAAATTAGTGTAAAATCCAAAAATATTGACAATCATTTTTCCCATCATAATTTTTATTTTTGGCAAATATCAGTTTCATGATTTCATTAGATTAGAAATCTTAAATCTTTAACTAATAATCACTCATGGAATACTTTCTTGTATTTTTTTTATTGGAATTTCTTGTATTTTCCTATTATTTCTTTCTGCATCTCTCAGTCTGCAGTCCTATATACCCAATAATGATAATTATGGAAGTGGGGTTTGGGTCATGGTTTGGATCCTTCCAGCTGTCCTTTTTAATTCCTAAAAATGGAGATAGATATGCTGCCTTGTATAACTAATCTATATACTAAGTGCATAAGAGTCGTCTATGTGTCTCTACTATTTGAGCTTTGACTGCTTTTTTTTTGTTCGGCTTTTTTTTGTTTCTGCTTTTCCTTGTAAACACAATCAATCAAACAGAATTATTTTTTCTAGGGCAAGCTGGAGTCTAGGGCTGTTATTCGGTACTCGGTAAGGTTGGTACAGATTTGCAGCAATACTGAACCGAAAGGAAAATTTTGCATGCGATACGATGTTTAAAGAACAAAATCCTTAAACCAAAACCAAAACTAAACTGTACCATTTGGTCGGTTTGATATTCGATTTTTTTTGAATATTTTTGTGACTAACAAAACCTAATAACCTACTGCATATTCAGAAAAATCAAACATGCTTCACAGTTCATATTTCATATTCCTAATAAGCAAACAACAAAATCAATCCATAAGTAAATAACATAACCAAATAACCAATACATCCTTAAGCAAATTAAAAATTACAATCCATATCATCCATCAAATGTTGCAATCCATTATCTACTAAAATTTGAAACTTTTAAGGTTTAAGTTCGTCTTCAAGACTCCAAGTGTAAGACTCTACGAGCTGGACATGTCTTTGACATAGTTTATGTCTTGTACTATGCCAAAGACAAATGTCAAAATCAGGCAATTGTCTTGATTGTGGGATGTCGTTGAGAAATAGAAATCCATGTTATCAAAATATTTCCAAAAGAAGGAAACAAGACAAGACTTGCAACGGGGTGGAAGGGTGTGTAACGACCCATACCTAAAATTTAATTAATTTCGTAAATTTATTTGATAAAAGACGATTTTGCCCTTGAGAGTCAGGGGGTTTGGGAGTCGCTTTTTATTTAAAAGTACTTTTGGAAGTTTTTCTTGTATTGTTGTGTAGGTCTCAAACTCATGAGTTCGTAGATAGGAGGCACACAAAAACGGACTTCGTATTGAAAAATTTCGGGTCTGAAACGACCAGGGGCATTTTGGTTATTTTGCAAATAAGAGATATTTTTAAATCTTACTTTCTCTCTCCACCATCCATTGGTCAGAATCACTCTCTCTCTCGTCTCACTCTGTTTCTCTCTCCTCCCTTCGCGAAACTCTGAGAATCACCCACCACCGTCGACTTTTCCAACTGACTCATGCCTCGCCACCACCACCACTGTTCGAACCACCATCACAAGATGAACCTAGCCATACTAACCTCTACAGTCGACGGTGGCTATAGCCTGAGAATTGAGGAAGGAAAGGTCAACGACGTTTTTGAAGTTTCCCGACAATTTTATTGCCAACCAAGACACTGCAGTTCTGGAGACTGCGAGGACCGAACAACTCAGAGCTAAGCTTTCTCAGGCTATTCTGTGAGTGGACTTTCGTTTTCTAAAATCTATTGCGTGCATATTTATTTTTTTAATGATTTTATATTCATTATAGATTTCACAAATTAAGACTTGGGTTTATGTTTTTGGGCTTCGGCCTAGGTATGTGATTTAGGCCTCGGCTCGAGTTTTATGATTTTAGGCTTCGGCCCAGGTTTATATTTTTGGGCTTCAGCTCGGGTTATTGGTTTTAGGCTTCGGCTAGGTTTATGGTCTTATGGGTTTGGCTACTGCTAGGTTTTGGGGATTTCAGTATGGGGTTTTCGGGTTCACACTACTACAGTTCACTATATGTACCACTCCCTGTTATTATTATTATTTCCAGCCGTGTGGGTTTGAGGATTCTCTCATGTGTGCCGGAGGGATGTTTTCACTTATGGAGGAATGTTTTCTCTTACGCATGATGTAGAGGATTCCGTCATGTGTTCGTCGTGGTATTGGCTTAGGCCGGGATTTCTTTGATGCATGATGTAGAAGATTCGGTGATGTGCTCGTTGAGGTATTAGCTTCGACCAGGATTTCTCCGACGCATGATGTAGAGGATTCCGTCATCTGTTCATCGAGGTATTGGCTTTGACCGAGATTTCTCTGATGCATGATGTAGACGATTTCGTCATGTGTTCATCGAGGTATTGACTTCGACCTGGATTTCTCCTACGCATGTTGTAGATGATTTCGTCATGTGTTCGTCGAGGTATTGACATCGGCCTGGGTTTCTCCAACGCATGATGTAGATGATTCCGTCATGTGCTCGTCGAGGTATTGGCTTCAGCTAGAATTTCTCTAATGCATGATGTAGAGAATTCTGTCATGTGTTCGTCGAGGTATTGTCTTCGGTTGGGATTTCTTCGACGCATGATGTAGAGGATTCCGTCATGTGCTCGTTGAGGTATTGGCTTTGGATGAGATTTCTCCGATATTACAACCCGTTCCAAAAAATTGAATTTGAAAATGTCAAATTAGCTAAATACTCCTACGGGTATTGTGTCGGATTTTAAACGTGTGGTATGGGCTAAGTTTTGTAATGAGCCTTTTTTCGAGGGTCCGAAGTGTAACAACCCTTATTTAAACTAATTCCATAAGTTAATTAGTAAAAAGACCATTTTACCCTTGCGAATTAGGGGGCCCGGAGGTCACTTTTCGTTTAAAAAAACTTATGGAAGTTTTTCTTATATTGTGGCTTAAGTTTTGAACTCACAAGTTCATAGATAGGAAGAACATAGAAATCGGAGTTCGTACGAAAAAGTTACTGGTATAAAATTGAGAAGGCATATTGGTAATTTTGCAAACTAAGGGTATTTAAATTCCCAATTTCTCTCTCCACATCTCATTGGTTAGAATTCACTCACACACACACACACACACTCTCTCTCTCTCCTCTCTTCCTTTCCTTCTCGGCAAAAAACACACAAAATTTATCCACTACCACCGCCGTCATTCGACAACGAACCACACCACCACCATCATCTTCCTCTCCTCCCCGAGAACACAACCATACCGACCTTTATTTTCAACGACCAATTTGGGAGGCGATGCGACGGTTGAAAGAAAATCAAAGTTGTGACTTCACGGCCAGATTCTGATCATCAAAGGGAACGAGCTGTTCGGAGTGCATTCATTGGCTTGGTATTGTCGGGTGATGTATTCCCCGACCTGTTGTGGGTGGACCACATTCTCTAAACTCATATTGAAAATTACTTATATATTTTAATGTTTGTGATATGTTTAGGTATAGAATTATGCTCATTTTTTTACAAAGGTTTGATTATACGTAACTTAATGTTGCGTTTTACGATTGTAATGTTGGGAACATTAGACTATGCCACCATCTAATCTTAGGGCTTGACATTTGTATGTTTTACTTCAATCTAGGGAGATAGACTTTACATGTTAGTGCGTTTGATAGTTACTTGCGTAAAAAGTAAGTTGAGTAAGTTAAGTACTCCTGGTGAGTTGATGAAATGGTAAATCGAGAAAAGTTACAAATTGATTTGATTGATGAAATGTATGCCCATTTTGTAACTGCCGGTATCAGTACCCGTCTATAGGGCACAGACAATCCTCCACATGATCGTTCACTGGCGCTCGCTCTATACTAGTTAAATAGCGCCAGTCTTATCCTTGAACTCCTATTGGGACATGAGGTGACGGTGCTTGCACCCAGTCCTTCACGTGGTCAAGGTACCAAGCGAATATACCCAGTCTTGTCTTGTGCGCATGACTCGAGCGACTATAACACTAGTGGGATACTTATTATGATTTATTGTCACAAGAGGTGACCAGTGTGAGTGCATTTTGATTGTCATGTGCGCATGACTTGATTATTCGAGGTACTAGTTACGGTACAGTTGTTATAGATATGGTATCATACCGAGAAGGCTGCGACCCTAATTTGTGAGCTGTGGAGTGCAGGAAACAGTTCCGCAATAGGATTGCGAGTGTTTGATCGGCCTTGCAACTTATCATATATATTACATTATTATGTTATTGTTATACCTCGTTTTCCGTGTATTACGAGTATGTCTACTATGTTTTCAAGATTTTTACAAAACTGAGGGTGTAACGACCAATACCCAAAAATAAACTAATTTCGAAAATTATTTAGGAAAAGGATAGTTTTACTCTTGAGTTTTAGGGGTGGGGGGTGGGGGTGGTTCGGGGTTCACTTTTCATTTGAAATTAGTTTTGGATGTTTTTCTTGGACCGTTGCGGAGGTCTTGAATGTATAAGTTTGTAGACAGGCGACACGCAAAAATTGAAATTCATACAAAAAAGTTACGGATCAAGCACGAATAGGGGTATTTTGATAATTTTGAAAAGAGAGATATTTTATGTCTTCTCACTCTCTCTCCTTCCATTATTGGATATTACATTTCTCTCTCATCTCTCTCTCTCTCCCCGTCGACCCATGTTGGTAGATTTAAAGAGCAAGAAATATGCAATTCAATTCTAACAGTTATAAAATCCTTGCAAGTGCACAAATCGATAAGTATAGTATAGTAGCACAGCAAGAGTCGATCCCTCGAGGACTTGTATCAACGTTATGACCAATTTAGTTCAGATTTGTTAACTTAAATAAAAACACACACACACACAGGGGGGGGGGGGTTTATGATGTGATAACTGAAATTTAAAGACAAGTAAATCAAAGTACAGAAATTAACAATGCAAGAATGAAAGGTTGTTAACTAAGGTGAATTAAGGCTTACTATCCACTCTAACCAATTATAGCTCTTAACCAAATTTCCTTGACCTAATTACTATGCATTTTCTGAATTAGGTGCCCGTGCCTAGGACCTGGCGTTGGTTCATTAGACACATCTTATTCCCTCTTACTTAGCATGTTCTAAACAGGGCATATGCCTAGAACGTCTATCACCTACCTTTTAAGATGATGCATGAAGTTTAAAGAGAATTTAATGACACCACATTAGCCTAGAAAAGTGGCATGCAATCATAGGTCGTCATGAGTTAAGATTACAAGTATGAATACTTTCGATGCTCCAAATCACAAGATGATATGACGGTCACTCAAGCAATTACATCTATAATTATATGCAAACAAGGTAGCTAATCTTATAGGCATAAATTAAGTTCATTAAGCATAGTAATCCAACTTATTCAGCATGCATAGCAATCATAATCAAGAGCCAGAAATCCAATCAATAAGCTAACATGGCTAGGGCTTCAAGCGGCCCTAATCCTAATGACTACTCACACATAACTGAAATAAACACAAGTATAATTGAATCCATAAGTAAATTGCAATAATGAAAATAAGGGTACAGAAGAAATTGTTAAGAACAGATGCAGCAGAAGACACGGCAGGGCCTTCTTCTCCAAGCTCCACGTCCAATAATCTAAGTGAAAGATTATCTCCGAAAATATATGGTCCCTAATTCTCTAGAAAACCAAAACGGAACTCTGTGGCTCAGGTCTCTGTTTTCCCAGAAACCAAAACGTCCCTAGCTAATTATCTCTCTCTAAAACACTGAACAAAGGCTCCCTTTTATAGACAAAGGGAAAACCTTGTTCTATAAGGATTGGTCAAACCTATGTCCTATAAGGATTGGTATAACCTTGTTCTATAAGGATTGGTATAACCTTGTCCTATAGGAATAGGGAAAGTTATTTTACTTTTAATTAATTATAAAGTCTTTAAAATCTATTCGAACCAATCAGAGCATGGCCGGAAGTGTGAATGCAGGCTGGCAAGTGGGAACGCAAGCTGGCCAAACTTGGATTTTTGACTGTCTTCGTAATCAGGATCTGGGACCGCGCTTTTGAAGTACGTTAGGAGTATAATAGAAGCGCATCGTCGTTCAGGCTTGGCGCAAATGTTGTCAGGCTTGGCGCAGAGGGAGAACCTCTGATCCACCGCTGGCGGAACAGGGACCCCGGCTTGGGCGCACTTCTGGGCTCGGATGGGAGTTCTTGGGACATGTCCTCGACCTGCCTTGGCGCGACCTTGGCACTTCTAGTACTTGACCTTGATGTCATGAAACACAAGTTCGGGACCCGGAGGGCCTGATATGAGGTACTTGGCCAGTGGCCCAAAATAGGCGCACTGGCGCACTGGCGCACTCAGGACTCCGCTCAGGACCTGATATTGAAATGAGGATATCTCCTTCATCTGGACTCCGATTTGAGTCATTCTTTTTGCGTTCTTTCCAGATTTTACCTATCTTTCTAACTCTGCACAAGTCTCACAAGATTGATCATTTTCTACTATTGATGGCACGAAATCATTCAAAAGACATGTAAGAGAGCATATAACGACATCAAAATGATGCATAAATAATGACTGATCAAATACCCCCAAACCTATCTTTTGCTAGTCCCTGAGCAAAACAAATGCTAACAAAATGAAAAGAATCGATTTTAGTTAAGATAGAACATTTAAACCCCTAGGTTCACCTAGTAGGAGGAGTTTTGTCTCCTGAGGCTTATAACAATACGATACCCACAAACGTTTTATTTAAACAAAAAGATGCTAGATATAGTACTCTTTAACAACCTAATAAGAATCAAAGTAAGTAGACATGCTTTGCAGAACTAAAAGGAATGCCATAGCCGTGAGTGTCATGTGAAGGTGTACGTGTATAAATGCTAATATTTTCAGGCGATCAAGTTTGAAAACAACTTCATCTAAGTGCCCTAGAAAGATTTCGCCTCGACTCTAATCCTCACTAGGCAACTCTCAATTCACACAAGAATCCTAGGCTTACACTCTTTTCAAGCATATGTGATGAGTTTATGTTATGAAATTCAAATTTAATCACATATGAGTAACAATGAAGAATAGCACTTTATGGAAATAAAGATCTCATGAAGGGAATTGAACTTTAAGAACATAGATACGTACCTTAATCCTCAGCATGATTGTCCATAAGATCCGTTAGGTCTTCCTTTTTAGGTTGTATTGGGGCTAAGCTTTGGGGTTTAGCAAGGAAGGATGGAATTCAAAGAACCTGAGTTGTGCCAAGGCATGAGAAGTCATGAATTGAACTTGGAATTTCTGAACTGAATCCTTTCTTAAGGCCCACGACATTGTGCTTTCCTGATGACTTATTTTGTGGCTCTTGTGGCTTATTTTGAGGCTCTTGGCTCACTTGGCTCAATTCACTTTGTTTTTCACTTATTGTTTTCCTTCTTTTTCTCAACGTTTCTTTCGTTCTTTTGATTTGAACGTTTTTTTTTTTGTTTCTGTTCGTCTTTGAATTGAATTGAACCAAGATCATGCAATGATTTCCTCAAATTTTCATGCAGCTTGCAACTTGTAAATCTTTTCTTTACTTTTGAACTTTCAATTGACGCCAATGTCCTTTGAATTGGGCATCATCTTCTCACCTCTTATTCTCACCATGAATCTCATTTATGTCAACCTTAGCACAAACTGAGGTTATAGGGTATGGCTGTGATGAATGGCTAAGTATTTTGGGTTAGGTTATACTTTGGGTGATGAAAGAAAAGGTTGAGTGTTTGGCTTCAAAATTGGCTTAGGGAGCATGCAATAGGGTAGGATAAGGCCTTTAGAGGTTAAAGCACACATTAAGAATATGATGTTAGTTCTTTAAAATTCAATGCAAATATGATGTAATGAGATCAACAATTAAGAACAAAAGTGATGAGTATTTAAGAGTAGAAACAAGTATATCCCTCAGAAAGAATGGCAATTAGGCTCAAAGATCTCACAGGGTAGTCTCCACTAATTTTCTAAGGTTCACTCAAATTCAGTTATTTCGTTCACTTAATCACTTAAAACATGGCATTATGAAGTGCAAATTATGAACTACTTGACCATGGCATGACTCTTAGTAAAGCAAAGATAGTTAACTTAGCATATACATTCCTATTAACAAGTTATCATACTAATCACAAGCAGAAATTTTAAATGTCCTGGCCGTGTATCACCCCCAAACCTACTTGTTTCTATATGCAAAATTTTAAATCCACACCCCCAAACCTAAACTGAACATTGTCCTCAATGTGATAAGCAGTAAGCTTGACAACAGTAGAAAGGTTTGAGAGATATAACGGGCAGCAACAGAAAAGGAAGTGAGAAATACAAACCAGGGCTAGGCTGCCTCCTAGGAGCGCTTTATTTAACGTCTAGGCAAGACGGGGCTGACATGCTAGGAGCTGGGCGCATGCGGAGTTGCAGGGTTGACTGCGCTCGGATTAGAGAGGTCCTTGAAGTAGTGTTTGAGGCGGTGGCCATTTACCTTGAACGGATCTTGCCGTTCCGGGTGCTGGATTTCAACTGCACCATGAGGAAAAACGTTAGTAATAATAAATGGTCCAGTCCATCTTGAACGCAACTTACCTGGCATTAGTCTGAGCTGGGAGTCAAAGAGGAGGACTTCCTGTCCGATGTGAAAGTCCTTTGGCTGAATGCGCTTGTCGTGGAAAGCTTTGGTCTTTTCCTTGTAGATACGAGCACTGTCAAAGGCCTCGTTTCGCAACTCCTCTAATTCACTTAGCTGAAGCTTCCTATGTATTCCAGCGTCATCGAAGTTCAGGTTCATCTGCTTAATAGCCCAGAATGCTTTATGCTCCAATTCCACTGGTAGGTGGCAGCCTTTTCCAAAAACCACCCGGAAGGGAGACATGCCAATCGGGGTCTTGTATGCAGTCCGATAGGCCCACAGCGCATCATTCAATTTGCTGGACCAATCTTTGCGGTTAGGATTTACCGTTTTTTCCAATATGGCCTTTACTTCCCGATTGGACACTTCCGCTTGGCCACTCGTTTGAGGGTGATACGGTATTGAGACCTTGTGGGTGACGCCATACTTCTTCATTAGGGCTGCAAACGAATGATTGCAGAAGTGTGCCCCCCCATCGCTGATGATTGCCCTAGGTGCGCCGAATCTGGCTAAGATGTGACTCTGTAAAAAACGCACCACTACTTTGGCGTCGTTAGTTTTGGTGGGAATTGCTTCCACCCATTTGGAGACATAATCAACTGCAAGCAGAATATAAAGATTGCCAAAGGAATTCGGAAAAGGTCCCATAAAATCAATGCCCCATACGTCGAAGATTTCGACCACAAGAATAGGGTGTAATGGCATTTGATTTCGAGGGCCGATGTTACCTAGGCGTTGGCAGCGGTCACAGGTGAGTACAAATTCGTGTGCATCCTTGAAAAGTGTGGGCCAGTAGAGTCCACTTTGGAGTACCTTGAGGGCTGTCTTCTTCGCTCCAAAATGGCCCCCACATGCCAAACTATGGCAAAAAGTCAAGACGGATTTCATCTCGTCTTCTGGGATGCAGCGCCGAATGATTTGGTCTGGACAATGCTTCCATAGGTACGGCTCATCCCATATGAAGTACTTAGCTTGTTTAGCCAGCTTGTCCTTTTGGTACCTGTTTAAAGATGAAGGAATTTGCTTAGTGACAAGGTAATTAATGAGATCGGCATACCATGGATCAATAGCTTGGATTGCGAAGAGCTGTTCGTCAGGAAAGGTCTCGAGGAGGGGCAACTGATCGGCCTCTTCATTGGAACTGTGAAGCAATCGGCTCATATGGTCAGCGACCACGTTTTCGCTGCCCTTCTTGTCTCTGATTTCAAGGTCGAATTCCTGGAGCAGTAGCATCCAACGTAGAAACCTTGGCTTGGCGTCCTTTTTAGTGAGCAGATACTTCAAGGCAGCATGATCCGTGTATACTATGACCTTGGTTTGAATTAGATATGAACGGAACTTCTCCAGGACAAAGATAACAGCAAGGAGCTCCTTCTCGGTGGTGGAGTAGTTCAGCTGGGCATCATTCAGGGTTCGGCTTGCGTAGTAAATGACATGAGGGAGCTTGTCAACACGCTGTCCCAAAACCGCTCCTATGGCGAAGTCTGAGGCATCACACATTAGTTCGAATGGTAAGTCCCAATTCGGTGGCATGATGATGGGTGATTCCGTGAGCTTTGCCTTGAGTGTGTTGAATGCCTCACGGCATCCCTTAGTGAACTCGAATGTGGCGTCCTTGGCTAGAAGATCACACAAAGGTCTTGTGATTTTCGAGAAATCTTTGATGAATCTGCGGTAAAAGCCAGCATGCCCTAAGAACGATCGAACCTCTTTGACTGTAGTGGGGTACGGCAGCCTTTCTACTATGTCTAACTTTGCTTTGTCCACTTCAATGCCTCGGCTAGAGATCACATGACCCAAGACAATTCCCTGTTGTACCATGAAATGGCACTTTTCCCAGTTCAGCACTAAGTTGCTTTCTCTGCACCGTTCCAGTACTCGGGTTAGGTTAACTAAGCACAGTTCGAATGAATGTCCAAACACTGAGAAGTCGTCCATGAATACTTCAATTATATCTTCCACCATATCGGAGAAGATGCTCATCATGCAACGCTGAAAGGTAGCTGGGGCATTGCACAATCCAAACGGCATTCTTCTGTATGCAAAGGTGCCATATGGGCATGTGAATGTTGTTTTTTCTTGATCTTCGGGTGCAATAGCAATCTGATTGTATCCTGAGTAGCCGTCCAAGAAGCAATAGTGGGAGTGTCCAGCCAGGCGCTCGAGCATTTGATCAATGAAGGGCAAAGGAAAGTGGTCCTTGCGTGTGGTTATATTTAGCTTTCGATAGTCGATGCACACTCTCCATCCTGTTTGAATCCGTTGAGGTACAAGCTCATCCTGCTCGTTTTTAACCACTGTGATCCCACTTTTCTTTGGCACGACCTGGACTGGGCTCACCCACTTGGAGTCACTAATTGGATAGATGATTCCAACGTCCAAGAGCTTTAGGACTTCTTTCTTCACGACCTCCTTCATAGGTGGATGCAATCGCCTCTGTGCCTCCCGTGATGGTTTGGAGTCTTCCTCCAGCAGTATCCGATGCATGCATTTTGCGGGACTTATGCCTTTGATGTCAGCTATTGTCCATCCAATTGCCGTTTGATTGACCTTAAGGACGTGAACCAATGCCTTTTCCTCTTTCGTACTTAGGGTAGATGCAATGATGACTGGAAGGGTTAGATTGTCGCCCAAATATGCATACTTTAAGTGCTCGGGCAAGGGCTTCAGCTCGAGTTCAGGAGCCTTTATGATGGACGGCAGGGTTTTCTGACTTGTGAATGGTAACGCTTCGAGGGGAGGCCTGTGCAATGGGAGGGCTGGCATGATGTCAAGGGCTCGTACTGTTGGTAAATTTAAAGAGCAAGAAATATGCAATTTAATTCTAACAGTTATAAAATCCTTGCAAGTGCACAAATCGATAAGTATAGTATAGTAGCACAGCAAGAGTCGATCCCTCGAGGACTTGTATCAACGTTATGACCAATTTAGTTCAGATTTGTTAACTTAAATAAAAACACACACACACACACGCAGGGGGGGTTTATGATGTGATAACTGAAATTTAAAGACAAGTAAATCAAAGTGCAGAAAATAACAATGCAAGAATGAAAGGTTGTTAACTAAGGCGAATTAAGGCTTACTATCCACTCTAACCAATTATAGCTCTTAACCAGATTTCCTTGATCAAATTACTATGCATTTTCTGAATTAGGTGCCCGTGCCTAGGACCTGGCGTTGGTTCACTAGACACATCTTATTCCCTCTTACTTAGCATGTTCTAAACAGGGCATATGCCTAGAACGTCTATCACCTACCTTTTAAGATGATGCATGAAGTTTAAAGAGAATTTAATGACACCACATTAACCTAGCAAAGTGGCATGCAATCCTAGGTCGTCATGAGTTAAGATTACAAGTACGAATACTTTCGATGCTCCAAATCACAAGATGATATGACGGTCACTCAAGCAATTACATCTATAATTATATGCAAACAAGGTAGCTAATCTTATAGGCATAAATTAAGTTCATTAAGCATAGTAATCCAACTTATTCAGCATGCATAGCAATCATAATCAAGAGCCAGAAATCTAATCAATAAGCTAACATGGCTAGGGCTTCAAGCAGCCCGAATCCTAATGACTACTCACACATAACTGAAATAAACACAAGTATAATTGAATCCATAAGTAAATTGCAATAATGAAAATAAGGGTACAGAAGAGATTGTTAAGAACAGATGCAGCAGAAGACACGGCAGGGCCTTCTTCTCCAAGCTCCACGTCCAATAATCTAAGTGAAAGATTATCTCCGAAAATATATGGTCCCTAATTCTCTAGAAAACCAAAACGGAACTCTGTGGCTCAGGTCTCTGTTTTCCCAGAAACCAAAACGTCCCTAGCTAATTATCTCTCCCCAAAACACTGAACAAAGGCTCCCTTTTATAGACAAAGGGAAAACCTTGTTCTATAAGGATTGGTATAACCATGTCCTATAGGAATAGGGAAAGTTATTTTACTTTTAATTAATTATAAAGTCTTTAAAATCTATTCGAACCAATCAGAGCATGGCCGGAAGTGTGAATGCAAGCTGGCAAGTGGGAACGCAAGCTGGCCAAACTTGGATTTTTGACTGTCTTCGTAATCAGGATCTGGGACCGCGCTTTTGAAGTACGTTAGGAGTATAATAGAAGCGCATCGTCGTTCAGGCTTGGCGCAAATGTTGTCATGCTTGGCGCAGAGGGAGAACCTCGGATCCACCGCTGGCGGAACAGGGACCCCGGCTTGGGCGCACTTCTGGGCTCGGATGGGAGTTCTTGGGACATGTCCTCGACCTGCCTTGGCGCGACCTTGGCACTTCTAGGACTTCACCTTGATGTCATGAAACACAAGTTCGGGACCCGGAGGGCCTGATATGAGGTACTTGGCCAGTGGCCCAAAATAGGCGCCCTGGCGCACTGGCGCACTGGCGCACTGGCGCACTCAGGACTCCGTTCAGGACCTGATATTGAAATGAGGATATCTCCTTCATCTGGACTCCGATTTGAGTCATTCTTTTTGCGTTCTTTCCAGATTTTACCTATCTTTCTAACTCTGCACAAGTCTCACAAGATTGATCATTTTCTACTATTGATGGCACGAAATCATTCAAAAGACATGTAAGAGAGGCATATAAAGACATCAAAATGATGCATAAATAACGACTGATCAAATACCCCCAAACCTATCTTTTGCTAGTCCCTTAGCAAAACAAATGCTAACAAAATGAAAAGACTCGATTTTAGTTAAGATAGAACATTTAAACCCCTAGGTTCACCTAGTAGGAGGAGTTTTGTCTCCTGAGGTTTATAACAGTACGATACCCTCAAACGTTTTACTTAAACAAAAAGATGCTAGATAAAGTACTCTTAACAAGCTAATAAGAATCAAAGTAAGTAGACATGCTTTGCAGAACTAAAAGGAATGCCATAGCCGTGAGTGTCATGTGAAGGGGTACGTGTATAAATGCCAATATTTTCAGGTGATCAAGTTTGAAAACAACTTCATCTAAGTGCCCTAGAAAGATTTCTCCTCGACTCTAATTCTCACTAGGCAACTCTCAATTCACACAAGAATCCTAGGCTTACACTCTTTTCAAGCATATGTGATGAGTTTATGTTATGAAATTCAAATTTAATCACATATGAGTAACAATGAAGAATAGCACTTTATGGAAATAAAGATCTCATGAAAGGAATTGAACTTTAAGAACATAGATACGTACCTTAATCCTCAGCATGATTGTCCATAAGATCAGTTAGGTCTTCCTTTTTAGGTTGTATTGGGGCTAAGCTTTGGGGTTTAGCAAGGAAGGATGGGATTCAAAGAACCTGAGTTGTGCCAAGGCATGAGAAGTCATGAATTGAACTTGGAATTTCTGAACTGAATCCTTTCTTAAGGCCCACGACATTGTGCTTTCCTGATGACTTATTTTGTGGCTCTTGTGGCTTGTTTTGAGGCTCTTGTGGCTTGTTTTGAGGCTCTTGGCTCACTTGGCTCAATTCACTTTGTTTTTCACTTATTTTTTCCTTCTTTTTCTCAACGTTTCTTTCTTTCTTTTGATTTGAACGTTTTTTTTTTTTTGTTTATGTTCGTCTTTGAATTGAATTGAACCAAGATCATGCAATGATTTCCTCAAATTTTCGTGCAGCTTGCAACTTGTAAAACTTTTCTTTACTTTTGAACTTTCAAGTGACGCCAATGTCCTTTGAATTGGGCAGCATCTTCTTTCACCTCTTATTCTCACCATGAATCTCATTTATGGCAACCTTAGCACAAACTGAGGTTATAGGGTATGGCTGTGATGAATGGCTAAGTATTTTGGGTTAGGTTATACTTTGGGTGATGAAAGAAAAGGTTGAGTGTTTGGCTTCAAAATTGGCTTAGGGAGCATGCAATAGGGTAGGATAAGGCTTTTAGAGGTTAAAGCACACATAGCCTACATCATTTCTTATGGCAAAGCATACATTAAATCAAGAGTATCTAAATGATGTTAGTTCTTTAAAATTCAATGTAAATATGATGTAATGAGATCAACAATTAAGAACAAAGTGATGAGTATTTAAGAGTAGAAACAAGTATATCCCTCAGAAAGAATGGCAATTAGGCTCAAAGATCTCACAGGGTAGTCTCCACTAATTTTCTAAGGTTCACTCAAATTCAGTTATTTCGTTCACTTAATCACTTAAAACATGGTATTATGAAGTGCAAATTATGAACTACTTGACCATGGCATGACTCTTAGTAAAGCAAAGATAGTTAACTTAGCATATACATTCCTATTAACAAGTTATCATACTAATCACAAGCAGAAATTTAAATGTCCTGGCCGTGTATCACCCCCAAACCTACTTGTTTCTATATGCAAAATTTTAAATCCACACCCCCAAACCTAAACTGAACATTGTCCTCAATGTGATAAGCAATAAGCTTGACAACAGTAGAAAGGTTTGAGAGATATAACGGGCAGCAACAGAAAAGGAAGTGAGAAATACAAACCAGGGCTAGGCTGCCTCCTAGGAGCGCTTTATTTAACGTCTAGGCAAGACGGGGCTGACATGCTAGGAGCTGGGCGCATGCGGAGTTGCAAGGTTGACTGCGCTTGGATTAGAAACGTCCTTCAAGTAGTGTTTGAGGCGGTGGCCATTTACCTTGAACGGATCCTGCCGTTCCGGGTGCTGGATTTCAACTGCACCATGAGGAAAAACGTTAGTAATAATAAATGGTCCCGTCCATCTTGAACGCAACTTACCTGGCATTAGTCTGAGCCGGGAGTCAAAGAGGAGGACTTCCTGTCCGATGTGAAAGTCCTTGGGCTGAATGCGCTTGTCGTGGAAAGCTTTGGTCTTTTCCTTGTAGATACGAGCACTGTCAAAGGCCTCGTTTCGTAACTCCTCTAATTCACTTAGCTGAAGCTTCCTATGTATTCCAGCGTCATCGAAGTTCAGGTTCATCTGCTTAATAGCCCAGAATGCTTTATGCTCCAATTCCACTGGTAGGTGGCAGCCTTTTCCAAAAACCAGCCGGAAGGGAGACATGCCAATCGGGGTCTTGTATGCAGTCCGATAGGCCCACAGCGCATCATTCAATTTGCTGGACCAATCTTTGCGGTTAGGATTTACCGTTTTTTCCAATATGGCCTTTACTTCCCGATTGGACACTTCCGCTTGGCCACTCGTTTGAGGGTGATACGGTGTTGAGACCTTGTGGGTGACGCCATACTTCTTCATTAGGGCTGTAAACGACTGATTGCAGAAGTGTGCCCCCCCATCGCTGATGATTGCCCTAGGTGCGCCGAATCTGGCTAAGATGTGACTCTGTAAAAAACGCACCACTACTTTGGCGTCGTTAGTTTTGGTGGATAGATGATTCCAACGTCCAAGAGCTTTAGGACTTCTTTCTTCACGACCTCCTTCATAGGTGGATGCAATCGCCTCTGTGCCTCCCGTGATGGTTTGGAGTCTTCCTCCAGCAGTATCCGATGCATGCATTTTGCGGGACTTATGCCTTTGATGTCAGCTATTGTCCATCCAATTGCCGTTTGATTGACCTTAAGGACGTGAACCAATGCCTTTTCCTCTTTCGTACTTAGGGTAGATGCAATGATGACTGGAAGGGTTTGATTGTCGCCCAAATATGCATACTTTAAGTGCTCGGGCAAGGGCTTCAGCTCGAGTTCAGGAGCCTTTAAGATGGACGGCAGGGTTTTCTGACTTGTGAATGGTAACGCTTCGAGGGGAGGCCTGTGCAATGGGAGGGCTGGCATGATGTCAAGGGCTCGTACCTCTTTGATCACGCTATCTGTAAGTGAATCCACAGTGTGTGGGTTACTAGTAACGGCCTTCTCAAGGTCATCCGTCATGCAAGAATGAGCAATTGTCTCCCGTAGCAGTAAGTCCATTGTGTTTAACGGAAAATCTACAATAGGCTCGGCAGGGTACTGGATGGTGTCATGGATGGAGAATGTCCGAAGCTGGTCCAGGACCTTGATGGAGACCTGGCCCTTTCTGACGTCGATGAGGCACTCGGCTGTGGCTAGTAAGGGCCTTCCAAAGATGAGGGGAGGTTCCTCACTTTTGTCAATTCTGTCCATTCTTAGTACGTAGAAGTCGGCAGGGATGCATGTATCTCCGATTTGTACCAGTACGTCTTCAAGAACCCCCATTAGGTTGGTTACAGAAGCGTTAGCCAACCTGACACATAGGTGCGTGGGCTTGAGTGCGCCTAGGTTGAGTGACCTGTAAATGTGGAATGGCATGATGTTCACTGATGCTCCCGTGTCGCAAAGGCAATGTTCGAATCTTTTTGACTGAATGACACATGGAAGGGATGGCGGCCCAGGATCATTGGCCTTAAGGGGCATGCGCAAAAGGGCAGCCGAGCAGGCCATAGGGATGTCAATGGTGTCCGTGGAGCTAAAACCACGCTTTCCTGCAACTAAGTCCTTGATCAGCTTTGCAAAGATAGGCATGTGCTTGACAATTTTATGGAAAGGCAGTGTGATCTGAAGCTTCTGCAACATGCTGATGATTTCTTCCTCAAAGTCCTCCTTTTGCTTATTCCTGTTTTGGAACCGGCGAGGAAATGGATAATCAACATTATTAGCTAACTCAAAAGTGACTTTTTTAGAATTGGAATTCTGAGGTTTAGAGTTAGAAGTAATCGAGTGCTGCGACTTGGGCTTAGGAGCAGGTTGCATGCCAGCCGTGGCCGAAGTAGGCGCAGTGTCAGGTCCTCTTTGCGGTAGGGCACTTGGTGATTCATTGGACTGGTTCTGCGCCAGAGGTGTTGGCCGTGGCATGTTTTGCGGCGCGCCCTGGTCGGTGATCCTTGGCAGAGTAGGTTGAGGCTCAGTTTCAGGTCCTGTGAGGGTGGCATATGTGGGGTCTTCAAGTGGTGTTTCCTTCTCCAGTGTGATGGCATTAGCCGTAGGATTGTGAAATCCTTTCGGATTTACCAGGACTTGACTCGGTAGCTTGCCCTGCTCTCGCTGATTTAGTTGGTTCGCCACCTGTCCCATTTGACGCTCCAAGTTTGCAATTGCATTTTTGAAGTCTCCCGTCTGACTCTGGCTATCGTGCATGAATTTTATGAGGTGAGCCTGCTGTTGAGTCAGGATATGGATGGAGTCCTCAACAGACTTGCTTCCGCCATTCTGGTTTGAGGAAGGACCGTGGTAGTTCCCCTGAGGGCCTGCGGCTTGCTGCTCAAATCCAGGGGGTGGCAAGGGATTCGCGGTTGCTTGATTGTTGCTCCAACGGAAATTAGGATGATTTCTCCACCCCGGATTGTAAGTGTTGGAATATGGGTCATTCCGGGGTCGAGAATTGCTATTGAACCCTCCAGTAAAGTTGGCCTCTTCCACAACCGGGCAGTCCTGGGATGTGTGGCCCTGAATTGAACAAACCTCGCAGATGTGAACTCCTTTGGCTTTCTCGCTACACAATTGTTTTACCATTGCCGTGAGCTGAGCAATGGCGTCATCTTTGTATTTGGCGGATGCATCACCCGTAGCTCTAGAGGAGGGACCCCTGTAGCTGAACTGTTTTTCCCTTTGAGCAATGTTCTCAAAGGCGGTCCTTGCTTCCTCGGCTGTGCCTTCTAGAATCCCTTGGGATTGAGAATCCACCATTGTCCGATCGCTAGTTTTCAAGCCTCCATAGAAGTATAGCATAAGATGATGGGCATCAATATGGTGGTGGGGGCACGCCCGTAGCATCTGATTGAACCGCTCCCAAAACTCGTAGAAAGACTCCTCCATGTCTTGCCGTGGGTTCATGATCTTGGACTTTAACTCATTTGCCTTTTCCACGGGAAAGTACTGTGTTAAGAATTTGGACGTCAAGTCCCTCCAAGAGTGAATGGAAGCCGGCGCCAATGAATGAAACCATGTCTTGGCGCGATCCTTGAGACTGAAGTGAAAGAGCCGCAGGCGGATTTCCGATTCCGTCATACCATTGATGCGCAGTGTTGAACAAACCTCAACAAATTCCTTGATATGAAAGTGCGGGTCCTCGCCAGCAAGGCCGTGGAATGTAGGCAGCATGTGAATTGTCCCCGACTTTAATTCGAAGTTTGCCACTGTTGACTCGGGAAAAACAATTGGAAATTGATCCTCCGAGACATGGGGCATGGCAAAATCCTTAAGTCGCCATGGGGCTTGCGGTACTAGGCCACGTTCCAGGCCCTGCTCTTCTCTGTGGTTCGCCATCCTCCTTGGGCTTGGTGGCGGGGAGCCGTGGACTGAAGATGCTTGCGATGATGGTCCACTTGATGACCCGTGCACTGAACCTTGGAATGACATACGCGGGTACCTAACAAAAAGAAAAACTAAGTTACAAATCTAAACTTGAATGGGCACCGTTGAGGGACAAGTCCCCGGCAACGGCGCCAAAAACTTGTTGGTAAATTTAAAGAGCAAGAAATATGCAATTTAATTCTAACAGTTATAAAATCCTTGCAAGTGCACAAATCGATAAGTATAGTATAGTAGCACAGCAAGAGTCGATCCCTCGAGGACTTGTATCAACGTTATGACCAATTTAGTTCAGATTGGTTAACTTAAATAAAAACACACACACACACACGCAGGGGGGGTTTATGATGTGATAACTGAAATTTAAAGACAAGTAAATCAAAGTGCAGAAAATAACAATGCAAGAATGAAAGGTTGTTAACTAAGGCGAATTAAGGCTTACTATCCACTCTAACCAATTATAGCTCTTAACCAGATTTCCTTGATCAAATTACTATGCATTTTCTGAATTAGGTGCCCGTGCCTAGGACCTGGCGTTGGTTCACTAGACACATCTTATTCCCTCTTACTTAGCATGTTCTAAACAGGGCATATGCCTAGAACGTCTATCACCTACCTTTTAAGATGATGCATGAAGTTTAAAGAGAATTTAATGACACCACATTAGCCTAGCAAAGTGGCATGCAATCCTAGGTCGTCATGAGTTAAGATTACAAGTACGAATACTTTCGATGCTCCAAATCACAAGATGATATGACGGTCACTCAAGCAATTACATCTATAATTATATGCAAACAAGGTAGCTAATCTTATAGGCATAAATTAAGTTCATTAAGCATAGTAATCCAACTTATTCAGCATGCATAGCAATCATAATCAAGAGCCAGAAATCTAATCAATAAGCTAACATGGCTAGGGCTTCAAGCAGCCCTAATCCTAATGACTACTCACACATAACTGAAATAAACACAAGTATAATTGAATCCATAAGTAAATTGCAATAATGAAAATAAGGGTACAGAAGAGATTGTTAAGAACAGATGCAGTAGAAGACACGGCAGGGCCTTCTTCTCCAAGCTCCACGTCCAATAATCTAAGTGAAAGATTATCTCCGAAAATATATGGTCCCTAATTCTCTAGAAAACCAAAACGGAACTCTGTGGCTCAGGTCTCTGTTTTCCCAGAAACCAAAACGTCCCTAGCTAATTATCTCTCCCCAAAACACTGAACAAAGGCTCCCTTTTATAGACAAAGGGAAAACCTTGTTCTATAAGGATTGGTATAACCATGTCCTATAGGAATAGGGAAAGTTATTTTACTTTTAATTAATTATAAAGTCTTTAAAATCTATTCGAACCAATCAGAGCATGGCCGGAAGTGTGAATGCAAGCTGGCAAGTGGGAACGCAAGCTGGCCAAACTTGGATTTTTGACTGTCTTCGTAATCAGGATCTGGGACCGCGCTTTTGAAGTACGTTAGGAGTATAATAGAAGCGCATCGTCGTTCAGGCTTGGCGCAAATGTTGTCATGCTTGGCGCAGAGGGAGAACCTCGGATCCACCGCTGGCGGAACAGGGACCCCGGCTTGGGCGCACTTCTGGGCTCGGATGGGAGTTCTTGGGACATGTCCTCGACCTGCCTTGGCGCGACCTTGGCACTTCTAGGACTTCACCTTGATGTCATGAAACACAAGTTCGGGACCCGGAGGGCCTGATATGAGGTACTTGGCCAGTGGCCCAAAATAGGCGCACTGGCGCACTGGCGCACTGGCGCACTGGCGCACTGGCGCACTCAGGACTCCGTTCAGGACCTGATATTGAAATGAGGATATCTCCTTCATCTGGACTCCGATTTGAGTCATTCTTTTTGCGTTCTTTCCAGATTTTACCTATCTTTCTAACTCTGCACAAGTCTCACAAGATTGATCATTTTCTACTATTGATGGCACGAAATCATTCAAAAGACATGTAAAAGAGGCATATAAAGACATCAAAATGATGCATAAATAACGACTGATCACGTACCTCTTTGATCACGCTATCTGTAAGTGAATCCACAGTGTGTGGGTTACTAGTAACGGCCTTCTCAAGGTCATCCGTCATGCAAGAATGAGCAATTGTCTCCCGTAGCAGTAAGTCCATTGTGTTTAACGGAAAATCTACAATAGGCTCGGCAGGGTACTGGATGGTGTCATGGATGGAGAATGTCCGAAGCTGGTCCAGGACCTTGATGGAGACCTGGCCCTTTCTGACGTCGATGAGGGACTCGGCTGTGGCTAGTAAGGGCCTTCCGAAGATGAGGGGAGGTTCCTCACTTTTGTCAATTCTGTCCATTCTTAGTACGTAGAAGTCTGCAGGGATGCATGTATCTCCGATTTGTACCAGTACGTCCTCAAGAACCCCCATTAGGTTGGTTACAGAAGCGTTAGCCAACCTGACACATAGGTGCGTGGGCTTGAGTGCGCCTAGGTTGAGTGACCTGTAAATGTGGAATGGCATGATGTTCACTGATGCTCCCGTGTCGCAAAGGCAATGTTCGAATCTTTTTGACTGAATGACACATGGAAGGGATGGCGGCCCAGGATCATTGGCCTTAAGGGGCATGCGTAAAAGGGCAGCCGAGCAGGCCTTAGGGATGTCAATGGTGTCCGTGGAGCTAAAACCACGCTTTCCTGCAACTAAGTCCTTGATCAGCTTCGCAAAGATAGGCATGTGCTTGACAATTTTGTGGAAAGGCAGTGTGATCTGAAGCTTCTGCAACATGCTGATGATTTCTTCCTCAAAGTCCTCCTTTTGCTTATTCCTGTTTTGGAACCTGCGCGGAAATGGATAATCAACATTATTAGCTAACTCAAAAGTGACTTTTTTAGAATTGGAATTCTGAGGTTTAGAGTTAGAAGTATTCGAGTGCTGCGACTTGGGCTTAGGAGCAGGTTGCATGCCAGCCGTGGCCGAAGTAGGCGCAGTGTCAGGTCCTCTTTGCGGTAGGGCACTTGGTGACTCATTGGACTGGTTCTGCGCCAGAGGTGTTGGCCGTGGCATGTTTTGCGGCGCGCCCTGGTCGGTGATCCTTGGCAGAGTAGGTTGAGGCTCAGTTTCAGGTCCTGTGAGGGTGGCATATGTGGGGTCTTGAAGTGGTGTTTCCTTCTCCAGCGTGATTGCATTAGCCGTAGGATTGTGAAATCCTTTCGGATTTACCAGGACTTGACTCGGTAGCTTGCCCTGCTCCCGCTGATTTAGTTGGTTCGCCACCTGTCCCATTTGACGCTCCAAGTTTGCAATTGCATTTTTGAAGTCTCCCGTCTGACTCTGGCTATCGTGCATGAATTTTATGAGTTGAGCCTGCTGTTGAGTCAGGATATGGATGGAGTCCTCAACAGACTTGCTTCCGCCATTCTGGTTTGAGGAAGGACCGTGGTAGTTCCCCTGAGGGCCTGCGGCTTGCTGCTCAAATCCAGGGGGTGGCAAGGGATTCGCGGCTGCTTGATTGTTGCTCCAACGGAAATTAGGATGATTTCTCCACCCCGGATTGTAAGTGTTGGAATATGGGTCATTCCTTGGTCGAGAATTGCTATTGAACCCTCCAGGAAAGTTGGCCTCTTCCACAACCGGGCAGTCCTGGGATGTGTGGCCCTGAATTGAACATACCTCGCAGATGTGAACTCCTTTGGCTTTCTCGCTACACAATTGTTTTACCATTGCCGTGAGCTGAGCAATGGCGTCATCTTTGTATTTGGCGGATGCATCACCCGTAGCTCTAGAGGAGGGACCCCTGTAGCTGAACTGTTTTTCCCTTTGAGCAATGTTCTCAAAGGCGGTCCTTGCTTCCTCGGCTGTGCCTTCTAGAATCCCTTGGGATTGAGAATCCACCATTGTCCGATTGCTAGTTTTCAAGCCTCCATAGAAGTATAGCATAAGATGATGGGCATCAATATGGTGGTGGGGGCACGCCCGTAGCATCTGATTGAACCGCTCCCAAAACTCGTAGAAAGACTCCTCCATGTCTTGCCGTGGGTTCATGATCTTGGACTTTAACTCATTTGTCTTTTCCACGGGAAAGTACTGTGTTAAGAATTTGGACGTCAAGTCCCTCCAAGAGTGAATGGAAGCCGGCGCCAATGAATGAAACCATGTCCTGGCGCGATCCTTGAGACTGAAGTGAAAGAGCCGCAGGCGGATTTCCGATTCTGTCATACCATTGATGCGCAGTGTTGAACAAACCTCAACAAATTCCTTGATATGAAAGTGCGGGTCCTCGCCAGCAAGGCCGTGGAATGTAGGCAGCATGTGAATTGTCCCCGACTTTAATTCGAAGTTTGCCACTGTTGACTCGGGAAAAACAATTGGAAATTCATCCTCCGAGACATGGGGCATGGCAAAATCCTTAAGGCGCCATGGGGCTTGCGGTACTAGGCCACGTTCCAGGCCCTGCTCTTCTCTGTGGTCCGCCATCCTCCTTGGGCTTGGTGGCGGGGAGCCGTGGACTGAAGATGCTTGCGATGATGGTTCACTTGATGACCCGTGCACTGAACCTTGGAATGACATACACGGGTACCTAACAAAAAAGAAAAAACTAAGTTGCAAATCTAAACTTGAATGGGCACCGTTGAGGGACAAGTCCCCGGCAACGGCGCCAAAAACTTGTTGGTAGATTTAAAGAGCAAGAAATATGCAATTCAATTCTAACAGTTATAAAATCCTTGCAAGTGCACAAATCGATAAGTATAGTATAGTAGCACAGCAAGAGTCGATCCCTCGAGGACTTGTATCAACGTTATGACCAATTTAGTTCAGATTGGTTAATGAAAATAAGGATACAGAAGAAATTGTTAAGAACAGATGCAGCAGAAGACACGGCAGGGCCTTCTTCTCCAAGCTCCACGTCCAATAATCTAAGTGAAAGATTATCTCCGAAAATATATGGTCCCTAATTCTCTAGAAAACCAAAACGGAACTCTGTGGCTCAGGTCTCTGTTTTCCCAGAAACCAAAACGTCCCTAGCTAATTATCTCTCTCTAAAACACTGAACAAAGGCTCCCTTTTATAGACAAAGGGAAAACCTTGTTCTATAAGGATTGGTCAAACCTATGTCCTATAAGGATTGGTATAACCTTGTTCTATAAGGATTGGTATAACCTTGTCCTATAGGAATAGGGAAAGTTATTTTACTTTTAATTAATTATAAAGTCTTTAAAATCTATTCGAACCAATCAGAGCATGGCCGGAAGTGTGAATGCAGGCTGGCAAGTGGGAACGCAAGTTGGCCAAACTTGGATTTTTGACTGTCTTCGTAATCAGGATCTGGGACCGCGCTTTTGAAGTACGTTAGGAGTATAATAGAAGCGCATCGTCGTTCAGGCTTGGCGCAAATGTTGTCAGGCTTGGCGCAGAGGGAGAACCTCTGATCCACCGCTGGCGGAACAGGGACCCCGGCTTGGGCGCACTTCTGGGCTCGGATGGGAGTTCTTGGGACATGTCCTCGACCTGCCTTGGCGCGACCTTGGCACTTCTAGGACTTGACCTTGATGTCATGAAACACAAGTTCGGGACCCGGAGGGCCTGATATGAGGTACTTGGCCAGTGGCCCAAAATAGGCGCACTGGCGCACTGGCGCACTCAGGACTCCGCTCAGGACCTGATATTGAAATGAGGATATCTCCTTCATCTGGACTCCGATTTGAGTCATTCTTTTTGCGTTCTTTCCAGATTTTACCTATCTTTCTAACTCTGCACAAGTCTCACAAGATTGATCATTTTCTACTATTGATGGCACGAAATCATTCAAAAGACATGTAAGAGAGCATATAAAGACATCAAAATGATGCATAAATAATGACTGATCAACCCACACCAAAATCAAGCCACCTTTACATTTTTGGCCATTTCGAGCCAAACCGATACCACTGTCTTCTTCCTCTCGACTTGGCGAACCCAACCATACCATCCTTGGACCTTGACGACCACCGCAGATGGTGGATCGATGATAGGAAGTTTGACCGAAACTTCTTATCCATTTTCCGGCCAACCAAGGCGATATAGCTCTAGGGATTGCGAAGGACCGCATAGCTTAGACTTGAGATGGCTTAAGCATTCGATGAGTGGACTTTGGTATTATAAAGTATATGCATGCATGTTTATTGTGGTTTTCGATAACTATGAACCATGAATTTGAAATGATTTGTGACTTCGTTCTAGTTACATGTTTTGGTCTTCGGCCTGGTTGTGTGGTTTTGGGCTACGACCAGGGTTTATGGGTTTTGGCTTCAGCTTGGTATACAATTTTGGGCTTACTCCCGGGGTTATGGATTTTGGGCTTCGGCCTGAGTTTTGATGGTTTTGGGTTTGGCCGGGTCTTACGTATTTCAGTATTGGACTTACGAGCTCACATTAGTACTTTTCACTCTATGTACTATCCCCGGTTACTATTGTTATTTCTGGCTATGTTGGGTTCAAGTATTCACTCACGTGAGCTGGGGGATATTTTCTCCAACACATGATGTTGAGGTATTTTCCGTCATGTGCTCGTCGAGGGTTGGATTATTTCTCCGACGTATTATGTTGAGGTATTTTCCGTCATACGCTCATCGAGTCTGTCTACGTGTAGTACATGATTTGAGCCGCATATCTTTGAGGTGCGTATCTGGGGAGTAGGTTCCCGTGCTGGACCTCTCGGTTCCCTAACCATTACTTTGAGGTATTTTCAGTAGTAGGTCCAATACCACTATCTTCTTCCTATCGACCTCACGAACCCAACTAGACCATCCTTGGACCTTGAGGACCACTGTAGATGGCGGATCGACGACCAAAAGTTTGACCGAAACTCTCATCCATTTTCCGGCCAACAAAGGGGATACGGCTGGAGGGACTATGGAGGACTGCATAGCTCAGAGTTCAGCTTCTTGAGCATCCGGTGAGTGGACTTTGGTTTAATAAAGTATATGCATGTATGTTTATTGTGTTTAAATGATTTATTATTTGGTAAATGGTTGCAACTGCCCCTGAACTTTACCATAATTTTAGCAACTTTCCCTATACTTCAATATTAGTGTCCCCCTTCCCTGAACTTTACCCTGATGTTTCCGTTAATCACTCCGGTTATTTTTCAAACGAATTATGTTAAAAAAGGCATGTGAAATGACAATTTTGCCCTTTATTTTAACGGAATTCGTTTGAAAAATAGACGGAGGGACTTACGGAAACATTAGGGTAAAGTTCAGGGATAGGGGACACTAATATTGAAGTATAGGGATGGCTGCTAAAATTAATGTAAAGTTTAGGGATAGTTTCAACCATTTAGCCTTTATTATTATGTGTGGTTTTCGATAACTATGAAATATGAATTTGAAATGATTATGTCTTCGTTCCGGTTACATGTTTTGGGCTTCGGTTCTGTTGTGTGGTTTTGGGCTACGACCCGAGTTTATGGTTTTTGGCTATGGCCCGAGTTTATGGTTTTTATCTTCGGCTGGGTATATAGTTTTGGGCTTAGGCCCGAGATTATGGATTTTGGCTTTCGACCCGGGTTTTAATGGTTTTGGCTTACAGATTTCAGTATTGGATTTACGGGCCCACATTACTACTTTTCACTATATGTATTATCCTTGGTTAATATTGTTATTTCTGGCCACATTGGGTTTGAAGATTCACTCACGTGAGTTGGAGGGATATTTTCTCCGACACATGATGTTGAGGTATTTCCCGTCATGTGCTCATCAAGGGTTGGATTATTTCTCCGACACATGATGTCGAGATATTTTCTGTCATTTCCTTGTCGAGGGTTGGCTTATTTCTCCGACACGTGATGTTGAGGTATTTTCCGTTATGTGCTCGTCAATGGTTGGGTTATTTCTTTGACGTATGATGTTGAGGTATTTTCTGTCATACGCTTGTTGAGTCTGTTTAGGCATAGTACATGATTTTAGCCACATATCTTTGAGGTATTTTCATATATGCGTGTGTGGGGAGTAGGTCCCCGTGTTGGACCTCTTTGTTTTCTAGCCATTCCTCTTGGTTTTCTAGACATTCCTCTTGGTTTTCTAGCCATTGCTTTGAGATATTTTCAACAATGGTTAGATGGCACGTCCCCGTATTGGACTGCCCTTCCCTGTACATTGGGGGACGATGGGATATTTTATTATAAGTAGTGTGAGTATATGTCTCTGGTGATTTTAAACTCTTTCGAGGAGGGTTTCAAGCATTGGTGTAGACCACATGACACTTCTCTTTCGAGGATTACATGGGTCCCATCATTTAAAAAAGGCTTTCTCGGTAAGTTTTTATATATATTTATCTCTATTTTTATATTTCTGAATTTTATTTATGCATGCATGGTTTTTCAAAATGGAGGGAATATTATGATTTTTTTCTCTGGATTTATGATTTTGAAATTGTTCTTTTTGTCCACTCACAATGTTATTGTTTTGCACCCCTCCAGGCTGTTGAGTGATGAGGATACGAGGCTAGGTGGAGGCATCTATCTTCTGATGCACCGCTACTCTTGTAGGATTTCCGCCGCTTGTTGTAAATCTAATTTCTGGACTTTAGCTTAAACCTAACATGCTCTGATTACCCTTAGTGGTTTGTTCATAAGATATTTTGTCGGTTGCTTGGTTTTTGGGTTGTTGAGATTGTGTTGGACTAGTTTTCATCTGACAGGTTAATTTTTGGGATGACACTTTTATTGGGGAGGTTCTGCCGAATTTTCAGTAAAACTTTTACAGTTTGGTTGCTAATGTAAGGGTAATCTTGGGAAGGTAACTTTCAAGATTAGTCTGACGGAAACAGGGCTTCACACATATTTTAAGGGGGAATTCGGGAGGGGACCTGTAAGAAGAGTTAGTATATTTTATAAACTCTTTTACACTGAAATACTTGTAAGGTCCACTCAACCTTTTATTGTGTGCCTCTCAGGTTTCGAAAGAGAGTATTGTGAATTCAAGGAGGAACTCTTGCAGTGGCCACTCTGACACTACGCCGTCTTGTGCACTATAAAAGGTTGTGTTCGGTATTGGCAGTTATTTGCTTTAATTATGATCATCAAATGTAAGTAACTATGCTATGTGTTGCTGATGTTGCGGTGAATTGTCAATTAGTTGAACTAATTACCTTTCACATAACTTTCTAAAACACAACGTTTTAAATTTTGGCTTTTGTTATTGGAACCCAACGTATAGGTGTCGGCCATCATTCTTCGATTACGGAGTTCATGTGAATTTTCTGAACCGAGGTGTGTTAAATAGGCCCTTAATTAAGTTGAGAGAATCTGTATTAAGCATTATTTGTTTTAAAACTCAAAAATCAAATGAATAGAAAATAGGCCATTAATTAAGTTGAAAAATCGAACCCACGGCATATATAAAACAAACACAAAATCAGCTCAACTACGTACTAAGCTACTCAATGTGGGCGTGACCTTTTTTCCTTCTTCTTTTAACATACATGTATCGTGAACCAATCGCATTGGTCTAAAACAATGGAATTGTTAGTTGTAGTGTCGAGACAAAGTTAATCGTAGTGTAGCGACAAAGCTCCCAACTTAATAATAATTATTGTAGGAAGAGGCCATAGGATCCTTGAAAGCAAGCGATGTGGAAAGCTAGTGATTGGTGTTTTATGGTTTCTTTTAATAATCCTTCTATTATAGTTAAGCCCACCAAAAGAAAAACAAGTTGGTCAAAGATGAAATGCACAAAGAAAATCCTTTTATCTAGTGAAAAACCTATGTATAAGGAATCCTTTTATCAATTTTAATATATTTTACACAATTAATAGAGTACAATAACAAGTCCCGTATAAAAGAGAATTCCATCTATATATATTTTTTGGCTAAATGGTTGCAACCATTCGTGAACTTTACTATAATTTTAGCAACCGTCCATATACTTCAATATTAGTGTTTCAGGTCCTTGAACTTTACTCTAATATTTCCATTAGTCCCTCCGTCTATTGTTCAAATAAATGTCGTTAAAAAAAGGTCACGTGAATTGCATCTAAATTGACAATTTTATCATTTTTTTTAACGAAATTTGTTAATAAGATGATATAATATTTTGGATAAAATACTTTTTTCCAAGAATTTGAATCGAAGTGGCAAGCTCTTTCTTTGGGAGCATTGGATAAAAGATGATACAAAATTTTGGAAAAGGTTAACAAGAGTCCAATGGATGCCCCCTTTATTGTATAGTGGAACTTTGTGCAAGAAAAAAAAAATTCTTATTCCTTGATACCTTCCCCTTTACCCCCTTTTTTTTTTTTTTTCCATGGAATAAAGTTTTGTATATTTAAAAATGTTGGAGAATAAAAGTTTCCCACAGTCCACAGGGATAGACGTTTGGCAAATGGCAATGCTTGGTTGGTGGGTATGAACTAGAACTATGAAATATAATATTTGAAATAAAATAAAACAAAATTGCATGTTGGGATACAGATGTTTGGAAGACACAAGTCTAGTATAGGAATTGCTCGAGTATGAAGACGTACACTTGTTTTAGGGTTGTTAGCCCTTATGGTCAAATGTTTGTTGGTCCTTATGCAACTCACCACATAAGTTTTTTATTTATTTATACACATATGGGGGGCCCTACTTATAAAAAATTTTCACATTTAGTGACTACTAATAAAATATTATCCGCGCGTTGCTGTGGAGCTGTTCAATTGATTATAAACATGAATTCTATACTGTGGAGCTGTTCAATTGATTATAAACATGAATTCTATACAAAAATATATATATATATATATATATATAAATAGATTTAGGATATAAGAAAATGTTCCAAAAGATGATTAAGTATTTACATACAACATTATTTTTTTATTTACATGATTTTTCATATATTATAGTAATATTGGATGATAACCGTAAACATGATTATATATATATATTATATATTATATATAAACAATTATAAAGACTATTAAATAATGATTCTAAAATGTCAAACGTCATAATGTTGTTTTATTTTTCAATATAAACTTTAATAGTCTAATATAAGTTATATAACCAACAAAATAATTTATTCTTGTTAATATATTTTTTAATTAACAAATAAAATAATTTAGAATTGAAAATTAAAGACAAGTAAATTAATTTAGAATTGAAAATTAAAGACAAGTAAATTAAAGTGCAGAAAATAACAATGCAAGAATGAAAGGTTGATTGTTTGTTAACTAATGCGAATGAAGGCTTATTATCAATCCTAACAATTATAGTTACTAATAAGATTTCCTTGACCTAATTACTATGCATTCTCTGAATTAGGTGCCCGTGCCTAGGTCCTAGCGTTGGTTCGCTAGACACATCTTATTCCTTCTTACTTAGCATGTTATAAACAGGGCATATGCTGAGAGCGTCTATCACATACTGTTTAAGATGATGCATGAAGTACAAAGAGAATTTAATGACACCACACTAGCCTAGAAAAGTGACATGCAATCCTAGGTCGTCATGAGTTAAGATTACAGGTAAGTATCCCAAATACCCATGATGCTACAAATCACAAGAAGATATGACGGTCACTCAAGCAATTACATCTATAATTATATGCAAACAAGGTGATCAATCTTATAGGCATAAATTAAGGTCTTTAAGCAAAGTAATCTAACTTATTCAGCATGCATAGAAATCATAATCAAGAGCCAGAAATTTAATCAATGAACTAACATGGCTAGGGCTTCAAGCAGCCCTAATCCTAAAAGGAACTACTCACTCATAACCAAAATTAAAACATATATAATTGAAGTCATAAATAAATTGCAATGAAATAAAAGTTTAAAGTAAAGAACGCTGATGAACAATGATGCACAACAGAGACACGACAAGGCCTTCCTCTCCAAGCTCCACTCACAACACTCTCAACTTTGGAAAAATAAAAACTGTTTGAATTTAAAATTGAATTACAAAGAGTGTATGCGGCTAGGGTTCTCAAATCCCCAAAAATGGTATGTAAAAATCTGATCCCTAATGCACTGAACAAAGACTCTCTTTTATAGACAAAGGGAAAACCTTGTCCAACAAGAATTGGAATTAGAAACCCTAGCCTAGAGTGTTCTAGAACAATTATTATTCTTCTAAGTAATTACAAAGTCCCTAAAACCTATCAGAACCAATCAGCACACGGTTGGGAGTGTGAATGCAAGCTGGCAAGTGGGAATACAAGCTGGCCGTGGGCAGCCCGCGGTCAGACGCTGGAAACCTAGAACTTGGCCCTTGGAATGTCTTCGTCATAGGGATCTGGGACTGCGCTTTTGAGGCACACCATGAGCATAGTTGAAGCGCATCTTGGTTCAGGCTATACGCATAAGGTTCATAATTGGCACAGAAACTAGGCGCAGATGGGAAGTTCTTGGGACATGTACTTGACATGTCCTGGCATGACCTTGGCACATCTTGGACATGAACTTGATGTCATGAGACACATGTTTGGGACCCGGATGACATGATCTGAGGTACTTGGCCATGGACCCAAAATAGGCGCTCTGGCGCACTCAGGACCCAGTTTAGGACTTGATATTGAAATGAGGACATCTCCTTCATTTGAACTCCGATTTGAGTCATTCTTTTTGTGTTCTTCTCGGAATTTACCTGTCTTTCCAAATCCGCACAAGTCTCACAAGATTGATCATTTTCTACTATTTATGACATGAAATCATTCAAAAGACATGTAAGAGAGGCATATAAAGACATCAAAATGATGAATAAATAATGACCGATCAAATACCCCCAAACCTATCTTTTACTAGTGCCTGAGCAAAAAAAACTTAAACAAAATGAAAAGACTCGATCTTAGTTAAGATAGAACATTTAAACCCCTAGGTTCACCTAGTAGGAGGAGTTTTGTCTCCTGAGGGTTATAGCAGCACGATACCCACAAACGTTTTACGTAGACAAATAAAATGCTGGAGATAGTACTTTTAACAAGCTAATAAGAATCAAAGTAAGTAAACATGCTTTGCAGAACTAAAAGGAATGCCATAGCCATGAGTGTCATGCGAAAGTGTAGATGTTGAAGTGCCATAGTTTCAAGTGATCTTGTTTTGAGAACAACTTCATCCAAGTGCCCTCACTAGGCAACTCTCAATTCACACATGAATCCTAGGCTTTCACTTTTTCAAGCATATGTGATGAGTTTATGTTATGAAATTCAAGTTTAAGCACATATGAGTAACAATGAAGAACAACACTTTATGGAAATAAGGATCTCATCAAAGGAATTGAACTTTAAGAACATAGATACGTACCTTAATCCTTAGCATGATTATCCATAAGATTAGTTTGGTTATTCATTTTTGGTTGTAACGGGGCTAAGCTTCAGGGTTTAGAAAGGAAGGATGGGATTCAAAGAACCTGAGCTGTGCCAAGACATGAGACGACATGACTCGAACTTGCAGTTTCTGAACTGAATCCTTACTTAAGTCCCACGACATTGTGCTTTCTTGATGGCTTATTTTGAGCTTCTTGCCTCACTTGGCTCAATTAACTTTGTTTCTCAATTTTTTTCTCTTTTCAACGTTTCTTTCTTTCTTTTGATTTCTTAATTTTTCTTTCTTTCTTTTGATTTGAACTTTTTTTTTTCTGTTCTTTCTTTTGTTTTCTTTATTTTTTTCTTATCTCTGAATTGAATTGAACAAAGTTCATGCAATGATTTCCTCAAACTTCCGTGCAGCTTGCAACTTGTAAAGCTTGTCACTTCTCAAAACTTTGAACTTTGAAAACGCCAATGTCCTTGGAATTGGGCAGCTTCTTTTTTCACTTCTCATTCTCACCATGAATCTCATTTAGGACAATCTGAGCACAAACTGAGGTTATAGGGCATGGCTGTGATGAATGGCTAAGTATTTTGGGTTAGGTTATAGTTTAGGTGATGAAAGAAAGGTTGAGTGTTTGGCATCAAAGTTGGCTTAGGGAGCATGCAAATGGGTAGGATACGGCCTTTAGAGGTTAAAGCACACATAGCCTACATCACTTGTAAGGACCCTTCCCGAATTTCTCCTCGAAACCCGGAAAGAACCCTTATCCCGTCTAACAACCCTTATCCCGTCTGACAGCCCTTTTACGTCAAAATTTTATACCAGTACTACCCTTTATCTTTAAATAATTTTTAGTAAACCTTACAGGGTTCCCGACAGAACCTCTGTACTTACTGACTACTCCTACCTGTCCGACGTAGGACAACATACAAGTCAAAACCAAGACCTCGGAATAGTGGTGGTCCAAATAGGAATGCCCTCTGACACCAAATGTAAGTAGGTCAGACACTGCTGACACCTCTACTGGAATACCACAAGACAATCGACTAGTCAGACACTTGTGAACCAACAATAATTCATCAATCTGGGTCACCGCCCACACCAACCCACAGACCCGGATGACGAAGTATTTTCATAGGCTGATTAATCGTCGTCAAACCATATTAGAGCCGGAAATATCCTCAGCTGTCATATCATATCCTCAGCCGTAATAACATTCGGCTATCATATCACATCAGTCGGCATATCCCTAGCCACCAGGGTATCCCTTGGGGTGTGCTAGTCCTATATCACAACTCTCTATACTATGCATAAATAGCCTCGCGACCCGGTGGAGCCAAAACTCCTCGATGCCAGAGTCGGAGAACTCAACGAACCAACAAAGTAAAACTCTTGACGCTAGTTGAAGAAACAGTAACCAATTATATTGAAGGGTCACCGGGTTCCTGGGCCCCCTCAAATCGGTATTGTTTATATTGGAGGTTGACCGGGTTCTCCATCTCAGTGGATCCTAACCCCGGCTCTTGGGCCCCCTCAAAACTGGTATTGTTTATATTGGAGGTTCACCGGGTTCTCCATCTCAGCGGATCCTAACCTCGGCTCCTGGGCCCCCTCAAAACCGTATTGTTTATATTGGAGGTTCACCGGGTTCTCCATCTCAGCGGATCCTAACCCCGGCTCCTGGGCCCCCTCAAAACAGTATTGTTTATATTGGAGGTTCACCGGGTTCTTCGTCTCAGCGGATCCTAACCCCGGCTCCTAGGCCCCCTCAAAACCGTATTGTTTATATTGGAGGTTCACCGGGTTCTTCGTCTCAGCGGATCCTAACCCCGGCTCCTGGGCCCACTCAAAACCGTATTGGATCCAAAATCAAGTATTTTTTTTTTTATAACAAATACGGTTTCAACTCAAAATCATGGACTCAAATAATTACCACGTCAAAACAATATCAAAACCAAATCCAACAACCATGCCATTACTCACAACACACTTTCACTGAAATATTGGAAAAACAATTGTCCAGCAATCATTTATAAATTCTAGGAAATCATTGCACCTATAAATAACAGTATTTAAATCAAAGATACATTTATGCATGCATTATAGTTTATAAACCAAAAATTCACACACAAACATCATCCAACCCAAAATTCATGGATGCTCTAGCCAAAGGAACACATGCACAATAATGACCTAACTACCTTGACTTTCCGAGTGCAAAACCCTTTCCACGGTCAACCATTACCGTGGGGATTGGCCAAATCGGGGCCTAAACGAACTCGTATGGCCTCAAAACCAACAAAATCTGATCCGGAACGTACCAAAACCCTAGTCACGCGTCACCGTGACATCGGGAACAGTCCCACGCGCCACCGGAAGTATGACACACGCGCCACGCGCCGCCACGAGCCCTCACGCACCGGTCACGCGCCTACTACAGTGTTCACGCGCCTGGACCGGTCCAACCTGTCTCAGCTCGACCTGACCCGGTCCAACTCGACCCGATCGGTTCACTCAACCCGATCGGTTCAACTCGACCCGACCGGTTCAACTCAACCTGATCGGTTCAACTCGATCCGACCGGTTCACTAGACCCGACCGATTTAACTCAACACGACCCGGTCTGACCCGACCTGACTAATCTCCGTTAACCTGCCGGAGAAGACGACCGGACCGCCGCCTCCGCAGCCGTCTGGTTCGCCTGAAATTGCCATTTCCGGTCGATTTTCAAGGTTTTCTAACTTCTTCATTTCTTGACCGTTTTTCACAATCCACACATGTGAATTCATCTACTTTTCACCAGGAATCCAAATATGAGGTCAAAGTTCCGAGATCGTACCTGGTCTGGCCGAAAAACTACCGAGAAGATTCGGTCCACCTCCCGCCTCCGTCCGTCGCCTACGGCGGTGCTCCCGCTTCGTTAAATACCCCTAAATGCTCGTGGGGCTCCGGGGAAGATCCTCCCGACCTTAGTTTCGGTCGAATCGGAGAGAAATTCGTCCGATGAAAAAGGTGGTTCGGTGTTCGCACGGGAAGAATTTCGGGTAGGAGAGAGAGACTGCGTCCCCCAATCTCCCGAGGAGAGAGAAAAATATCTAATATATAGTTCAAACTTTTCCAAAATTACCAAACTGCCCCTGTAGATTCTAGACCCGTAACAAACTCACCGGGTCTCCGTTTTTCGCGTGCCACCTGTCTACGAACTCATGAGTTCGAGACCTACGTAATGACCCAAGAAAAATTGCAAAAAGTACTGCCAATCAAAAAGTAACTCTCGAACCCGTCCAAAATCGAGGGTAAAATCGTCCAAGTCTCAAAATAATTTAATTTCTGGTCCGGGTCGTTAGAAATTTCCCCCCTTACAGAAATTTTGTCCCCGAAATTTCACTAACTCAGGTTGAAGAACCAACCCCTTATTCAGTTCAAGGTCGCTAAAGAGGTAAACGCCTCGGAGGCAACTTGTTAACAGAAATCCTTAAATAATTTGCACAGAAGTGTGCGGTCTGCAGGAAGTTAACCTAGAGCTTTGATACCACTTGTAAGGACCCTTCCCGAATTTCTCCTCGAAACCCGGAAAGAACCCTTATCCCGTATGACAGCCCTTTTACCTCAAAATTTTATACCAGGACTACCCTTTATCTTCAAATAATTTTTAGTAAACCTTATAGGGTTCCCGACAGAACCTCTGCACTTACTGACTACTACTACCTGTCAGACGTAGGACAACATACAGGTCAAAACCAAGACCTCGGAATAATGGTGGTCCAAATAGGAATGTCCTCTGACACCAAATGTTAGTGGGTCAGACACTGCTGACACCTCTACTGGAATACCACAAGACAACTGACTAGTCAGACACTTGTGAACCAACAATAATTCGTCACTCTGGGTCACCGCCCACACCAACCCACAGACCCGGATGACGAAGTATTTTCATAGGCTGATTAATCGTCGTCAAACCATATTAGAGCCGGAAATATCCTCAGCTATCATATCATAACCTCAGCCATAATAACATTCGGCTATCATATCACATCAGTCGGCATATCCCTAGCCACCAGGGTATCCCTTGGGGTGTGCTAGTCCAGTATCACAACTCTCTATACTATGCATAAATAGCCTCGCAACCCGGCGGAGCCAAAACTCCTCGATGCCAGAGTCGGAGCACTCAACGAACCAACAAAGTAAAACTCTTGACGCAAGTCGAAGAAACAGTAACCAATTATATTGAAGGTTCACCGGGTTCACCACCGACAGCGGATCCTAGCCCCAGCTCCTGGGTTCCCTCAAATCGATATTGTTTATATTGGAGGTTCACCGGGTTCTCCATCTCAGCGGATCCTAACCCCGGCTCCTGGGCCCCCTCAAAACCGGTATTGTTTATATTGGAGGTTCGCCGGGTTGTCCGTCTCAGCGGATCCTAACCCCGGCTCCTGGGCCCCCTCAAAACCGTATTGTTTATATTGGAGGTTCACCGGGTTCTCCGTCTCAGCGGATCCTAACCCCGGCTCCTGGGCCCCCTCAAAATCGTATTGGATCCAAAATCAATTAATATTTTTTTTATATCACAAATACGGTTTCAACTCAAAATCATGGACTCAAATAATTACCACGTCAAAACAATATCAAAACCAAATCCAACAACCATGCCATTTCTCACAACACACTTTCACTGAAATATTGGAAAAACAATTGTCCAGCAATCATTTATAAATTCTAGGAAATCATTGCACCCATAAATAACAGTATTTAAATCAAAGATACATTTATGCATGCATTATAGTTTATAAACCAAAAGTCCACTCACAAACATCATCCAACCCAAAATTCATGGACGGTCTAGCCCAAGGAACACATGCACAATAATGACCCAACTACCTTGACTTTCCGAGCTCAAAACCCACTCCACCGTATAGCATTACCGCTGGGATTGCCCAAATCGGGGCCTAAAAGAACTCCTATTGCCTCAAAACCAAAAAAATCTGATCCGGAACGTCCCAAAACCCTAGTCACGCGTCACCGTGACATCGAGAACAGTCCCACGCGTCGCCACGCGCCACCGGAAGTAAGGCACACGCGCCACGCGCCCTCACGCACCGATCACGTGCCTGCTATAGTGTTCACGCACCTGGACCGGTCCAACCCGGCCTGGCTCGACCTGACATGGTCCAACTCGACCCGACCGATTCAACTCGACCCGATCAGTTCAACTCGACCTTACCGGTTCAACTCGACCCGATCGGTTCAACTCGATCCGATAGGTTCACTCGACCCGATCGGTTCAACTCGACATGACCCGGTCCGACCCGACCTGACTAATCATCGGTAAACTACCGGAGAAGTCGACCGGACCGCCGCCTCCGCCGCAGTCTGGTTCGCCGGAAATTTCCATTTCCGGTCGATTTCAAGGTCTTCTAACGTCTTCATTTCTTGACAGTTTTTCACAATCCACACATGTAAATTCATCTACTTTTCGCCAGGAATCCAAATATGAGGTCAAAATTCCAAGATCATACCTGGTCTAGCCGAAAAACGGCCGAGAATATTCGGTCAACCTCCCTCCTCCGTCCGTCGCCTATGGCGGTGCTCCCGCTCCGATAAATACCCCTAAATGCTCGTGGGGCTCTAGGGAAGATCCTCCCGACCTTGGTTTCGGTCGAATCGGACTGAAATCCGTCCGATGAAAAGGGTGGTTCGGTGTTTGCACGGGAAGAATTTTGGGTAGGAGAGAGACACTGCGTCCCCCAATCTCCCGAGGAGAGAGAAAAATATCTGATATATAGTTCCAACTTTTCCAAAATTACCAAACTGTCCCTGTATATTCTAGACCCGTAACAAACTCACCGGGTCTCTGTTTTCCGCGTGCCGCTTGTCTACGAACTCGTGAGTTCGAGTCCAACGCAACGACCCAAGAAAAATTACAAAAAGTACTACCAGTCAAAAGTGACTCCCGAACCCGTCCAAAATCGAGGGTAAAATCGTCCAATTCTCAAAATAATTTAATTTCTGGTCCGGGTCGTTACAAATTTCCCCCCTTACAGAAATTTCTTCCCCGAAATTTCACTAACTCAGGTAGAAGAACCAACCCCTTATTCAGTTCAAGGTCGCTAAAGAGGTAAACGCCTCGGAGGCAACTTGTTAACAGAAATCCTTAAATAATTTGCACAGAAGTGTGCGGTCTGCAGGAAGTTAACCTAGAGCTTTGATACCACTTGTAAGGACCCTTCCCGAATTTCTCCACGAAACCAGGAAAGATCCCTTATCCCGTCTAACAGCCCTTTTACCTCAAAATTTAATACCAGGACTACCCTTTATCTTTAAATAATTTTTAGTAAACCTTACAGGGTTCCCGACAGAACCTCTGTACTTACTGACTACTCCTACCTGTCAGACGTAGGACATCATACAGGTCAAAACCAAGACCTCGGAATAGTGGTGGTCCAAATAGGAATGCCCTCTGACACCAAATATTAGTAGGTCAGACACTGCTGACACCTTTACTGGAATACCACAAGACAACCGACTAGTCAGACAGTTGTGAACCAACAATAATTCGTCACTCGGGGTCACCGCCCACACCAACCCACAGACCCGAATGACGAAGTATTTTCATAGGCTGATTAATCGTCGTCAAACCATATTAGACCCTGAAATATCCTCGGCTATCATATCGTATCCTCAGCCGTAATAACATTCGGCTATCATATCACATCAGTCGGCATATCCCTAGCCACCAGGGTATCCCTTGGGATGTGCTAGTCCTGTATCACAACTCTCTATACTATGCATAAATAGCATCGCGACCCGACGGAGCCAAAACTCCTCGATGCCAGAGTCGGAGCACTCAACGAACCAACAAAGTAAAACTCTTGACGCTAGTCGAAGAAACAGTAACCAATTATATTGAAGGTTCACCGGGTTCACCGCCAACAGCGGATCCTAGCCCCGGCTCCTGGGCCCCCTCAAATCGGTATTGTTTATATTGGAGGTTCACTGGGTTCTCCGTCTCAGTGGATCCTAACCCCGGCTCCTGGGCCCCCTTAATACCGGTATTGTTTATGTTGGAGGTTCACCGGGTTCTCAGTCTCAGCGGATCCTAATCCCAGCTCCTGGGCCCCCTCAAAATCATATTATTTATATTGGAGGTTCACCGGGTTCTCTGTCTCAGTGGATCCTAACCCTGGCTCCTGGGCCCCCTCAAAATCGTATTATTTATATTGGAGGTTCACCGGGTTCTCCGTCTCAGCGGATCCTAACCTCGGCTCCTGGGCCCCCTCAAAATCGTATTGTTTATATTGGAGGCTCACCGGGTTCTCCGTCTCAGCGGATCCTAACCCCGGCTCTTGGGCCTCCTCAAAACAGTATTGTTTATATTGGAGGTTCACCGGGTTCTCCGTCTCAGCGGATCCTAACCCCGGCTCCTGGGCCCCCTCAAAACCGTATTGGATCCAAAATCAAGTATTTTTTTTTTTATCACAAATACGGTTTCAACTCAAAATCATGGACTCAAATAATTACCACGTCAAAACAATATCAAAACCGAATCCAACAACCATGCCATTTCTCACAACACACTTTCACTGAAATATTGGAAAAACAATTGTCCATCAATCATTTATAAATTCTAGGAAATCATTGCACCCATAAATAACAGTATATAAATCAAAGATACATTTATGCATGCATTATAGTTTATAAACCAAAAGTCCACTCACAAACATCATCCAACCCAAAATTCATGGACGCTTTAGCCCAAGGAACACATGCACAATAATGACCCAACTACCTTGACTTTCCGAGCTCAAAACCCTCTCCACGGTCATCCATTACCGCTGGGATTGCCCAAATTGGGGCCTAAACGAACTCCTATGGCCTCGAAACCAAAAAATCTGATCCGGAACGTCCCAAAACCCTAGTCACGAGTCGCCGTGACATCGGGAACAGTCCCACGCACCGCCATGCGCCACCGGAAGTACGACACACGCGCCACGCGCCCTCATGCGCCGGTCACGCGCCGGTCACGCGCCTGCTACAGTGTTCACGTGCCTGGACCGGTCCAACCCGGCCCAGCTCGACCTGACATGGTCCAACTCGACCCGACCGATTCAACTCGACCCGATCAGTTCAACTCGATTCGACTGGTTCACTCGACCCGACCGATTCAACTCAACATGATCCGGTCCGACCCGACTCGACTAATCGCCGGTAACCTACCGGAGAAGACGACCGGACCGCCACGTCCGCCGCTGTCTTGTTCGCAGGAAATTGCCATTTCCGGTCGATTTTCAAGGTCTTCTAACTTCTTCATTTCTTGACCGTTTTTCACAATCCACACATGTAAATTCATCTATTTTCACCAGGAATCCAAATATGAGGTCAAAGTTCAAAGATCGGACCTGGTCTGGCCGAAAAATGACCGAGAAGATTCGGTCCATCTTCCTCCTCCGTCCGTTTCCTACGGCGGTGCTCCCGCTCCGATAAATTCCCCTAAATGCTCATAGGGCTCCGGGGAAGATCCTCCCGACCTTGGTTTAAGTCGAATCGAACCGAAATCCATCCGATGAAAAAGGTGGTTCGGTGTTCGCACGGGAAGAATTTCGGGTAGGAGAGAGAGACTGCATCCCCCAATCTCTCGAGGAGAGAGAAAAATATATGATATATAGTTCCAACTTTTCCAAAATTACCAAACTACCCCTGTAGATTCTAGACCCGTAATAAACTCACTGGGTTTCCATTTTTCGCGTGTTGCTTGTCTATGAACTCGTGAGTTCGAGACCTACACAACGACCCAAGAAAAATTTGAAAAAGTACTGCCATTCAAAAAATGACTCCCGAACCCGTCCAAAATCGAGGGTAAAATCGTCCAATTCTCAAAATAATTTAATTTCTGGTCCGGGTCGTTACATCACTTTTTATGGAAAACCAGACATTAAATCAAGAGTATCAAAATGATGTTAGTTCTTTAAAATTCAATGCAAAATGATGTAAAGAGACTCGCAAAAGAACAAAAGCGATGAGTGTTTAAGAGTAGAAACAAGTATATCCCTCAGAAAGAATGGCAATTAGCTCAAAGATCTCACATGGTAGTCTCCACTAATTTTCTTAGGCTCACTCTAATTTAGTTGTTTTGTTTACTTAATCACTTAAAACATGGCATTGTGAAGTGCATATTATGAACTACTTGACCATGACATGACTCTTAGTAACGCTAAGATAGTTATGATAGGACCCTTCCCAAATTTCCCCTCGAAACCCGGGAAGAACCCTTCTCCCGTCTGACAACCTAAAGAAATTCCCAGAACACCCCTGAGTCCTTACAATTAATTATGAGAATTCTGGAAAAAATTCGGCAGAATCTCCCCTGAAGGACTGGTTAACCGTCTTAGCCCCTCAACTGAGCAACCACACCGGTGGCTAACCGGTCTGGTCATAACAGGGTAAGAGCCAATGCTTCGAAACAGATCACAATGTGAGAACCCCTGATCATGATTCGAAGTTTATAGCCCTCTTCTAACAAGCTCTGATACCAAGTTGACAGTAGGTCAGATAATGCTGAAACCTCGGATCAGTGGTGGCCCTACAGGGTAACCTCACAAACTTATTTTACACCCCAGCCTCTCGACTGACAACTTTTAATACAAAAGATCAATACTGGACATATCCTTAACCTTTAGAAACATTAAATAAAATTTACAGGGGTTCCAACAAAACCTCCTCAGTACTTGACTGACTTTACCTACCTATCAGACGCAGGATAGCCTAGTAGGTCACAACCTACCTCGGAGGACCTCCTCCGCAATTAAGCAAGACAACTGACGTGTCACCCTTGTGTGAACCGTCAACAGCTCGTCAATCCGGGTCACTGCCCACACAAACCCACTTACCCGGATGACGAAGGTACCAAACTTGGTTGAATTGAGTCTCACTGTCTTACCCCAGTCGTACTCGAAATCTCGGCTCATCCTGAGCACCCCGAGTAGTAACACGATAACCTGGCTCCTCCTGAGCACCCCGAGGGGTAACTCGATATCCCGGCTCGTCCTGAGCCCCCTGAGTGGAAACTCGATATCCCGGCTCGTCCTAAGCTCCCCGAGTGGTAACTTGATATCCCGGCTCGTCCTGAGCCCCCCGAGTGGTAACTCGATATCCCAGCTCATCCTGAGCACCTCGAGTGGTAACTCGTTATCCCAGCTCATCATGAGCACCCCGAGTGGTAACTTGATATCCCAGCTCATCCTGAGCGCCCCGAGAGGTAACTCGATATCCCAGCTCGTGTTGAGCACTCCGAGTCGTAACTCGATATCTCGACTTAACCTGAGCACTTCGAGTGGTAACTCGATATCTTGGCTCATCCCTCAATATCTAGCGGAGACGTACCCTCTAACGCCAGCATCGGAGAACCCCTCAACAATGTAGCGGAGAAAGACCCCTCAAACGCCAACATCGGAGAACCCCTCAACGATCTGGCGGAGACGTACCCTCTAACGCCAGTCGGAGAACCCCTCAACAATGTAGCAGAGAAAGACCCCTCGAACGCCAACATCAGAGAACCCCTCAACGATCAGGCGGAGACGTACCTGTCTGTAAAATTAGAGAACAAGCAATATGCAATCTAATTCTAACAGTTATAAAATCCTTGCAAGTGCACAAATCGATAGTAATAGTATAGTAGCACAGCAAGAGTCGATCCCTCGAGGATTTGCCTCAACGATTAATCCAATTACGTTCAGATTTAGGTAACTTAGATAAAAGCACACACACACACACACCAAAGGAGTGGGGTTTATGATTTTGAGAAACATGCACGAAAGTAAAACAGTAAATTAAAATGCACGAATGATAGATAGATTGATTATTAACTAACGCGAATTAAGGCTTACTATCCACTCTAACTAATTATAGTCCTTAATCAGATTTTCTTAACCTAATTACTATGCAACTTCTGAATTAAGTGCCCATGCATAGGTCCCGATAGTTGGCCTACTCCACATATATTACTCTCTCTTACTTGGCATGTTCTAAGCATGATGTGTACTCTAGAACGTCTATCACCTACCGTTTAAGATGATGCATGAAGTACAAAGAGAATTTAATGACACTACACTAGCCTAGAAAAGTGATGTGCATTCCTAGAGCGTTGTGAATTCCTACTACAAGATCGTTTCTTAACCTCAACCTCTTGATGCTCATGAATTACAAGATGATATAGTGGTCACTCAAGCAATTCCATCAATAAGTTATGAAAACAAGGTAGCAAAGCTCATAGGCATAAAGGAATGGCAGGTAAAGCAGTAATAAGAGTTATTCAGCATGCATAGCAATCAAAATCAAGAGCCAAAATCTAATTAACAAACTAACATGGTTAGTGCTTCAAGCAGCCCTAATCCTAACAAGAGCTACTCACGCATAACTGAGATTAAAACAGATATAATTGAATTCATAATTAAATTGCAATGAAATAAAAGTTTAGAGTAAAGAACATGGATGAACAATGGTGGACAGTAGAGACTCTGCGAAGCTTTCCTCTTCAAGCTCCACGCCCAAAAAGTGCAGAAAATAAGAAACTATTTACTTTGAACTGAATTACAATGTAAATTGCGGCTAGGGTGTCTAGATCTCCGAAATAATGCTCTTATAATAATCTCCACTCTAATCTTGTGGTCCTCTCTAAAACACTGAAAAAAGGCTCCCTTTTATAGACAAAGGGAAAACCTTGTCCTATAAGGATTGGTATTAAAAACCCTATCCTAGAATGTTCTGCAATAGTTATTGTACTTCTAATTAATTACAAAGTCCTTAAAATCTATTAGAACCAATCAGAACACGGTTGGGAGTGTGAATGCAAGCTGGCAAGTGGGAACACAAGCTAGCCAGTGGGAACACAAGCTGGCCCTTCGTCGTAGGGGTCTGGGACTGCGCTTTTGAGGCATACCATGAGCATAGTAGAAGCGCATCTTCGCTCATGCCAGGCGCACAGGTTGTCAGGCTTAGCGCAGATGAGGAACTTTGATTCACCCCTGGCGGAACAGGAACTAGGGTTTAGGCACAGAAGCTGGGCTCGGATGGGAAGTTCTTGGGACATGTACTCGGCATGTCCTAGCACGACCTTGGCACTTCTAGGACATGAACTTGATGTTATGAGACACATGTTTGGGACCCGGATGGCATGATCTGAGGTACTTGGTCAAGGACTCAAAATAGGCGCACTGGCGCACTCAGGACCTAGTTCAGGACCAGATATTGAAATGAGGACCTAGTTCCGATTTGAGTCATTCTTTTCGCATTCTTCTCAGAATTTACCTATCTTTCTAAATCTGCACAAGTCTCACAAGATTGATCATTTTCTACTATTGATGGCATGCAATCATTTAAAAGACATGTAAGAGAGGCATAAAAAGACATCAAAATGATGCATAAATAATGACTGATCAAATACCCCTCAAACCTATCTTTTGGTAGTCCCTGAGCAAAACAAACTTTAAGAAAATGAAAAGACTCGATCTTAGTTAAGATATAGCATTTAAACCCCTAGGTTTACCTAGTAGGAGGAGTTTCGTCTCCTGAGGGTTATAGCAGCACGATACCCACAAACGTTTTACCTAGACAAATAAGATGCTAGAGATAGTACTGTTAACAAGCTAATAAGAATCAAAGTAATTAAAGATTAAACATGCTTTGCAGAACTAAAAGGAATGCCATAGCTGTGAGTGTCATGTGAAGGTGTACGTGTATAAGTGCTAATATTTCGAGCGATCATGTTTGAGAACAACTTCATCTCAGTGCCCTAGAAAGATTTCGCCTAGACTCTAATCCTCACTAGGCAACTCTCAATTCGCACAAGAATCCTAGGCTTTCACTCTTTTCAAGCATATGTGATGAGTTTATGTTATGAAATTCAAATTTAATCACATATGAGTAACAATGAAGAATAGCACTTTATGGAAATAAAGATCTCATGAAAGGAATTGTACTTTAAGAATTTAGATACGTACCTTAATCCTTCACTTGATTGTCCATAAGATCAGTTAGGTCTTCTTTTTTCGGTTGTAACGGGGCTAAGATTAGGGGTTTCGCAAGGAAGGATGGGATTCAAAGAACCTTAGCTGTGCCAGAACTTGAGAAGTCATTACTTGAACTTGGAATTTCTGAATTGAATAATTTCTTAAGGCCCACGGCATTGTGCTTTCTTAATGGCTTATTTTGAGGCTCTAGTGGCTTATTTTGAGGTTCTTGGCTCACTTGGTTCAATTCACTTTGTTTTCACTTTTTTTTTCTTTTCTTCTCAACGTTTCTGTTCTTTCTTTTGTTTTCTTTATTTTTTTTCTTTTCTGTTCCTCCTACTAGGTTCACTTAGTAGGAGGAGTTTCATCTCCTGAGGGTTATAGCAGCACGATACCCACACATGTTTTACTTAGACAAATAAGATGCTAGAGATAATACTGTTAACAAGCTAATAAGAATCAAAGTAATTAGACATGCTTTGCAGAACTAAAAGGAATGCCATAGCCGTGAGTGTCATGTGAAGGTGTACGTGTATAAGTGCTAATATTTCGAGTGATCATGTTTGAGAACAACTTCATCTCAGTGCCCTAGAAAGATTTCGCCTAGACTCTAATCCTCACTAGGAAACTCTCAATTCGCACAAGAATCCTAGGATTTCACTCTTTTCAAGCATATGTGATGAGTTTATGTTATGAAATTCAAATTTAATCACATATGAGTAACAATGAAGAATAGCACTTTATGGAAATAAAGATCTCATGAAAAGAATTGTACTTTAAGAATATAGATACGTACCTTAATCCTTCGTTTGATTGTCCAAAAGATCAGTTAGGTCTTCTTTTTTCGGTTGTAACGGGGCTAAGATTAGGGGTTTTGCAAGGAAGGATGGGATTCAAAGAACCTGAGCTGTGCCAGAACTTCAGAAGTCATGACTTGAACTTGGAATTTCTGAACTGAATCCTTTCTTAAGGACCACGACATTCTGCTTTCTTGATGGCATATTTTGAGGCTCTTGTGGCTTATTTTGAGGTTCTTGGCTCACTTGGCTCAATTCACTTTGTTTTTCACTGTTTTTTTTCTTTTCTTCTCAATGTTTCTCTTCTTTCTTTATTTTTTTATTCTTCTTTGAATTGAATTGAACCAAGATCATGCAATTGGGCAGCATTTTCTTCCACCTCTCATTCTTTCCATGAATCTCATTTAAGGCAACCTTAGCACAACTGAGGTTATAGGGCATGGCTGTGATGAATGGCTAAGTATTTTGGGTTAGGTTATACTTTGGGTGAGGAAAGAAAAGGCTGAGTGTTTGGCTTCAAAGTTGGCTTAGGGAGCATGCAATAGCGTAGGATAAAGCCTTTAGAGATTAAGGCATACATAGCCTACATCACTTCTTATGGCAAACCACACATTAGATCGAGAGTATCTAAATGATGTTAGTTCTTTAAAATTCAATGCAAAATGATGTAATGAGATCAACAATTAAGAACAAAAGCAAAGAGTGTGTAAGAGTAGAAACAAGTATATCCCTCAGAAAGAATGGCAATTAGGCTCAAAGATCTCATAGGGTAGTCTCCACTAATTTTCTAAGGTTCACTCAAATTCAGTTATTTCGTTTACTTAATCACTTAAAACATGGCATTGTAAAGTGCAGATTATGAACTACTTGACCATGGCATGACTCTTAGTAACGCTAAGATAGTTAACTTAGCATATACATATGTATTAACAAGTTATCATACTATTCAAAAGCAAAAAATTAAGTAACTAACTAAACACAAGAAAAAACTAAGGCTGAAAATTCAAAAGTCCTGGCTGTGTATCCCCCCCTAAACCTACTTGTTTCTATATGCAAAATTTTAAATCCCCACCCCCAAACCTAAACTAAACATTGTCCTCAATGTGATAAGCAATATGCATGACAACAGTAGAACGGTTTGAGAGATATAACGGGCAAAAACAGCAAAGGAAGAGAGAAATACAAACCAAGGCTAGGCTGCCTCCTAGGATCGCTTTATTTATTGTCTAGTCAAGACGGGGCTGGCATGGTAGGCATTTGATGGTGTGGCCAAGATTTCAGCGTCAACAAGGAACCAATTATGAGCCTCTTGCTGTAGAATCTGCGCTGCATCATGGAGAAAAAAAGTTAGAAACACATAAAGGAATCCACCGACGAGAACGTAACTTATCAGGAAAGGGATGGAGGAGTGATATGAATGAGAGCAGTTTCTGTCCATTATGGAATGTCTTCCTTGGACAATGCTCATGGGGGAACAACTTTCGTTGTGCCTTGTACGTTCTAGACTTCATCCTTGGTCCCATCCGTTGATGTTTCCTTCAGAACTTGAAGAGGGGGGACCAAGTTGTGGGCCTTTAGCATATTCTTGGTGTTTTTATGGTGGAACCTGCACGGGAAAATTTCAACAGTATTAGGAGCAAAATCAGAATTCAAATCCAAGTTTGCCTTATTAAAATGAAAGTTCAGTGTTTCAGGATTGAGTTGAGAAGGCGCATTGAATTTCAAAACCGGGTCCTTGTCCGAGGGCATGGGTTGAGATACTGCTGGTAGCAGATTAGGAGGCAAGGGCTGGTCCTTGGGTTCTGCCATGGATGTGTCTTGAAGAGTGGCCGTAGTGCTGCGCATCTCAGATGCATGCTGGGAAGGTTCTGGTGCAGCTGCTAAGGACTTGCCCTGCAGTGAATCAGTTGGCGCAGCTTGGCGCGTTGAAGGCGTGCCCTGGACATGTCTAGGTTCTGTGGCGTTGGACTGTGGCTGCGGCAGGGCATTTGCAGCTTGAGGCTGGATTTGTGGCAGGGCAGTAGGCAGAACGTGGTCATGGCGGTGCGACAAGGCTTCGGGCAGTACGTTGCTGCTGGGCAACACATAGGGCAGGGGCATGGGTTTGACCTGGATGTCCTTGTCACCATCATCTGTCCTATTCTCTTCCTCCCAGTTTTCTTCCATTTCGCTTCCCAATCTGTGAGTGCAAGGCAAAGAGGTATAGTTAGACATGAAATCAGAATCAGAAACATTATAAAAGGAAGAGTATACTGGAGGGTATGAATTGGTTGCGTCCCACTGCTCAATCCGAGCAGAATCGGGAGACACTGTCACGACATGGCCTTGGATGGAATTCATGGCATCCATGGCAAGCACTTGTCGAAGTGTTAGCTTGATGATGTCCTTATTATGCTCTTCATCTGTGTGATGATTTTGATTACAGGCCTCCATGCTTTGTATCCTGGTCCACAGCGAAGGTTGAGTGGACTTCGAGGCCTCCATGGCAAGCACTTTTCGAACTGTTGGCTCGATGGTAGCTTTATCATGATCATCATTCACGGCCTCACTTGGTGGGAATCGTGCCCTTTCTTTGATTTAACGCATGTTTAAGTCAAACTCCCTCCTGCTCTTTTCCAGTATCTCCTCCAAGCGCAGGCTTTCCTCTAGGCTTTCTTTAGAAGCGGCTGCCATGTATTGAGTACAAATCCCCATTCATTGTACCAAGGCCATCAGCGAAGGGTGGAGGTCAGGAATTGGTTCATAGTGAGGAAGTATTTGAGGGGAGTTCGATGCGAAATTAGGCGGGTTGCACCACCCTGGGTTGTATGGTTCTAAGTGTTCGGGATAATGGAATTCCGACTGATTGCTACACCCCGGGTTATATGGTTCTGGGTTTTCGTGATTGCTCCACCCCTGATTGAATGAAGTTGGGTATGGATCGTTCCAAGCTCCCGGCCCCACGTATGGATAATTCCATGGTCCCATATCCATGTATGAGTTTCATATGTACAGGAGAAAGATGACAAACTAAGTTAGTAAACAATGTGAATGAAGTCTAAATAGTTAATATAAAAAATTAACTTAACTAAATCTAATTAACAAACTAACATGGTTAGGGCATCAAGCAACCCTAATCCTAACAAGAACTACTCAGGCATAACTGGGATTAAAATAGATATAATTGAATTCATAATTAAATTGCAATGAAATAAAAGTTTAGAGTAAAGAACACTGATGAACAATGGTGCACAACAGAGACTCGGCAAAGCCTTCCTCTCCAAGCTCCACGCCCAAAAAGTGCAGAAAATAAGAAACTGTTTACTTTGAACTGAATTACAATGTAAATTGCGGCTAGGGTGTCTAGATCTCCGAAATAATGCTCTTCTAATAATCTCCTCTCTAATCATGTGGTCCTCTCTAAAACACTGAACAAAGGCTCCCTTTTATAGTCAAAGGGAAAACCTTGTCCTATAAGGATTGGTATTAAAAACCCTATCCTAGAATGTTCTGGAATAGTTATTGTACATCTAATTAATTACAAAGTCCTTCAAATCTATTAGAACCAATTAGAACACGGTTGGGAGTGTGAATGCAAGCTGGCCAGTGGGAACACAAGTTGGCTAGTGGGAACACAAGCTGGCCCTTCGTCGTAGAGGTCTGGGACTGCGCTTTTGAGGCATACCATGAGCCTAGTAGAAGCGCAACTTCGCTCATGCCAGGCACACAGGTTGTCAGGCTTAGCGCATATGAGGAACTTTGATCCACCGCTGGCGGAACAGGAACTAGGGTTTAGGCACAGAAGCTGGGCTCGGATGGGAAGTTCTTGGGACATGTACTCGACATGTCCTGGCACGACCTTGGCACTTCTAGGACATGAACATAATGTCATGAGACACAGGTTTGGGACCTGGATGGCATGGTCTGAGGTACTTGGTCAAGGACTCAAAATAGGCGCACTGGCGCACTTAGGCCCTAGTTCCGGACCTAATATTGAAATGAGGACATCTCCTTCATATGAACTCCGATTTGAGTCATTCTTTTCGCATTCTTCTCAGAATTTACCCATCTTTCTAAATCTGCACAAGTCTCACAAGATTGATCATTTTCTACTATTGATGGCACGAACTCATTCAAACGACATGTAAAAGAGGCATAAAAAGACATCAAAATTATGCATAAATGATGACTGATCAGTACCCTTTAATGCCTGTCGGAGAATCCCTCAACAATGTAGAGGAGAAAGACCCCTCAAATGCTAATATCGGAGAACCCCGTGGTATAACATAATACATAGAAGTACACATGCCACGCAATCTCAGAAACCCAGTCCATTCTCATTACATCCAAAGTACCAACTCAAGGAAATCCTAGCCCCAAGGAACCCTTTGACACATTAATAACCCAACTCCCTTGACCTCCCTAGTCGAAACCCACTCCATGGTCAACCATTATCGCTGGGATTACTCAAACGGAGCTCAAAACGAACTCCAATGGCCTCAAAACTGCCAAAATCCGATCCGGAGTGTCCCAAAACCCTAGCCACGCATCGTCATTGGCTGAAAAATTGCCCTACACGCCGCCACGTGCTGGTAGAAAGTCGAACCACGTGCCACGGGCCTTCACGCGCCCGGTACTTTTCACGGTGGAATATTCCGTCGCACTGACGGTATATTCCGTCAACCTTGATGAATTATCCTAACGGAATCGAAATATTCCATCCAAACTAACGGCGTTAGGGTTCCATCATAACACTGTTATCATTTGACGGAATATGCTAACGCTGTCAGCATATTCCGTCAAATCCCGACGGCGTCGGATGACTCAACGATCAACTAACTGCTGACTGTACGTTGACTGGGCTGCAATGTGGTTGCCACTTGGAATGCCACGTCAACCGCCACCGGTCAGACCAGTCGCCGGAGTCTCATCGGAGACCCCCCAGAGAAGACGACTGTGCCGCAGTCCGCCGTCGTCTGACGTCGCCGGAAAACTCCATTTTTGGCCGACCTTGAATATTTCCTAACTTCCTCAAAAGTCAACCATTTTTAACAAATTTTAGATCTAAATCTATCTACTCGAACCTAGGAACTCAGAAATGACCTCTAAACACGAAACCCATACCTGTGTTGGTCGAAAAATTGATCGAAAAATTCTCAGTTTTCCTTTCCTCGGTTCGGGGTCTTCTGCAGCCTCCTCCATCAATGGTTGGTACAATTTTTTATCACGGGGAAGAGGAGAATCCGATTAGTGAATCAAAATGGGAAGATCTTGCCTCGGTTTGAAGTTCATGATTTGGTTTTTTGGGTTCAATGCACAAGGGTTGGGTGTGTGTGTAGAAGAGAGAGAGAGTGAATGATCAAGAACTGATATGAAGGGGATAAAAATATCTACCCATGGCAAATTACCAAAATGCCCCTGACATTCTAGACCCACAACTTTCTCACCCGAAATTCATTTTCCACATGTCGCCTGTCTACGAACTCGTAAGTTTGGGACCTACTTAACGGTACCCGAAACACAACCAAAAGTGTCTCGAAACAAAAATTGACTTTCACGCCCTTTAACAACCAGGGGTAAATTCGTCTTTTTGCAAAATAATTTACGAAAATTAAAAAAAAATAAAATTCCGGGTCGTTACAAGTTGACTTAGCATATACATCCCTATTAACAAGTTATCATACTATTACTAGCAAAAACTTAACTAAACAGAAAAAACTAATACGAAAAACTCAAAAGTCCTAGCTGTGTATCACCCCCAAACCTACTTGTTTCTATATGAAAAAATTCAATCCACACCCCCAACCTAAACTGAACATTGTCCTCAATGTGATAAGCAATATGCATGACAACTGAACATAGGTTTGAGAGAACTAAAGGGCAGAAACAGCAGAGGAAAGAAAAATACAAACCAGGGCTAGGTTGCCTCCTAGGAGCGCTTTATTTAACGTCTAGGCAAGACAGGATGGCATGCTAGATGTTTGGCACCAGTTGAATGTCAAGGTAATTTGGTGATTAAAGTGCGTGGGCAGCCCTAGCATTGCATGGTGGCAGCGGACTCCATGGAAATGGTGAAGGTTCCTTGATGGAAGGCCAAGGGTCCTTGGCCGTGAGTGGAAGGTCATCGTTTGGATAATCGGTTAGAGAGGACACGACTTGGGGCAAGCTTAACCTGGTCGTCTCGTGCCCCTCATGTTCTTCTAGATGCCGTTTGGTATTCTTGTCGAGCTACTCTTTAGTGCATGACCCTACTATTGTGTCATGAAACAAATGATCCATTAGTTCTAAGGGAAAATCAATAATGGGTTCAACAGGGTACTGAATGATATCATGGTTCTTGAAAGTTCGCAGCTTCTCCCAAACATTGATAGTCACCATCCCTCTTTTGATATTAATGTCACAATCCACGGTGGGTAGAAAGGGTCTGCCAAAAATCAGTGGTGGATTGTCACTTGGATCGGGCTTCTCCATCCTTAGGACAGAGAAATCTGCTGCAATGCTAACATCCCCTATCTGCACACTAACATCCTCAATCACACCCATTAGACTAGTTACAGAGGAATCAGCTAATTTAATGCAAAGCTCAGTAGATTTTAATTTCCCTAACTTTAAAGATTTAAACATATGGTAGGGCATAATGCTTACTGCCGCCCCTGTATCACAAAGACAATGGTTAAATAATTTTTCTTTGATGATATAGGGGAGTGATGGGGGACCTGGGTCGTCAACCTTAGGTGGCACGCCATGTAAAGCATTGAGAGTGGCTGAATTGATGTCTATCGTGATTTTTGGCTCAGCCCCACGCTTTCTAGAAACGATGTCCTTCAAAAGTTTAGCTAAGATTGGCATATGCTTGACGAGTTTATGGAATGGCAATGTGATCTCAAGCTTTTGCAGCATGCGCTCCAACTTCCCCTTGAACTCCTCCTTTTCCTTGTTCTTGTTTTGAAACATGCGAGGAAAAGGTAAGTCAATGTCATTTTCTAACTCAAAAGTCACTCTTTTAGTTGTTTTCAGATTTGAATTTTAAGTTTTAGAGTTAGAATTATTTGGGTGTTGTAAATTGGCCTTGGGACTCAAGACCGTGGTCTTGGCATTGGGAGCAGACTGGATGTCAGTCGTGGCCTGATCCTGATGGTTATGCGCAGTGTGATGCAGGCCTGCGCTGTTCTCGTAGGTTGGCGCAGAATAGGGTCCCCAGGTGGGCTGGAATGCACCTGCGGCAGGGCTCCTGGCGCAGTATCTGGCATGTCTTGCGGTAAGACATTGGGGCATGATTCTTGGTGGCTCGCCGAACAAGGGTCTCGGTGCAGGTCCTATTCTCATCTCTACAGCAAGTTTAGGTCCTTACTTGTTATTTTACGGCAGTGTGCTTGGTAGGTGTAGTGCAACATTCTGCTGCGTGGTTTGTTCCAAAGTCTGTGGCATGCCATAAGGCATGACCTGCTGAGGTCCCAGCAGCAGGGTCTGGGTCCAGGTCTGCGGTTGAGGTGAAATATTGGCCCAACGCTACGGCGTGACCTCAGGTGGTGTTACGGTAGCGTTGTACCTTGAGGGGGCCACAGGTAATCTTTTATACTCCTTATTCTCTTCAGCCTCAGCGTCATAGGCATCATAGTAAGGTCCATGGATTTGCGTTCCACTGTGCAAAGTGATGGCATTTACACTTGGATGTTGAGTCCCTTTGGATTCACCATTACTTGGCTTGGCAACCTCCCTTGTTCCCGCTGATTCAATTGATTGGCAATCTGCCCCCAATTGACGATCCAAGTTTGCAATTGTATTATTCATGTTTGCCATCTGACTCCAGCTGTCTTTCATGAATTGCATGAATTTGATGCTCTGTTGAGCCAACGTATTGACGGTATCCTCCACAGACTTGCTTCCGTTGGTCTGATTTGAGGAAGGGCCGTGAGAGTTCCCTTGAGGGGTTGCATTTTGCTGCTGAAATTCAGGGGGCTGCAAAGGATTGGTGGCAGTTTGATTATTGCTCCAGCGGAAGTTCGAATTATTTTTCCACCCTGGATTGTAAGTGTTTGAATATGGGTCATTCCTAGTTCGTGAATTGTTATTGAAACCTCCAGCAAAATTGGCGTCTTCCACTAGTGGGCAGTCTTGGGACGTGTGGCCTTGAATTGTACATACTTCGCAGGTTTGAACTCCTTTTACCTTCACGTTTCATAGTTGTTTCCCCATTGTCGTGAGTTGAGCAATGGCGTCATCATTGTGATTGGTGTACGCATCACCAGTAGCCCTAGAGGAATGACCACTGTAGCTAAATTTTTTTTCCCTTTGAGCGATGTTCTCAAAGGCAGTCCTTGCTTCCTCGGCTGTGCCTTCTAGAATCCCTTGGGATTGAGAGTCTACCCTTGTCCGATCACTAGTCTTCAAACCTTCGTAGAAGTATAACATAAGATGTTGGTCGTCGATATAGTGGTGGGGGCACGCCCTTAGCATCTGGTTGAAACGTTCCCAAAACTCGTGGGAAGATTCCTCCATGTCTTTTCATGGGTTCATTATCTCGGACTTCAATTCGTTCGTCTTTTCCACAGGAAAATATTGCGTCAAGAATTTGGACGTCATGTCCCTCCATCAGTGAATGGAAGCCGGCGCCAGCGAATGAAACCATGCCTTTGCACGATCCTTGAGACTGAAGTGAAAAAGTCGTAGGCGGATTTCATATTCCGTCATGCTGGTAATGCGCAGCGTGGAGCAGACTTCAAAAAATTCCTTGATATGAAAGTGCGGGTCCTCGTCAAAAAGTCCGTGGAATGTGGGCAGCATGTGAATCGTCCCAGACTTCAACTCGAAATTTGCAACCGTTGAATCGAGAAAAACAATGGGAAATTGATCATCCGAGACATGGGGAATGGCAAAGTCTTTAAGGATCTGTGGGGATTGCGGTACTAGGCCATGTTCCCGTCCTTGCTCTTATCTGTGATCCGCCATCCTCCGGGGACTTGGTGGTGGTGAGCCGTTTACTGAAGATTCTCTTGAAGATGGCCTACTTGACGATCCGTGCACCGATCATTGGAATGACATACACGGGTACCTAACAAAAAGAAAAAACAAGGTTAAAAATCCAAACTTAAATAGGCACCATTGAAGGACAAGTCCCCGGCAACAGCGCCAAAAACTTGTTGGTAAAATTAGAGAACAAGAAATATGCAATATAATTCTAACAGTTAGAAAATCCTTGCCAGTGCACAAATCGATAAGAATAGTATAGTAGCATAGCAAGAGTCGATCCCTCGAGGACTTGTTCAACGATTAATCCAATTAAATTCAGATTTGTAGAAAATAACAATGCAAGAATGAAAGGTTGATTGTTTGTTAACTAAGGCGAATTAAGGCTTACTATCCATCCTAACCAATTATAGTTATTAATCAGATTTCCTTGACCTAATTACTATGCATTCACTGAATTAGGTGTCCGTGCCTAGGTCCTGACGTTGCTTCACTAGACACATCTTATTCCCTCTTACATAGCATGTTCTAAACAGGGGATATACCTAGAACGTCTATCACCTATCGTTTAAGATGAAGCATGAAGTACAAAGACAATTTAATGACACCACACTAGCCTAGAAAAGTGACATGCAATCCTAGGTTGTCATGAGTTAAGAGTACAAGTAAGTGTCCCAAATACCCATGATGCTACAAATCACAAGATGATATGACGGTCACTCAAGCAATTACATCTATAATTATATGCAAACAAGGTGATCAATCTTATAGGCATAAATTAAGGTCATTAAGCAAAGTAATCTAACTTATTCAGCATGCATAGCAATCATAATCAAGAGCCAGAAAACTAATCAATGAACTAACATGGCTAGGGCTTTAAGCAGCGCTAATCCTAAAAGGAACTACTCACTCATAACCGAAATTAAAACATATATAATTGAAATCATAAATAAATTGCAATGAAATAAAAGTTTAAAGTAAAGAACGCTGATGAACAATGATGCACAACAGAGACACGGCAAGACCTTCCTCTCCAAGACACTCTCAACTTTGGAAAAATAAAAACGGTTTGAATTTAAAACTGAATTACAAAGAGTGTATGCGGCTACGATTCCCAAATCCCCAAAAATGGTGTGTAAAAATCTAGTCCCTAAAACACTGAACAAAGGCTCCCTTTTATAGACAAAGAGAAAACCTTGTCCTATAAGGATTGGAATTAGAAACCCTAGCCTAGAGTGTTCTAGAATAGTTATTATACTTCTAAGTAATTACAAAGTACCTAAAACCTATCAGAACAAATCAGCACACGGTTGGGAGTGTGAATGCAAGCTGGCAAGTAGGAACACAAGCTGGTTGTGGGCAGCACGCGGTCTTCCCGCGATCAGACGCAGGAAACCTGGAACTTGGCCCTTGGAATATCTTCATTATAGGTATATGGGACTGCACTTTTGAGGCAGGCCATGAGCATAGTAGAAACTCATCTTGGTTCAGACTAAGCGCATAAGGTTCAGAATTGGCGCATAAACTAGGCGCATAGACTAGGCGCAAATGGGAAGTTCTTGGGGCATGTACTCGACATGTCCTAGCATGACCTTGGTACATCTTGGACATGAACTTGATGTCTTGAGACACAGGTTTGGGACCCGGATGCCATGATTTGAGGTACTTGGCCAAGGACCCAAAATAGGCGCATTGGCGCACTCTGGACCCAATTCAGGACCTGATATTGAAATAAGGACATCTCCTTCATCTGAACTCTGATTTGAGTCATTATTTTTGCGTTCTTCTAAGAATTTATCTGTCTTTCCAAATCTGCACAAGTCTCACAAGATTCATGATTTTCTACTATTGATGGCACGAAAGCATTCAAAAGACATGTAAGAGAGGCATATAAAGACATCAAAATGATGCATAAATAATGACCGATCACAAAGGCTGAAAGATTTTTGAATGAAAAATCTTTTATATGCTAAATACACCATATTATAAGGTACATTTTGTATAGCTGAAATCATATAGATGATCATGTAAATAGGTCAATACATTATAACAAAAAATATAATAATAATAATAATAATAATAATAATAATGATACACCCTGCTCTGGAAATCCAACAGGATACTGGAGTCACTGGTACTAGCCGACACCTGGATGCTGAGTCCAAGTGACAAAAGCCATCTAAAACGTTGCGTGTTAGGAAGTTTGGTGAAAGGTAAAATAGTAAACGCTAAATTACCATTCACCGCACCAGCGGTAGCCCAGGGCATGATTAAAACATATGATTGATCATAATTAATATACCGATTACTAAACCGATAATACCTAGGTCGACAGTAAAATTTCAGGGTTGAAAACAACCCTCCTCAAATCTGCGAACTTCTATGATGACCTGAGGGGTGTAAAAGGAAACAAGGGTGAGTGTTTCCATGTTAACCCCTCCACAAGCAAACATACAACATTAATATGACAACATAATCTTCGGCTGGCATATTACCTTAGCTATCATATCACGTCATATTACCTCGGCTATCATATCACGTCATATTACCTCGGCTAACATATCACATCATCAGCCGACATAACCTTCGGCTGGCATCAATCGGCATAACCCTCGGTTGGCATCAGCCAGCATAACCCTCGGCTGGCATACTATATCATCAGCTGGCATGTAACATCGACTGGCATCAGCTGGCATGTACCATCGGCTGGAATATCACATCATCATCAACCGACAAATATCATCGACTGGCATCAGCTGGAATATATCATTGGCTGGCATCACACACACATGTATCCCTATGGCACTATAGCCGCACGAGTCACGCATTCGTGATAGTCTGGGTGTCTTCGATCGTACCATGATCACGTGAAGGATTGGGTGCAAGCACCATCACCACGAGTTCCCTAGGATCATGGGACAAAATTCACACAAGGCTCGGGAACAGGACTGGCACCATTTAACTAGTATAGAGCGGGTGTAGGTGGATAATCACGTGGATGTAAGGACCCTACCTGAATTTCACCTCGAAATCCGTGAAAAGCCCAGTTCCCGTCTGACAGCCTTTAACCACAGAATTTAATGCAAGGAATACCCTTTATCTTTAGAAATATTAAATAAGCCTTACATGGGTTCCGATAGAACCTTCTCTGTACTTTATTGACTACACCTACATGTCAGACGTAAGATAGCTTACAGGTCACTACCGAAACCTCGGAACAGTGATGGCCCTATAGGGTAACCTCACAAACTTATTTTACCCCCCAGCCTCTCGACTGAGCAACCACACCGGTCGCTAACCGACCTAGTCATGTCAGGGTAAGAGCCAAGGCTTCGCCACATATCACAATGTGAGAACCCGTAATCATGATTCAAAGTTTATAGCCCTCTGCTAACAAGCTCTGATACCAAGTGTCAGTAGGTCAACCACTGTTGATACCTATATTGTAATAGCACAAAACAACGGACCTGTCAGCCTCTTATGGACTGTCAATAACTAGTCAATCTGGGTCACCGCCTACACCAACCCACTGACCCAGATGATGAAGGAACTAGACTTGGTTGAATTGAGTCTCACTGACTTACCCCGAGTCGTACTCGATATCTCGGCTCATCCTGAGCACCCCGAGTGATAACTCGATATCCCGGCTCGTCCTAAACACCCTGAGTGGTAACTCGATATCCCAGCTCCTCCAGAGTACCTCGAGTGACAACTCGATACCCCTGCTCCTCCAGAGCACCCCGAGTGATAACTCGATATCCTGGCTCGTCCTGAGATACCCCAGACCTCAACGATATGGCGGAGAAAGATCCCTCGAACGCCAACATTGGAGAACCCTGACGTACCCTCTAACGCCAGTCGGAGAACCCTCAACAATGTAGGGGAGAAAGACACCCTCCATGTCAATCATCGGAGGATCCCGTGGTATAACCTAATACCTAGAAGTATGCATGCCCCAAGATCCTGAAAACCCAGTATGTTCCTAGTACATCCAAAGTACCGACTCAAGGAAACCCCTGCCCCAAGGAACCCTTTGATATAAACATATCCCGGCTCCTCTAACTTCCGGAGTCAAAACCCGCATCCGTTGGTCAACCATTACCACTGGGATTACTCAAACGGGACTCTAAATGAACTCCTATGGCCTCAAAACTTCCAAATTCCGATCCTGAAAGCCCCAAAACCCTAGCCACGCGACGCCATGACCTCGAAATCGGTCCCACACACCGGTAGAAGTTCGGAACATGCGCCATGCGTCCCCACGCGCCGGTACTGTTCATGACGGAATATTCCGTCAACCCTGATGAAATATTCCGTCAAACCTGACCGAATCTCCTGACCGAATCGAAATATTTCGTCAAACCTGATAGAATCTCTTGACAACGTCAGTTGACTCAATGGTCAACTGACGGCTGATGTCAACCACCGTCGACTGAACCAGTTGCCAGAGCCTTACCAGAGAAGACGGCTGCGTCGCCGTTGCGCCGTCGTCTACCGCCGTCATTGCCGTATCGGTGGCGGGAATCTGAGAATTCTCGTCGAAAATGGCAATTTCCGATGAGCTTCCAACTTCTTGAATCCATGACCAATTTTCATGATCTAATCATTTAAATTCATCTATTTTTCACCAGGAATTCGAATATAAGGTCAGAGTGTCGAGATCGTACCTAGTTTGGCTGAGAAGTTTCGGTCCACCTCCCTTTTCCGTCTGCCGTCTACGACGATGCTCCCACCTCGATGGTGACCCCAAAATACTCGTGGAGTCGCAGGGAAGACATTCCCGACCTTGGTTTTGGATCGAGTCAGACCGAAAATGATCCGATGAGGGTGGGGGTTCGGTGATCGCACGGTGGGGGAGTCGGGCAGGAGAGACGGGGAGGGTACAAAACTGGTCCGCGCAGAGTCCGAAAAGGGAGAGGAAATATCCCCCAAATTTTGGACTTTTCCAAAATTACCATACTGCCCCTGAAACTTCTAGACCCGTAACAATCTCACCGGGTCTCTATTTTCCGCATGCCGCCTATCTACGAACTCGTGAATTTGAGACCTACGCAACGACCTAAGAAAAATTCCCAAAAGCACTGCCAGTCAAAAAGTGACTTTCGATCCCTTCCAAAATCGAAGGTAAAATCATCATTTCCTTAATTATTTTAAATTTCTGGTCCGGATCGTTACAATGGAGGTTGCCCTGTGGCCTACAGACAAGTACGACACCAACGGCCACCATATGTGCATACCAACACTGACATATGTGTTATGCCGGCATGAGTCCTCGGTAATCCTCGCACTACAATACAGACTCATATGCTATGCCCGCATGATTCATCGACAATCCTCGCACCACAATACAGACTTAGGTGCTATGCCGGCATGAGTCATCGACAATCCTCGCACCACAATACAGGCTTAGGTGCCATGCTGGCATTATTCATCGGCAATCCTCTCACCACAATACAGACTCATGTGCTATGCTGGCATGATTCATCGGCAATCCTTGCACCACAACACGACTCTGACAGGACACATGACTCTGACCATGACACATGACACATATACTAGGCCGCATGACTCCTCGGCCGTAGCATCTCGACACTGACTCATCATCATGTTCGTCATGTCCGTCGTGTTCGTCGTAGCGTAACGATATCTCTCTGTAACTCACGTCTTACGGCGACCGTATCGTACCTCATGAGTCGATCGTGATACGTATCTCGGAATTGACCCATGAGATACCTTAATCTAATGGTAGTTTACACTCATTCTGGAGTAATTACATTTATCGAGATTCTAGTATAGATCTCGGAACCTATCTTCGAGATCAACCACTATAGTATTAGTTTATACTCATTTCAAAGTAATTATCTTTCATCAATATATCCCGGTATGTATCCTCGAGATTTACTGTTAATATCTAGTTTATACTCGTTACAGAGTACTTATTTCTTTAATAGGGATTATCATCCTAAATCCCGAATATCAAACTTATGCCAGCCTCTAAATCTAGCCCATGACATTGTCTATAATTCTCTAACACTGTCCTATCACATTAATCAAACATACATAATCAAACCATAATTCATAAGCATCACCACAAACGTAATAACATTAAATACTTACTAGCCCAATCAAATCCATAACTACTCAATGCATATCCAATCATCACATAATCAACCATACGACATAAAACACAATCCATTTATCACATACTAAATCATTATCATTTCATAATTATAAGTTAGGGGAGAAAACCTACTCACTGCACGTTGGGGAGAGCTCACCCGACCATATCCACTATTGCATGTATTTCGAGGCATCCATTCTCGGAAGTCCCACGAGCTCATCGGCTTTTCCATTGACAAAATACCTCGCCAATAAAATTAACATAATCTTAATAAATCAAAAATTATCCAGAAAAAATTAAAACCCTAACGCATGGAAATATATAATTTATATTACTAATTGAAGTAACTTAGAACATCCGGAACGTATGCTAAACGAACTCCGATGGACTCCAAACTTATGCCATCGAATCCAGAACGTCGAATTACTTAAGACACTAATCGTCAGAGATCGGGAATAGGCCCCACGCACCCTGGGTGTCCAAGGGGGTGCGACTATGGGTTTCAGTCGCCTCCTTCCTCTGCAGACCTTCCCTCGCCGGCGACTGTCCGGAGACACCATTAAAGGGAGTTCCAAGCTTTTCTGCAACTTCTTCATTTCTTCACCAAATCTCACAACCCATATGTCTAAACTCATCTATTCAACGAGAGGATCATGAATATGAGACCCAAATCGAACGTTGTTACCAGTGGTGGCCGGAAATCTCCTCAAAAGGTGCGATGACTCATTTTTTCCACTGTTCACAGCACCGCGTACATCGGCTGTTGGGTCTAATCGTTGGTATAGTTGAGATCCTAGGAGTGAGATGAAGAGATTAGTATAGGTGGTGGAGGCTGAGTCGCCATCTGGTGGTAGTGCCAGCTATGGCTTCTACGTGACTTTGTCGCGAGAACTTAGAGAGAGGGCTTCGTGAGAGGAAGGAGAAAATGAAGTCTGACCAATGAGAAGAGAGAGAGAGAGTGATAGAGAGAGAGAGAGTCTTTTTATAATTTTTAACTTTTCTCAAAATTACCAATACGTCCTGATATTTCTAGACCCGTAACCTCCTCGTTCGAACTTCAATTTCAGCGTGCCACCTGTCTACGTTCTCGTAAGCTTGAGACCTACGTAACGGTGCAAGAAAATTTCCCAAAAAAGTCCTCACTTGAAAAGTGACTTTCGGGCCTTAAGGAAATTCAGGGGTAGAATTGTAAATTTATACATCCAACTCGATTTACGCCCCAACAACCTTCTTTGGACACTCTCTAAAGTCCATCTCCAAATTTTAGCCCAAATCCAAGCTCTAATGTAACCCGTATTTACTGGTTGTTTAAATAACATTTAAACTTTATTTTTCCGGGACTAGTCGTATCAATCTACCCCCCTTAAAAGAATCTCATCCCCGAAATTCGCTTTGTCATAGGGGAATATCCCACTCATATGACTTCTACTCAATATTTACCACTTATCATTCACTGCATTCACATTTCGAGTGTGGAAATTTCTTCTTTCAATTTCAACAGTTCGTAGTCATCCGAGTTGTAACTAACTCCGCGCTTTCACTGCACAACTCATTAACTATTTTCCCACCATTTAGGATGGTCTTCACCGTTCCATCTGTCATCACATAATTCATAAGGTTAGCTTGGCAACAACCTCGAGCATAATCACATCCACAACAAGAGAGAGTGTGTGTAAGTATTTTCTAACAATTTCTGATGACCTTCCCAACTTCCGAATCATCATCATAATTACAACCTTTTCTTCGAGATACATTATGGAGTTATGCTCAGTAGTTGCTTGCTACTGTTTCTCAGAACAATCTTCGAGCATAATTATTACCTTTTCTATCAATCACTATCTCATGCTTTTAGGCACCTTGGCCAATCTGAAGCAACCATAGGGTCACCATTCACCTATCGTACCATTCCAACAAATTCCTTAATAAGTTACCGAGAACAAGTGGAGATACCTTAATATTTCAAAAAGGTTTTTCTTGAGGGGTTCTCTTGAGCATCTCCATCACCTCACAAGGAAGCATACAACAGTAATATGACAACATAATAATCGAATAACTCCGCAGGGTTAGCAATCCCACACATTCAACATCTAAGACATTTACATTGAATCTTCATATAATGAGGATGACACATCGAAACCTATGGATGGTAGGACTTGTAATACTTTGATACCATCGCCTTGCTATGATGGTATGGATCATCTCAAGGACGCATTGTCCATAAAAAACATAAGTTCATTAATCGGGGTCACTGCCCACACCTTACCCACTGACCTCGATAAATAACGTACCATAGCTGGTACATGCACTCAGACCATTATTCATTACAATCATTATCATATGATATAAATTGGTAAGTACCTCGGTTCTCGTATCGTATCGTATCGACTCGTACATCGCATCGTATGAGTCGACATATTACCTCGGCTATCATATCACGTCATTAGCCGGCATAACCCGTGGCTGGCATATCATATCATCAACCGGCATGTATCATCGGCTGGAATATCACATCATCATCAGCCAGCATATATAATCGGCTGGTATCAGCCGACATATATCATTGGCTCGTATCACACACACAAATATCCCTATGGCACTGTAGCCGCATGAGTCACGCCTACGTGACAGACTGGGTGTCTTCGCTCGTATGACGACCACGTGAAGGACTGGGTGCAAGCACCATCACCATGAGTTCCCCTAGGAGCCTGGGACCAAAATACACACATGGCTCGGGAACAAGACTGGTGCCATTTAACAAGTATAAAGTAGGCGTAGGTGAACAATCACGTAGAGGCTGGTATGTGGCCAACAGACAGGTACGACACCAGTGGCCACCATATGAGCATACCAAAATTGGCATATGTGTTATGCCGGCAAGAATCCTCTGCAATCCTCGCACTATAATACAGACTCATCTACTATTCTGGCATGATTCATCGGCAATCCTCGCACCACAATACAGACTCAGGTGCTATACCGGCATGATTCATCGGTAATCCTCGCACCACAATACAGACTCAGGTGCTATACCGGCATGATTCATCGGCAATCCTCGCACCACAATACAGACTCAGGTGCTATCCCGGCATGATACATCTGTAATCCTCGCACCAGAATACAAACTCAAGTGCTATGCCGGTATGATACATCGACAATCCTCGCACCACAATACAGACTTAGGTGCTATGCCGGTATGATACATCGGCAATCCTCACACCACAATACAGACTCATGTGCTATGCCAGCATGATTCATCGGCAATCCTCACACCACAATACAGACTCATGTGCTATGCCGGCACGATTCATCGGTAATCCTCACACCACAACACGACTGTGACAGGACAGAGGACTCTGACCATGACACATGACACATATACTAGGTCAGCATGACTCGTCAGCAGTAGCATCTCGACACTGAGTCATCGTCATGTTCGTCGTGTGTGTCGTATTCACCGTAGCATAACGATCTCTCCGTAACTCACGTCCTACGCCGACCGTATCGTACCTCACAACTCGACATCGTGATACGTATATCAGAATCAACCCTCGAGATACCTTAATCTAATGGAAGTTTATACTCATTCTGGAGTAATTACATTTATCGAGATTCTAGTATAGATCTCAGAACCTATCTTCGAGCTCAACCTCTATAGTATTAGTTTATACTCATTTCAGAGTAATTATCTTTCATCGATATATCCCGGAATCTATCCTCGAGATTTACCGTTAATATCTAGTTTATACTCGTTGTGGAGTACTTATTTCTTTAATAGGGATTATCATCCTAAATCCTGAATATCATACATATGCCAGGCTCTAAATCTAGGCCATGACATTGTCTATAATTCTCTAACACTATCCTATCATATTAATTAAACATACATAATCAAACCATAATTCATAAGCATCACCACAAACGTAATAACATTAAATACTTACTAGCCCAATCAAATCCATAACTACTCAATGCATATCCAATCATCACATAATCAACCATACGACATAAAACACAGTCCAGTCGTCACTTACTAAATCATTATCATTTCATAATTATAAGTTAGGGGAGAAAACCCACTCACTGCACGTCGGTGAGAGCTCACCCAACCATATCCACTATTACACATATAATGAGGCATCCGTTCTCGGAAGTCCCCACGAGCTCATCGGATTTTCCATTGAGATAATACCTCGCAAATAAGATTAATATAGTCTTACTAAATCATAAATTATCCATTAAAAACCCAAACCCTAACCCTTGGAAATTTATATTTTCTAACACTAATTAAAGAAACTTAGAATGTCCGAAACATGTACTAAACGAATTTCGATGGACTCCAAACCTACGCCATCGGATTCGAATGTCGAATTACTTTGAACACAGATCATCGAAGATTGGGAACAGGCCCCACGTGCCGTCACACGCCTTGGGTGTCCAAGTGGGTGCGATTGTGGGTTTCAGTCGTCCCCTACCTCTGTAAACCTTCCCTCGCCGGCGCATGGCCGGAGACGCCATTAAAGGCCATTCCAAGGTTTTCTAGAACTTCTTCAGTTCTTCACCAAATGTCACAACCCATATGTCTAAACTCATCTATTCGACGAGGGGATCACCAATATGAGACCTAAATCCAACACTGTTACTTGTGGTGGCTGGAAATCGCCTCGAAAGGTGCAATGACCCATTTCTTCCATAGTTTGCCACACCGCGTACAGTAGTTGTTGGGTCCAATAGTTGGTACGGTTGAGATCCTAGGAGTGAGACGAAGAGATTGGTATAGATGGTGGAGGCTGAGTCGCCGTCTGGCGGTGGCGCCGCCTAAGGCTTCTACGTGACTCTATCACGAGAACAGATAGAGGGGACTTCGTGAGAGGAAGGAGAAAATGAAGTCTGACCAATGAGAGGAGATAGAGTATTTTTTTATAATTTTAAACTTTTCTCAAAATTACCGATACGTCCCGATATTTCTAGACCCGTAACTTCCTCATTCGGACTCCGATTTCTACGTGACACCTGCCTACATTCTCGTAAGTTCGAGACCTATGTAACGGTACAAGAAAAATTCTCAAAAGTATCCTCGATCAAAAAGTAACTTCTGGGCCTTAAGGAAATTCAGGGGTAGAATGGTAAATTTATAAATCCAACTCGATTTACGGCCCAACAACCTTCTTTGGACACTCTCTAAAGTCCATATCCAAACTCTTGCCCAAATCTAAACTCTAATCTAACCCGTATCTCCCGGTTATTTAAATGATAAATAAACATAATGTAAGGTTTAGAGAAAAAAGAAAAAAATAAGGGGAATAATAGAATAATATAATAATAATAAATGAATATAATGTAAGGTTTAGAGAAAAAACAAAAAAAACAATTAAAAATAAAAGGGCAAAAATGGTACCCAAAAAAATGATTTATCAAAAACAAAAAAAGGGCCAAAATGGTACTGCATTATTCATAAGCACAATACCAATGGTACCGCACTATATATATATATATATATATATATATATATATATATATATATATTTCCAACTTATAATATTATTTACATAAATGATATTAACTTGCAATCCAAATATACTGGATGTGTTCAATCTTACCGTGACTAATCACTGGATTTTTAGTATGCAATTGTGATAATCAGAGTTGTTGATTTCTTAAAATATGATTTAAAAATCTACCATGCAAAAAATCAAAAAATCATTGTATATCATAAAGAAAGGATACAACCATACCATCAAAATCAAACTATGACAGCAAGACCAACAAGTCAATATGACAATACTTACGCAGAAAAAGCCACACTAATAGCTAACAAATCCACATTCTTGAAATTATGCAAAATTGCAAATCAAGCCCACAAAACCCAAAACAATCAAAACCCTAATGGCGCCTATAACCCTAAATAAACTACCTCCATTTAAAGAAACAGTACCGTCGTCAAGCCCATAACATCTGATCTTGAAGAACTTTAAGAGCATGGAGGGTCTAAGGAAAGCTTGATCTCCAGCGATCCAATTGCGCATAAAAGCGAAGAAAAGACAAAAAGTCCTAATCTAAATACGGTGACCAAAACCAATGGGAGATATTGCGGCAAACTCCTCAAACATCAAGGTATAACATGACTTAGGGAAAGAAGAAATTTTAATGGAAGATTTTGGGTAAGGGGATGGATTGAAAAAATAGCAAAATAACATGATGGGGATCGGAACTCAAATCCGAGCAAGGCTCAGAACATACAGTCACCACAAAGGGACTCTTATTACTAACCCAAAATAAAACGAGGAAAACGGGTGAGGGGAGGAGGGAGAAGTTCCTCCCCCTTAGTTTTATTTTTGTTTGGGACTAAGAGGAGAGAAAACGGAGGCTAGGGTTAAAATGCTAGCTTATGATAAAATTAAATTTTTCATTTTTTTACATAAAATATCTGTATTTTATTTTTTTTAATTAATAAGTCAACCATTCATATTTATATAATTGAATATGAAATATTTGATAAACAATCATAGAAAAAACATGCACCTTTATCCTAAGATAGGATGTTACGACATGTCTCAGAAAATGAAAGGGAATTTAAAGATTTACTATAACATCCAGTAATTATGGAGTTGGAATAGAAGACTATTGGGTTATTAGTGAGGCCCCAATGTGTAGTGGGCCGTAATTATTGGTTTAAGTTACAAAATAACCATTTTGCCTCTGAAAATTTTCGAAGGCCCAAAAATCACTTTTTCATCAAGACCCCTTTTGGGAATTTTCCTTGTGCCATTACGTAGGTCTTGAGCTTACGTGTACTTAGACAGATGGCACGCGGAAATTGGAGTTCGAATGAGAAAATTACGGGTCTGAAACGGTTGCGACGTATTGATAATTTCAGAAAAGTTGAAAATATAAAAAGAGGATTTCTCTCTCCTCTCCAGATTGGTCAGCTACCACTCTCTCTCTCTCTCTGCTCTCGGTTGCTCTCTCTTGCTCCCTCCTTCGAAAAAACCTCAAAGAAGCCGCCATGACCATCGTTGTTCGACGATACTGTTCAGTCATTATTTCGAACATCTTTTAGATGTCATTTAGGCCCTTGTTACTTGTCTTTTGACTAATTGCGTGTCATCCATAGTAGAAAATGATCAATCTTGTGAGCCGTGCAGATTTGGAAAGATAGGTTAATTCTAAGAGTAATGCAACAAGAAGCCCCTAAGACATGCCAAGGCGTGTCCTTAACGAGCCCCTTAGAAGTCTCTGACAAGTCCCTGTTGTGCCCTAAATCGAGCCCTGCAGTGAGCCCTTCTTGGAGCCTCAATCGAGACTCAGTGCGCCCTAATTCGTACCTGAACATGTACCGTCACATGTCCCTGGTGCCTCAGAAGACAGGTCCAAAGGTGCCAATACATGCCAGACAGAGGCCCGTGACATGTCTGGGTCAGCCAAAATGTGTCCTCCCCTTGACATCTATGGAACCAATTGAGCCAGAGGCTAGAACCAAACTTCAAAACACTTGTCTAAGCTAACGACATTAGAGGGAATACTCAAAACTGGCTAGGACAAGTCCATTGCCTGTTTTCCCCTACAGGACCTAGATTGCCCCCTAATTTGAGCCAAATTGGGCTCTCTACTGTTCTACTCATTTTCGACCAGGCCAAAGCCCAGAACCAAGCTAGATACATTATGTGGATATGAGGAAAGTAGGTTGGCCTAGCTGAATACACCCAGGACCTACCAATGTCTCGTTGTCCCGTATTTTAAGGCCCATGGGTGCTAAGATGATGTCATGCCGTGTCATTGGTGTCTAGGGTTGGCCCAGCCCATTCCTACACATCATGGCAACCCTAAGAGACTCCCAGAAGCTTCCTTGCCACACAAGAAATCCCAGAGACCCTCAACGAAGGATTTCCTCCCCTTGAAGATTCCTTGCCGCTCAAGGAAAGCCAAATTCCCTACCTCTTAGGGATGTGTCCCTACAAAAATAGGATAGCAGTTTTAAAGTCAGTTTGTAATTAGATTCTTACCCTAATTGGTCTCCTACATTTTAGGGGATTGGGGCTCCTATATAAAGGAGTCTTAGGTGTCAAATTAGGGACCCTTAGAACCCTAGCTGCAAGAAACTTTAGTTTTCAGTTTAAACAATTTTAGTTTTCTGTTTTGGGAGAGAGTTGAGCGTGCAGCCTTGAAGGAGTAGCCTTGGCATGGTCCTTTGCCGTGCATCATCTTCAACAATCTTTTTGGTAGCTTTATTTTCATTGTTTAATTTTAACTATGAAATCCATTATGCTTCGCTTTTCAATTATGTGTGAGTAGTTCTTATTAGAATTAGGGCTGCTTGAAGCCCTAACCACGAGAGTCATGTGACATGATTTTGGCCCTTTATTTATATTGCTATGAATGTTGGATATAGTTGTGATTACTGTGCTTAATCTATGTTTATATTTATGAGTTTGACTCACTTGTTTGCATGAACTATTGATGAATAATTGCTTGTTAGACTAGTCATCTTCTTGTAATTGTTTGACATCAAGGGTAGTGACTTTACATCTTACCTGTAATTCAACTCATGACAACCTAGGATTACACATCACTTTTCTAGGGATAGTGTGGTGTCATTAAATTCTCTTCGTACTTCATGCATCATCTTAGTATAATTTGATAGATGTTCTAGGTACTCATCCGGCTTAGAACAATCTAAGTAAGAGAGAATAATATATGTGGAGTGGGCCACAGTCGGACCTTTGCATGGGCATCATATTCATAAATTTCATAGTAATTGAATCATGGAAATCATGTTTAGGACTTAATTGGTTAGTGGTGGATAGTTGGCCTTAATTCTTCTTAGTTATTCAATCAATCACATTATCATCTTTCGTGCATTTTAATTCCTTGCATATTTACTTAATTGTTTGAATTTACAATTCCAAAAATCATCAAAACCCCAACCCCCCTCCTCTTGCCGTGTGCCCTTGTTTGAGTCTAGGTCTAGGCATGTGTCTTTTGCTTTCTTTTATTGTTTTTGAGTCTTTTGCTTGAGTTAATTGAATATGAATTCTAATTGGATAAACTATTGAACAAGTCCTCAAGGGATCGACCTTTGCTTGCCATTATATTATCTTAACCGATTTTGTATACTTGCAAAGATATAACTGGATGGAATAGGCCTCATTATTGTTGCTTGTTTTATTTCCTATATATCTAGTCTTTGGCGCCATTGCGGGGGACTTGTCCCTCAACGGTATCCAATGAATTTAGATTTTTTTAACTCAAGTTTTTTTTTCTTCTATCTTTAGGTACATGTCAAGTACATTTTCTGCTTATCAACTTGCATCCGTACGAAGGCAGTTGGAGCTGCACGCCCAAAGGTCCAAGTCGACCATCAATCCCAAGAGAAGCACTTTCCATTCCTTGCATGTGTCACCACCTTCACCAGTGTCCCCTACGTCATCACCACCCTTCCAGCACATCAAGACGTCACATCAATCATCACCAACGAGCTCACAAGCTTCCCCAACACTAAGTCCCCCACCAAGTCCACAAAGAATGGCTGAGGAACGTGCTCTTCCCAACCCAGCCCCTAGACTTCTGAAGGAGTAAGCAACACCCTATGTCATGGAGGATCAATTTCCCATTGTGTTTCCCACATCCACGATAGAGACTTTCAAGTTGAAGTCTGGAACAATTCACATGCTGCCGAAGTTTCATGGACTTCACGGAGAAGACCATCGCCTACACATCAAGGAATTTGTTGAAGACTACTCCACATTGCGCATCAACGGAATGACGGAAGCTGAAATCAGGCTAAGGCTTTTCCAATTTAGTCTCAAAGCCAAAGCAAAGTCCTGGTTTCATTCACTAGCGCCTGCATCCATTCTATCCTAGATGGACTTAGCCTCGAAGTTCCTCACATAATACTTTCCTGCGGAGAAGACACACAAGCTTCGGTGCGAGATCATGGCACCACACTAAGCTGAAGATGAACCATTCTACGAGTATTGGGAGCAGTTCATTCAAATGATCCAGGCGTGTCCCAACCACAACATTCCGGACAGCCCTATGATGTTTGGCTTCTATGGTGGATTGCAAACAAGCTACAAAGTTATGGTGAACTCTCAACCAAAGGCGTGATGGACAGCACTGCGGAGGAAGCTCGAGAAGCCTTTGAGAACATCGCTCAAAGGGAGAAGGCTAAAGGAGTTCAACTCACCGACATGGTGAAGAAGTTATGCAACGAGAAGGCCAAAGGAGTTCAAGTTTGTGACGTCTGCTCCATTCAGGGACATAGCTGCCAATAATGCCCCATGGTTGAAGAAGCTAATTTCGCTGGAGGATTCAACAATGGTCCACGACCCCGAAATGATCCAAATTTGAATACATACAATCCGGGATGGAGGAATCATCCCAACTTTCGATGGAGCAACAGTCAAGCTACACAAAATCAACCACCTGAATTTCAACCCCAGATCGTGGCTCCTCAAGTGCCCCAGCATGGCCCCCCACCACATCAAGGTGGTGGAACCAAGTCCTTGGAGGATCTTCTCCATGTATTCATGAATAAGATAGACTGATCCATCTCCAACTTAGAACTTCAAATGGGGCAGCTTGCAACCCAATTGAATCAACGAGAACAAGGGAAGTTGCCAAGCCAAGTGATGGTGAATCCCAAGGGATATCAGAACCCCACTACAAATGCCATTACTTTACAGAGTGGCACGAGAATTCAAGGCCCCAAGCAAGATAGTGTGCCATTACTTTACTGTTGAAGATCTCAGTCTAGGAACCGAAGATGAAGAAGTGAGTGTGTCGTGGCCTGTGTCCAAGTCCTTGTTGCTGCCTCAAGACATGCCATTGAACTGGCCCTCACCGTAGAACCAAAATCGTGTGATGCCTCAGGCTCTGCCGAGAGCCGCGCCCAAATCTGCAACAATCGTGCCTCCCACTGCACTACTAAGTGCCATGGTGCAACCACAACCTGTGACTCAGACCTTGTCGCAGGACCAGCACTAAGCCGTGCCTCACGTTGCCTTACCGCAGAGCCAACCTGAGCCTCAGACCACGCCTAGCACTCTACTGCAGACTAGGGCAGGCCCTTCACCACAACACCAGCCCTTAGTTGCAGCACCTAGATCCTTCCAGGCCTCCCCTTCAGCATGCCACACTATGCCATCTGTGCCTGACAACCTAGACATGAACCCGGCTGCGGTCACCTCCCAAGGCACGCCTACAGTTGGCCGTCCTCAAGCCCTAACTGCGCATGGCGCCAATGACAAGGACATGGCCACATCTTTGGGTCCTAATGGGTAAACTAATCACCTAGAGAATTCTAACTCTAAATCTCAAACTCCAACTTCTAAGCACACTAAAAACGTGCATTTTTATTTAGATAATGACGTCGCTTTGCCGTTTCCTCGCAGGTTTCACAACAAGAATAAGAAGAAGGAGGAATTCGAGGAGGAAATCATAAGCATGCTGCAGAAACTGTAAATCACACTTCCGTTTCACAAGCTCGTCAAGCACATGCCCATCTTCGCCAAACTTATCAAAGACTTGGTGGCCAGAACGCATTGTTTAAGTATCACGGATATCATCGATACTCCCAAAGCATGTTCAGCAACTCTTCTGCGTATGCCCCTCAAAGCCAACGATCACAGGCCGCCATCCCTTCCATTTATCATTCAATCGAAATGATTCGAACATTGTCTATGTGACACAGGCACCTCCGTGAGTATCATGCCATTCCAAATCTACAAATCACTCAATCTGGAGGCCCTGAAACCAACACACTTATGTGTTTGATTAGCTAGCGCTTGTGTTACTAATCTCATGGGTGTGCTTGAGGACGAGCTAGTACAAATCAGCGACACATGCATTCCGGTAGACTTCTACATTCTCAAGATGGACCGGATCGATCAGAATGAAGAACCTCCCTTAATCTTTGGTATACCTATTCTGGCCACGGTAGAGTGCATGATTGACGTTAAAAATGGCCAAGTCTCCATCAAAGTCTTAGACAAAATTAAGACTTTCCCCATTCACTATGGCGTCCAATACCTTACGGAGCGTATCGAGGACTTTCCATTGAACATGATGGACAAGCTACTACAGAAATCAATAGCCATGTACGAAGGATGATCTTGAGAAGGCCATCACTCATCCTCCATCAACTGATGAGAACCCAGAGGAGAACGTCATCGAGGAACTACGGTTCCTCACGGCCATGCCCTACATCTCATGGAAGAAACCATCTTCCTCCCCTGGCCCATCCGACCTTGTCCTCCATTGTTCAAGCCCCTAAACTTGAACTCAAGCCATTGCTTGAACACTTAAAGTACGCTTACTTAGGTAGCAGTCAGATCCTTCCAGCCATCATCGCTTCTAACCTAAGTACTTAGGAAGATACGGAGTTGGTACAAGTTCTGAAGGCCAATCAAACTGCAATCGGATGGACCATCGTGGATATCAAGGGAATTAGCCCTTCTAAGTGCATGCACCGTTTCCTGCTAGAAGACAAGGCCAAGCCCTCAAAAGAGGCACAGAGGTAATTGAACCCACCCATGAAGGAAGTTGTGAGGAAAGAAGTGTTCAAACTATTGGACGTCAGAATCATCTATCCCATCTCTGATTTAAAATGGGTAAGCCCCATCCAAGTAGTTCCAGAGAAGAGTGGGATCACGGTCCTAAAGAATGAGCATGATGAGGTCGTTCCCCAAAGAGTTTAGACAGGGTGGTGAGTCTACATCGACTACAGAAAGCTGAACACCACCACCGGCAAAGACCACTTTCCCCTACCCTTCATCGATCAAATGCTCGAAAGATTAGCGAGACATTCTCATTACTGCTTTCTTGATGACTACTCAGGGTACAACCAGATTTCCATCGCCCTAGAAGATCAAGTGAAAACCACCTTCACGTGTCCCTTTGGCACGTTTGTTTACAGAACGATGTCGTTTGGTCTGTGCAACGACCCAGCTACTTTTCCATGCTGCATGATGACCATCTTCTTCGATATGGTGGAGGACATCATTGAGGTCTTCATGGATGACTTTTCGGTGTTTGGTCACTTGTTCGAGCTATGTTTATCGAATCTATCCCGAGTACTCGAGAGATTCATGGAGAGCAACTTGGTTCTAAACTAGGAGAAGTGCCACTTCATGGTAGAACAAGGCATAGTCTTGGGCTACGTGATTTCCAGCCGTGACGTCGAAGTCGAAGGCTAAGCTTGATATAGTGGAGAGATTGTCGTACCCTACATCAGTTAAAGAAGTCAGATCGTTCTTAGGGCACACCAGTTTCTGAAGGAGATTCATTAAAGACTTTTCGAAGATCACCCGACTACTATGCAATCTCTTGGCCAAGGATGCAGCTTTTGAATTCACCAAGGAATACCGTGAGGCATTCAACACTCTCAAAGCAAAGCTCATGGCCTCACCCATCATCATGCCACCCAATTGGGACTTGCCATTCGAATTGATGTGTGACGCTTCGAACTTCCTCATGGGAGCTGTGTTAGGTCAGATAGTGGATAAGCTACCCCACGTCATCTACTATGCTAGCACAACCCTCAATGATGCATGTTGGTGGAATTAAAGAGCAAGAAATATGCAATTCAATTCTAACAGTTATAAAATCCTTACAAGTGCACAAATCGATAAGAATAGTATAGTAGCACAGCAAGAGTCGATCCCTCGAGGACTTGTATCAATGTTATGACCACTTTAGTTCAAATTTATTAACTTAGTGAAAACACACCCACACACACACGCAGGGGGGGTTTATGATGTGAGAACTGAAATTTAAAGACAAGTAAAATAAAATGCAGAAAAATAACAATGCAAGAATTAACGGTTGATTGATTATTAACTAAGGCGAATTAAGGCTTACTATCCACTCTAGCCAATTATAGTTACTAATCAGATTTCCTTGACCTAATTACTATGCATTTTCTGAATTAGGTGCCCGTGCCTAGGACCTGGCGTTGGTTCACTAGACACATCTTATTCCCTCTTACTTAGCATGTTCTAAACAGGGCATATGCCTAGAACGTCTATCACCTACCTTTTAAGATGATGCATGAAGTTCAAAGAGAATTTAATGACACCACATTAGCCTAGCAAAGTGACATGCAATCCTAGGTCGTTATGAGTTAAGATTACAAGTAAGAATACTTTCGATGCTCCAAATCACAAGATGATATGTGATCAGTCATTATTTATGCATCATTTTGATGTCTTTATATGCTCTCTTACATGTCTTTTGAATGATTTCGTGCCATCAATAGTATAAAATGATCAATCTTGTGAGACTTGTGCAGAGTTAGAAAGATAGGTAAAATCTGGAAAGAACGCAAAAAGAATGACTCAAATCGGAGTCCAGATGAAGGAGATATCCTCATTTCAATATCAGGTCCTGAACGGAGTCCTGAGTGCGACAGTGCGCCAGTGCGCCAGTGCGCCTATTTTGGGCCACTGGCCAAGTACCTCATATCAGGCCCTCCGGGTCCCGAACTTGTGTTTCATGACATCAAGGTCAAGTCCTAGAAGTGCCAAGGTCGCGCCAAGGCAGGTCGAGGACATGTCCCAAGAACTCCCATCCGAGCCCAGATGTGCACCTAAGCCGGGGTCCCTGTTCCGCCAGCGGTGGATCAGAGGTTCTCCCTCTGCGCCAAGCCTGACAACATTTGCGCCAAGCCTGAATAACGATGCGCTTCTATTATACTCCTATCGTACTTCAAAAGCGCGGTCCCAGATCCTGATTACGAAGACAGTCAAAAATCCAAGTTTGGCCAGCTTGCGTTCCCACTTGCCAGCCTGCATTCACACTTCCGGCCATGCTCTGATTGGTTCGAATAGATTTTAAAGACTTTATAATTAATTAAAAGTAAAATAACTTTCCCTATTCCTATAGGACATGGTTTTACCAATCTGTATAGAACAAGGTTATACCAATCCTTATAGGACATAGGTTTGACCAATCCTTATAGAACAAGGTTTTCCCTTTGTCTATAAAAGGGAGCCTTTGTTCAGTGTTTTAAAGGAGAGATAATTAGCTAGAGGCGTTTTTGTTTCTGGGAAAACAGAGACCTTAGCCACAGAGTTCCGTTTTGGTTTTCTAGAGAATTAGGGACTATATTTTCGGAGATAATCTTTCACATAGATTATTGGACGTGGAGCTTGGAGAAGAAGGCCCTGCCGTGTCTTCTGCTGCATCTGTTCTTAACAATCTCCTCTGTACCCTTATTTTCATTATTACAATTTACTTATGGATTCAATTATACTTGTGTTTATTTCAGTTATGTGTGAGTAGTCATTAGGATTAGGGCTGCTTGAAGCCCTAGCCAGGTTAGCTTATTGATTGGATTTCTGGCTCTTGATTATGATTGCTATGCATGCTGAATAAGTTGGATTACTATGCTTAATGAACTTAATTTATGCCTATAAGATTAGCTACCTTGTTTGCATATAATTATAGATGTAATTGCTTGAGTGACCGTCATATCATCTTGTGATTTGGAGCATCGAAAGTATTCGTACTTGTAATCTTAACTCATGACGACCTAGGATTGCATGCCACTTTGCTAGGCTAATGTGGTGTCATTAAATTCTCTTTAAACTTCATGCATCATCTTAAAAGGTAGGTGATAGACGTTCTAGGCATATGCCCTGTTTAGAACATGCTAAGTAAGAGGGAATAAGATGTGTCTAGTGAACCAACGCCAGGTCCTAGGCACGGGCACCTAATTCAGAAAATGCATAGTAATTAGGTCAAGGAAATTTGGTTAAGAGCTATAATTGGTTAGAGTGGATAGTAAGCCTTAATTCGCCTTAGTTAACAACCTTTCATTCTTGCATTGTTAATTTCTGTACTTTGATTTACTTATCTTTAAATTTCAGTTATCACATCATAAACACCCCCCCCCCCCCTGTGTGTGTGTGTGTGTTTTTATTTAAGTTAACAAATCTGAACTAAATTGGTCATAACGTTGATACAAGTCCTCGAGGGATCGACTCTTGCTGTGCTACTATACTATACTTATCGATTTGTGCACTTGCAAGGATTTTATAACTGTTAGAATTGAATTGCATATTTCTTGCTCTTTAAATCTACCAACAAGTTTTTGGCGCCGTTGCCGGGGACTTGTCCCTCAACGGTGCCCATTCAAGTTTAGATTTGTAACTTAGTTTTTTTTTCTTTTTTGTTAGGTACCCGTGTATGTCATTCCAAGGTTCAGTGCACGGGTCATCAAGTGGACCATCATCGCAAGCATCTTCAGTCCACGGCTCCCCGCCACCAAGCCCAAGGAGGATGGCGGACCACAGAGAAGAGCAGGGCCTGGAACGTGGCCTAGTACCGCAAGCCCCATGGCGCCTTAAGGATTTTGCCATGCCCCATGTCTCGGAGGATCAATTTCCAATTGTTTTTCCCGAGTCAACAGTGGCAAACTTCGAATTAAAGTCAGGGACAATTCACATGCTGCCCACCTTCCACGGCCTTGCTGGCGAGGACCCGCATTTTCATATCAAGGAATTTGTTGAGGTTTGTTCAACACTGCGAATCAATGGTATGACAGAATCGGAAATCCGCCTGCGGCTCTTTCACTTCAGTCTCAAGGATCGTGCCAAGACATGGTTTCATTCATTGGCGCCGGCTTACATTCACTCTTGGAGGGACTTGACGTCCAAATTCTTAACACAGTAATTTCCCGTGGAAAAGACAAATGAGTTAAAGTCCAAGATCATGAACCCACGGAAAGACATGGAGGAGTCTTTCTACGAGTTTTGGGAGCGGTTCAATCAGATGCTACGGGCGTGCCCACACCACCATACTGATGCCCATCATCTTATGCTATACTTCTATGGAGGCTTGAAAACTAGCGATCGGACAATGGTGGATTCTCAATCCCAAGGGATTCTAGAAGGCACAGCCGAGGAAGCAAGGACCGCCTTTGAGAACATTGCTCAAAGGGAAAAACAGTTCAGCTACAGGGGTCCCTCCTCTAGAGCTACGGATGATGCATCCGCCAAATACAAAGATGACGCCATTGCTCAGCTCACGGCAATGGTAAAACAATTGTGTAGCGAGAAAGCCAAAGGAGTTCACATCTGCGAGGTATGTTCAATTCAGGGCCACACATCCCAGGACTGCCCGGTTGTGGAAGAGGCCAACTTTGCTGGAGGGTTCAATAGCAATTCTCGACCCCGGAATGACCCATATTCCAACACTTACAATCCGGGGTGGAGAAATCATCCTAATTTCCGTTGGAGCAACAATCAAGCAGCCGCGAATCCCTTGCCACCCCCTGGATTTGAGCAGCAAGCCGCAGGCCCTCAGGGGAACTACCACGGTCCTTCCTCAAACCAGAATGGCGGAAGCAAGTCTGTTGAGGACTCCATCCATATCCGGACTCAACAGCAGGCTCAACTCATAAAATTCATGCACGATAGACAGAGTCAGACGGGAGACTTCAAAAATGCAATTGCAAACTTGGAGCATCAAATGGGACAGGTGGCGAACCAACTAAATCAGCGGGAGCAGGGCAAGCTACCGAGTCAAGTCCTGGTAAATCCGAAAGGATTTCACAATCCTACGGCTAATGCCATCACGCTGGAGAAGGAAACACCACTTAAAGACCCCACATATGCCACCCTCACAGGACCTGAAACTGAGCCTCAACCTACTCTGCCAAGGATCACCGACCAGGGCGCGCTGCAAAACATGCCACGGCCAACACCTCTGGCGCAGAACCAGTCCAATGAGTCACCAAGTGCCCTACCGCAAAGAGGACCTGACACTGCGCCTACTTCGGCCACAGCTGGCATGCAACCTGCTCCTAAGCCCAAGTCGCAGCACTCGAATACTTCTAACTCTAAACCTCAGAATTCCAATTCTAAAAAAGTCACTTTTGAGTTAGCTAATAAGGTTGATTATCCATTTCCTCGCAGGTTCCAAAACAGGAATAAGCAAAGGGAGGACTTTGAGGAAGAGATCATCAGCATGTTGCAGAAGCTTCAGATCACACTGCCTTTCCATAAATTGTCAAGCACATGCCTATCTTTGCAAAGCTGATCAAGGACTTAGTTGCAGGAAAGCGTGGTTTTAGCTCCACGGACACCATTGACATCCCTATGGCCTGCTCGGCTGCCCTTTTGCGCATGCCCCTTAAGGCCCATGATCCTGGGCCGCCATCCCTTCCATGTGTCATTCAGTCAAAAAGATTTGAACATTTCCTTTGCGACACAGGAGCATCAGTGAACATCATGCCATTCCACATTTACAGGTCACTCAACCTACGCGCACTCAAACCCACGCACCTATGTGTCAGATTGGCTAACGCTTCTGTAATCAACCTAATGGGGGTTCTTGAGGACGTACTGGTACAAATCGGAGATACATGCATCCCTGCAGACTTCTACGTACTAAGAATGGACATAATTGACAAAAGTGAGGATCCTCCCCTCATCTTCGGAAGGCCCTTACTAGCCACAGCCGAGTGCCTCATCGACGTCAGAAAGGGCCAGGTCTCCATCAAGGTCCTGGACCAGCTTCGGACATTCTCCATCCATGACACCATCCAGTACCCTGCCGAGCCTATTGTAGATTTTCCGTTAAACACAATGGACTTACTGCTACGGGAGACAATTGCTCAGTCTTGCATGGCGGATGACCTTGAGAAGGCAGTGACTAGTAACCCACACACGGTGGATTCACTGGCAGATAGCGTGATCGAAGAGGTACGAGCCCTTGACATCATGCCAGCCCTCCCATTCAACAGGCCTCCCTTCGAAGCATTACCACTCACAAGTCAGAAAACCCTGACGTCCATCATAAAGGCTCCTGAACTCGAGCTGAAGCCCGTGCCTCTCAATCTGCTGACAGCCGTGTCTCAGCCCCTGCCCAAGGACAAGGACCCGGTTTTGAAATTCAATACGCCTTCTCAACTCAATGCTGAAACATTTAACTTTCATTTTAATAAGGCAAACTTGGATTTAAATTCTGATTTAGCTCCTAATGGTGTTGAACTTTTCCCGTGCAGGTTCCACCATAAAAACACCAAGAATATGCTAAAGGCACTCAACTTGGTCCCCCTCTTCAAGTTCCTAAGGAAAAATCAACGGAAGGGACCAAGGATGAAGTATAGAACGTACAGGGCACAACGAAAGCTGTTCCCCCACGGGCCTTGTCCAAGGAAAACATTCAAGAGTGGACAGCAACTGCTCTCATTCAAATCACTCCTCAATCTCTTTCCCGATAAGTTACGTTCTCGTCGATGGATTCCTTTTTGTCTCTCTAACTTTTTTCTCCATGCTGCAGCGCAGATTCTACAGCAAGAGGCTCATAATCGGTTGCATGTTGACAGTGAAATCCTGGGCACACCATCAAATGCCTAGCATGCCAGCCCCGTCTTTCCTAGACATTAAATAAAGCGCTCCTAGGAGGCAGCCTAGCCCTGGTTTGTATTTCTCACTTCCTTTTCTGTTGCTGCCCGTTATATCTCTCAAACCTTTCTACTGTTGTCAAGCTTACTTCTTATCACATTGAGGACAATGTTCAGTTTAGGTTTGGGGGTGTGGATTTAAAATTTTGCATATAGAAACAAGTAGGTTTGGGGGTGATACACGACCAGGACATTTAAATTTCTGCTTGTGATTAGTATGATAACTTGTTAATAGGAATGTATATGCTAAGTTAACTATCTTTGCTTTACTAAGAGTCATGCCATGGTCAAGTAGTTCATAATTTGCACTTCATAATGCCATGTTTTAAGTGATTAAGTGAACGAAATAACTGAATTTGAGTGAACCTTAGAAAATTAGTGGAGACTACCCTGTGAGATCTTTGAGCCTAATTGCCATTCTTTCTGAGGGATATACTTGTTTCTACTCTTAAATACTCATCACTTTTGTTCTTAATTGTTGATCTCATTACATCATATTTGCATTGAATTGTAAAGAACTAACATCATTTAGATACTCTTGATTTAATGTGTGATTTGCCATAAGAAGTGATGTAGGCTATGTATGCTTTAACCTCTAAAGGCTTTATCCTACCCTATTGCATGCTCCCTAAGCCAATTTTGAAGCCAAACACTCAGCCTTTTCTTTCATCACCCAAAGTATAACCTAACCCAAAATACTTAGCCATTCATCACAGCCATACCCTATAACCTCAGTTTGTGCTAAGGTTGCCATAAATGAGATTCATGGTGAGAATAAGAGGTGAAAGAAGATGCTGCCCAATTCAAAGGACATTGGCGTCAATTGAAAGTTCAAAAGTAAAGAAAGCTTTACAAGTTGCAAGCTGCACGAAAGTTTGAGGAAATCATTGCATGATCTTGGTTCAAACTCAATTCAAAGAACAGAAACAAAAAACGTTCAAATCAAAAGAAAGAAAGAAACGTTGAGAAAAAGAAGGAAAAAAATAAGTGAAAAACAAAGTGAATTGAGCCAAGTGAGCCAAGAGCCTCAAAATAAGCCACAAGAGCCACAAAATAAGTCATCAGGAAAGCACAATGTCGTGGGCCTTAAGAAAGGATTCAGTTCAGAAATTCCAAGTTCAATTCATGACTTCTCATGCCTTGGCACAACTCAGGTTCTTTGAATCCCATCCTTCCTTGCTAAACCCCAAAGCTTAGCCCCAATACAACCTAAAAAGGAAGACCTAACGGATCTTATGGACAATCATGCTGAGGATTAAGGTACGTATCTATGTTCTTAAAGTTCAATTCCTTTCATGAGATCTTTATTTCCATAAAGTGCTATTCTTCATTGTTACTCATATGTGATTAAATTTGAATTTCATAACATAAACTCATCACATATGCTTGAAAAGAGTGTAAGCCTAGGATTCTTGTGTGAATTGAGAGTTGCCTAGTGAGGATTAGAGTCGAGGCGAAATCTTTCTAGGGCACTTAGATGAAGTTGTTTTCAAACTTGATCGCCTGAAAATATTGGCATTTATACACGTACACCTTCACATGACACTCACGGCTATGTCATTCCTTTTAGTTCTGCAAAGTATGTCTACTTACTTTGATTCTTATTAGCTTGTTAAAGAGTACTATATCTAGCATCTTTTTGTTTAAGTAAAACGTTTGTGGGTATCGTATTGTTATAAGCCTCAGGAGACAAAACTCCTCCTACTAGGTGAACCTAGGGGTTTAAATGTTCTATCTTAACTAAAATCGATTCTTTTCAACGGTCACTCAAGCAATTACATCTATAATTATATGCAAACAAGGTAGCTAATCTTATAGGCATAAATTAAGGTCATTAAGCAAAGTAATCCAACTTATTCAACATGCATAGCAATCATAATCAAGAGTCAGAAATCCAATTAACAAGCTAACATGGCTAGGGCTTCAAGCAACCCTAATCCTAACGACTACTCACACAGAACTGAAATTGAAACAAATATAATTGAATTCATAAGTAAATTGCAATAATGAAAATAAGGGTACATAAGAGATTTTGAAGAACAGGTGCAGCAGAAGACACGACAGAGCCTTCTTCTCCAAGCTCCACGTCCAGCACACTCAACTTCGGGAAGAACAAAGCTTTAACGTAAAACTCTAAAAAACCAAAATACTATATGTGGCTAAGGTGTCTCTATATCTCCCAAAAACGCCTCTAGCTAATTATCACTGCTTCTTCAAACACTGAACAAAGTCTCCCTTTTTATAGAAAAAGGGAAAACCTTGTTCTATAAGGATTGGTAAAACCTTATTCTATAAGGATTGCTAAAACCGTGTCCTATAAGGATAGGGAAAGTTATTGTACTTTTAATTAATTACAAAGTCCTTAAATCTATTAGAACCAATTAGAGCACGGCTAGGAGTGTGAATGCAAGCTGGCAAGTGGGAACGCAAGCTGGCCAAACTTTGATTTTGGACTGTCTTCGTAATCAGGATCTGGGACTGCGCTTTTGAAGCACATCATGAGTATAGTAGAAGCGCATCTTCGTTCAAGACGCAAATGTTGTCAGGCTTAGCGCAGAGGGAGAACCTCTGATTTACTGCTGGCGGAATAGGGACCCCGGGCTTAGGCGCACATCTGGGCTCGGATGGGAGTTCTTGGGACATGTCCTCGACCTGCCTTGGCGCGACCTTGGCACTTCTAGGACCTGACCTTGATGTCATGAAACACAGGTTTGAGACCTGGAGGGCCTGATATGAGGTACTTGGCCAGTGGCCCAAAATAGGCGCACTGGCGCGCTAGCGCACTCAGGACTTCGTTCAGGACCTGATATTGAAATGAGGACATCTCCTTCATCTGGACTCCGATTTGATTCATTCTTTTTGCGTTCTTTCCAGATTTTACCTATCATTCCAAATCTGCACAAGTCACACAAGATTGATCATTTTCTACTATTGATGGCACGAAATCATTCAAAAGACATGTAAGAGAGGCATATAAAGACATCAAAATGATGCATAAATAACGACTGATCAATGCCCAACTAATCTATTCCACCACGGAAAAAGAACTTCTTTCCATCATCTTATCCATAGAAAAGTTCTGGTCCTACCTGATTCAAACGAAGGTCATTGTCTATACGAATCATGCAGCATTGAACTGCCTCTTTACAAAGAAGGACGCCAAGCCAAGGTTGCTAAGATGAATGCTGCTCCTCCAAGAGTTTGATCTCAAAATTCGAGACAAGAAGGGGAGTGAAAATGTGATTGCAAATCACATGAGCCGAATAATTCACGGATCCAATGAGGAAGCCGATCACTTGCCCCTCCTTGAAACCTTCCTTGACGAACAACTCTTCACCCTCAAGGCCAATGATCCCTGGTATGCCAATCTCATTAACTATCATCTACTAAGCGAATTCCTTCATCTTTGAGCTGGTATCAGAAGGACAAGCTTACCAAAAAAGCTAAGTACTACGTCTGGAATAAGCCTTACCAATGGAAGCACTGCTCTGATCAAATAATCTAACGATGCATTCCAGAAGCTGAGATGGAATCAGTCCTAATGTTCTGCCAAAGCCTGTCGTGTGGAAGGTATTTTGGTTCTAAGAAGTGTGGATTCTACTGGCCTACACTATTCAAGGATGCCTATTAGTTCGTTCTCACCTACGACAGATGTCAACGGCATGGTAACTTGGGCCCTCGAAATCAAATGCCATTAAACCTTATCCTCATTGTGGAGGCCTTTAACGTATGGGGCAATGATTTGATGGGGTCCTTCCCGAACTCTTTTGGTTATCTTTACATTTTACTGGTGGTAGATTATGTCTCAAAGTGGATAGAAGTGATTCCCACTAAAACTAATTATGCCAAGGTGGTTGTGAGTTTTCTACAGAGCCATATCTTAGCTAGGCTCAGAGCACCTAGGGTAATCATAAGTAATGGGGGCACACATTTCTGTAATCGATCCTTTGAAGTTCTAATGAAGAAGTATGGTGTCACCCACAGAATCTCCACACCCTACCATCTGCAGAAGAGTGGCCAACCTGAAATTTCCAATCGAGAAGTAAAGGCCATATTGGAGAAGACAGTGAGCCCCAACCGCAAAGACTGGTGCAACAGACAAACGATGCATTATGGGCTTATAGGACGGCATACAAGACCCACATTGGCATGTCCCCCTTCAAACTTGTATTCAGAAAAGGATGCCACTTACCTATAGAGCTCGAGCATAAAGCATTCTGGGCTATCAAAAAGATGCACATGGACGTGGACAAAGTTGGACTTTATAGAAAACACCAGCCAAGCGAATTGGTTGAGCTCAGGAATGAGGCATATGACAGTGCCCAGATTTACAAGGAGAAGACAAAGGCCTTTCATGACCATCAGATCCAGAGAAAGCACTTTCAAGTCGGACAAAAAGTTCTCCTCTTTAACTCACGCCTTAAGCTCTTCCCAGGTAAGTTACGTTCTAGATGGTCTGGACCTTATATTGTGACTCATCGTTTTCCCCATGGTGCAGTGGAAATTCGGCATCCATTTAAGTAGGAGCCGTTCAAAGTGAATGGTCATCGTCTCAAGTGTTACCTGGAGGCTCTCCCCGATCCTATCACAGACTGCCTTGACCCTCAGCAGGCGCCAAGCACCTAGCCTGCCAACCACGTCTGGCCCAAATGTTAAATAAAACACTCCTAGGAGGCAAACTAGCCCTGGTTTGTGTTCTCTCTTTGTAACAACCCGGAATTTTAATTATTGGGTTTACGTAATTATTTTTGTAAAATGACGATTTTGCCCTTGCTTGTTAAAGGGCTTGGGAATCAAGTTTTATTTCGAGACACTTTTGGTGGTGTTTTGGGTACCGTTGCGTAGGTCTCGAACTCACGAGTTCGTAGACAGGCGGCAGGCGGAAAACGGAGTTCGTGGACGGAAGTTATGGGTCTAGATGTGCAAGGGCATTTTGGTAATTTTTGATTTGGGGTAGATATTTTTAACCCCCAAATCAGTGTAATCTGATCCATCTTCATTTCATCCTTATCATTATCATCTCACTCATCCTCTCTGTGACAAACAGACACAAACCACCCGAACCCGTGCGAAAATCATCCAAAAACCCACAAAGTCAACTTTGATTTCAAGGCTCCAACTTCTAGTTTTGATCAACTAATCATACTCTACTCCTTCCCACGATCACAACCGTACCAACCATCGAAGGAGAGGACCACGGAGGAAGCCGAACCGAGGATAGGAAGTTTCGGACCTTCCGATCGATTTTCCGGCTAGCACAGGTATGTGTTTGTGGTTTTGAGGTCATATTTGGATTCCTGGGTTCGAGTAGATAGATTTAGACATAAAATTTGTGAAAAATGGTTGAGTTTTGAGGAAGTTAGGAAAGCTTGAAGTTTCGGCCGGAAATGGAGGATTCCGGCGAAACCAGACGGCAGCGACGGCGCTGCCGGTCATCTTCTCCGGCCAGCTTCCGGCGACGGCGACGGCAGCCGGTCGCCTTCTCCGGCGAGTCGCCGGTGACCGGTCGGGTCGAGTTGAACCGGTCGGGTCGAGTTGAACCGGTCGGGTCGAGTGAACCGGTCGGGTCGAGTTGAACCGGTCGTGTTGAGTTGGACCGGGTCAGGTTGAGCCGAACCGGGTTGGACCGGTTGAGGCGCGTGGGTACTGTAGCAGGCGCGTGGCCGGCGCGTGAGGGCGTGTGGCGGCGCGTGGGCGCGTGTTCCGACCTTCCGTCGGCGCGTGGCGGCGCGTGGGGCCGAGTCTGATGTCACGGTGGCGCGTGACAAGTAGTTTTTGACGTTTCGGACCTGTTGGCGCAGGTTTCGAGTCGATCGGATGTCGTTTAGGGGTTGTTTCGGACGTTTTAAAGTTGCTGCGTTTTCTAGGCCATCATAGTTAGACTCCCGGGGTTTAGGGGGTTTATATTTAAGGTTCTTATGATTAGCTGGTAATCCCGATTATTAATTTGGACAGGCGATACTGCTCCAGGAGCTTCAGGGGAGCGTACAGTTCGGGATTGAGCTTGCTTGAACAGGTTTGTGAGTGGACTTTGATTTATAAACTATAATGCATGCATAAATGTATCTTTGATTTAAATACTGTTGAGTATGAGTGAAATGAATTTCTGGATTTTAGAAATGATACTGGACATATATTTTACAATATTTCAGTGAAAGTATGTTTTGAGAAATGGCCTGGTTTTTGTACTTGATTTTGATATCGTTTTGACGTGGTAACTATTTGAGTATGTGATTTGGGTTGAGACTCATAATTGTGATTTTACCGATTTTGGCCATAAAATGATATTTGCAAAGAATTTGGCTAAGGCCGCGAAACAAAGATTTCGAAGTATGGATTTGATTCACTGATTCCCGTCCCGATGATTGTTGTTGCTCTGACTGGTGTTGAGGGGCCTTGCTCTACCAGTTGTTGAGGGTTCGGACCTTAGGTGTTGAGGGGCCTTGCTCCGCCGGGTCGCGAAGCTGTCTATGCATAGTACAGATTGTACAGATAGTACAGATATTACAGACAGTACATATGGTACACAGAGTTGTACAGATTTGAACACATCTCAAGGGATACCCTGGTGTGTTATGAATATGTCGGGAACAGTGAATTTGAGATATTATGTGGCAGATTGAACCAAATGATTTGATTTTGAGATAGTATGTGTCCAATTGAACCAAAGGATTTGATTTTGAGATATTATGTGTCCGATTGAACCAAAGTATTTGAATTTGAGATATTTTGTGTCCAGATTGATTTAAATGATTTTAAACTCCTTTGAAGAGAGTTTTCAAACCAAAATATGGATCACGAGGTATTTTTATTATATAGATTTTATGTGACTCCAACTAAATGGTTTTAAAGAGAAATGAGAATTTCTGGTGATTTACATATAATGTTTTTAGTATGATAAATTGTTTTATGTTATGCATGCATGATTTTATAAATGGAGGGGAAGAAAGGTATTTCTTCAAAAGGAATTTATAAATGATTATTTTTGTCCACTCACAACTTTTGTGTTTAAACCCCCTTCAGGCAGTTGAGTAGAGTTGACGCGAACATTGATCTCGAGGCTGAGGCATTAGTACTTCGACTGCGCTGTGTAATTATATTTGAGTAGGATATCTAAATTTTACTCTTGATCCTACTTAGACGCTCTGATATTATATGGTATTTTATTGGTCATTAATTACGGGAATTATTGAGTGCTTAAGTCCCTTGTCTGACAAGAGGAAGTATTTATTATTGTTATTATATTTTGTAAGGATTGAAGGGTATTTTGGGAACCTTTTCTTAGGTTGTCAGACGGGATCAGGGTTCTTCCCGGGTTTCGAGGGGAAATTCGGGACGGGTCCTGACAATTGGTATCAGAGCACTAGGTTAAATTCCTGTAGACTGTACACTATGTGTACAATTATTTTGGTATTGTTGAGTTATAGTTCTTAACAGCGTAATGCCTCCGAGACGCGAGTTCCGTCAACAGTCGGAAAATATTGGGGACACACCTGAACCTACAGTGGAGCCTGATATGAGGCAGACACTGGTACAATTGGGTCATGCGTTGACTTCTGTACTTCAGAGTAGGACTGCTACTGAAGGTTTAGACATTGAGAGAGCCCAGAGATTAGGGGCTACAATATTTATGGGCGACTCTAGCCCAGATGATGCAATAGAGTGGATTACTCATTTAGAGCGAGTGTTCTCGGTTATGAGATGTCCTCAGGGGGACATGGGTATTAGTACTCCTACTGGGAATATGTTAGTGGCGAATCTCGTGATTCGTAGTTGCCCAGTGTTAGTGGATGATTATGCATTAGAGGCAGATTTAATTCCCTTAGATATTTTTGATTTTGATGTGATTTTGGGGATGGATTGGTTGACTATGCACCATGCCTCTATTGATTGTTATGACAAGAGAGTAGATTTCCGGAGTCCAGGTTTACCGGAACTTACATTCAGAGGAGATCGTAGGGTACTACCCTGTGGAGTGATAACAGCTTTGACCGCTGAGAAATTGCTGAGGAAAGGTTGTGAGGGTTATTTGGCTCACGTGTTTGATTCTCGGGATACTCCGATGAGAGTGGAGGATATTCCAGTGGTGAGTGAGTTCTCTGATGTGTTTCCAGATGATCTTCCGGGATTGCCACCTCACCGAGAGATTGAGTTCACCATCGAGCTTTTGCCAGGTACTCAACCTATCTCACAGGCACCGTATAGAATGGCACCAGCAGAATTGCGAGAGTTAAAGACTCAGTTGCAGGACTTGGTGAATATAGGATTTATTCGCCCAAGTGTTTCACCTTGGGGTGCACCAGTGTTATTTGTGAGGAAAAAGGATGGTGGTCTGAGATTGTGTATCGACTCCCGGAAGCTAAACATGGCTACGGTGCGGAATAAGTATCCTTTGCCAAGGATAGATGATTTGTTTGATCAACTTAAGGGGGCAAGATATTTTTCGAAAATTGACCTTCGATCCAGGTACCATCAGTTGAGGATCAGAGAAGGGATGTTGAGAAAACAGCTTTCAGGACTCGTTATGGTCATTATGAGTTCCTGGTGATGCCTTTCGGGTTGACTAATGCCCCAGCAGCATTTATGGATTTGATGAACAGGGTGTTCCAAAAGTATTTGTGATCGGTTTGTGATTGTGTTCATCGATGACATCTTGGTGTATTCGAGGAGTGCTAAGGCACATGAGAAGCACTTAAGGTTGGTGCTGAATATGCTTAGGAAAAAGCATTTGTTTGCCAAGTTCAGTAAATGCCAGTTTTGGTTGATCGAATTTGGATTCTTAGGTCATGTGATTTCGGCTGAGGGTATCAGCTTAGATCCCCAAAAGGTCGAGGCAGTGGCAAACTGGGAGCAACCGAGGACAGTGACAGAGGTGAGGAGTTTTCTGGGTTTGGCAGGATATTATCGACGGTTTGTAGAAGGATTTTCTACGATAGCAGGGCCGTTGACTCGGTTGACGAGGAAAGGAGTCAAGTTTGACTGGGGAGCTGATTGTGAACAGGGATTTCAAGAGCTGAAGAGGAGGTTGACTTCTGCTCCAGTATTGACCCTTCCTGATGATACTGGGGGATTCGAGGTGTATAGTGATGCCTCATTGCGGGGTATAGGCTGTGTGTTGATGCAGCATGGAAAGGTGATAGCGTATGCTTCTAGACAACTTAAACCCCATGAGTTGAATTACCCCACACATGATTTGGAGTTAGCTGCAGTGGTGCAAGCTTTGAAAATCTGGCGACATTATTTGTACGGGGAGACGTGTCGGATCTTCACCGACCATAAGAGTTTAAAGTACTTGTTCACCCAAAAGGACCTGAATCTGAGGCAGAGAAGATGGCTTGAGCTAATAAAGGATTATGATTGTACTATAGAGTACCATCCAGGGAAAGCCAATGTTGTGGCGGATGCTTTAAGCAGGAAATCCATGGGTTCTTTAGCCCATTTGCATACAGTCTACTTACCGTTACTGGTAGAGTTCCGTAGAGCAGGGATAGTACTGGACATGGATAGCCAGGGGGCTTTGTTGGCTAGTTTCCATGTGAGGCCTGTTCTGATTGATCGGATTATTGAGCCTCAACTCCAGGATCCTACGTCGTGCATTATCAGGATGCAGTTGGAGGCTGGAAACAGGCAGGACTATGCTCTTAGGGATGATGGAGCCTTGGTTAGGGATGGCCGGTTGTGCGTACCGAATGAGTTGGAGCTAAAGAGGGAAATTCTTGATGAGGCTCATAGTTCGGCTTACGCTATGCATCCAGGAGGTACCAAGATGTATCATACCCTAAGGAAACATTATTGGTGGACTGGGATGAAAAGGGAAATTGCTGAGTTTGTGAGTAGATGTCTGACGTGCCAGCAAGTGAAAGCAGAGAGGCAGAAACCATATGGGGCACTTCAACCATTACCTATTCCGGAATGGAAGTGGGATCACATTACGATGGATTTTGTGTATAAACTTCCAAGGACACAGAGAGGACATGATGGAATATGGGTAATTGTTGATAGACTCACGAAGTCTGCACATTTCTTGCCAGTGCGGGAAGATTTTCGGATGAGTCGGTATGCCAAATTGTTCATTGATGAGATCATACGGCTACATGGGACTCCAGAGTCCATTGTTTCGGACAGGGATCCTAGATTTACCTCCAGGTTTTGGCGGAGTTTGCAGAAGGCTTTTGGCACTACCTTGCATTTTAGTACAGCTTTTCATCCTCAGACGGATGGTCAGTCTGAGAGGACAATCCAGATTTTGGAGGATATGATGAGAGCTTGTGTACTACAGTTTAAAGGAAACTGGGATTCACATCTGGCTCTGATGGAATTTGCTTATAATAATAGTTATCAGTCGAGTATTGGGATGTCTCCTTTCGAGGCACTGTATGGGAGGCAGTGCAGGACACCATTATGCTGGAACGAAGTGGGTGAAAGCAAATTGTTAACACCAGAGTTGGTTGATACTACTGAGGAAAAGATAAGGATCATCAGAGAAAGGTTGAAGACAGGTCAAGATCGCCAGAAGAGCTATGCAGACCGCAGAACTAGAGACCTTGAGTTTGAGGTTGGTGACTGGGTGTTCTTGAAACTATCTCCTTGGAAGGGAGTTGTACGTTTTGGTAGACGAGGAAAACTGAGTCCTCGCTACATTGGTCCATATGAGATTCTGGAGAGGATAGGACCAGTGGCATATCGTCTTGCTTTACCATCGGAATTATCCAGAGTTCATAATGTTTTCCATGTATCTTTGCTCCGGAAATATCTGTTTGATGAGTCTCACGTATTGGGAGAGCAACCACTTGAGCTGAAAGATGATTTGACCTTTGAGGAGCAACCGGTGCAAATTTTGGATTGGAAAGAGAAGGTATTGCGCAGAAAGAGTATTCCTCTAGTTAAAGTGTTGTGGAGGAATCATAACGTGGAGGAAGCCACGTGGAGGAAGCCACGTGGGAAACCGAGGAACTAATGCGGACGCAGTATCCTTATTTGTTCCAAGGGTAGAGTTGAATTTCGAGGACGAAATTTCTTAAGGAGGGTAGATTGTAACAACCCGGAATTTTAATTATTGGGTTTATGTAATTATTTTTGTAAAATGACGATTTTGCCCTTGCTTGTTAAAGGGCTTGGGAATCAAGTTTTATTTCGAGACACTTTTGGTGGTGTTTTGGGTACCGTTGCGTAGGTCTCGAACTCACGAGTTCGTAGACAGGCGGCACGCGGAAAACGGAGTTCGTGGACGGAAGTTATGGGTCTAGATGTGCAAGGGCATTTTGGTAATTTTTTATTTGGGGTAGATATTTTTAACCCCCAAATCAGTGTAATCTGATCCATCTTCATTTCATCCTTATCATTATCATCTCACTCATCCTCTCTGTGACAAACAGACACAAACCACCCGAACCCGTGCGAAAATCATCCAAAAACCCACAAAGTCAACTTTGATTTCAAGGCTCCAACTTCCAGTTTTGATCAAAGTGGAAAAGAAAAGAAAAGAAAGTGAAATTGAATTGAATCAAGTGAGCCAATGCACTCAAAAGGACCTCAAGGAAAGCCATCAAAAAGTCGTGGGCCGTAAGCAGGTTTCAGATTTGAAATTCGAAGTTCAAGCCGTGACTTCTCATGCCTTGGCACAACTCAGGTTCTTTGAATCCAATCCCTCCTTTTTAAACCCATGCACCTAGCCCCATTACAACCTAAATGGAAGACCTAATGATCTTATGGACAGGTATGCTGAGGATTAAGGTACGTATTTATGTTCTTAAAGTTCAATTCCTTTCATGAGATCTCAATTTCCATAAAGTGCTATTCTTCATTGCAATTCATATGTGATTAAACTTGAATTCCATAACATAAACTCCATCACATATGCTTGATAAAAGTGAAAGCCTAGGATTCTTGTGGGAATTGTGAGTTTCCTAGTGAGGATTAGAGTCGAGGTGAAATCTTTCTAGAGCACTTAGATGGTGTTGTTTCTAAACATGATCACTTGAACTACTAGCACTTCCACATGACACATGATACTCATGGCTATGGCATCCCTTTTAGTTCTGTAAAGCATGTTTACTTACTTTGGTCCTTATTGACTTGTTAAAAGTATTGTCTCTACCATTGTAGTTGTCTAAGTAAAACAATTGTGGGTATCGTACTGCTATAACCCTCAGGAGACAAAAATCTTTCTACTAGGAAAGCCTAGGGGTTTAAATGTCCTCTTTTAACTAAAATCGAGTCCTTTTATTTTCTTAATTAGTTATTTTTTTCTTTGTTTTGCTCAGGGACTAGCAAAAGATAGGTTTGGGCGTATTTGTTCAGTCATTATTTCACACATCTTTTAGATGTCAATTAGGCCCTTACTTGTCTTTTGACTAATTTCTTGTTATCCATAGTAGAAAATGATCAATCGTGTGAGGCATATGTAGATTTGGAAAGATAGGTTAATTATGAGAATAATGGAAAAAGAATGGCTCAATTTGGAGTTGTAACGAAGGAGATGTCTCAAGTTGGATATCGGGCCCTTAATCAAGTAAAAAACCAAGCTCTGGTCCTTGCCAAGATGTGCCATGATCAAGTCCAGGACATGCCCTAAATCATGTCCCAGAGATATGTCATGTGTCCTAATCGAGCCCGAACGAGCCCTGTAGTGTGTCCCTGACGAGTCCTTGAGGAGCCTTTGCGGTGACCTAAATTGAGCCCTTTGACACGACAAGGTGTGTCCTAGACGAGCCCGTCATAAGTAATTGATAAATCCCTGCTGTGCCCTAAATTGAGCCCTACAGTGAGCCCTTCAACGAGCCTCAACCAAGATTCTGTGCACCAAAATTCATACGCAGACATGTTCCGTGACATGTCCATGGTGCCTCAAAAGACAAGTCCAACGGTGCGCCAAGACATGCTAGTCAGAGGCCCGTGACATGTCTTGTGACATGTCCGGGTGAGCCAAAATGTGTCCTCCCCTAGACATCAATGGAACCAATCGAGCCAAAGACTAGAACTAAACTTCAAAATACTTGTCTAAGCTAACGACATCAGAAGGCATGCTCAAAGCTGGCGACAAGTCCATGGCTTGTTCTGCCCTAAAGGACCTCGGTTGCGCCCTAATTTGAGCAATATTGGGCTCTCGACTGTTCTACTCATTTTTTACCAAGCCGAAGCCTATAACCAAGCTAGATACATTATGTGGATATGATAAAAGTGGGTTAGCCTAGCTGAATACACCTAGGACCTGCCAATGTCTCGTTTTGCCCTTTTTTAAGGCACAAGGGTGCTAAGATGATGTCATGCCGTGTCATTAGTGACTAGGGTTGGCCCAGCCCATTCCTTCACGTCATGGCAACCCTAAGAGACTCCAAGAATCTGCCTTTCTGCACAAGAAATCCCGTAGACACTCAAAGAAGGATTGCCGCCCCTTCAAGATTCCTTGCCGCTCAAGGAAAGCCAAAATCCCTACCTTTTAGAGAAGTGTCCCTACCAAAATAGGATAGCAGTTTTAAAGTCAGTTTGTAATTAGATTCTTACCCTAATTGGTCTCCTACTTTCAAGGGGATTGGGGCTCCTATATAAAGGAGTCTTAGGTGTCAAATTAGGGACCCTTAGAACCCTAGCTGCAAGACACTTTAGTTTTCAGTTTTAAACAGTTTTATTTTTCAGTTTTAAACAGTTTTATTTTTCTGTTTGAGAGAGAGTTGAGCGTGGAGCCTTGAAAGAGCAGCCTTGGCGAGGTCCTTTCCCATGCATCATCTTCAACAATCTCTTTTTTATCTTTATTTTTATTGTTATATTTTATTTATGAATTCCATTATGCTTTGCTTTTCAATTATGTGTGAGTAGTTCTTATTAGAATCAGGGTTCCTTGAAGCTCTAACCACGAGAGTCGTGTGACATGATTTTGGCCCTTTATTTATATTACTATGAATGATGGATATAGTTTTGGTTACTGTGCTTAATCTACGTTTATGTTTACGAGTCTGACTAACTTGTATGCATGAACTATTGATGAATATTTGCTTGTTAGACTAGTCATCTTCTTGTAATTGTTTGGCATCAAGGGTAGTGGCTTTACATCTTCCCTATAATTGAACTCATGACAACCTAGGACTGCACATCACTTTTCTAGGGAAATTGTGGTGTCATTAAATTCTCTTCGTACTTCATGCATCATCTTAATATAATTTTATAGACGTTCTAGGTACACATCCGGCTTAGAACATTCTAAGTAAGAGAGAATAATAGACGTGGAGTGGGCCTTAATCGGACCTTTGCATGGGCATCATATTCAGATTTCATAGCAATGGAATCTTGGAAATCAGGTTAAGGACTTAATCGAGGGGTCGATCTTTGCTTGCCATAATATTATTCTAACCGATTTTGTATACTTGCAAAGATATAACTAGATAGAATACGCCTCATTATTGTTGCTTGTTTTATTTCCTATCAGCGACCCAGACCCTCAGACCACCACGAACCTCTTCGTCTCGGTCTGAGGATGCCAACCATACCAACGATGGAAGCTATCGACCCATGCACGCGATGCAGCGAAGACCGAAAGAAATTAGGAAATAGTGACTTCGAGGCCAGATTTCGAGTGAACCAGGTACGATCTTGATTTTTGGACTCATGGGGTTGAATAGATAGGTTTTTGTGGGTGGATCATAAAAATCCTTCAAGTTTTGAAGAAGTTCGAAGCTCGTCCAAAATGGAGATTTTCGGTCAGACTTTCCCGAATCCGGCCACCGTCGACGGCGGGGTTGGCAGCGGTCCAGTCGTCTTCTCCAGCGAGAAGTTCGGCGACCTGGTTCAGTGCGACAGCTAACGTGGCAGCCACGTAGCGGCCTCTTAGCATCACCGTCAGCAAGCCCGTCCGCCGTTAGGTTGACTAACGCCGTCAATAGTTGACATAATATCTTAACGCCGTTAGCATATTCCGTTAAAATTAACGGCACCATAACGGGAGACTAAGGGTGTACTGAACACAAGACTACATCATGCAGCCGTGCGTGGCTGGCGCGTGTGGCCATTTTCCGACCAATGGCGACGCATATATTGGGATTTAGAACATTCTGAATCTGTTTTTGGTAGTTTTGAGTTCCTTTGAGTATGTGTTTTTAGAGCGTGTGAACTCCCGGGGGTAGGGTGTTAGAATTAATAGTCTAAATGATTGTTTATTAATATTTAGGCTAATATTTATTGCCCTGTTTGGGAGGTGTTACAATACTGGGGAATCGAAGGGTCGCATGGATCGAGACGGAGCTGGAAAGATCTTTCAGGAGCGAGCATCTCGAAGTACGTTCAATAGTGGATACTATCGGGCGAGCTATCCCCGACGTACTGTGAGTGGACCTCCTTCCCTAAACTTATGAATATGAACTTTTATATGATTGAGTATGTGGTGAATGTGATGTGATTGAGTATGTGTTGAATGTGATGTGATTAGGTAGTTATGGATTGGATTTGTGATGAATGTATTTGGTGGTAATACTTAGGGAAGTTTGATTGATTATGTGGTTGTGATGATTCTAGAAATCATAGACAATACCATGAGTTAGATTTTGAGCCTGGAATGTATTGAAATTCCGATTGAGGTTTGAAATCCCTATGAAATATTGTTGATAATAGGAAACATATATAGACTATGCCATGGGTCGATTGTAGGGCCTGGCCTTAGTTGATTACGTTCTTTGAGGATTGTGAACCATATGAAAGGTAAAATACTCCAGAATGAGTATAAACTAATATTATAATAGGATATCTCGAGGGTCGATTTCGAGATCTGAGTTACGATATCGAACCATGAGCTAAGGGTGGATATCGATGTGAAACGAATAATACGACGATTACTATAATCGAAACAGATTGGGTATATGATTGAAGTGCTAACGCCGAGGAGTCATGTCGGCTTAGCACATGAGTCACTGTTGTAGTACTACGGCTGAGGCATGTCGGCCTAGTGCATGGTCGTGTGGCAGTTATGTGTCATGTTGAGTCGTATGTCAATGTTCAGTCATGGTATAACCACATGGTGGTCGCTGGTGTCATACCTGTCTGTAGGCCACAGACCAGTCCTCCACGTGATCATTCACCTGCACTTGCTGTATACTAGTTAAACAGCGTCAGTCCTGTCCCTCGAGTCCTTATGTGTATATGTGATCTCAGGACTTATAGGGGAACTTGTGGTGATGGTGCTTGCACCCAGTCCTTCACGTGGTCGTGGTATGAGCGAAGACACCCAGTCATGTCGCGTGCGCGTGACTCATGTGACTACAGTGCCATTGGGATACCTTTCTTATATATGATATGATGATAGTTGATGATTATGCCGGCTTATGACATGATGGCAGCCAAGTATTATGCCGGCTTATGATATGATGATAGCCGAGGATTATGTGATATGACGATAGCCGAGGATTATGCTGGCTTATGATATGATGATAGCCGAGGGATATGTCGACTTATGATATGATGATAGCTGAGGGTTATGCCGACTTATATATGATATGATGATAGTCGAGGGATTTGCCGGTTCATATGTTATGGTGACGGTTATCAGGATTAGCGATCAGAGTCGAGGTATCAGTGAAGGTACGTTCGTTATCGAGGTCTGTGGATATGGTGTGGGCGGAGACCCCAATGGACGAGAATATATTGTATGTTTGATGTGACATTTGAAATTATCAATACGGTCCGTAGAGAGAGATGGCGGCATAGAAATTATCAGTGGCACTTTATTCCGATCGCGAAATGTGTCATCTTTAATGTTGAAGATTTAATTATAGATGCTAGTTAATAAAATATTATGGCCGTGTATGCTCGATATGTGGATTGTGAACCCTGCGGAGTTAGGAGAATGTTATATTGTTATTTTCAGACCGTGCATCGTGTTGCATATTATATTATGTTGTACAACATTTTTACTGATCTTTTACTTGTTGAGGATTTCGCATATGTTTATGAAAGGTTCACTCACTTTGTTGTTTGCACCCCTCAGGTTTCAAATGAAAGTTTGTGGATACGAGGAGGAAGTCACATGGTGACAGCTCTGACACCACCCGTGAAGGGTGTAATAAGGTAACAATCGGTTTAAGCATTCGATACCTTAGTTATGATCATCATTTGTTTAATTATGCTCTGAGTTGCCGTTGTCGCAGTGAAACAGTAACTTAGTGTGTACTATTTTACGTTTCACTAAACTTCCTAAAACACAACGTTTTAGTTTGGCTTTCGTCACCTGGACTCGACGTCCAGGTGTCGGCCAGCATTCCGGTATTCCGGTTATCTAGTTGGATTTCTGAGGCAGGGTGTAACATAGAACGCAATATTGCTCTAAATTATATTTCAAAACGGTATATTGGTAACCTGCTGCTCAATTACATTGGAACGAGATTAGCTTTAAGAGCATCTGCAATAATAAGATATAAAATAAAAGAAGTAAATGCAACTTTTATAAACCTGATGGCATCTTATTGGAATATTTAGAAATGTAAATTTTTTTTTTACTCGGATGAGAAATTGTAAAATATTGAAAGCTAAAATTAAAAATGTTAATCTCAACCTTTGATTTGAAATGAATTCAAACCATAGACCCTTACATAAATAGTTGTGCCTTAAATGCATATTTGTCTATTCAATCCCCTACTATTTTACATCAAATGTTATCGGAGTTAATACATGGCGAGATGTTACATTTACAATTTTTTTTATAACTTTAAGCGACTTTACATTTACAAACTTTTTCATTTATTGTACACAAAATTAAATTTTTAAGTTAGATAACTTTCATTCCAACGACTTTACATCAATCACCGGCACCAAGTCTAACAAGCTCCTTTTGTGCATGTATGTGTGTTGGTCACCACAATAAAGTCAAAGTCTAACAAGGCATTTGATTATTGAAACTTTTTTATGGGGAAGAGTATGTGATCGATGCCTTGAGTTGAGGAATGCAATTATTATGTGAGTCTATATTTCGGCTATTCAAAGTCTAATAAGGTGGCAATATTTTCAGCTCAAGACACTGACATTGCACCTACAGGTATTTTATCTAATTTTCCGTCCCTTATTATTGTTTATATAAGTGAGCTGCCCTTTCGCCTGAGGCTTTCGGACAAAACTAGTGACTGTAGTTAGAAGTAGTAGTATAGATTAGTTAGATTCACCTAGAAAAAAAAAAAATAGAGGTTGGGAAGGTTAGCAAAAGCCATTGGAATTTTTTTTTTCTACATTGGAAGAATCGATCGGTCGCTCAAGAACTTTGTTCTCTACCCCGACCAGAAATCCCCTAGTAAATGAAAGAGTGAAAAAAGTGTTTTCGTTGTTGTGGAATAAAAAGCCTTCAGGGAAAAAAACACAAAGATGGTCACTCCTTTTAGGAATAGGAAATGTAGATTTGAAAAGAAAAATGCTTAAATAATCAAATGCGGAAAAATAATCAATTCCAAACCACAATGCTAGCGGATGGCGGGCCTCTGCTTTTCTTTTCATTAATGAAACATGGCGGCATGACATCTTCTAAAAGAGTCAGTCCTATAATGAATTCCCATTTCAATTCCATTCCGGCGCATGATATACATCCGTACTCCAGTGCATTTCTCCCTCTGAGTCAGCAATTCAGTTTCAGCTTCGATAGGTGAGAACAGACTGCTATTGGCTGCTTCGCCTATCTATTCTATTATGGCCGATCTCTCATAAGTAAGAAAAATCTACAAGAGCTCTGGTAAGGGTCGCACTCTTTTATTATAAAGTTAAGAGGGTGAGTAGGTTTTACCAAAAATTCCAAACGAAATTACCCTTCGACTAATGACCTTTAAAAAAATAAATCATTGAATAAATGCGGATACAATAGTAAAATCAATTGTTGAGGTTCTAGCTTCCGGCCAATATGTGTTCCCAGAAATTGTTGTCTTTTTAGCCCGTTTAAGTTATTAAATTTATAATTAAAAAATAATAATGATTAATGGAAGAACTGGGGAATAAAAATGAATAGTGGACTCATAAGGATGAACAACTTCCCTTCACACAAGGGCAGGCCCCCCTTTGGGTTACAAGCTCGGCAATGCATCATCCAAGCGGTTCGCTATATGGACCGCATTTCACTCCCCCATTCTCTGATGTTGGCCTCAAATAAATTAATATGAAACAATTCTAAGCCTTTCTTCTCTTGAGCGCTCAGATTTTTAATTATTAAATAAGGCTTATATATGCAATTGAATTCATTTGTTCTCATGAGAATCTGAACATTAATGATATTTGCAAACTAACTTCAGGCTTTAGTCCGGTCACCACCATCACCGCAAACTCCACCTCCCACGGTCGTCCCACCCACCAATTTAATCATCTACCTTGAAGACAACAACCCCAATCTAGGGCAACAAACAGAAAATCCATTTCTTTGATAAATCACTTGATCTTTTTCCCTTTGTTGATGCCAAAAATGGATCAACCTAGAAGTGTCCCTTCAAGTTCGCTTTACTCACTCCTAGGGTGTAGGGAGACCTGCAAATAAGAGAAGGTAGAAGTAAAGGAGCACCGGTGGGGTGCCGGCCAAATAGTCTCCGATGCTTAAGTTAGTTAAGTGTTTGGAGGGATTTGGCAGTGTAAGGGCAAAAATATCATTACCATTTTTTAGGGGAGGTACCCTTATATTTATAGTGGCATTGAATGTTGTTGGTGGAATATTTCGATGTGGGATAAATGTCCCCATTCCGGGTGCAGACGCGTGTCCTGGAGTTTTGACATGGTCGGCCGAGGGGTAGGCCGATCGTCTCGGCCGAGGGGTAGGCCGACCAGATACGATCGGCCTAGTGGGTTGTTGTCTTTGTCTAAGGATGTGGGTCTTGTTGAGCCGAGGCTAAGTATGATTCTTGAGGGCTTTGGTCGGCCTTAACCAGGTTGATCAAATTAGGTGTAAACAGGAGTCCCCAAGTCATTGACTGAGGTGGATTTCCTCGGTTGAGGGCTTGTTCTTCTTTGTCAACCTGTGGGGGTTCGTCCCGTACTAGTCCCCAGTCCCCTAAGCCCTTGGCCGAGGCGAGATGCCGGATGTTAATCATTTTGGGTGGCAAAAAGGATGTTTGATCGGCCTTGAAACTTGGGATTGGCCGAATGGGTCCGAGGTTGATTATATGGCTGAACGGCATGGATGATGTCTTGGCCGATCGAGTGCCGCTTCCCAGAGAGATTGTATATTACCTGGGTCGGCCTGCTTGCGCGGAACCTCGCACGATCACGTGGCCGATCGACTTGGAGGATGTCCTAGGCCGACCGAGTGCCACTCCAAAGGGTGATTGTATGTCACCTTCATCGATACCCATTATGTTTCGGCCGTTGATGGGGCCGAGACCTCTAATACCGAGGTATCGTCTGTCGGACAGAGTGAGCTGTTGAGGTCACCGGTTGATAGGAGTACGGCGGTAGCTTCAACATCAAAATCGACGGAGGTGGTGTCGGTGCCCGGGCCCCTGGAGATTGATATTGAGGAGGCGATGGAGCTTGTAACTGTCGCCAGCTCGGTTTATGAGGTGGACTGACAAACGAACACCATGGATGACGAGGACCTCCTAGCATACCGAAGGGTCTTCAGCATCCCCGACTCAATCAAAATGAGGATTCCGGGCATGAGGGAAAGGCCGAGTAGTCCTCTAGTCGGCTGGGCCACATTTCACCCAGACAACTTCAGCCATGGGGTGGTGCTGCCTCTTCACCCGTGGCTGCAAAGGATGGTCGTGGAGGTGGGTGTAGCCCTCGATCAACTTAATCCCAACTGTTGGATTATGTTGACCGGGGTCTACACTGCTTTTAGGCTCTATGGGAAGAGGGAGCCAACCTGGGGTCACATCTGCCAGCTCTCCAAGTTCGTGAGGTACAGGATCGGTTGGGTCTATGATGAGTCTAGGACGAAGCGTGAGTGCGGCCCCTTTATCGAAGATATGTCGACTTCTCAAAAAGCTTGGAAGCATAAATTTGCTTTTGTGTCTAGGAATTGGGAGGGCGTAGAGTTACCCCTGTTCAGTCGACGTATGCCACGCGTCTATCAATCTAAAGTTGGTGGCTGTAGGATGATGTAGTTCAAACTTGCGTGTATTGTATTTGTTGTTGTTTTTTTTTTTTTTTTAAATGTTGCTACCTATAGAGCTGACCATTTGGTTTGTGTTGTGCAGAGGTGTTTAAGCGGCCGACCATAACCGAGCAGGAAATTGCCGATTGTGCGGAGGTTTTCCGAAGGCTAAGCCGAGTGGAGAGGAGTAGGGACTGCCTCCGTCTGCCTGTGCATCTGCTACAAGTTGGTCTAATCCCCTCACTGCGTAAGTGTTCCTATACACGTATCTGTACATTAGAACAATTCATATGTATTTAACGTATTTAAAAGTGTCTGTATTGCAGCCGATCCCGACTTTGTCGCAGCCGCCGCCGACCAATTGAAGAAGAGGATGGAGAAGGTGGCCGAGGTGCTGAAGAAGGCGGCCGAGACAAGGTCTGAGGACAAGAAGTCTAGGGCCTCCGTTACAAAGGACTACTACCCGAAGCTGATGCGGGGCAAGGCTGCATCGAGCGTCACTCTGCGGGTAGAGGCGCCTGCGGCTGAGGAGGCTGCCCATAATGTTGTGGACACAGTCACCGGGGAGGCCCTGGTTCCTCTCTTCCCTAGTGTCGCGGACTCGGCCGGGGTAGTGCATGTTGAGTCGTCGACGTCGTCCGCTAGTCGACCCATGCCGACCATTGTTATCGACGTGGACGATGCGGCCGATGAGCGTCGGCAACTAATGACTGAGGAGAGAAAGAGGAAAAGGAAGCTGAAGGAGGTCCCTACTGATGCCGACGCTGCTCTGCAGCTGAAGAGGCAAGGGAAGATTGAAGCCCATGAGACTATTCGTCAGATCGTCTGCCCGAACATTGGTTCAGACTTGGAGGGCCATAGGGTCCCCAAGAAAATGAGGAAGCCTTATATCGATGCTTCGCTTCGGTCGTACTTATTGAAGACCGACGGGGAGCCATATCTGGTGAGGACTCACAAGCCGGACGACACGTGGAGGCAGCTATCGACAGCTTTTCATATCTCTCAACTGGACTTCATGAACACCGTTGTTCGTGGGTCCCAGTATGAGTTGGATGAGATAGCAGCTCTGAAGGCAAGGGACTTCGCTGACTGATGCGATAAGACGATGCGAACCGGGGCCCATGTAAGTATGCTGCCTATCGATTTTGATTCCTTGTTGTTTTGTTTTGGTTCTGACTGTGTCTTTGCTTTGCAGTTCCTTGGTGAAGTCTTCACCATTCTCCAGCATGCAAGTCAGGCCAAGGAAAAAATCGCGGAGGAGTGCCGAGCTCTAAAAACGAAGTCAGAGGCCGCGGCCGAGAAGGAGAGGATGGCCGAGAGGTTTATCCAGGCGAAGGTGGATGCCGAGCTGAAGTCAAAGGAGCTGGAGAGCCAGCTAGTCCCTCAACGGAAGGCTACCGAGGTGAAGGTGGCCGAGCTGGAAGCTAGAGCCCAGCAAGCCTACGCTAGAGCACAAGAAGCAAAGGCGGCGAATGTAAAGCTTGCCGATCAGCTAGTCTCGGCAAAGAAGGAGGGTGTCGAGGAGTACAAGTCTTCCCAAGCGCACCAACTGGACTTGCAACGGTTCGGGAGTCGATTGGAGGATGGACTCTTCAAATGGATCCTCTTGGCGAACACCGGCGTGGCCATCCAGTTTCCATGGTTGAAGCATCCACCCCTCTTGGAGGATTTTCTCGACGACGACGACAATCCTTTGCCAGATGAGAGAGAGGAAGATGAAACTGAGGAGCAGGCCAAGGGGACGGAGGATGAGGCCGTAGGTGAAGGCCGGGGGGATGCCCCTTGAATTTGTAATTTGATTTGTATTTTATAATATTTTGTAGGCTGAAAGGCTATGTACTTATTAATTTTTATGTTATAAAATGATTTTGTTTGTGTTCACTTTTGCAAGTGTTTGCCTGACTAAATGTTGTTTAGATCGATCTTTTAGGTGAGGTTGTTGACCATAGTGGATGAAACGTAAAATATGTAAATGAAATTTAAGAGGGATTGCCTCGTACAATATGTTCATTGATAATTACTGGTAGTGCCAAGAATGTGTACAAAAATGTGTACAAAAAATGATCGGCCAGTTGCTTAACACGTTTCTTTTTGGTCGTTGGCCTACGTTACTTGGAATAGAACTTTAGGTGGTCGACATTCCAAGGATGTGGTAGTGTCTTGCCGTTTGAGTCTTTGAGTTCGTAGGTTCCCTCTCGGCATATGCGGGAGACTGTGTAGGGTCCTTCCCATGTAGGGGTGAATGTGCCGGCCGATCGGTCTTTGGTTGCAAGGTTGACTTTTCGTAGGACTAAGTCGCCTACTCTGAAACTTCTGTGGCGGATCCTTGAGTCGTAGTATCGTACAACTCTCTGCTCGTAGGTAAGTTGCTTGACGTTAGCAGTTTCCCTCCGTTCTTCTAGGAGATCCAAGCTAAGGGCCAGTTGGTGATTGTTGTGTTCTAGGTTGTAAGAGATTACTCGATACGATGTTTCACCAATCTCGACAGGTATAATGGCTTCAGTGCCGAAAGCCAATGCGAAGGGGGTTTCATTGGTTGCAGTCTTGAATGAGGTCCTGTGAGACCATAGCACGTCGTTGATGATGTCGGCCCATTTTCCCTTGTCCTCGTCCAGTCTCTTCTTCAAGTTGTACTTGATACATTTGTTGATAGCCTCTACTTGGTCGTTAGACTGGGGATGAGAGGGTGAAGCAAAAAGAAGCCTGATGTCGTATGTCTCGCAAAATGTCCGAAAACGGTTGCAATCAAATTGCCTCCCATTATCAGTGACGATTGTGAGGGGGATCCCAAAGCGACAGAAGATGTTTTGGTATACGAAATGCTCAATCTGTACTGCCGTAATGGTTGCCAAAGGTTTCGCCTCGGCCCATTTTGTGAAGTAGTCTACCGCGACCACGGCGTAGTTGACCTTACCCCTCCCCTCGGGCATCTGACTGATTAGATCGAGTCCCCATTGGAATAATGGCCATGGACTGAGCATAGAAGTGAGCGGTTCGACTGGGAGGTGAGGGATATGTGCGTGTCGCTGGCACCGATCGCACCTTTGTGTGAGTTCCACTGCATCGGATAGCATGGTGGGCCAGTAGTATCCCTACCTGAAGGCTTTCTGTGCTAAGGTATGTGCACCAGAGTGATCTCCGCAAATGCCCTCGTTCATTTCCCAGAGGACATAATCGCCCATATCAGGGGTTAGGCATTTCAGTAGAGGGGTTGTGAAGCCGCGCTAGTAAAGGTGGTCATTCTGGATGGTGTACCGAGCTGATTGTCGCCTGACCTTCTTGGCCTCCATCGGGTCCCCTGGGAGAGTACCGTCCCTAAGGTATGCCTTGATGGGATCCATCAAGGTCGGGCTGGTGTTGATGGTGTAGACTGGTGATTTCCTTGTGCTAAGCACGTGTACGACTTCCACAATTACCTGCCGCTTTTCCTTTTCGTCCAGTGAGGATGCTAGTCGAGCCAAGGCATTGACATGGCTATTTCCTGACCTTGGGATCTTATGTATTTCGTAAGCCGAGAAGCCCTGAAGGAGTTGTTTTGCCAGTTCCAAGTATAGCGACATGGACGGGTCCTTCGCCTCAAAATCATTGTTGATTTGGCTTACCACCAATTGCAAATAGCTATAATTCTCAACTAGTTGGTCTCGAGGTCCTTGGCTAGGCGTAGGCCGGCCAGTAGTGCCTCGTACTCGGCCTCGTTATTGGAGGCCTTGGAGCTGAAGCGGATGGCGTATTCTAGCTTGACAAGTTCTGGGGAAGTAAGAACCAATCCCGCACCGGACCCGTTGTGGTAAGCAGATCCATCCACATATAGGGCCCAGCATGGGCGTTGGCTGTCGACTGGGGGTGCATAGGTGGTTTTCTGGGATTCGCTGGTTGTGGGTGCATGCAAAGGGGTTGCCTCTAGTGGTTTGCACTGTGTGGGTTGGTACGAGTAATTGGCTATGAAGTCTGCCACCACTTGGCCTTTTTCGATTGCCTTGCTACATAGGATATATCGAACTCGCTTAGCTCGATTGCCCATTTTGTGAGATGGCCAGAGCTGTCTGGCTTCTACAAAACTTGCCTCAAAGGTCGGTTGGTGATAATCTGGATCTCATGGGCTTGGAAGTATGGTCGGAGCCTCCGGGCTGTGACTACAAGGGCCAAGGCAAGCTTTTCAATGTAACGACCCGGACCAGAAATTAAACTATTTTGAGGATTGGATAATTTTACCCTCAGTTTTGGACGGGTTCGGGAGTCACTTTTTGACTGGCAAGACTTTTGGGAATTTTTCTAAGGTCGTTGCGTAGGTCTCGAACTCACGAGTTCGTAGATAGGCGGCACGCGAAAAACGGAGACCCGATGAGTTCGTTACGGGTCTAGAAGCTTCAGGGGCAGTTTGGAAATTTTGGAGAAGTTGGAACTATATAGTAGATATTTTCTTCTCTCCTCGGCAGATTGGTCAGTATGGTCTCTCTCTCTCCTACCCGAAAACCCCCCCGTGTGAACACAAAGCTTGATTTTCATCGGACGGATTTCGATCCGAGTTGAGTGAAACCAAGGTCGGGAGGATCATCCCCGGGACCCCACGAGCATTTTGGGGTAGATATTGGAGCGGGAGCACCGCCGTAGACGACGGACGGAGGAGGGAGGTGAACCGAAACTTCTCGGCCGTTTTTCGGCCAAACCAGGTACGATCTCGGAACTTTGACCTCATATTTGGATTCCTGGTGAAAAGTAGATAAATTTCCATGTATAGATCGTGAAAAACGGTTAAGAAATGAAGAAGTTAGAAAACTAGTAGTTTCGGCCGGAAATGGGGGATTCCGGCGAACCAGACGGCGGCGGAGGTGGCGGTCCGGTCATCTTCTCCGGCCAGCCTCCGGCGACGGTGACGGCAGTCCGGTCGTCTTCTCCGGCGAGTCACCGGTGACCGATCGGGTCGAGTTGAACCGGTCGGGTTGAGTGAACCGGTCGGGTCGAGTTGGACCGGGTCAGGTTGAGCCGAACCGGGTTAGACCGGTTCAAGCGCGTGAACACTGTAGCAGCGCGTGACCGGCGCGTGAGCGCGCGTGGGCGCGTGTGCCGACCTTCCGGCGACGCGTGGAGGCGCGTGGGGCCGACACTGAGGTCACGGCGGCGCGTGGTAAGTAGTTTTCGACGTTCCGAGTCTGTTGGTACAGGTTTGAGGTTGATCAGGCATCGTTTAGAGGTGGTTTTGGGCAATCCCAGCGGTAATAGTTCACCGTATTAGCGGGTTTTGAGCTCGGGAAGTCAAGGTAGTTGGGACATTATTGTGCATGTGTTGCTTGGGCTAGAGCGTCCTTGAATTAAGGGTCGGTTGATGTTTGTGAGTGGACTTTGTTTTATAAACTGAAATACATGCATTCAAATATCCTTTTTTAAATACTGTTATGTATTGTGGCATTGCATTTCTGTATTTTAAGAAATGATTATTGTATACATGTTTTCCACTATTACTGTGAAAGTGTGATTTGAGAAACATCATGGTTTTAGACTCGATTTTGATATCGTTTTGACGAGGAGATTATAGAGTCAATGATTTGGGTTTTGACCCTGTTACATGAGTTTATCGGATTTCGTCAAATTGAGGGAGGCTAGGACTCGGGACGAGGATCCGTTATTAACGGTGAACCCGGTGAACCTCCAATATAATAATATGAAATGATATGATGGTCGAGGATACTTACCGAATAATATGATATGATATGATGGTCGAGGATACTTACCGACTGATATGATACTGATATGATATGATATAATGGTCGAGGATACTTACCGACTAATATGATATGATATGATGGTCGAGGATACTTACCGACTGATATGATACTGATATGATATGATATGATAGTCGAGAGATGCCGACTATGCCGATTGATATGTTATAATAGTCAAGAGATGCCGACTGATATGATATGATAGTCGAGAGATGCCGACTATGCCGATTGATATGATATGATAGTCGAGAGATGCCGACTATGCTGATTGATATGTTATGATAGTCGAGAGATGCCGACTGATATGTTATGATAGTCGAGAGATGCCGACTATGCCGACTGATATGATATGATAGTCGAGAGATGCCGACTATGCCGATTGATATGTTATGATAGTCGAGAGATGCCGACTGATATGTTATGATAGTCGAGAGATGCCGACTATGCCGACTGATATGATATGATAGTCGAGAGATGCCGACTATGCTGATTGATATGTTATGATAGTCGAGAGATGCCGACTATGCCGACTGATATGATATGATAGTCGAGAGATGCCGACTATGCCGACTGATATGATATGATAGTCGAGAGATGCCGACTATGCCGACTGATATGATATGATAGTCGAGAGATGCCGACTATGCCGATTGATATGTTATGATAGTCGAGAGATGCCGACTGATATGTTATGATAGTCGAGAGATGCCGACTATGCCGACTGATATGATATGATAGTCGAGAGATGCCGACTATGCTGATTGATATGTTATGATAGTCGAGAGATGCCGACTGATATGTTATGATAGTCGAGAGATGCCGACTATGCCGACTGATATGATATGATAGTCGAGAGATGCCGACTATGCCGACTGATATGATATGATAGTCGAGAGATGACGACTATGCCGATTGATATGTTATGATAGTCGAGAGATGCCGACTGATATTTTATGATAGTCGAGAGATGCCGACTATGCCGACTGATATGATATGATAGTCGAGAGATGCCGACTATGCCGACTGATATGATATGATAGTAGAGAGATGCCGACTGATATGTTATGATAGTCGAGAGATGCCGACTATGCCGACTGATATGATATGATAGTCGAGAGATGCCGACTATGCTGATTGATATGTTATGATAGTCGAGAGATGCCGACTGATATGTTATGATAGTCGAGAGATGCCGACTATGCCGACTGATATGATATGATAGTCGAGAGATGCCGACTATGCCGACTGATATGATATGATAGTCGAGAGATGACGACTATGCCGATTGATATGTTATGATAGTCGAGAGATGCCGACTGATATGTTATGATAGTCGAGAGATGCCGACTATGCCGACTGATAAGTTATGATAGTCGAGAGATGCCGACTGATATGATATGATAGTCGAGATATATGAGGACTGATATGATATGATACATGACTAGCACACCCCAAGGGATACCCTGGTGGCTAGGGATATGATAGTCGAGAGATGCCGACTGATATGATATGATAGTCGAGAGATGCCGACTGATATGTTATGATAGTCGAGAGATATGCCGACTGATATGATAGAATACATGACTAGCACACCCCAAGGGATACCCTAGTGGCTAGGGACAGGATAGTCGAGAGATATGCCGACTGATATGTTATGATAGTCGAGGGTTATACCGGCTGATGATACAATAGGATAGCCGAGGATATATCCGGCTCTAATATGAAACAGACGACAATGGTCATGGGCTTAATCAACCTATGAAAATACTTCGTCAGCCGGGTCAGTGGGTAGGTGTGGGCGGTGACCCAGAGGGACGAATTATGGTTGGTTCACAAGTATTTGACTAGTCTGTTGTCTTGTGGTATTCCAGTAGAGATGTCAGCAGTGTCTGACCTACTGACGTTTGGTCACATAGGGTATTCGTATTTGGACCACCACTATTCCGAGGTTTTGGTTTTGACCAGTATACTATCCTGCGTCTGACAGGTATGAGTGGTCAGTAAGTACAGAGGTTTTGTCGGGAACACTGTAAGGTTTAATACAAAAAAAAATTATTCCAGAACAAAGGGTATTTCTGGTGTTTAAATTTTGAAGTAAAGAGCTGTCAGACGGGATAAGGGTTCTTTCCGGGTTTCGAGGGAAAATCGGGAAGGGTCTTTACAAGTGGTATCAGAGCTCTAGGTTAACTTCCTGCAGACTGCACACTTGTGTGCAAATTATTTATGGATTTCGGTTAACAAGATGCCTCCGAGACTTGAGTTTCGTCAACGGTCGGGGAATGGTGGAGATGACCATGAACCTGCAGTGGAGCCTGATTTGAGGCAGACACTGGAACAGCTGGGTCAGACTTTAGCTTTTGTACTCCAGGATAAAGCTTCTCATGAAGTCTCTGATATCGAGAGAGCCCAGAGACTAGGGGCGACGATATTCATGAGTGACTCTAGCCCAGATGAGGCTGAGGAGTGGATTACTCGCATGGAGCGGATGTTCTTGATTATGAGATGTCCTCTAGAAGAGAGAGTTCTGTTGGCTACATTTTTACTAGGTTGTTCTGCTTACCACTGGTGGCACTCATTGGAGGTGTCAGGCTGGAATGTCCATACGCTTACTTGGCAGACTTTCCGGGAACGCTTCTTGGAGCAGTTTTACCCTCGCTCACACCGGAACGTTAAGGAGGCCGAGTTCTTGCATTTACAGCAAGGAGACATGACGATAGATTGCCGACTATGCCGATTGATATGTTATGATAGTCGAGAGATGCCGACCGATATGTTATGATAGTCGAGAGATGCCGACTATGCCGACTGATATGATATGATAGTCAAGAGATGCCGACTATGCTGATTGATATGTTATGATAGTCGAGAGATGCCGACTGATATGTTATGATAGTCGAGAGATGCCGACTATGCCGACTGATATGATATGATAGTCGAGAGATGCCGACTATGCCGACTGTGCCGACTGATATGATATGATAGTCGAGAGATGACGACTATGCCGATTGATATGTTATGATAGTCGAGAGATGCCGACTGATATGTTATGATAGTCGAGAGATGCCGACTATGCCGACTGATAAGTTATGATAGTCGAGAGATGCCGACTGATATGATATGATAGTCGAGATATATGCCGACTGATATGATATGATACATGACTAGCACACCCCAAGGGATACCTTGGTGGCTAGGGATATGATAGTCGAGAGATGCCGACTGATATGATATGATAGTCGAGAGATGCCGACTGATATGTTATGATAGTCGAGATATATGCCGACTGATATGATATAATACATGACTAGCACACCCCAAGGGATACCCTGGTGGCTAGGGACAGGATAGTCGAGAGATATGCCGACTGATATGTTATGATAGCCGAGGGTTATACCGGCTGATGATACAATAGGATAGCCGAGGATATATCCGGCTCTAATATGAAACAGACGACAATGGTCATGGGCTTAATCAACCTATGAAAATACTTCGTCAGCCGGGTCAGTGGGTAGGTGTGGGCGGTGACCCAGAGGGACGAATTATGGTTGGTTCACAAGTATTTGACTAGTCTGTTGTCTTGTGGTATTCCAGTAGAGATGTCAGCAGTGTCTGACCTACTGACGTTTGGTGACATAGGGTATTCCTATTTGGACCACCACTATTCCGAGGTTTTGGTTTTGACCAGTATACTATCCTGCGTCTGACAGGTATGAGTAGTCAGTAAGTACAGAGGTTCTGTCGGGAACCCTGTAAGGTTTAATACAAAAAAAATTATTCCAGAACAAAGGGTATTTCTGGTGTTTAAATTTTGAAGTAAAGAGCTGTCAGACGGGTTAAGGGTTCTTTCCGGGTTTCGAGGGAAAATTCGGGAAGGGTCCTTACATTTCAAGGTCGGGGTACCGCAGCTTTGCATCATGAAATGCTTTACTTACATAGTATACGGGATGTTCGACCCCGTCCCGCCGTGTGATGAGAACAGAACTGACTGCCAAAACAGATACCGACAAGTAGATGAAGGGTGGTTCGCCGTTTTCGGGTCTGCCTAGCAATGGTGCCCTACCCATGTATTGCTTTAGCTCCTCTAATGCCCTAGTGCACTCCTCCGTCCAGTGGATGTGTCTGCCCTTGCCTTTCAGGGCCTTGAGGAATGGGGCGCACTTATCGGTTGCCTTGAAAATGAAGCGCGTCAAAGCTGCTACTCGTCCTGTTAGACGCTGGATGTCCTTGTGAGTTTGTGGAGCCTGCATGTCGAGGACCGCTTTGATCTTTTCTAGGTTTGCCTCGATCCCCCTCTAGCTGATAATGTAGCCTAAGAATTTGCTCGCTCCTACCTCGTAGACTCATTTTGTGGGATTGAGGCGCATTTTGAACGTCTTGAGGACATCGAACATTTTTGTCAAGTTGGGGATGTGTTCCTCGTCCGTCTTACTCTTGACTAGCATGTCGTCAATGTAGACCTCCATTATCTTGCCAATTTGGTAGGCAAACATGAAGTTAACCAATCACTGGTATGTAGCCCCAGCATTCTTCAGCCCGAAGGGCATAACATTGTAGCAGTAGATACCCAGGTTAGTTCTAAAACTTGTATGTATTTGATCACCTGGGTTCATGAGGATTTGATTGTAGCCCGAATAGGCATCCATGAAGTTGAGTAGTTTGTGTCCTGCGGTGGCATCTACGAGCATGTCAATCTTAGGTAGGGGAAAACTGTCCTTGGGACATGCCTTGTTGAGATCGGTGTAGTCGATGCACATGCACCAAGAGCCGATCGGTTTCTTGACAAGGACTACATTGGCTACCCAAGCGGCATAAATGGCCTTCCTTATGAAGTGTATGGTGTTGAGCTTGGTGATTTCGGCCTGCATGGCCAATTGCCTTTCGGTGTCATGGCAACGCTGCTTCTGGGTGATCGGTCGGAATAACCGGTTAATGGTGAGCCGATGGCAGATTACGTCCATGAAGATGCCTAGCATGTCCGCGTAAGACCATGCGAAAACTTCAGCATTGGCCTGTAAGAATTCTACGAGGGCTGCTCGTATCGAAGGTTTGAGCTTAGAGCCCATCCAAACCGTGCGCTCTAGGTGTATGTCGGACAGAGGTATTGCCTCTGTCTCCTCCATAGGTTCTGCCTGTGGCATATTTGCAATGTCCCTTGGGTCTTCAAGAGGGCTATCACGGAATTCTCGCATGAGCTGAGGGTTGACGGGGTTGACCCCCAGGGCCGTTTCGGTGACAGATAGGGTCTTCGTGTGGTCCGTCGCAGACGGTATGTTTATCTTTGTTAGGGTCGTGGCATAACAGGTCCGACCTGAGAGTTGGTCCCCTCTTACCTGTCCCATTCCCGTAGGAGTTGGGAACTTCATCAAGAGCAGGTGTGTTGCCACTATGGCCTTCGTCTGATTGAGAAACCCCTTTCCTAGTATGGCGTTGTAGGCCGTTGGGCAGTCGACCACGAGGAAGGTTGTGATGACCATGGTCACAGCAGAGGTGGTGCCCATAGAAATCGGTAGAGAGACGACTCCCTTAGGCAAGACCGAGTCACCAGAGAAACTTAGAAGCGGAGTAACCTTGCGGTCAAGCTCTTTTTCGTTGATGCCCGTTTGTTTGAAGGCGTCCCAGAACAGTACATTGACCGAGCTTCCGGTGTCGATGAGTATTCTGCCTATGTCGCACTAAGAAATCTAGGCTCGGATGATGAATGGGTCGTCGTGGGGGAGCACGATGCCCCTTTCTTCCTCCTCCAAAAAGGCGATGGGTTGCCAACCGCTCTTAGCCAACTTTGTCATTCGACCGGAGTTGATGCTGAGGACTTGAAGGCTAACGCGGGTTGCGCGAAGGAAGTCCTTTCTTCCTCGGTTAGAGGTCATGGGGGCAGATAAGGGGGGTTCGCCGCTGATGGTGTTAATTTGCATTATTGCTTTGAAGGGGGTGGGATGCTGTAGGAACTGATTGAGCCTGCCGTCGCGAACCATTTGCTCGATAATGTCTCTGAAATCAATGCATTCCTCGATCGTATGGCCATTGTATTTGTGGTATTGGCAGAAGGCCTCTTTGTTGTGGGTGGGCCGATAGCTGGGGTTTCTTGGCTTGGCCTTAGGGATCATGACTTTCACGCCGTGGTCCAAGGGAGTGTTCAAGATGGTGTAAGTCTCAAACCGGCTTCGCGGTCCGGAATTTTCGCCTACCAAATTTTGTGGCTCCTAGCGATGGTTGTCGCTCTGATTGAATCCCCCGCCATTGTAGTTGGATCGGCCCCTCATTTCCTGATGTCCATCATAGGTGAGCTTCCGCTTTCCCTGCTGCGATTGGTGCAAGTCATGGTGGTAGTTGCCACTAGTATGGCCGGTTCTGCCATGGCTGTTGTTTCCTTGGGGAGCTGAATATGAGGGCGCCTTGGTGTCCGTGGTGGGAGTGTGGAAGAATTCTGCCTTGGCATGGATTGCCGCTCTTCGCATGATTTCATTGTAATCCTTCCAGTCCTCGGTGTGGGCAGCATATTTGAAAGGCCACTCCTTAAGGCCACTCCGAAAAACGTTGAATGCAGCCTTGTTGTCAGTATTTCGATAACGGGAGTACACGAGGCTGAACCTGGCAACATATTTTTGGAGCGTCTCCTCTTCTCCCTGTCTAAGGGAGAAGAGATCTTCCGTGGAGACCAACCTGTCTGTTTGGATCATGAATTGGTTTAGAAAAATTGTCTGGAGTTCATCAAACGAGTCGATGGTGTTAGGAGCCAGGCGGTAGAACCAGTTGAGGGCTACATCGGTAAGAGTGGAGCTGAAGATAAGGCAATGGACCTCGTCTGTCACATTCTTGTATGCCAGGGCAGAGACATAGTTGTTTAGGTGGGTGATAGGGTCTCCCTTTCTCGTTTAGGGAGTTATCTTTAATGGTTTTACCTCGGTCCTCCGTCTTGACCGAGGGATTCGGTTGGTGAAGGGGCATGTGCTAGTTTTTCCCATGTTGAGGCCTTGCCCTTTTCTTTCTCTGCCTCAAGGTTGTTCACCCGCCGTAGGAGGCTTTCCACCAGGGCATTGTCTTGTTAGGGTGGAGGTGGATTCGACCGGTGTTCATATTTGCTATCACCTCTTGCTCGGTGATACCGATTTCTTCATCGGCCATGGGAGTAGCTCCCTGCAGTTGAGCCGATCTCGTTCTGAGTTTCCTAGTCGTGTGTCTCCTGTTGTTGCTCGGGGCCTCTCTTCCCGTGGTCTTCTTGGTCATGAGCCATGCCAGAGTCATGTCCGGTGTTTTGCCGGCCTAATGCTGATAAGATGGGCAGGGGGGATTGCCCAACTGCCCTCGGGTCTAATGTCGCGTAGGTCAGGCGAAGGGGATCTATCTCGATTTGCCGGTCGTCCAGCAGTTGCCTAGCGTCCCGATAAATTTTAGGTTAAGAGGGTCCGTCGCCGTTTTGCCTCGCTGAACTCACTTGACTCACTCTTCTTGGTGGTGGGATGTCCTGCAAAGAGAAGGTAAGAGCAAAGGAGCACCGATGTGGTGTTGGCCTAACAGTCTCCGATGCCTACATCAGTTAGGAGAAGAGGGTATTGTAGTAATTTAGGTAGATTAAGGGCAAGAATGTCACTACCTTTTTTAGGGGAGGTGCCCTTTTATTTATAGTAGTCTTGAATGTTGTAGGTGAAACATTTCGATGTGGAATAAATGTCCCTGATTCTGGTGTTGACATGTGTCCCGATGGTCCCGGGTTCCCCTGTTAATGAGATATGGTCGACCGACCAGTTAATCGATCACACAAACTGATCGGCCAGACTAGTTGGATTGTTCTATGCAGGTGGTGAGTTGGTGGGAAGCACCATGCTTAATGGGATTTTGTCGTTGTGTTTCTGTTGAGCCGAGGGCTAAGTAGGGTTTTGGCGGGACTGGTCGGTCTTATCAGGTTGACCAATAGGTACAAACAAAAGTCCCCCAAGTCGTTGACTGAGGTGGATTTCCTCAGTTGGGGGCATGTCATTGTTATTTGTCAACCTGTACGGATATTTGTCCTGTACTAGTCCCCAGTCCCTCAAGCCCGAGTTTGAGGCGAGGTACCTTAGTAAAAGATTATTGGAAGGGGGTTTACAGTGACGTGCATGGGTGATCGGTCAGGAAATATTTTGTGGTCGATCAACAAATTCATGTTTTCTATGGAGAAAGACTCGCACGATGATGTGGCCGATCGACTAGGAGATGTCTAGAGTCGATCGAGTGCCACTTGAGGTAGGGTGTTTTTCTACCTCATATGATCCACGAAGGTGGAACCTCGCACGATGATGTGGTCGATCGGTTAGGAGATGTCTAGGGCCAACTGAGTGCCACTTGAGGTAGGGTGTTTTGCTACCTCGTACAGTCCACGAAGGTGGAACCTCACATGATGATGTGGCCGATCGGCTAGTAGATGTCCAGGGCCGATCGAGTGCCACTTGAGGTAGGTTGTTTTGCTACCTCGTACGGTCCACGAAGGTGGAACCTGGTACTATGATATGGCCGATCCGCTAGGAGATGTCCAGCGCCGATCGAGTGCCACTTGAGGTGAGGTGTTTTGCTACCTCGTACGGTCCTAAGAGATGTCCAGGGCCGATCAAGTGCCACTGAGGTAGGGTGTTTTGCTACCTCGTACGGTCCACGAATGTGGAACCTCGCACGATGATGTGGCCGATCAGCTAAGAGATGTCCAGAGCCGATCGAGTGCCACTTGAGGTAGGGTGTTTTGCTACCTCGTATGGTCCACGAAGGTGGAACCTCGCACGATGATGTGGCCGATCAGCTAGGAGATGTCTAGGACCGATGAGTGCCACTTGAGGTAGGGTGTTGTGCTACCTCGTACGGGCCACGAAAGTGGAACCTCGTACGATGATGTGCCTCTGATAAGATGTTAGTGGGTGTGCCATGTATCGTGCATGCGTTGTCTTGGGTTGTGTGCATGACCTTTCATCTGACTGAGTGGATTTGTAGCGCTCGGATTTTGTGGCTATAAAGGCTCGAGTCTCCCTTCATTTGATACTTTGGCATTTTTTAGAGAGAAAAGGAGAAATTTGAAGGCGATTTTCGACAAACACATTCTGATCAAGGCGATTTCCGACGAGTTATTTGCGGCGGTGCTTGCAGCGGAATTCCTATCAAAAAGGTATTGCCTTGTTTCCCTCTAATTTCATAGATTGACAGGAATGTATTGTATGAACTTGTGATGAACATGATTGGTTTGTCTGTTTGATCTTTGCATGCATCTATTTTTTGTGTCTAACATGTTTCCCTTCTTAAATTTGCTCTGTTACATATTGCATATGTCAGAATCGGTCGAGTCGGAAGGATCCGAGGATAGGTCCTATAACGCATTCGAAAATGAATCAAATGTTAGCTCGGCTAGCTCTGATTCATGTTTGAATGATTTCGAATTGGCCTCTAGTTCCCCTCGGCTGAACCCTAGGGTTGAGCCGGAGGTGAATAAGGAAGTAGATAGGCCGGTCCTTGAGCTGAATAGCAGTCCAGGACAATCGGCCAGAGACTTAGAAGAATCTCTTGAAAGGGCGTTTCAAGAGATTGGTGAAAATTTTGGTTCGACCGGTGATGAGGTCGGACTATCCATTGCCGAAGTGGGTTCAAGTTCCGGGCCCATGGTGATCGATGTGGACAAAGCGATCCACACGATTACAGTGGCTAGCTCGGCATATGAAGTTGATCAGCAGAGGAGCACATTAGATTGGGAGGATCTGGATGCGTACAGGGAGGTGTTCGGCATACCGGATAACGTGAAGATGAGGCCGATCGGTCGGAAAGAGCGGTCGAGTGATCCTCCTCCCCGTTGGGCTACCTTTCATCCTGACAACTTGTCCCATGGGCTGATGCTACATTTGCATCCTTGGCTTCAGAAGAAGGCAGCTGAGGTCAGTGTTGCCTCTAGTCAGCTTAATCCCAATGTTTGCATTATGCTGACCTCGGTGTACGTAGCATTTAAGATGTGCCAGAAGGGGGAGCCGACCTAGGGGCACATTAGCTATTTGTATAAATTCCTGAGGGAGAGCAGTGGCTGGGTTCACGTAGAGACCGTGAAGAAGAAACAAAGGGGTGCTTTTATTGAGGACATGCCGACCTCCCAAAAGGCGTGGAATCATAAGTTTTGCTTCGTATCAGAGCCTTGGAAGGGTCTAGAGTTGTCTAGTCTAGACCAACGTATGCCTCGCATGTATCAGACCAAAGGTGTCTTAAAGAGTGCATACTGCGTGTGATGTTTGTTTTGTCTGATTGGCCGAGTTGTTTCTAACCGACTGTTCTTGTGTTTGTGTTTTTCAGGCGTTTTCAACACTGGGGAGGTGAGTGATCAGGAAGAGGCCGACTGCGAGGAGGTTAGGCAGAAACTCACGCGCAAAGAGCGTGGTAAGGATTTTCTGCGTTTACCCCATCAACTCACGTCTCACTACGTCTCTGCGTAAGTATCTCGGCCTTGTTGTTTGGTGTTTACGACTTGTTTGTATTTTCTAACTTGGTTTTGGTGTTTTGTAGCGGCCGCTGATTTCGTTTCTACTACTGCCGGTCAATTGAAAGATAGGATGGATAAAATCCAGGTTGCGCTCATGAAGGCCAACCAAACTAAGGCCGAGGCAGTGAAGGCTGGTGCGTCTCCTGGTAAGAGGGATTTTCGTCGACCAGTGAGGACTCGATCATCCACCAAGGACGTCCTTCAGCTGAAGATAACAGCAGAGGTTCCAGCTGACAATGATGTTGGGTCTGAACGGCCCAAGGAGCCTGAAGGTACTGCCTCAGTGGGTTTAGATGCCACCACTTTCGAGGTGTTAGAACCTCGTTTCCCAAGTGCTTTAGGGTTAACCATGCCTTAGTCGTCGGCTACTTCGGCTCCACCCTCTAAACGTCCTCCTATTACCCCAGTGATAGATTTTGATGCTGAGGCCGAAGAGCGTCGCCAAATGATGGCGAATAGGAAGAGGAAGATGCGAAAGGGGTCGGCTAGTGACTCTAAGGAGTTGACTCAGCAGAAGAAACAACAAGAAGTGGAGGCCATGGAGAAGGCTCGTTGGTTGATCTGTCCCCGCATCCCCTCTGAGTTGGAGGATCAGCAGGTGCCCAAGCGGATCAGAAGGCCGACCCAAGAACCCACTCTTCGGTCTTATTTTGTTAAAGCCGATGGTGAATTGGACATGGTTAGGACGCATGAGGTGGATGAGTCCTAGAGGCAATTGTCCATGGCCTTTCATCCTTCGTAGCTGAACTTCATGAACACGGTCGTTCGCGATTCGAATTACGAGCTGGATGAGATTGCTGCTCTGAAGCCAACTGACTTCGCTGATCAGTGTGACAAGACCATGGGAACTAGTGCCCATGTGAGTATTGTTCACCCTTATGTTTGTTGACTTGCTTTTGTTTTATTTTGTTTTCTAAGTCTTTTGTGCTCTATTTGTAGTTCCTTGGTGAGGTCGTCACCATTTTTCAACACGCTAGTCAAATGCGGGAGAAAATAGCCAAGGAGCATAAGGCCCTAAAGGCTTGTCAGGATGTGTTGGTCGAGAAAGAAAGGATGGCCGAAAGGCAGATTCAAGTTAAGGCTAATGCAGAACTGAAGGTGAAGGAGCTGGAGAGACGTCTGGCCGAGCAAGAAGTAGATGGTAAAGCCAAAGTGGCTGAGCTTGAAGCCGTTAATACGAGGTTAGCCGAGCAGCTCATCTCGACCAAGAATGTTGGTGTTCAGGAGTATAGAGCCTCTGCTGCATACCGTCGCGATTAGCAAAATTTTGGGGCTAAGTTGGAGGATGACTTGTACAAACGGCTCCTATTAGCTATTGCCAATCTCCCACTACAGTTCCTATGGTTGAAGAGTCCTCCAAGGCTTGAAGACTATCTTGGTGATGAGGGAGGGGATGCCGATGATGGAGATGATGCTGATGATGAAGAAGAAGACAAGGAAGATCAGGGGAATGTCCCGTAGATTTTGTACTTTTCGTTCGGCACTGGGCCTTTGTATTTTGAACCAAGTGTTATTTGGTGGTACCATGGGGTCTCACCTTATATATATATATATATATATATATATATATGTGTGTGTGTGTGTGTGTTATTTTTGCTCATATATGTCTTCAATCTGGTTATTTTTGTGGAAGTGTTTGACCCAATGGGACCTATTTTGATGGGATCCATATGTGTGTAGTTGAATGTATGTAAGTGATCATTTGCATTAGACTTTGGAGATATGATGTGATTGGATAGCTTACACATGAAAAGAGGTTGTGTGGCCGTTTAAATTGATGTAAGGCCGTTCAGGAGATAGAATGTAGAGAATTCTGACATGGTATGGCCTTGTATGGTTGTTTAATAGAACTTTTGGGTTGAAGGCCGTTTAAAATAGGCTTGGGTATGTAGATGTAAGATGACTGTAATTGCGGATTGAAATGGTTGTGCGGCCGTTCAGATTGAGGTATAGGTCGTTCCATTTGATAAAATCAATTAAGATGGTGTAAGGCCGTTCGTAATGAAGTAAGGTCGTTCAAGATGAAGTTGGGGTTGGGTTTTGTGAGCTAGTGAAAACTTAAGATAGGTATTGCCTTGTCATCTTTAGTTTAAAATCAAGCAGATTAAGTAATGTCTTTGTGAAATTCATTCATTGATATTGTCAACAGGATATGCTAGGAATGATTACAAAAAGTTGAATATTGGCCGATCATATTTTAGGTCGTTGGCCTGTCTACTTGTAGTAGAATTTGAGGTGGTCCACGTTCTATGGGTGTGGAAGTGTTTTGCCTTTTGAGCCCTGGATCTCGTAGGTTCCCTCTCTGCATATCTTGGAGACATTGTTGGGTCCTTCCCAAGTTGGTGTGAATATGCCTACAAAGCGTTCCTTGGTTGCAAGGCTGACCGTTCGTAGGACCCAATCTCCTACTTTGAAGCTCCTATGGCGGACCTTGGAGTCGTAGTATCTTGCCACCCGTTGCTTGTACGCAAAATTCTTTAAGTTGGCCTTTTCCCGTCGTTCCTCAATGAGATCGTGGCTAAGTGTGATATGTTGATTGTTCTCCTCTAGATCATATGAGATGACTCGATATGATGTTTCTCCAATTTCGAGTGGTACGACTACTTCAGGACCAAATGCAAAAGCAAATGGGATCTCGTATGTGGCCGTTTTGTAAGATGTTCGATGGGGCCAGAGTACATCATCGATGATGCCAGACCACTTGCCTTTGTTCTCGTCTAGCCTCTTCCTCAGGTTGTACTTGATATTTTTGTTCACTGCTTCCACTTGTCCGTTGGATTGTGGATGGAACGGAGAGGCGAACAAGAGTTTGATGCCGTATCTCTCACAAAAGGCCTTGAAGCGGTGGCAATCAAACTGTTTTCCATTGTCAGTGACATTGTTATGTGGGATCCCAAATTGGCAGATGATGTGCTGGTAAATGAAGTGTTCGATTTGGGTTGCGGTGATTGTTGCTAGAGGTTTTGTCTCTACCCACTTGGTAAAGTAATCGACTGCTACCACTGCGTGATTGACCTTACCCTTACCTTCAGGCATTTGGCCAATCAAATCTAGTCCCCATTAGGAGAATGGCCAAAGGCTGAGCATGGATGTTAGGTTTTCAGCTGGCAGGTGAGGGATTGGTGCAAATCTCTGGCATTTATCACATTTTTGTGTGATTTCAATGGCATCTGCCAACATGGTGGGCCAGTATTATCCTTGCCGGAAAGCCTTTTGAGCCAAAGTTCTTGCTCCAGAGTGATCTCCGCAAATGCCTTCATGCATCTCCCTTGCTGACTGTCTTTTGATTCGTTTTCCCTCCATCTTGTTCCTAGTAGTGTGCCGTTTTGGAGGAAAGCCTTGATTGTATATACCGGGCGTGGTATTGTGCTGTGTGTGTGTGTGTTGGACCTCCACTAGTACTCTTTGTTTCTCCTTCTCATCAAGGGAAGATGTGAGTCTTGCTAAAGCATCGGCATAATTGTTCTTCAATCTTGGGATTTTGTTGATCTCATATGTTGGGGAGCATGAGAGCAGTTTCTTTGTTAGGACTAAGTATAGGGACATGGATATGTCTTCGGCTTCAAAGTTGTCATTGACTTGGCTGACCACCAATTGTGAATCGCTGTAGATATTTAACTATTTCGCCTCCAAGTCCTTGGCGATGCGTAAGCCAGCCAGTAATGCTTCGTACTCAGCTTCATTGTTAGAGGATTTCAAGCTGAAGCGTAGAGCATACTCTAACTTGGTTCCTTCTAGGGATGTAAGGACTAGTCCCGCTCCTGATCCGCTAACCGACTCGTTCACATACAAAGACCAACATGGGCGTTGGGGGTCGATAGTGGAAGCCTTGGTGATTTCAATGTTGTCTTTAAGGGAATCTTCCTTTAGAGGTGTTGCCTCTGGTGGAATGTACTGTGTTGGCTGGCAAGAGTATTCAGCAATAAAGTCTACTACCGCTTGTCCTTTCTCAACTATCTTGGTCACATAGGTGATGTCGAACTCACTTAGCTCGATTCCCTATTTTGTGAGATGGCCAGATGTGTCTGGTTTCTGTAAGACCTGCCTCAGAGGTTTGTTGGTGACGACCTTGATCTCATGAGCTTGGAAGTATGGCCGGAGCCTTCGTGCTATAACCACAAGGGCAAGAGCGAGTTTCTCCAAGTCGGGATATATGGTCTCCGCATCTTGGAATGCCTTGCTGACATAGTAGACGGGGATGGTCTAAACCTTCTCTTCTTGTGATAAGAATAGAGCTAACGGCCGCGGTGGAAATCGATAGATATATGAAGAGATGTTCCCCGGTTTCTGGTCTTGCCAAGAGTGGAGCCTTGCTCATGTATTCTTTGAGCTCGACAAATGCCTTGCTGCATTTCTCCATCCAATCAATATGCTTGCCCTTGCCCTTAAAGGCTTTGAAAAATGGGGCGCATTTTTCCGTTGCCTTGGATATGAAACGAGTAAGTGCTGCCACTCGTCCCGTCAGAATTTGGATGTCCATGTGGTTCTTAGGAGGTTGTATATCAAGGATTGCCTTGCTCTTTTCAGGGTTTACCTCGATGCCTCTCTAGCTGATCATGTAGCCTAGGAACTTGCCTAATCCCACTCCAAAGACACATTCGGTGGTATTGAGGTGCATCTTCTACTCCTTGAGGACTTTGAACATCCGTGCAAGATTGGGGATGTGTTCCTCATCCATTTTGCTTTTGACTAGCATGTCGCCCACATAGACCTCCATTGTCTTCCCAATTTGATCAGCGAACATGAAGTTGACCAACCTCTAGTATGTTGCTCCTGCATTTTTTAGGCCGAAAGACATAACGTTGTAGCAGTACACACCAAGATCGGTCCTGAAGCTTGTATGAATCTGATCATCTGGATTCATGAGGATTTGGTTGTAGCCATATTAGGCATCCATGAATCTAAGTAGCTCATGCCCCGCTGTGGCGCCCACAAGCATATCGATATCGATCTTTGGCAATGGGAAGTTGTCCTTGGGGCAAGCCTTGTTATGGTCAGTAAAATCTATGCAAATGCGCCAAGATCTAGATGGCTTCTTGACTAACACCACATTTGTTATCGATGAGGCGTATATGGCCTTCCAGACGAAGTGTATAGTGCTTAGCTTCGTGATTTCAGCTTGCATAGTTGCTTGCCTTTCAGCGTCAGAGCTACGCCTCTTTTGTGTGATTGGTTTGAATGATGGATCAATTGTGAGTTTGTAGCAGATAACATCCATGGAAATGCCTGGCATGTCTGCGTAAGACCACGCGAATGCTTCAGCATTTTCCTTCAAGAACTCTATGAGGGCTGCTCGTATGGTTAGTTTGAACATTGATCCTAACCTGACCGCCCTATCTTTGTGTTGGTCTGATAGAGGTATTGCCTCCGTCTCCTCCACAAGTACTGCATCTGGCATGTTGGATAGGTCACGTGGATCTTCCAAAGGGCAGCTCCGGAGTTCCTCAATTACTTTGGGGTTGATGGGATCGTCGCCAAGAGCGGCTTCTATCACTGATAGAGTTCCCGTTTGATCTTGCTTGCTAGTTTGGGTTAATTTCGTGGCATAGCATGTTCTTTCGAATAGCTGATCTCCTCTTACTTGTCTCGTTCCTATGACTGTTGGGAATTTCATCAATAGCAAGTGGGTTGCTGTGACGGTCTTCAGCTGATTGAGTAAGCCTCTTCCGATAATGGCATTTTAAGTTATGGGACAATCAACTACAAGGAATGTAGTGATGGCTGTGGCTATCTTCGAGGTAGTGCCCATCGAGATAGATAAGGAAATGATGCCCATGGGTAAGACTGAGTCTCCTGGAAAACCCAATAGTGGTGTGACATTTCGATCAAGCTCATTCTCTTCTATTCCTATGCGCTTGAAGGCATCCTAGAAAATTACATTGACTAAGTTTCCGATGTCAACAAGTATCCTTCCCACGTCGAAATTGGAAATTTGAGCTCTGATGATGAAGGGGTCATCAAGCGAAAACACTATGCCCCTCACCTCTTCCTCCGAGGACGCGATGGGTTCCCACCCGTTCTTGGCTACCTTAGTTGCTTGATTTGAGTCGATGCTGAACACTTGTTAGTTGGCTTGGGTAGCTCGAAGAAAGTTCTTCTTTGCCCTATTTGATGTGAGTGGGGAAGATAGGCTCGGTCCTCCACTGATGGTGTTAATTTATGGATGTCTAGCCGGAGATGGGGCATGTTGAAGAAATTGGTTGATCTTTCCATCATGGACCAGTTGTTCCACAATGTCCCGAAATGTGATGCATTGGTCAATGGTGTGTCTATTGTACTTGTGGTACTGGCAATAAGATTCAACGATGTGTTTGGGGCGATAGTTGGGATTCCTTAGTTTAGGATGGGTCCTCCACGTTTAGCAATATGAGATCCAAGAAGGTGTTCAAAATTGTGTATGTTTCAAAACAGGTTTTTGGGCTGCATACTTGGTGGGAGTGTGGAAGAATTCTTGCCTTAGCATGGAACGCCGCCCTTCGCATGATCTAATTGTAATCCTTCAAATCTTCAGTATGGGATGCATACTTGATGGGTGATTCTTTAAGGCCGCTCCGGAAGGAGTTGAACGCAGCATTTTCGTCATTGTCCCGACAATGGGAGTATTCAAGGGTGAATCTGGTGGCATTTTTTTGAAGTGTTTCTTCCTCTCCCAGCCTGATGGAGAATAGATCTTCCGTAGAGACTAGCCTGTATGTATGGATCATAAATTGGTTGAGGAAAGTTGTCTGTAATTCCTCAAAAGAATCAATGGTATTGGAAGCCAGGCGATAGAACCAATTGAGAGCCGCGTCGATAAGGGTAGAGCTGAAGATGAGGCATTGAACTTCGTCTGTCACGTTCTTGTATGCAAGGTCAGAGACGTACTTGTTCAGGTGGGTGACAAGATCGCCTTTTCTCGTGTAAGGGGCTATCTTTAGGGGTTTCACCTTGGTATTGTGCCTTGACCAAAGGATTCGGTTGGTGAAAGGGCCAGTGCTGGTCTTCCCGCATCTCTTCCCTCATGTTGGCGCCTTGCTTTTGTCCTTCTCAGCCTCGAGATTGCACACTCGGTGTAAGAGGCTTTCCACCAAGGTGTTCTCTTGCTACGGTGGTGGTGGATTTTGTTGGCGTTCTATCTGTCCATCATTTCTTCCTTGGCGATCTCTGTTTCTCCTTCGGCCGTGCGAGTAGCTCCCAGCAGTTGATTTTGTCTCATCCTGCATCTCACGCGTGTTTGCCCTTTGGGGTTCGAGGCCTTATGCTCCTTGGTTATCTCGGATATTGGCCACGGCAGAAATGTGTCCCATTGCTTGTCGTCCTGTCACTGGTAATATTGGTATGGGAGGTTGTCCCACAGCCCTAGGATCCGATGTGGCATAAGTCAAGCGAATGGGTTCAATCTGTACTTGGCGATCATCTAGGAGTTGGTGGGCGTCCTGATAGATCCTTGGTTGTGAGGGACCTGCACTGCTGGAAGGTTGGATGAGGAGTCGCCCTCCAGATGAAGTGCGGTTTGCCCTGGGCTGTTGTTTCTTTTGCCTATCTGAGGGGGTTCGACCTACCGAAGGTTGATCGACCGAGGTACACTCAGCTAGGGTTTGATCGGCTAGAGTTTGATTGGCTAGTCTCTTCTCTCGTCCCTGACTTTGCTGGGACATCCTCAAAAGGGCCAGGTTACTCTTGTACTAATCAGATAAGACCTGATTTTTAGCGTCTGTCTTGGCGTTGTGGGCCCTGAGCTCCGCTACATCTCGTTGGAGGTCGTCTAACGTCTACCTTAATACGTAGGGGATGTTGTCCCGCGAATTCCTTTGTTGAAAAAGAGTGTGAGTCAATTCACCTTCATCTTGATCGTCCAACATGATGGCCAGGGTGTTGGGACGGCCTATATGGTAAGTGAGTTGGTAGGAGGTTGTTTCAGAATTCTCACAGACGGCACCAAACTGTTGACGCCAAAAATGAACTAACTTAAAGTTGCCTCACTGAACTCACTTGACTCACTCTTCTTGGTGGTGGGATGTCCTGCAAAGAGAAGGTAAGAGCAAAGGAGCACCGATGTGGTGCTGGCCTAACAGACTCCGATGCCTACATCAGTTAGGTGAAGAGGGTACTGTAGTAATTTAGGCAATGTAAGGGCAAGAATGTCATTACCTTTTGTAGGAGAAGTGCCCTTGTATTTATAGTAGCCTTGAATGTTGTAGGTGAAACATTTCGATGTGGGATAAATGTCCCTGATTCTTATGTTGACACGTGTCCCGGTAGTCCCCGAGTTCCCTTGTTAATGAGATCTGGTCGGCAAACAAACTGATCGGCCAGATTGGTTGGATTGTTCTGTCTAGGAGGTGAGTTGGTGGGATGCACCATGCTTGATGGGATTGTGTCGTTGTATTTCTGTTGAGCTGACGGCTAAGTAGGGTTTTTGTAGGACTGGTCGGTCTTATCAGGTTGATCAAATTAGGTACGAACAATAATAATTATATCAATTGATTATATATAGGCTTTTTACTTCAAAAGTCCCTTGAACTCGCCACTTAATCTTAGTTTATCCCTTGGACTAAATTTTATCTCAATCAACCTCTTGAACATAACTTCCGTCACCAAAGTTACCCCATTTTTGTCCAAACCTAACTTCCGTCAGATTCCGTTAAATTTGCTGATGTGGCATTAATATCATCCATTAAAATATAAATGGGTTCCTCCTAGCTTAACACATGTTTTTTTACTTCATTATAATTAATTATTATCCTAAATATTTAATTTTAATTTTGAAAAATAATTTAAAGTTAAAAAAAATAATTAAACCCAAAATTCATCTTCTCCACCCACCTCCGATAAACACCCACCATCACCAGAGGAATAAACCTCTTCTCTTCCCCACCCACCATCTCCACTCACTCTCACCTTGCTCCTTCAAAGCCTTAATCTCTTCTTCCATAACAACAACAGTTGAGAAATTGGAGCCCTAACCCTCAACGCCGGCGACCAATGCCTCCTCGTCGGATCCAACGGCGCAGGCAAAACCACGATCCTCAAGATCTTGGGATGCAAGCACATGGTCGAACCCACAAAGGAGAGCAGAGCTAATAAAGGTGTTGGATATTGACTTTTCATGGAGGCTGCACAAGGTCTCTGATGGTCAAAGAAGATGAGTACAGATCTGTATGGGTCTCCTCAAGCCATACAAGGTAGTTAATTTCCATGTTTGACAGTTTGGGTTGTCTGATTTTCTTATGCCCACCAAGTGTTTGATAAATTGTTTGTTTAAAATGAAATAGGATCTTCTGCTCGATGAGATAACTGTGGACCTTGATGTTCTTGCAAGAGCTGACCTTCTCAAATTCTTGGGAAAGGAATGTGAAGAGAGAGGGGCTGCAATCATATACGCTACACATATATTTGATGGGTTGGAAGATTGGCCTTCACATATTGCTTTTGTTGCCAATGGGAAGCTGCAGCTAGCTTTGCCCATGGATAGAGTTAAGGAGACGTACAAGTCGTCACTCATGGTGAGATTGGAATAAAGGCACAATTTTTCTTCTGATTGCTAATTGTTTGATTCAAATTTACTGAGATTGGATTGTATTGGGGTTTTGGTTTACAGAGGACGGTGGAGAACTGGCTGAGGAAGGAGCGCGACGAGGAGAGGAAGAGAAGAAAGGAGAGAAAGGAGTGAATATAGGAGACGTCGCCGGAGCCAGTCAAAGCGGTATCGTGAAAAGCCGACCTTCCGAGGACGCGAACCATGTGGGGTTCGACCATGTGCTTGCCTTCCAAGATCTTGAGGATTGTGGTTTTGCCTGCGCCGTTGGATCCGACGAGAAGGCATCGGTCGCCGGCGTTTGCTGCAATTTTTCAACTATTGTTGCTATGGAAGAAGAGATTAAGGCTCGAAGGAGCAAGGTGAGAGTGAGTGGAGATGGTGGGTGTTCATCGGAGATGTTGGGTGGAGAGGATGAATTTTCGGTTCTATTATTTTTTTTTTTTTTTAAATTGTTTTTCAAAATTAAAAGTAAATATTTTAGATAATAATTAATTATAATGAAATAGAAGAACATGTGTCAAGTTAGAAGAAACGATTTATATTTTAATATAAGATATTATGCTAAATTAATAAATTTAACAAAATATAACGAAAATTAGAATTTTTGAACAAAATTTAAATAATTTTGCTGACAGAAACCTTATTAAGAGAATTATTTGAAATAAAATTTAGTCTAAAAAGTAAATTGGAATTGAGTTGCGAATTTAAGAGTATTTGAAGTAAAAAGTCTTATATATATATTCTGACTCCTGAACACTAACCATACAAACAAACTAACCTTTGAGCCTTTGAGGCTCCGGTCCGGCCGCCGCCATCACCGCAAGCATTGTCATTTTTCTCCGCCTCCCACGGTCGTCCCACCCACCAATTTTACGACTGCAGATGCCACCTTGAAGACAACAACCCAATCGACACACCCAGCCCCTGTCAATTCACAGAGTTATTGACGAATGCCAGCCGCCCTTCTCCCCGATGAACCCCACAATTCCAACCCCGTGCAGATCAATCGAAAAAGAGATGACATTGTTTGTGTTGCTGTTGTTGCGGTTGGGGGAGGCGGCCATTGGCAGGCAAGCAGTCAGGCGTGAAAGGAAACTCTTCCTTTTTTCACATTCGTAATGATTTTCGATTAAGGCCTTAGAAGGCAGTTGTTTTGAAGCCCCAAAGTCAAGCCTGATGGGCCAGAAGAGAAAGGCCACTTAATGGCATTTTGGTAAATATTTTGTGGGCCTTCAAACATGTTTTGGAAAAGCAAATTCTCTCTTCTAAAACACCTATACCCAAATCCTAATTCCTCTCTCAATTCTCAACTAATATTTTTTTGGAGGGAATTCTCAACTATTTCAATATACTTATTCAGTGTCCTACTTTGTATTAATTTATCTATTTTAATATACTTATTTTGTTTTTGTACAGTATTTTCATGAAAACTTACAACTAATAATCGAATTATTGTCAAGAATTAGGCCCATATATTTTAATTTGCTTTCACATCTCATGACATGAAGTTCCGGAGCCGTTCTTGTCCTCCATAACTTCCAATTTTGATTAGCATTTCTACCACAATGCGCATTACTATCAGAATATAGATCTAGACTAGTTTTTCAACCCGCGTGATGCTGCTGGGAATATCGAACTGATTATAAACATGAATCCAATGTGTATAAAAATTAGGTTAAATTTTGTTTGGCGGCTTATGTAACATTAGAAAAACTTATAGCTGAAAACATAAGCTTTACATTATAAAAATTACCTAAAGGTTGTTCGTGATCTCCGCTGGATGGCATCCTTGAGGTCTTTCTTTATTTGCAAACACCAGTACGACGGAATTTTGGAGATCCTTACGTGCCAGCAATCTGAAGAGTTCATCTTTCATCATGGAAATCTTGGCTGTATTTGTACTCTTTATTACCGCACTGATGGCATGAGTTCCATGGTAATATGTTGCCCGCGAAGTCCACAGTCGTTATTGTCCACCAACATCCCCATACCTGTCATGATTGGCAGGTATCATTGTTAGTAATAAACGAACCTAAGGAAGATATAATGCCTTCAAGGAGGGAAAATATGTGAATGAAAAACTGAAAAAGAAAACGATAAACGCGACTGTAGTTCAGAATATTCAATGAGTTAAAATGACAGACTCGTAGGCAGACCATAGATGTCAATAGACATGAAGCTGGGTTATCTTGTAACTACATTACTCTATCTTCATTTCAATATTTGCAATCATCGTCATCATTAAAGCCAATAGTAATCATGTTCAGTTGGCAACTAACCTAGCAAGTCCATTAATCTACATTACAAACCACATCTTTTCAATTGATTAATCTAAAGCTCATTACCATATAATCACTACCCCTGGACAACGAAAAAACTGACAAAATGTAACATAGTCTTAACAATCCAGTCAAAATTATCCGTTTCTATCCATTCTCAATCCCCAAAGTCAACCCACCGTGCAAATGAAAGGGGCATAATGCATATATAACTTGTCAAGATGGAAGCTTACGCTGCCCACCTTAATAGAAATATCACTGGGCAATCCAGCTTTGCAAAACCTTGCAAAAAAGAGAATAAAGCACTACATCAATTACATTGCATCTTCAACTCCATATATAATACAATGAAATAATCACTTCCTATTGTAAATAAAAATGGTTCACAAAAATGGTTCATTTAAGATTGAAATATGGAATGAGTTTTGTAAATGGAATAAAATTAGAACCTGCCCTCAAAATTTCTTCAAAACCCAAGAATTTGCTTCTTAATTTTCTGCAAAAGCAAATATAAAAGCTGTCAAAATCTATAGCTCAACTCCATTCTCTATGGATAAAAAAAAAACTTTCAATAAATTTAAAAATAAAACCTCACCTCCTGAGAAGACCTCCATACAAAACAACACCCCGCACAATCCTTAATCATAAACAATATATCAAATGTTAGAATCAAGGAATCAATTCCATCAAAACTTATTCTAATTAAATTTAAAAGCAAGACTCAACCTCAGAAGTTCAGCAAAGCCCATTAATTTGTGGGTCAATCCTGTAAAAAAAGTAACATGAAAGCCGTCAATTTCTCGCCCCAAACCCAAACTTTAAAAAAATACCAACATCGAAGCACTTAAAAGCAATTGTTTTAAGTCAAAAACCCATATATTAGAAAACCATGTTTGTGTTCTTTTGAAAACTCTGTCAGCTGCCATGGGTTTGTTTGGTGACTATGGTGGTTAAATGGCAACCAAAATTTATTCTAAGCTCTATTTTCTGTTCATAAACAATGCAACATCAAACCAACCAACCACATTTCACTAAAAGAGAAAACAACAAATACAAACACATTGAAATCTCATGAATAGAATGCAATTAGGCAAAAGAAACATACCATATAAATCATTTAGAGTAGACTGAACCAAATCATCACAATTGCGAGTTTGAGAATCAACATCAGGACACTCCATTTTCTGATCTTGAGTTTTTCTTTTAATCTTTAGTCTTATAGGCACAATCTGCAATCATAAAACAAAAAGCACAAATTGAACAAACAAAATGTACATTATGAAGATTTAGACAGAAACAATATACATAAAATCAGCACTATCATTATCTGAGCTTCTTTGTGGAACTAAATTGAAGAATTAAGTTTTTTATTGGCAATTTGATGCTATTATATTTTCAATTAGACAGAAATGTAGGCAAATAAAATTATCGTAATTGTAAACAAAAAGTTAAGAATATTTTGAACAATGGTCAAATGTAATTCTCATAAATTCACAATCATGCCACAATTGAGAAATTGCAGTAATCCAAACTGCCAAAGAACATAAAATTTCTTTTCAATTAAGCAATATAAGTAATGAATGAGATTTTAGAATCTAAATGATACAACAGTAGATATAATAAATGAGAGTTTAAAAGGTTTAAAACTAAAAATCAACCTACAAAAGGATCAAATAACCAGGACCAATAATCATAATGTTAGAATAAATGAGTAACCATCAGAATTCAGATAAAAGTAAAATAGAAACTGAAAGGCTCCTATTTACTTGTGATCCATCCCAAAGCTGACCCAAGTAAAAACTTCCAACTCCTTCTCCATGTTTGTTATCACTTATCACTTAATTAACCCAATCATGTCAATGAAAACATATATATATATATATATAGAAATGACAACAACAATTGGAAATAGAATCCAATTCTGTAGCTATACTGTCACACACAGTAACATATTCAATTTGATAATTAATGCAAATGGGCAGTGAAATTCCATCACAAAAAATGATTGTTATCTATGAAATGATTTCGAGGTTGTTATTGAATCTGATATCAATTCATTAAGCTTCACCCAAAAAATTATTGAATTAACCTTTAACCTTAAACTCGTAACAAAATTATGAAAAATGTAAAAAAATTCAAAGCAAAATTTAATTAGCATAAAAAAAAACTTTACCTGAAAAATCATCCAAATCCAACAACACCTTCTTCTTCCTCAATCCTTTCAAAAACCAACATGCAAGAGAATCAACAGACAAAATCCATCACAATAACCTAACTAAAGCATCAAATAATTAAACCCCAAAGGCTTACTCTACAAATTTGTCGAAATTCTGCTTTCTTTTTCCTCCGACAGTGGAGCCGAAATTTTGCTTTCTTCTTCCGCTGTTGAAGAATACCTAACAGGATCTTCTTCAATCCTTGCCGAAAAACAAAACATAATATTTACAAATACCCCACAAAATCCATATGAGTAAGAGAAGCCAATAAACTGGAAATTTTAAACAAAATGGGAAAAGAAAATTTACCTCAACACTTGTGGAAAACGCAGAATTTTCTTCCTCAACCCTTCTAAACAAATTAACATACAAAGTTTAGAAAGAATTCACAAAACTGGATAAAACCCATGTCAATAGAAAAATCGAATAAAATAAGAAAAATTCTGACCTAAAAATTTGCTATCGATCTCTTGCTTCTTCGGGAAAGATCAAAAGAGATGCGGCGGTGTTGGTGGACGGATGAAAATTGAAGCGAGAAGAGAAAGGTGAAATGGAAGAAAAGATAGAACAGAAGAGAGTTGGACTGTGAATGTGGGTGGAAGAGAAATAAGGAAGAGACGGAAGAAGACTTAAATCGAGAAGCAGAAGAAGAGAGCATCGCAAACGGTGGTTTTTGTCGCAGCTGTTGGACGTGTGGCGATGGCCATGGTCGACTGCAAGCAGTGTTTTTTTGTAGAAGGTCTTGAATGCAGCATCGACGCGTCGAGAAATGAATTAAACAATGGACAGCTGTCAACGAAAGGCAAAGACAGGTGTTAAAGGAGGGCAAATCGGTAATTCCAGTGTTGACAACAAAGGAAGAGGAAAAAATAAGGACGAAAGTGTAAAAATACAGTTGAGTAACAGTGCACTCATCTCGCTCTTTTAGTAGATAGTAAATTAGTATTATAATAGAAGTTGTAGCCTGCTCATTGTCGCGGAGTTTGTTTTTGAATGTTTAGAAAATATAAATAAAAATATAATATTATATTTAATATGGATGTTCACAGATTGTTTAAAAACTAATCTGTTTAGTCTTATATGTAATTTAATTTCTTGGTTAAGCTTGTTGGAGTTAATTTCGTGGCTGCATACCTCAGATATTGGGATTTCAGCTGTGTATTTGCTTGCTAACTTAACAGTGATCTTAGTGAGAGAGTCATATGTGATCAATTCATGGTCACCCTCGTAGCTTAGCTCACCATCGTAGCTTAGCTCACCATATTGAAGCACATGCTCAAGCGCTATATATATATCTACTTTTCAAAATTCACAAACCAAATTACATCCCTTTGTTTCAATTTGATGATAAGTTGAAAGACACACCAATGTAATTTTTTTTTCTGAAAAAATGAAAACTTCTATGGTCAATTTTTTTTCTCTGAGGTTGAATGTCAATAATTTTACAGCCTATGAGTCATTACTCAAAACTCTAAAAAAACCGTACTCACAATCATCCATTACAATTTCAATATTTACAAAGCTTTCCAATCATCAATCCTAAACCCTTAAAAAATGTCTTATAATCATAACTACTATCAATCCATTAAAAGTAAAACTACAATAATTGATTGACTTGAAGATTTAGCATTAAGGGTTTACAATTTAGGATTTAGGCAGAGTAGACTCTATCATAACTCAACATGTATGCTTCATTCAATCAGGATAGAAATATAGTACCACAAACCTAACTAAAGGCTTAAAAAATGAAATTTACAGAGAAGGAAAGAAAGAAAGAAAGAAAAAAAAAAGGGAGAGCTTAATTCTAGCTTAGCAACAAAATAAACATATTATATATAGATTCTCTCATTAGATATACAATGACAAAATATAAATATTTGACTCACCTGTTCGCATGATACAAACCTTTTCAAAATACGACCTTTAATTTACACCAACATTGTCTCTTTCCGCTCCCCTTCAATAAATAAACAATCAAAGATTATTATGCAATTATTAGCACAGAAATATTGTTTAGTAATTAAACAATTTGGATGGTAGTACCAAACAATTACTGTTTCAAGAGTATTCATGTTCCTGGTCAAGTTTCTTGTACTTAAAATAATATAGGTTTTTTACTTCAAATGCCCCTTGAACTCACCATTCAATCTCAGTTTCCCCCTTTAACTAAATTTTGTCTCAATTAACCCCTTAAACAGGGCTTCCGCTAGCTTTTTTTTTTTACCAAAAAGTCAAGAGTTTTATTAATAGCGAACTGAAACACCCGCGTCCGAGGCTAAAGTATCAAACAACCACTTCGTCCCTTGTTCATCCCAACAATGGTACCCTCCTACTCTACTGACATACGAAGCTTTGTTAGCTTGCTTGGGAGCATACACAAATTGGACCCGTCGCATTGTCTTTACAATTTCAAAAATATCAAACACTATGGAAGCTAAGTTAGACACTTCTGAACACTTACCCAAAAAACACATTAATAATAAACTGAGCATCCGTCTCTACCTCCACACAAAAATGCCCAACCATAAGGCAATACGATAGAGCAACACAGATTGCTTCAGCCTCAGCGATCTGACTTGACTTAAAGGGCAGGTTCCCACGACCACCAGCATAAACCAAGAGGCCATAGCAGTCTCTAATAACCCAACCCACACCTCCACGCCCATCTTGTGAATCCCATGCTCCATCACAGTTGATTTTCAACATCCCCATTTTTGGTTTTTTCCATCGGATGACCGCCCTTAGTATGCCTTCATCTAGCGGTCTAGGTTGCATAAAGTGTCCCTGCAAAGGGATGAATCCCAACTCAAGAAATTCACTCACCTGTTTAGTTAAGAGTGTAATGGCCTCCTCAGGACTGACAGCAGTACCCTCAAACACCATTTGGTTCCTACTTTTCCATATTCTCCAAAGGCCAAAGGTAAGTGTCTGTATCAATTCCTCCTTATGAGGGAGTTTTTGATACTTTTCAATCAACCCCTCCCACACACTAGCGAAATCCACACCAACCAACGTATCGACATCAATCATAAGAGGACTACCATACTAGAAAAATCGAGCAAACTGACATTGAAAAAAAAGATGAAGCTCAATCTCCTCATCTAGGCCACAAACGGGGCAAATTGACTCCACATTGAGTCTTCTTCGAACTAAATTACTTTGAACAGCAAGGGAATTACGGCACCCTCTCCACACAAACATTTTCAGCTTCGGTGGGACCTTCATTGACTAGATTTGACTCCATTGCAGCCCCTACAGCACCGAAGAGCTGGATTCCCCCTCTCATTTTCTCCCCAATTCACCTTTTCGGTGTAGGTACAATGCAACACCATAAGCTGACTTAACATAGTAGCTACCATTCCCCGTAAAATGCCAAATCAGCTGATCACCCAAACCCCAACGGCTAATAGGAATCCTGAGAATCTCGTGAGCTTCTTCTGAAGTAAAATAGCGCGTAACCACATCCTCCTGCCAGGAATGAGTACCCTGATCAATTAAGTCACACAAATACGCAGGGATTTCAAGATGGGAGGAAGTTACCTTGAAAGTATAAGGGGTTGGAAGCCAAGGATCACCCCTTGAGCGCACCTGAGCAACGTTTCCAATCTGCCACCTCAAACCCGCAGTCAGCACTTTACGCCCATGGACCAGACCCTTCCACCCCCAGGATGACTTACAGCCCATAGAAACGTCTAGGAATAACCCGGCAGGATAGTACTTGTCCCGAAGCACCTTAGCAAGTAATAGAGAAGGGTCATGAATAATCCGCCAGCCAATCTTCCCAAGCATGGCCAGATTGAAACACTACAGATCACGGAACCCTAGGCCTCCCACTTTCTTCACCTGAGACAACTTCTTCCAATCCACCCAATGTACTCCATGCTGACCCTTTGGTTTTCCCCACCAATAATTAGCAACTAGACGCTCAATGTCCCGGCACACTCCAATTGGAAGCTTAAAACATGACATGGAATAAATTGGCATTGCCATGGCCACTGCTTTAATCATTATCTCTGTACCCGCAGCTGAAAGAAACTGCTCAACCCAACCTTGCACCTTACCAGCAATTCGGTTCTGCACTTCATCAAAAATAACCTGCATGGACATACCAAAATCTACCTGCAGACCAAGATACTTACCAAATCCATCCCTTGTCGTAATGTGGCATCTCCTAGCTAGACATCTTGCTAACCATTTAGGGTAGTTCACACCAAAATATATGGAGCTTTTTTCCAAGTTAACAAGTTGGCATGAAGCTGCTGCATAACAATCCAGGACTCCCATAATAAAATCAATCTCATTTCGATTGGCCTGACAAAAAATGACCGCATCATCAACAAAGAACAAGTGAGAGGCCCTCAAAGTACTATTCTCCACAAAACGGAACCCATGAATTGCCCCCTCCTCCTCTCTTCGTCTAAAGAGGGCCGAGAGCCCTTCAGCACACACCAGGAATAGAAAAGGTGACATGGGGTCTCCCTGCCGAAGACCCCTACTTGGTTTAATATAACCAGTCTCCTCACCGTTAACCAGAACATTATTGGATGCAGTAGCCATACATTCAAAAATCAATCCACAGAATATCTCTGCCAATCCAACGGCTCTCAGCATATCAATTACAAAGCTCTACTCCACCCAATCATAGGCCTTTGCCATGTCGACCTTCAATGCCAATTCTTTCACCTCCTGTGTACTCCGATGTTTCATGGAAAGAAGAATCTCATGGACCACCAGAATATTATCTTGTATTCATCGACCCGCTACAAAGGCTGACTGATTGATACTAATAACTCGGGACATCGTAGTTTTTAACCGATTAGTAAGGATTTTAGAGATTACCTTATAAATAACATTACAAAGGGCAATGGGACGCAAGTGTGTATAGTTGAGCTGCCGTAGAAGTCTCCCCGAATGCCAAAAAGATGTCACCATAGCACATATATCACCACCCACAGTCTCCCAATTGAACTGGAAAAAACCACTAGTAAAACCATCTGGTCCCGGAGCCTTTGAAGATTTAATTTGAAAGACAGCATCTTTGATTTCCTCATGGGTGAGTGGCGCCAAGAGCAACTCATTCTCCTCGGATGTGATTCGGCGATCCACACAAGACAAAATAGTAGAATAGGCTTATGGCCGAGAGGAAGTAAACAAATGTTCGAAATAATCAGTCACCATAAGGTTCATCTCAAGACCCTCCTCCACCCATCTGCCATTAGTGTTCTCCAAGCCCCGAAGCCAATTAAATATGCGCCTTCTCACTGTAGAAGAGTGGAAAATTTTAGATTTTTTTATCCCTGTAGCCATTGAATTCTAGCCTTTAGTTTCCAAAACGCCTCCTCATTTTGGACCGCTTGTTTCAGCTCCAATTCCTTTTTTCTCACCCAATTCCCATCAAACTCAGTGCTCACATAAGCAGCCCGCAACTGATGTTTAAGGTTATCAATCACAACCTTACTGTTACGTTGATTGACCTTCCTCCACTCCAAGAGGCCACGCCGTACCCCCTTCAATTTGCCACACACTTTGAATGCCTTTGAGCCGCGAATCTCCTGACCCCACTGCTCTCTAATAACAGCCATACATTCTTGCTCATTCACCCATCTAGAACAAAAATACAAATTGCTTTTTATGGCACCGGTGTGGCGGTGAAAAGAGTAGTAGTAAAATAAAGTGATCAAACCCTTCCACAAGGAGATGATGAAGAGTAGCCATGGGATACAAATCCACCCAATCAGCAGTAGCGAACTCCCTATCCAACCAGGCTTGGATGGAACTCAAATCCCTCTTATTCCTCCAAGTGTAAGGATGACCTTGGTACCCAAGGTCAAGTAATTTATTTTCGACAACAAACTCCCTAAAACAGAGCATAGAGTTCTCAGAACGAGTAAGTCCTCCATCTTTTTCTTCAACTGACAAAATATCATTGAAATCACCCAATAGTAGAAAAGGATCTCCACTATTAGAAATTCTAGAACCCAACACTCGCCATTGATCAGCACATTTTCTATCATCCGTACTTGCATAAATAGTAAATAATCTCCAACAATAATTCAAAGCAGAATCTTTTATTACGACTTCAATAAGAAATTCAGCATACTTAACTAAAACAACTTGTTGAGCATCCCTCCAAAAAATACAAAGACCACCACTCAATCCACGTGGTTCAACAACATGCATAAAGTGCATTCCCAACTTATTTTTCAAATAACCAAACTGTCTACTATTATTCTTTGTCTCAAGTAAAATTACAAAATCAGGCCGATGAAGCAAGGTCTGCTCCACCAGGTTGTGCACTTTCAAAATACCTCTGATACCTTGACAATTCCAACATAAAGCTTTCATTGCGATAGGGAAGAGGTGGATCATGAACCCCTTCGCTCAAGAGGCCCATTAAGGTTGGCCCCGACCACCTGAGACAATCCTACCTCCACACCACACTACAGCCGCCTGCGGCGGCCAACACCACCCCTTGAACATAGTAAGCCACTCTCACCTTCCGTTAAAGACCATCGCCGCTTTCGTTGACCTGTTCGCCCCTCCCGGGCCCTCTCAATGATGGGCATGAGTTGAAATGGATCAAATTGCTGGGAAAAGGGAAGACCCTCCACCTCACTCTCCCTCCCCTGACCAAGCTCCAGCTCACGCACCGGTTCCACCTCCAAGCAAGGTAGCACAGGTTCCACCACCACCGGAGCAACCGGTGGCTGCCTTCCCACATCCACCGTATGCATCTCGCTCCCCTGGGCCTGAATATTAACTCCATCACCCACAGTGTGCACAACTCCACCAACACCACAAAACTACCCTCATCTTCCAATCAAACCTGCATCAAAAGTGACTTCCAACACCCGTGCATGACGAACCTCCTCCTCAATCTGCCTAAGGATGTGCGCCGCCAAACCGAACGCCACACCATCACCCCGGCCTCGCCCACGACCTCTGTGCAAGTTGGAGCCCCGAGCATTTGCTTGGCGCCTCACCCCAGTACGCAGAGCTCTACCCCTCAAATCCATCATTGCGTCCAAGTTCGCAAAAGAAGAACTATTGCCCTCACCGCTTCCAGGTTGTCCTATGGCAACATAGCGCTGTGAGGTGTGTCCCAAGGAACCACACACCAAGCAATCCGCTGGGAGACGCTCATATTTGAAAGCAATCCACTGTCGTCCTTCCACCGGAAACTCCACCACAGTCCCTCGCATCAAAGGGTCATCCACCCGCATACGAACACGAACTCGTGCGAACCGACCAATGTAATCCCTGCCCCCAAGATGTATCAACATCCAAGACGGCACCAATCAACCCTCCAATCTTCTTAGCAATAGCCAGAGTCATATACAACACTGGAATTCTGTGCAATTGCACCCAAAATGAGCAGTGACTCATTCTCAACCGTCTAGGGTTCCGAGTCCGCCACCCCTCTTCCAAAACCACCAGTGCTTCCATGAAACTCCAAGGCTCCATATCCAAAACCCGCTGTAAATCCTGCCTCTCAACAAAGCAGGCCAAAATTTTTTTCTCACCAATCACGCGTAGAGAAACACCAGCTCTTCCCTTCTAAAACCCAGAAAAAAATATTCACGAAGGCTTCACCATTCACGGCCTTATCCGTGTATACTTCTGCCATAAGGAAAAAACCCAAGGGCAAGTCCTCAACCTCCTCTTGCCATACTCGAACGCCCACTCTCTCCCTCTCAGAGAGACGAAGATGTGTTCCAAAATGCTGTTGAAGTTCATCGATATCCATAGCAGTAACATTCATCGCAAGCAACACCCAAATCGGAGACCAAACCCTAAGATGAGTCACAGAGATGGTGACGCACACAAACCCTAGCAGAGCCTCTTGGAAATGTTACTCTCCTTTTGAGAGACTTAATAGTTCATAAATTAAATAGGGCTTCCATTAGCTAAGTTACCATATTTCCGTCAAACAACTCTAACTTCTATTAGATTTGCTGATGTGGCACAACATAGCCCACTTTTATTAATTAAAAAATGTGGAACATGTAGATAAAAATAAAAATAAATATTAAAATAATTATTATAAAATTAAAGAAAAAAAACATGTTGAATAGGAAAAAATAAATAAAAATTGCTCTCGATACCGAGTACGACGGAGTCCAACTAGGGGTGAAGCAGTAAGTCGGTGCTACAGCGCATGCTCGCCGACGTGGAGGTCGCCGCGGTAAGGGGTTGGACAGATCGGAGTCACCCGCTGCCAATGGCGATGACGGTGTTGTGAGGAGACCAGCCGAGCGTCGGTTGTCGAGCATGGGAGTCGCTACAATTTTTGTTAGTGACTCGGAAACGAGCTCTACTAGATTTGTGGAGCAGAGGTTGTGAGCATGTTTTCATCGTCGTCTCTACAATGCGATGGTTGAAAGCCATCGATTTGACGGCGGAAGATCCGAGCAGGGGTGGATCTGTATCCACTTCCTGGTTCACTTCGACCATACCACCGAGAGGATTCATCAGAGAACCTGAGTTTCCCCATCGCCTAATCTGACTCGAAGGCGAGGCCATCACCGGACTCGAAGGGGATGCGGAGAGAGAAGGTGATTGTGGGATTGTTGAACCGGATTAGGTCCGACCCAGTGGGGCTGATCCACTCCTTCTCCAATGTGAACTGTGCTGGAAGAAAAGTATAAGAAGTAAATGCAACACAATTCTTAACAATGAAATCCTTTCAAGTGCACTAATCAACAAATAGAATAGCAGTACAAGCAAGGGTCGAATTAACTAAACAAGATTCTAAATAAAAGACACGGACAAGGGGGGGGGGGGGGGGGGGGGGGGGGGGGGGGGGGGTGGTTTGAAGTTCAAAAGATGTTGTAAAGTAAATAACTTGTAATGCAAGAAACAAAGTAAATAACAAAGGTTGTAATCAAATTAAAAGGGAAGTTAAGGCAGTCCCTATCCACACCTAACCACAACGTTTTCTAGCTTGGTTTGCAAAGTTCAATTATCATGTTTACTTCTTGGTTCAGTGTCCATGCAAGAGCCCTGTTAAGCCTACTCTCACACATTCATTCCTTCTTACTTTGTAAGTTTAGGTCTCTTAAGCGCTTTAAACTTCTAGTCAATTATGTCATAAGTCTCTTAAGCTATTATAAAACAAAAGAAAGCATTAAGTACAAAAGGAATTTAATGACACTACACTAACCCTAGGAAGTGGTATGCAATCCCAGGAATGTCGTGAGCTAAATTACAAGGCTATTGCTTATCGTAACCTTTAGATGCAAGTCATCTATACTTTATGTAATTAAAATGGCCAATTCCAATAACACAAAGAAATAACAGTTTAAGCACTAAAGTAACACACCAAGATAAACACAATCATCAAACCAAAGCAAAAACCAAACTAAGAAGTTGCCATGGTTAGGGCTTCAAGATCAACCCTAATTAAAGTAAACTACTCGCTACGCATGATGAAAAACAAAAGCATAAATTGTATTGAACATGAAAGTGAAAGATTAAACCCAATTGTATTCTCAAAGGCTGACTCCAAGCACGGCTTCAAGCACTCCTCAAAGAACACAATCAAGCCTTCGTGAACAAGCCTCACGCTAATAGCTCAAAACAATAAAATAAAATGTCTAAGTTTGTGTGTCTAAAACACTGAACAGAGGCCCCCTTATATAGACAAGGGAAAACCTTGTCCTACAAGGACTGGAATTGGAAACCCTATCCTAGATTAATCTAGAATGTTTAATGGCATTCCTAAGTAATTACAAAGTCCTAAAATCTATGAGAACCAATAAGAACATAACTAGGAATGCAAATGCAAGATGGCATGTGAGAACATAAGCTGGCTGCAGGGCAGCCAGGTTGGAATCTGGGCAGAACCTTGGGCAGACGCTGAAATGGGAACTTGGCCCTTGGGACGTCTTTGTCGCGCCAAGCCGCGCCTTAGCACTTGAATGGCTTCATTACATGTCAAAGGGTCTGAAAATACTTCGTGTCTCAATCAAATGGTGGTAGGCTTGCAAATGTCCTCCTTGAAGCTTACCGGGTCAGGTCAAGGACCTGACCTGGAACCTGGAACTGGTCTCTGGCATAATCGCTCCTTGTCTTGAAATTGTGTCAAGAACACAAGCTTGGGCTCATTTAGGTGTGGCAAAGGTACGCCTTGGCTGGTACCTTGATTTGGAATTAGCACTTTGGTGGACACGCATTGGCGCACTCCCAAACATGTCAAGGACATGATTTGGGCCTCGGTCTTGAGTGTCTTTGGGATATGTCTAGGACATGTCTGGCTCCGTTAGTGGGATGATAAGGGGGTGTCCATGGACTTCATTTGAAGGTCCTCATACACAACTTTCAAACTCGGATGGCCTGATATGAGGTACTTGACCTGCGCCTGAAATAGGGCGCACTGGCGTAGTTTGGACCTAGTTTAGGACCCAATATTGATTTGAGGACATCTCCCTCATTTCAACTCCGATTTGAGCCATTCTTTTCCAGTATTCTTAGAATTTCATTATCTTTCTAAAGTCTGCACATGTCTCCCAAAAGTATCACTTTCTACTATGGATGGCCTGATTTCTAACAAAAGACAAGTAAAGGGACTAAATATGGCATGAAATGCATGTAGGAAATATGACCTAACAAACTGCCTCACTATGAAATGCCTCACTATCTTCTGCAAACTTGAATGGAGATGAACGAGCGTCAGATGGAGGTGGAGCGTCAGCGCGCGATCGTCTCTGTCGATCGTCTTCAGTGGAGATGACTAGGGTACACGGGGTTGCGGTTAGCAAATCGCGGTTTGCCTTTGATGGACACGGCCCGGACTCGGGTGAACGGAGATGTGGCTCGTCGCGGTCCTTTTGAGAGATGAGGAAGCAGAGGAACGTGATGAGCACTCCTGTCTGCTTCCATTTTTCCGTTCTAGCACACAAAATCTATCAATTTTTTTTCTTTGCTTGTGAGATTTGGATATAATGGTGAGCTTTGTTGGGTCGAGAAATTTTTTTTTTTTTTAACATGTTTTTTTTCTTTAATTTTCTAATAATTATTTTATATTTATTATTATTTTTATCTACATCCTCCAAATTTTTTAATTAATAAAAGTGGGCCATATTGCGCCACATCAGTAAATCTAACAGAAGTTAAAATGTTTGACGAAAATAGGGTAACTTAGTTAACGGAAGCCCTATTCAAGGTGTTTATTGAGACAAAATTTAGTTTAAGGGGGAAACTGAGATTGAATGCCGAGTTCAATGGGCATTTGAAGTAAAAAGCCAAGAATATATAAAGGACCCCGTTCTAAAGGTTTGTGGCGATATCAAATTTGCAACTTTTTCTTTCCTCCAATTATCTTAGTAACTTACTTTACTCAGTTCATTGGAAAGGCACAAAAGCTGGGCTCGTAACTATCAAAAGCAACATGAAAACGTTAAAAAGGCGTTGACAAACTCTAAGCTACTCAATTTGTTTCTACTGTCTTCCATTTTCCTAAAATGCCACACACAGCAATGGAAACTCATAACATTTGCATCTAAAACAACCTAATAATCACCCAAAATTGCAAGCAAATCAGAAACCCACAAGCACCAATATTTCAAATTCAATAAACAAAAATCAATAGACCAAAAATTCCATATGGAAGTAAGAAAACCCAATTGCAAGAATATAAATCATGCAAAACCAGAAACGAAGAAATACCTGAACAATTGTCCAAAACTGAAGAATTTTCTGCCTCAACCATTGCAAAGAAATTATGAGACAAAAAATTTAGAAAGCCTTCATTAAACTTGAGAAATTAACAGGCAATAGAAAAACCCAATGAAAGAAGAAAAAACCTGACCTAATAATTTGCTGTGCAGTTCTTGGTTGGTGTACATGATTCAACTAAACACAGCTGCCAAACTGAAGCAGCCAGATTTAACAGACGAAGCTTTCATATATAACAGAGGTCATCATGAAAGACAATCACAAAACTACCATAGCCATTAAGTTTAAGAAAGAGAGCTCTGAAAACCTATGACAGAAAGCTTAACATGACAACTTGAATCCGAAATCAAACATGTATGCCAATGTATCCGAAATCAAGCATGTATGCCAACAACAACAATTTAAGGGACGGACATAGAATTATCAGAGCAAGAAATGACTACTTACACTGAAATTCAATAATGTGAAGAACCTACTCCAAACTATCAATATTCGAAATCAGCATTTGTATCCGAAATTAGCATCAGACTGAAAACTATAAGAATAAAATGAATGTAAAAACGTTTCATTAATAAGACAACTAATTGGAAACTCAACCTGAAAGTAGGAAGTCAAATTAAAACGTACGGCCTCATCATCATCTTCTTCTTGCCTGCAAGCCACAGAGAAACACCCCAAAAGTTCAAATCTTGCAAATAAATGAAACCAAATTTCCATATTGAAGTAAGAAAACCCAATTGCAACATTACAAATCATGCATAACCATAAACGAAGATTTACCTCAAAACTTGTCCAAAATGAAAAATGAAGATTTTTCGGCATCAACCGTTGCTAAAAAATTAACAAACAGAACTTCATAAATAGTGATGAAAGTGGCTAAAACCCATGGCAATAGAAAAAACCCACGTTTGCTTATGAGTCAGCCAATACCATATCAGAAAAACTATAGAACTGAGTATTTCACCAAATTGAAACCTCTTATATCTACTTTATTTCTGTTTTAGTCCGAATATCCCTCGTCATTTTGTCTTTTATTTCCATAAAACCGAAAACTTAGAAATTCAATTGAAGTTGACAAATAAAGTTTTTACTTCTACTTAGAACCTTTCTTCTCTCTTTTTGAAGATAAATAGAAAAAATATCCAAGCTGGGACCTCAACGAGATTAGATAAATACAGAAGTAAAGTACATATTGCGATCTTCTCCCAATAGTATTTGGAATGCATCTAAAGCTTGACGTGATGCATTCAATTCTGTCAAAATTTCTATCGAGGTCAAGAGGAAGTCATTGATTGAAATAAATCTCTTTTGTCCTTGCTTTTCTTTGTCATTTGAGGGTTCAAGGTACCTAACGGTAGGTACTCAAATAACCGTTGTCACACTCAAAATTCTCTCGAAGACATTTCGTCAAACACTTAAGAGTATTAGGAAATAGAGACTTTTTCATTAAGCATTTGTCAGTAAATTTTAGCAGCCAATTCTGTTCAAATACAGATACTTCAATTCTGATCCATCCGTTTCAACTAGGTCAACGACACTATCATCTTTAACAGTTTCAAATCAATGACCAATGTGATATGGGGTATGTCAATTTTGCAGTTTTGCAATATATCATCAAAATGGGGTATGTCAATTTCAAATTGAGTTATGTCAACCCATTTCCTTAAGATTACATCAAAATGGGGTATGTCAATTTTGCATCTTGAAAATTCCCGAAATTGAAAATGCACCCAAGTAGAGCGAAATAAATATATAAATGAAACTCAAAAAAGAAAATTGAGATCATGGCGTACTTGGATGAGTGCGGTGGAGACAGCAAAACCAACATAGAGATCGATGATCTAAAAATTTAACAGAAACAATAAGAATATGCAATTAGGCAAAGAAAGGAAGAGAGCAATAACTAATTTCATCAAATTTCAATAAAATTGAAAAACCAAACCTTCACCTGAAAATTTCTCCAAATCTAAAGAGAACTTCTTCCTCAATCCTTGCAAAAAACTTAACATGCAAAACTTCAGAAAGAGCCAACAAAATCAATCTCAATAACAATTTCATAAGATTTCTAAAAAATTGAAAAACCAAAACTCTACATGAAAATTCTTCCAAATCTGAACAATTTGTTCCTCGATCCTTCCAAAACATTTACATGCAAACCCAAACATGAGTATCAGAAGCATCACAACAACGAAGCCAAAACCCAGCTCTCACCTTCAACAACGAAGCTTGGAATTCAAGAACTGAAAAGAAATTGTTTGAATTCAATGGAGCGGAGGTGGATTGTTGCAAAAAACTTCGAAAAGACTTCAAACATTAAAAAGCTTCTTTCTCAATCCTTGCAAAAAACCAACATGCAAGCCAATCAACCCACAAAATCCATAACAATAATCTAATTGAAGCATAAATTAACTAAAACCAAAACCTTAAGTGCAAATTGGTGGAAATTATGTCTCCTTCTTCCGCCAACAGTGGCAGACGACACAGAAAAATTGAAGAAAACGAAGGTTCTTTCTCAAAACTTCCAAAAAGCTCATAAATGTTCAACAACTTTGATACGAAAATTTGCAAGCGCATAATGTCGTCCCAAGTAATAAAATAATAAATAGAGTATCGTTCTCTCGAAAATCAATCTAACCTATTAAACTAATGTGACTCTCTTGAAAACAAAGGTGAATTTGAATGAAGTGTGACAATGGAAATTGAAAATAATAAATAAATAAATTAAAATAAACAGAGAAATGACAAATTTGTGAAAACAAGTTGGTTAAGACTTGGACACCGATTTCACCTAGCTAATTCTATCTGAATCTTCCCTATCCGTTAACTTCAATCACCTAGCATGTTGAAAGTCACCTTCCCTTATATACCCAATACTCCCTCCGAGTTATACTAGTTGTGTTTTTAACTAACAACTCACTCTATTCCTAGTTATGGATTTAGAAAGCTAAAAATCACTTAAGCTCTATGGACAAGCAATCAAGACTACACAAAAGGTATCCTAATCTTCCGAGTCGGATATCTAATTTATGGTATTTGTTACAAGAAGCTATCTATTAAGTATCTCCTTCCGGTTTCAACCTAATCCTTCTAAACAATCAATTAGTGATCAAATAATTGAAAGCTTTAAAAATAGTAAACAAATACTAAACAAGCATAGATGAATTGAAACTAACAAATAACAAGATATTCAAATAATCATAGCTAGGCTACATCGTCGCCCTAGTATAAGAAGATTAGTTCATAATTATAAATTGGATACACATGAGTTTAATTGATAGAAAGTATAGAATACACCAAAATCGTTGATAGAAAACGTCGGACCAACACAAGCTCCTTGTTCTCCTCTTCGGAATTCGGTGGTTGGTTGATTTTTTGATGCATGGCGGTGATGGATGGATTGTATGCTTTGATGAATGGCTGCTGTCTTCTTTTTTTATGATTTTCTGCCGTTCTCGGCCTTGAATGACTGCCGTCTTTTTTTTGTTTTATTTTCTGCTTTTGTTTTACTCTCTGCTGCCTTAACGCAGCCACTCCCAAAAGAAAACCTTCTTCAACGCAGTCACCACTTTCCTACTTCAAATTGGCTTCTTTAATGCAAGTCATTCACATCCTCAACAAAATAGGTAATTTTTCCAAATTCTTTACTCTCCAAGGATTATCTATTAAAGGACGAGCAATTACATGATCTGATTGAGAGTGATTGTAGCTTCTGATATTGTCAACTCTTGAGATAGAGTGATTGTAGGGTGTACATGTAATTAGCTTTATTCTAGGACCTGTTTACTTAGAATAAGCACATAAGTTTTGTATAAAATTCTTAACTTGTGTACCAATATTAATATCGATAATAATATACAAGTCCACAATTTCTATATGGTATCAGAGCACTGATCTTGGTGACTCTACCACACTTCTGCCACCATAACCATCGTATTCCTCCCATAACCACCACATATTTCTCACAAACACCACGACAGACCCGACCAAAAACATGAAATTAGAGGAGAATTCCACCACATATTTCTCACAAACACCACGACAGACCCGACCAAAAACATGAAATCAGAGGAGAATTCCATGGAATTCTCAGACTCGACCACCATACACCACTCAGATCATACTGGACTTATCCTAGTTTCCAAACCGCTTGATGGGAACAATTATGGGCAATGGAGCCGTGCCATGTGCATGGGTCTCAGTGCAAAGAACAAAATCAGGTTCATTGATGGAACCATTATAGCTCCATCACCCCTGGACGCAAAACATGCAGCTTGGAAGAGATGCAACGATATGGTAACACTGTGGATTGTGAACTCAGTCCACTCAGACATTGCCAGCAGGATCATGTACACTGAAATTGCTACTGCAGTTTGGAACGATCTCAAAGACAGGTTTTCACAGAGCAGTGACTCGAGGATCTACCAAATTCGACAAGAAATCTTCGAAAATCGTCAAGGGCAGTTCTCGGTTTCTTCCTATTACACCAAGATGAAAGCCTTGTGGGACGAGTTAGCGTCAGACCAAGACCCACTCACTTGCACTTGTGCAAGCTTGAGAGGACTCACTGAACGAGAAGAAAAAGAAAGAGTTATGCAGTTTCTTATGGGGTTAAACGACTCTTACTCAACTATACGAGGCTCGATCTTGATGATGAGTCCGCTCCCTGACACACGCCGAGTTCATGGCCTCATCCTCCAACATGAATGGCAGATGGATGTAGTCGGTCGCAAAGATATGGGGACGAACTCCCATGCAATGCAGGTATAGCGAATCCCAGCGCCGTCATCATTCCTCAAGCAGCCCTACAACACATCTTCACGTAAGTCACTTAAATGTACCTACTGCGATGGAGATGGACACTTGGTGGACCGTTGCTACTATATTATTGGATTCCCAAAAGGACACAAATGGCATGGTAAGAACGTGAAGCCTAGGAATAAGAGATCGGCAGTCAACAATGCCGAAGCTATCCACTCTGCTGCAACCACCAAGCCTAATGCTTCTGACAGCCCTATGGTCACTACCGAGGAGTACACTTAGATCATTGCCAGGCTCCGTAATGGTAATACACAACCACTTGCCAATGCAACAGGTATCTTCTCGCCTCACTACAATATAGCACAAACAGATCCACATTCGACTCTATATTGGATTGTTGATAGCGGAGCAACCGACCATATATCAAATTCACCACCAACACACAACATTGTTGATGCTCAGCATGACACCGTTGGTTTACCAGATGGGGGGCAAGCAAAAATAAAACATATTGGCTCTATAAACTTGTCCCATGATCTATCTTTTGATAAAGTTCTTTATGTACCAAATTTTCGTGTCAATTTGTTGTCTGTTAGTAAATTGACAAGAGCTTTGCGATGTATAGTGACATTCTATCCAGATTTTTGTGTTGTACAGGACATGGATACGAGGAGGGTGATTGGCCTGGGCAAGAATTTTGATGGGCTCTACTATCTTACACCAAAACACAACTCTCACCTTGCCAACCACAACCGAGGTACCACTAGCTTGTGGCATCGGCGCCTTGGGCACCCATCATCCACCCCTTTACTTTCATTAGCCAAGAATAATGTTGAAATTATGTTTGATTCCAACCACATTTGTGAAGTTTTCCCTTTAGCAAAGCAAACTCGTTTACCCTTTCATCACAGTGAAATTAAAACTTCCGCATCATTTGACTTAATTCATTGCGATATTTGGGGACCTCACAGAAATCCCACACACTCTGGGGCACGATATTTTCTTACTATCGTGGATGATTTCACTCGCTTTACTTGGGTGCACCTTATGAATTTCAAATCTGACATACAAACCATTTTGAAATCCTTTTTCTCTTGGGTCAAAACACAATTTCAACGTGACATTAAAGCTCTTCGTGCCGATAATGGTCGAGAATTTCTTTTCATGCGTTCTTACCTTGACTCCTGTGGCACCTATTTTCAACATTCTTGTCCTTACACACCACAACAAAACGGGGTGGTCGAACGTAAACATAGGCATCTTTTAAATGTTGGTCATGCTCTTCGGTTTCAAGCCAACTTACCTTTACATTTTTGGGGGGAAAGTATCCAAACTGCTTGTTATCTCATCAACCGTCTGCCTACACCCTTGCTCTCTCATATATCTCCATCTGAACGTTTGCACAACACACCACCAACTTATACGCACTTCCGCATTTTTGGGTGCCTTAGTTATGCCACCAACCTCACACCCACCAATAAGTTTGATGTCCGTGCTCGTCGCTGTGTTTTCCTCGGTTACCCTCTTGGCCAAAAAGGTTATAAGCTGTATGATCTCGCCAACCATACATTTTTTACCTCCCGTGATGTCATCTTCCATGAGCATGTATTTCCTTACGCCTTCTCCCCACCTATCGACCAAACCGACCTGCCTGTTACTCCCATTCTCCATCCCACACACAACTTCGTTCCCACACCCAACCTCGAACCTGCTTCCCCACATCCCTCACCCCCTATCCCTCCCACCCTCGAGCCTTCCTTACCCACCTCCAGCCTCCCCGCTGTACCCACCACCGCTGACACCCCACCTGCTCCCGTCCCTTCCACCTCTCTTACTCATCCTTCTGCCCCACCCGTTTGTCCCCCAGCCCCCCTCGTCACTCTTCTCGACCCCCCAAACCCCCTGCTCACTTCCAAGATTATGAGGCTCATTACTCCACCTTGCTCCCACCCACGAAGGCCCCCTCGCGTTCTATGTCCAGTACACGCCATCCACTGCATCGGTATGTTTCATATTCATGCTTATCTCCTGGCTATCAACATTTTGTTTCTCTTGTCTCTCCCTTGGTGGAGCCTACTACCTATGAGCAGGCTTGTCAAAACCCCAACTGGGTTGCCACGATGCAAGCCGAACTCACCGCCCTCGCCAACAACCAAACCTGGAGTTTTGTTCCTCTTCCGCCCAGCCACCGACCAATCGGCTGCAAATGGGTTTTCAAACTTAAGTATTGATCCGATGGCACCCTTGACCGCTACAAAGTGTGTTTCGTTGCAAAAGGTTTCACCCAACATGAAGGTATCGACTACAAGGAAACCTTCACACCAGTGGCCAAACTCATTACCGTGCGTTGTCTGTTGACTGTGGCTGCTGTCCGCCAGTGGCCCTTACAACAGATGGACGTCCAAAACGCCTTTCTTATGGCGATCTTCACGAGGAGGTCTATATGTTGCCTCCCCCGGGTTGTCGTCGACAGGGGGAGAACGTCGTGTGTCGACTCCATAAATCTTTATATGGTCTCAAACAGGCATCCAGAAATTGGTTTCGAGAGTTCTCTTCGGCAATCCGTACCATCGGTTTCTGCCAATCTAAGGCAGATTACTCCTTGTTCACTCAAGTCAAGGGCACTTCACTCACTAATGTATTGTTATATGTTGATGACATGGTAATTACAGGCAACAATGAGGCAGCAATTACGAGCCTAAAGGCTTTCCTTATCAGTCACTTTCGAATTAAAGATCTCGGACCTCTGAAGTATTTCCTTGGAGTCGAGGTCGCACGTTCGAAAGATGGAATCACAATTTTCCAACGAAAATATACACTGGACATATTGGAGGAGGCTGGATTACTTGGTGCTAAACCCACAAAGGTCCCAATGGAGGCAGATTTGGTACTAACACCTGCAGGTAGCAGCCCACTTCACGAACCTGTGAAGTATAGACGCCTAGTTGGAAGATTGATCTATTTGACCATTACAAGACCGGAGATAGCATACACTGTCAACACGTTGAGTCAGTTCATGCAAACTCCACAACGACATCATCTTGATGCAGCGTATCGCCTCCTTCGATACCTCAAAAGAGCCCCTGGGCAAGGTTTGATGTTTTCTTCCCAAAGCTAACTACATTTAATTGGTTACTATGATGCAGATTGGGTTCGTTGCCTTATTACACGTCGATCAGTGACTGGTTATTGTATCTTCCTTGGAGACTCATTGGTGTCCTAGAAGAGCAAGAAGTAGGTTACAGTAGCTCGTTCATCCGCAGAAGCGGAGTATGGATCCATGGCCGCGGCTACCTATGAGTTCAGTTGGTTGTGATATTTATTGGAGGATTTACGTGTTAAGCACCGCCAACCGCCAAGATTATTTTGTGACAACCAAGCTGCCTTACACAAGCTGCCTTACACATAGCCGCAAATTCTATGTATCACAAACGTACGAAGCACATTGAGATCGATTGCCACACTGTTCGTGAGAGGGTTCAAAAGGGAGAAATCAAAACTTCCTATGTTAGAACGGGGGAGCAAGTCGCAGACTTATTTACTAAGCCACTATGTTCGCCTATTTTTCATACACACCTAGGCAAGTTGGGCATCATTGACATTCACACTCCAACTTGAGGGGGAGTGTTAAAGGACAAGCAATTACATGATCTGATTGAGAGTGATTGTAGCTTCTGATATTGTCAACTCTTAAGATAGATTGATTGTAGGGTGTACAGGTAATTAGCTTTATTCTAGGATCTGTTTACTTAGAATAGCACATAGGTTCTGTATAAAATTCTTACCTTGTGTACCAATATTGATATCGATAATAATATACAAGTCCACAATTTCTATATTATCATCACTTTACTTCCAAGGATAAGGATTCAAGGCTAGCCAGATTTGATTTCCTCTCTTGTTGTGTAAAAGATCTCAAATTTGTCTCCAATTTTATTCGTTTTAGCTCATACTTTTTAAAATCATATTTCCTTCAAAATTCTCACAAAACCCATTAGACCCAACAATTTAATTCAAAAACTTAGCAAATAAATGGATAAAAGAGGTACTAAAATTGAAACAAAAACAAAAAGTAAAAGACTCAATCTTACTTAGATAGGACATTTAAACCCCTAGGTGGCCCTAGTACGAGGAGTTTTGTCTCCTGAGGGTTTATGAGAGTTACGATACCCTCAATCGTTTTATTTAAAAAAAAATGAAGACGCTAATTACAATACTGTTAAACAAACTAATAAGAACCAATGAATGTTAATCATGCTTCCTAAGCTAAAGTGATGCCATTACAAGAGTGTATCATAGTGTTAAGTGTGAATGCCAATACCCAAAAAAATCAGGCTTAAAATCACTACACTCAAATGCCATAGAATGATTTCGCCTCGACTCTAATCCTCACTAGGTATCTCTCAATTTTCACTAGAATCTAGGCTCACACTCTTATCAAGCATATATGATGAGTATATTTATAGGAAATCAAATTTAATCACATATGAATTTTTAAAGAAAGAAAGCTAATTTCAAAAATTGATCTCATGAAAGAAATTGAAAATTAGGAACTTAGATACTTACTTCAACGTCAAGCAAGACACCCATAAGATCCGTCAGGTCTTCAATTAGGTTGTAATGCGGCTCGGTTAAAGGTAGGGACGAAAGGGAAAAAGGCTAAAAAGTTTGAGAAAATGCCAAGAAGAAGAACTTTTTCAGGATTGGCTAATTGTAGCCTTGAACACATATTTCATAACCAATTTCTCTTCTTCTTAATTATACGGTGCCGGCACATTGCTTCATTGTCTCTTTTTCCTTTCATACGTGCAGAGCATATTCACTTTCATCAAAGACTTCCTTTTTCTTCATCCTTATTATTTATTTATTATTTTTTTTTCTTTTTCGTTTTTTTTACTGATAAGATTTTCCACTAATTTTTTTTTTAAATTGCATCTCTACCTTATCAATTTCCATTTCTCCATGTGCATTGCCGTTGATGATGATTATGATTTCAACCAGTCCTATAGATTCATCGCCTTGGCATCTCTCAAACCATGGTCGTTGGCTAGAATTTTGAGGGCTTGAGTCACCCATGAATATCGTTGCCCCCAGTCTCTGGGCTCTCTCGATATCAGAGACTTCATGAGAAGCTCTATCCTGGAGTATAGAAGCTAAAGTCTGACCCAGCTGTTCCAGTGTCTGCCTCAAATCAGGCTCCACTGCAGGTTCATGGTCATCTCTACCATTCCCTGACCGTTGACGGAACTCTCGTCTCGGAGGCATTATACGCTGAAAAGAAGTTGTAAACCATTAATACCAAAATTTCACCTGTACACTAGATGTACGGTCTACAGGAATTTAACCTAGTGCTCTGATACCAATTGTCAAGACCCGTCCCGAATTTCCCCTCGAAACCCGGGAAGAACCCTGATCCCGTCTGACAACCTAAGGAAAGGTTCCCAAATACCCTTCAATCCTTAGCATATGATAATAACAATAAATAATTTCTCTTGTCAGACATGGGATTTAAGCACTTAAAATTCCCGTAAGTAAATACCAACCAAATACAAGAATATCAGAGCGTCTAAGTAGGATCAATGTACAAATTAGATATCCTACTCAAGTACAACTACACAGCGTAGCGGAAGTGCTAATGCCTCTGCCTCGAGATACTGTCCGCGTCAACTCTACGGCCTGAAGGGGGTTTAAACACAAAAGTTGTGAGTGGACAAAAATAATCGTTTATAAAACGTTTTCCAAGGAATATTACCTTTTTCCCCCTCCATTTATAAAACCATGCATGCATCACATAAACAATTCATGTTATAAAAACATCATCTTTAAATCACCGGCATTTCCATTACTCATTAAAACCACTCAATAGGACTCACACAAAATCCCTATAGGGAAAACACATTGTGATCCACAGTCTGGTTTAAAAACTCATCCTCAAAGGAGTTCAAAATCATTTATTTCCACCTAGACACATAACATCTCAAATCCATTGTCCTCGACACATCCACTAGCCACCAGGGTATCCCTTGGGGTGTGCTAGTACTGTATCACAACTCTCTGTACTATGCTATCACATCAGTCGGCCTATCTCTCGACTAGCATATCATATCATTTTATTGGATTAGTCAGCCTATCTCTCGACTAGCATATCATATCATTATATTGCATCAGTCGGCCTATCTATCGACTAGCATATCATATCTGTAAGGACCCTTCCCGAATTTTCCCTCGAAACCCGGAAAGAACCCTTATCCCATCTGACAGCTCTTTACTTCAAAATTTAAACACCAGAAATACCCTTTGTTCTGGAATAATTTTTATTAAACCTTACAGGGTTCCCGACAGAACCTCTGTACTTACTGACCACTCATACCTGTCAGACGCAGGATAGTATACTGGTCAAAACCAAAACCTCGGAATAGTGGTGGTCCAAATAGGAATACCCTATGTCACCAAACGTCAGTAGGTCAGACACTGCTGACATCTCTACTGGAATACCACAAGACAACAGACTAGTCAAATACTTGTGAACCAACCATAATTCGTCCCTCTGAGTCACCGCCCACACCAACCCACTGGCCCGGCTGACGAAGTATTTTCATAGGTTGATTAAGCCCATGACCATTGTCGTCTGTTTCATATTAGAGCCGGATATATCCTCGGCTATCATATCGTATCATCAGCCGGTATAACCTTCGGCTATCATAACATATCAGTTGGCATATCTCTCGACTATCCTGTCCCTAGCCACCAGGGTATCCTTTGGGGTGTGCTAGTCATGTATTATATCATATCAGTCGGCATTTCTCTCGACTATCATAACCTATCAGTCGGCATCTCTCGACTATCATATCATATCAGTCGGCATCTCTCGACTATCATATCCCTAGCCACCAGGGTATCCCTTGGGGGTGTGCTAGTCATGTATTATATCATATCAGTCGGCATATCTCTCGACTATCATAACATATCAGTCGGCATCTCTCGACTATCATATCATATCAGTCGGCATCTCTCGACTATCATATCCCTAGCCACCAGGGTATCCCTTGGGGTGTGCTAGTCGTGTATTATATCATATCAGTCGGCATATCTCTCGACTATCATAACATATCAGTCGGCATCTCTCGACTATCATATCATATCAGTCGGCATCTCTCGACTATCATATCCCTAGCCACCAGGGTATCCCTTGGGGTGTGCTAGTCATGTATTATATCATATCAGTCGGCATATCTCTCGACTATCATAACATATCAGTCGGCATCTCTCGACTATCATATCATATCAGTCGGCATCTCTTGACTATCATATCCCTAGCCACCAGGGTATCCCTTGGGGTGTGCTAGTCATGTATTGTATCATATCAGTCGGCATATATCTCGACTATCATATCATATCAGTCGGCATCTCTCGACTATCATAACATATCAGTCAGCATCTCTCGACTATCATAACATATCAGTCGGCATCTCTCGACTATCATAACATATCAGTCGGCATCTCTCGACTATCATATCATATCAGTCGGCATCTCTCGACTATCATATCCCTAGCCACCAGGGTATCCCTTGGGGTGTGCTAGTCATGTATTATATCATATCAGTCGGCATATCTCTCGACTATCATAACATATCAGTCGGCATCTCTCGACTATCATATCATATCAGTCGGCATCTCTCGACTATCATATCCCTAGCCACCAGGGTATCCCTTGGGGTGTGCTAGTCATGTATTATATCATATCAGTCAGCATATCTCTCGACTATCATAACATATCAGTCGGCATCTCTCGACTATCATATCATATCAGTCGGCATCTCTCGACTATCATATCCCTAGCCACCAGGGTATCCCTTGGGGTGTGCTAGTCATGTATTATATCATATCAGTCGGCATATCTCTCCACTATCATAACATATCAGTCGGCATCTCTCGACTATCATATCATATCAGTCGGCATCTCTCGACTATCATATCCCTAGCCACCAGGGTATCCCTTGGGGTGTGCTAGTCATGTATTGTATCATATCAGTCGGCATATATCTCGACTATCATATCATATCAGTCGGCATATCTCGACTATCATATCATATCAGTCGGCATCTCTCGACTATCATAACATATCAGTCGGCATCTCTCGACTATCATAACATATCAGTCGGCATCTCTCGACTATCATATCATATCAGTCGGCATCTCTCGACTATCATATCCCTAACCACCAGGGTATCCCTAGGGGTGTGCTAGTCATGTATTATATCACATCAGTCGGCCTATCTCTCGACTAGCATATCATATCATTTTATTGGATTAGTCGGCCTATCTCTCGACTAGCATATCATATCATTATATTGCATCAGTCGGCCTATCTCTCGACTAGCATATCATATCTGTAAGGACCCTTCCCGAATTTTCCCTCGAAACCCGGAAAGAACCCTTATCCCATCTGACAGCTCTTTACTTCAAAATTTAAACACCAGAAATACCCTTTGTTCTGGAATAATTTTTATTAAACCTTACAGGGTTCCCGACAGAACCTCTGTACTTACTGACCACTCATACCTGTCAGACGCAGGATAGTATACTGGTCAAAACCAAAACCTCGGAATAGTGGTGGTCCAAATAGGAATACCCTATGTCACCAAACGTCAGTAGGTCAGACACTGCTGACATCTCTACTGGAATACCACAAGACAACAGACTAGTCAAATACTTGTGAACCAACCATAATTCGTCCCTCTGAGTCACCGCCCACACCAACCCACTGGCCCGGCTGACGAAGTATTTTCATAGGTTGATTAAGCCCATGACCATTGTCGTCTGTTTCATATTAGAGCCGGATATATCCTCGGCTATCATATCGTATCATCAGCCGGTATAACCTTCGGCTATCATAACATATCAGTTGGCATATCTCTCGACTATCCTGTCCCTAGCCACCAGGGTATCCTTTGGGGTGTGCTAGTCATGTATTATATCATATCAGTCGGCATTTCTCTCGACTATCATAACCTATCAGTCGGCATCTCTCGACTATCATATCATATCAGTCGGCATCTCTCGACTATCATATCCCTAGCCACCAGGGTATCCCTTGGGGGTGTGCTAGTCATGTATTATATCATATCAGTCGGCATATCTCTCGACTATCATAACATATCAGTCGGCATCTCTCGACTATCATATCATATCAGTCGGCATCTCTCGACTATCATATCCCTAGCCACCAGGGTATCCCTTGGGGTGTGCTAGTCGTGTATTATATCATATCAGTCGGCATATCTCTCGACTATCATAACATATCAGTCGGCATCTCTCGACTATCATATCATATCAGTCGGCATCTCTCGACTATCATATCCCTAGCCACCAGGGTATCCCTTGGGGTGTGCTAGTCATGTATTATATCATATCAGTCGGCATATCTCTCGACTATCATAACATATCAGTCGGCATCTCTCGACTATCATATCATATCAGTCGGCATCTCTTGACTATCATATCCCTAGCCACCAGGGTATCCCTTGGGGTGTGCTAGTCATGTATTGTATCATATCAGTCGGCATATATCTCGACTATCATATCATATCAGTCGGCATCTCTCGACTATCATAACATATCAGTCAGCATCTCTCGACTATCATAACATATCAGTCGGCATCTCTCGACTATCATAACATATCAGTCGGCATCTCTCGACTATCATATCATATCAGTCGGCATCTCTCGACTATCATATCCCTAGCCACCAGGGTATCCCTTGGGGTGTGCTAGTCATGTATTATATCATATCAGTCGGCATATCTCTCGACTATCATAACATATCAGTCGGCATCTCTCGACTATCATATCATATCAGTCGGCATCTCTCGACTATCATATCCCTAGCCACCAGGGTATCCCTTGGGGTGTGCTAGTCATGTATTATATCATATCAGTCAGCATATCTCTCGACTATCATAACATATCAGTCGGCATCTCTCGACTATCATATCATATCAGTCGGCATCTCTCGACTATCATATCCCTAGCCACCAGGGTATCCCTTGGGGTGTGCTAGTCATGTATTATATCATATCAGTCGGCATATCTCTCAACTATCATAACATATCAGTCGGCATCTCTCGACTATCATATCATATCAGTCGGCATCTCTCGACTATCATATCCCTAGCCACCAGGGTATCCCTTGGGGTGTGCTAGTCATGTATTGTATCATATCAGTCGGCATATATCTCGACTATCATATCATATCAGTCGGCATATCTCGACTATCATATCATATCAGTCGGCATCTCTCGACTATCATAACATATCAGTCGGCATCTCTCGACTATCATAACATATCAGTCGGCATCTCTCGACTATCATATCATATCAGTCGGCATCTCTCGACTATCATATCCCTAACCACCAGGGTATCCCTAGGGGTGTGCTAGTCATGTATTATATCACATCAGTCGGCCTATCTCTCGACTAGCATATCATATCATTTTATTGGATTAGTCGGCCTATCTCTCGACTAGCATATCATATCATTATATTGCATCAGTCGGCCTATCTCTCGACTAGCATATCATATCTGTAAGGACCCTTCCCGAATTTTCCCTCGAAACCCGGAAAGAACCCTTATCCCATCTGACAGCTCTTTACTTCAAAATTTAAACACCAGAAATACCCTTTGTTCTGGAATAATTTTTATTAAACCTTATAGGGTTCCCGACAGAACCTCTGTACTTACTGACCACTCATACCTGTCAGACGCAGGATAGTATACTGGTCAAAACCAAAACCTCGGAATAGTGGTGGTCCAAATAGGAATACCCTATGTCACCAAACGTCAGTAGGTCAGACACTGCTGACATCTCTACTGGAATACCACAAGACAACAGACTAGTCAAATACTTGTGAACCAACCATAATTCGTCCCTCTGAGTCACCGCCCACACCAACCCACTGGCCCGGCTGACGAAGTATTTTCATAGGTTGATTAAGCCCATGACCATTGTCGTCTGTTTCATATTAGAGCCGGATATATCCTCGGCTATCATATCGTATCATCAGCCGGTATAACCTTCGGCTATCATAACATATCAGTTGGCATATCTCTCGACTATCCTGTCCCTAGCTACCAGGGTATCCTTTGGGGTGTGCTAGTCATGTATTATATCATATCAGTCGGCATTTCTCTCGACTATCATAACCTATCAGTCGGCATCTCTCGACTATCATATCATATCAGTCGGCATCTCTCGACTATCATATCCCTAGCCACCAGGGTATCCCTTGGGGGTGTGCTAGTCATGTATTATATCATATCAGTCGGCATATCTCTCGACTATCATAACATATCAGTCGGCATCTCTCGACTATCATATCATATCAGTCGGCATCTCTCGACTATCATATCCCTATCCACCAGGGTATCCCTTGGGGTGTGCTAGTCGTGTATTATATCATATCAGTCGGCATATCTCTCGACTATCATAACATATCAGTCGGCATCTCTCGACTATCATATCATATCAGTCGGCATCTCTCGACTATCATATCCCTAGCCACCAGGGTATCCCTTGGGGTGTGCTAGTCATGTATTATATCATATCAGTCGGCATATCTCTCGACTATCATAACATATCAGTCGGCATCTCTCGACTATCATATCATATCAGTCGGCATCTCTCGACTATCATATCCCTAGCCACCAGGGTATCCCTTGGGGTGTGCTAGTCATGTATTGTATCATATCAGTCGGCATATATCTCGACTATCATATCATATCAGTCGGCATCTCTCGACTATCATAACATATCAGTCAGCATCTCTCGACTATCATAACATATCAGTCGGCATCTCTCGACTATCATAACATATCAGTCGGCATCTCTCGACTATCATATCATATCAGTCGGCATCTCTCGACTATCATATCCCTAGCCACCAGGGTATCCCTTGGGGTGTGCTAGTCATGTATTATATCATATCAGTCGGCATATCTCTCGACTATCATAACATATCAGTCGGCATCTCTCGACTATCATATCATATCAGTCGGCATCTCTCGACTATCATATCCCTAGCCACCAGGGTATCCCTTGGGGTGTGCTAGTCATGTATTATATCATATCAGTCGGCATATCTCTCGACTATCATAACATATCAGTCGGCATCTCTCGACTATCATATCATATCAGTCGGCATCTCTCGACTATCATATCCCTAGCCACCAGGGTATCCCTTGGGGTGTGCTAGTCATGTATTATATCATATCAGTCGGCATATCTCTCAACTATCATAACATATCAGTCGGCATCTCTCGACTATCATATCATATCAGTCGGCATCTCTCGACTATCATATCCCTAGCCACCAGGGTATCCCTTGGGGTGTGCTAGTCATGTATTGTATCATATCAGTCGGCATATATCTCGACTATCATATCATATCAGTCGGCAGATCTCGACTATCATATCATATCAGTCGGCATCTCTCGACTATCATAACATATCAGTCGGCATCTCTCGACTATCATAACATATCAGTCGGCATCTCTCGACTATTATATCATATCAGTCGGCATCTCTCGACTATCATATCCCTAGCCACCAGGGTATCCCTAGGGGTGTGCTAGTCATGTATTATATCATATCAGTCGGCATATCTCTCGACTATCATAACATATCAGTCGGCATCTCTCGACTATCATATCATATCAGTCGGCATCTCTCGACTATCATATCCCTAGCCACCAGGGTATCCCTTGGGGTGTGCTAGTCATGTATTATATCATATCAGTCGGCATATCTCTCGAATATCATAACATATCAGTCGGCATCTCTCGACTATCATAACATATCAGTCGACATAGTCGGCATCTCTCGACTATCATAACATATCAGTCGGCATAGTCGGCATCTCTCGACTATCATATCATATCAGTATCATATAAGTATCATATCAGTCGGTAAGTATCCTCGAACATCGTATCATATCATATCAGTCGGTAAGTATCCTCGACCATCATATCATATCATATTAGTCGGTAAGTATCCTCGACCATCATATCATATCATATTAGTATCATATCAGTATCATATCAGTCGGTAAGTATCCTCGACCATCGTATCATATCATATCAATCGGTAAGTATCCTCGACCATCATATCATATCATATTAGTCGGTAAGTATCCTCGACCATCATATCATATCATATTATTATATTGGAGGTTCACCGGGTTCACCGTTAATAACGGATCCTCGTCCCGAGTCCTAGCCTCCCTCAATTTGACCAAATCCGATAAACTCATGTAACAGGGTCAAATACCCAAATCATTGACTCTATAATTTCCTTGTCAAAACAATATCAAAATCGAGTCTAAAACCATGATGTTTCTCAAATCACACTTTCACAGTAATAGTGGAAAACATGTATACAATAATCATTTCTCAAAATACAGAAATTCAATGCCACAATACATAACAGTATTTAAACAAGGATATTTGAATGCATGTATTTCAGTTTATAAACAACAGTCCACTCATATACATCAACCAACCCTTAATTCAAGGACGCTCTAGCCCAAGCAACACATGCACAATAATGTCCCAACTACCTTGACTTCCCGAGCTCAAAACCCGCTAATACGGTCAACTATTACCGCTGGGATTGCCCAAAACCACCTCTAAATGACGTCTGATCAACCTCAAACCCGTACCAACAGACTCGGAACGTCGAAAACTACTTACCACGCGCCGCCGTGACCTCAGTCTCGGCCCCACGCGCCGCCGGAAGGTCGGCACACGCGCCCACGTGCTCTCACGCGCCGGTCACGCGCTACTACAGTGTTCACGCGCCTGGACCGGTCCAACCCGGTCCAGCTCAACCTGACCCGGTCCAACTCGACCCGACCGGTTCACTCAACCCGACCGGTTCACTCGACCCGACCGGTCACCGGTGACTCGCCGGAGAAGACGACCGAACTGCCGTCACCGTCGCCGGAGGTTGGCCGGAGAAGATGACCGGACCGCCATCTCCGCCGCCGTCTGGTTCGCCGGAATCCCCCATTTCCGACCGAAACTTCAAGGTTTTCTAACTTCTTCATTTCTTAACCGTTTTTCACGATCTACACATGGAAATTTATCTACGTTTCACCAGGAATCCAAATATGAGGTCAAAGTTCCGAGATCGTACCTGGTTTGGCCGGAAAATGGCCGAGAAGTTTCGGTTCACCTCCCTCCTCCGTCCGTCGCCTACGGCGGTGCTCCCGCTCCAATATCTACCCCAAAATGCTCGTGGGGTCCCGAGAATGATCCTCCCGACCTTGGTTTCACTAAACTCGGATCGAAATCCGTCCGATGAAAATCAAACTTTGTGTTCACACGGGGGGTTTTCGGGTAGGAGAGAGAGAGAGACCATATTCACCAATCTGCCGAGGAGAGAGAAAATATCTACTATATAGTTCCAACTTCTTCAAAATTACCAAACTACCCCTGAAGCTTCTAGACCCGTAACGAACTCACCGGGTCTCCGTTTTCCGCGTGCCGCCTGTCTACGAACTCGTGAGTTCGAGACCTACGCAACGACCCTAGAAAAATTCCCAAAAGTCTTTCCAATCAAAAAGTGACTCCCGAACCCGTCCAAAACTGATGGTAAAATTGTCCAAATCCTCAAAATAGTTTAATTTCTGGTCCGGGTCGTTACAATCTACCCTCCTTAAGAAATTTCGTCCCCGAAATTCATTCCTAACCATGAAACAATGAGGATATTATGCCCGCATTAGTTCCGCGATTTCCCACGTGGCGTGCTCCACGTTATAATTCCTCCACAACACTTTAACTAGAGGAAAAGTCTTTCTGCGAAGTACCTTTTCCTTCAAATACAGAATTTGCACCGTCACTTTATTTAACTGCCGGTAGTCGATATACAATATCAGACCACCATCCTTTTTCCTCACAATTAATACCGGCGCAACCCATGGTGAAACACTTGGGCGAATAAATCCCATATTCACCAAGTCCTGCAACTGAGTCTTTAACTCTCGCAATTCTGCTGGTGCCATCTTAAACGGTGCCTGTGAGATAGGTTGAATACTTGGCAAAAGCTCAATGGTGAACTAAATCTCACGGTGAGGTGGTAATCCTGGAAGATCATCTGGAACACATCAGAGAACTCACTCACCACAGGAATATCCTCCACTCTCATCGACGTATCACTAGCATCAAACACATGAGCCAAGTAACCCTCACAACCTTTTCTCAACAATTTCTCAGCGGTCAACGCTAATATCACTCCATAGGGTAATACCCTACGATCTCCCCGAAATGTAAGTTCAGGGAATCCTGGACTTCGGAAAACTACTGTCTTATTATAACAGTCTATGGAGGCATGGTGCATGGACAACCAATCCATCCCCAGAATCACATCAAACTCAAAGATATCTAAGGGGATTAAATCTACCTCCAAACCATGGCCTTCAACCATCACCGGACAACTGCGAATCACTAGGTTCGCCACTAACATATCTCCGGTAGGAGTACTAATACCCATGTCCCAACCAATTGGAGACAATTCTCTATCCGCAAACAGTGCAAAACCCTGAGAACTAAAAGAATGAGTTGCTCCCGGATCTAATAAAACACAAGCATTGCGGTTAAAAATAGATAACGTACCCGTGACCACATCCGGTGCTACTCGAGCCTCCTGTTGCGCCATGGCAAAAACTCGAGCTGGTGTACCCGAAGATCAACCACGATCCCCATACCTGCCTCTAGCACTGCTGGTCCCACTAACTCTACCAGGCCCAGTGAAATGGATCTGCCTCCCAGCTGTAGTATCAAACATCTGTCCTGTACTCGGGCTAGGATCAGTCGCACCATGACCAAAGGAACTACTGCCCGGACGACGTTGTGGACAGAATCTCTTGATGTGACCAGTCTCCCCACAGAAATAACAAATGGAATCACTGAAGCCACTAGATCTGCCACCCTGTCTTCTGTTGAACTGCACTGAGGCACCGCTAGACTGGGCATAAGATCGTCGTGCCTAACCAGCTCCGCCACTGCCTGTACTAGATCTCGCATTCCCAGAAGATCCAGAACTATGACTGCCTCTTTTGGATGGTCCCTGACTAGAGGTTCCGGCAGTCCAGTGATCTCGACGTCTCCTGTACCCACTGTACTGCTGTGGCATTGGGAAACCCAAACTCAACTCTACTCGAGCTGCAGCATCAGCCAAAGTCCTCAAGGAAGTGTGGTCCATAGACGTAACTGCTGACCGAATCTCACTCCGCAGTCCACTCTCAAATCTGTGGCACTTGTCTGACTCGGTCGCTACCAACGTCGGTGCAAAGCGACTCAGCGCTATGAATCTCTGTTCATACTGGGCCACCGTCATGTCTCCTTGCTGTAAATGCAAGAACTCGACCTCCTTAACGTTTCGGTGTGAGCGAGGGTAAAACTGCTCCAAGAAGCGTTCCTGGAAAGTCTGCCAAGTAAGCGTATGGACATTCCAGCCTGACACCTCCAATGAGTGCCACCAGTGGTAAGCAGAACCACCTAGTAAAATGTAGCCAACATAACTCTTTCCTCTAGAGGACATCTCATAATCAAGAACACCCGCTCCATGCGAGTAATCCACTCCTCAACCTTATCTGGGCTAGAGTCACCCATGAATATCGTCGCCCCTAGTCTCTGGGCTCTCTCGATATCAGAGACTTCATGAGAAGCTCTATCCTGGAGTACAGAAGCTAAAGTCTGACCCAGCTGTTCCAGTGTCTGCCTCAAATCAGGCTCCACTGCAGGTTCATGGTCATCTCCACCATTCCCTGACCGTTGACGAAACTCACGTCTCGGAGGCATCTTGTTAACCGAAATCCATAAATAATTTGCACACAAGTGTGCAGTCTGCAGGAAGTTAACCTAGAGCTCTGATACCACTTGTAAGGACCCTTCCTGAATTTTCCCTCGAAACCCGGAAAGAACCCTTATCCCATCTGACAGCTCTTTACTTCAAAATTTAAACACCAGAAATACCCTTTGTTCTGGAATAATTTTTATTAAACCTTACAGGGTTCCCGACAAAACTTCTGTACTTACTGACCACTCATACCTGTCAGACGCAGGATAGTATACTGGTCAAAACCAAAACCTCGGAATAGTGGTGGTCCAAATAGGAATACCCTATGTCACCAAACGTCAGTAGGTCAGACACTGCTGACATCTCTACTGGAATACCACAAGACAACAGACTAGTCAAATACTTGTGAACCAACCATAATTCGTCCCTCTGAGTCACCGCCCACACCAACCCACTGGCCCGGCTGACGAAGTATTTTCATAGGTTGATTAAGCCGATGACCATTGTCGTCTGTTTCATATTAGAGCCGGATATATCCTCGGCTATCATTTCGTATCATCAGCCGGTATAACCTTCGGCTATCATAACATATCAGTCGGCATATCTCTCGACTATCCTGTCCCTAGCCACCAGGGTATCCTTTGGGGTGTGCTAGTCATGTATTATATCATATCAGTCGGCATATCTCTCGACTATCATTACATATCAGTCGGCATCTCTCGACTATCATATCATATCAGTCGGCATCTCTCGACTATCATATCCCTAGCCACCAGGGTATCCCTTGGGGTGTGCTAGTCATGTATTATATCATATCAGTCGGCATATCTCTCGACTATCATAACATATCAGTCGGCATCTCTCGACTATCATATCATATCAGTCGGCATCTCTCAACTATCATATCCCTAGCCACCAGGGTATCCCTTGGGGTGTGCTAGTCATGTATTATATCATATCAGTCGGCATATCTCTCGACTATCATAACATATCAGTCGGCATCTCTCGACTATCATATCATATCAGTCGGCATCTCTCGACTATCATATCCCTAGCCACCAGGGTATCCCTTGGGGTGTGCTAGTCATGTATTGTATCATATCAGTCGGCATATATCTCGACTATCATATCATATCAGTCGGCATCTCTCGACTATCATAACATATCAGTCGGCATCTCTCGACTATCATAACATATCAGTCGGCATCTCTTGACTATCATATCATATCAGTCGGCATCTCTCGACTATCATATCCCTAGCCACCAGGGTATCCCTTGGGGTGTGCTAGTCATGTATTATATCATATCAGTCGGCATATCTCTCGACTATCATAACATATCAGTCGGCATCTCTCGACTATCATATCATATCAGTCGGCATCTCTCGACTATCATATCCCTAGCCACCAGGGTATCCCTTGGGGTGTGCTAGTCATGTATTATATCATATCAGTCGGCATATATCTCGACTATCATATCATATCAGTCGGCATCTCTCGACTATCATAACATATCAGTCGGCATCTCTCGACTATCATAACATATCAGTCGACATCTCTCGACTATCATATCATATCAGTCGGCATCTCTCGACTATCATATCCCTAGCCACTAGGGTATCCCTTGGGGTGTGCTAGTCATGTATTATATCATATCAGTCGGCATATCTCTCTACTATCATAACATATCAGTCGGCATCTCTCGACTATCATATCATATCAGTCGGCATCTCTCGACTATCATATCCCTAGCCACCAGGGTATCCATTGGGGTGTCCTAGTCATGTATTATATCATATCAGTCGGCATATCTCTCGACTATCATAACATATCAGTCGGCATAGTCGGCATCTCTCGACTATCATAACATATCAGTCGGCATAGTCGGCATCTCTCGACTATCATATCATATCAGTATCATATCAGTATCATATCAGTCGGTAAGTATCCTCGACCATCGTATCATATCATATCAGTCGGTAAGTATCCTCGACCATCATATCATATCATATTAGTCGGTAAGTATCCTCGACCATCATATCATATCATATTAGTATCATATCAGTATCATATCAGTCGGTAAGTATCCTCGACCATCGTATCATATCATATCAGTCGGTAAGTATCCTCGACCATCATATCATATCATATTAGTCGGTAAGTATCATCGACCATCATATCATATCATATTAGTCGGTAAGTATCCTCGACCATCATATCATATTATATTTTTATATTGGAGGTTCACCGGGTTCACCGTTAATAACGGATCCTCGTCCCGAGTCCTAGCCTCCCTCAATTTGACCAAATCCGATAAACTCATGTAACAGGGTCAAATACCCAAATCATTGACTCTATAATTTCCTCGTCAAAACGATATCAAAATTGAGTCTAAAACCATGATGTTTCTCAAATCACACTTTCACAGTAATAGTGGAAAACATGTATACAATAATCATTTATCAAAATACAGAAATTCAATGCCACAATACATAACAGTATTTAAACAAGGATATTTGAATGCATGTATTTCAGTTTATAAACAACAGTCCACTCATATACATCAACCAACCCTTAATTCAAGGACGCTCTATCCCAAGCAACACATGCACAATAATGTCCCAACTACCTTGACTTCCTGAGCTCAAAACCCGCTAATACGGTCAACTATTACCGCTGGGATTGCCCAAAACCACCTCTAAACGACGTCTGATCAACCTCAAACCCGTACCAACAGACTCGGAACGTCAAAAACTACTTACCACTCGCAGCCGTGACCTCAGTCTCGGCCCCACGCGCAGCCACGCGCCGCCGGAAGGTCGGCACACGCGCCCACGTGCTTTCACGCGCCGGTCACGCGCTACTACAGTGTTCACGCGCCTGGACCGGTCCAACCCGGTCCGGCTCAACCTGACCCGATCCAACTCGACCCGACCGGTTCACTCAACCCGACCGGTTCACTCGACCCGACCGGTCACCGGTGACTCGCCGGAGAAGACGACCGGACTGCCGTCACCGTCGCCGGAGGCTGGCTGGAGTAGATGACCGGACCGCCACCTCCGCCGCCGTCTGGTTCGCCGGAATCCCCCATTTCCGGCCGAAACTTCAAGGTTTTCTAACTTCTTCATTTCTTAACCGTTTTTCACGATCTACACATGGAAATTTATCTACGTTTCACCAGGAATCCAAATATGAGGTCAAAGTTCCGAGATCGTACCTGGTTTGGCCGAAAAACGGCCGAGAAGTTTCGGTTCACCTCCCTCCTCCGTCCGTCGCCTACGGCGGTGCTCCCGCTCCAATATCTACCCCAAAATGCTCGTGGGGTCCCGGGGATGATCATCCCGACCTTGGTTTCACTAAACTCGGATCGAAATCCGTCCGATGAAAATCAAGCTTTGTGTTCACACGGGGGGTTTTCGGGTAGGAGAGAGAGAGACCATATTCACCCATCTGTCGAGGAGAGAGAAAATATCTACTATATAGTTCCAACTTCTCCAAAATTACCAAACTGCCCCTGAAGCTTCTAGACCCGTAACGAACTCACCGGGTCTCCGTTTTCCGCGTGCCGCCTGTCTACGAACTCGTGAGTTCGAGACCTACGCAACGACCCTAGAAAAATTCCCAAAAGTCTTGCCAGTCAAAAAGTGACTCCCGAACCCGTCCAAAACTGAGGGTAAAATTGTCCAAATCCTCAAAATAGTTTAATTTCTGGTCCGGGTCGTTACAATATCATTATATTGGATCAGTCGGCCTATCTCTCGACTAGCATATCATATCATTATATTGGATTAGTCGGCCTATCTCTCGACTAGCATATCATATCTTTATCTTGCATCAGTCGGCCTATCTCTCGACTAGCATATCATATCTTTATCTTGGAGGTTCATCGGGTTCACCGCTAATAACGGATCCTCATCCCGAGTCCTGGCCTCCCTCAAATCAATGTTTATCGTGGAGGTTCATCGGGTTCACCGCTAATAATGGATCCTCATCCCGAGTCCTGGCCTCCCTAAATTCAATGTTTATCTTGGAGGTTCATCGGGTTCACCGTTAATAACGGATCCTCATCCCGAGTCCTGGCCTCCCTCAATTATGACAAAATCCGATAACCACATACAACAAGGTCAAAGCCCAATTCATTGACTCAATAATTTCTACGTCAAAACGTTATCAAAATCGAGTCCAAACCATGATATTTCTCAAATCATACTTTAACTGAAATAGTGGAAAATATGTGTCTAGAAATCATTTCTAACATTCAGAAATTCAATGCCACAATACATAACCATATTTAACAAAGATGTTTTGATGCATTCAATTCAGTTTATAAAACAAAGTCCACTCACAAACCTGTTCAAGCTAGCTCAATCCCGTCTCGCTCGTTCCTCTGAGGTTCCCGGAACGATATCGCCTGTCAAAAACAACAATTGGGATTACCGGCTAGTAATAAGACTCGTATATAACAACTTCCTAATCTTGGGAAGTCTACCCATGTTGTTCCTAAAATCACAGCAACTTCGGACACTTAAAACGACCTCTAAACGATGTCCGATCAACCTGAAACCTGTACCAACAGATTCAGAACGTCGAAAACTGGTTACCACGCGCCGCCGTGACGTCAGCCTCGACCCCATGCGCCGCCGGAAGGTCGGCACACGCGCCCACGCGCCCTCACGCGCCTGCTACAGTGTTCACGCGCCTGAACCGGTCCAACCCGGTTTGGCTCAACCTGACCCGGTCCAACTCGACCCGACCGGTTCACTCAACTCGACCGGTTCAACTCGACCCGACCGGTCACTGGTGACTTGCCGGAGAAGACGACCGGACTGTCGTCGCCGTCACCGGAAGCTGGCCGGAGAAGATGACCGGACCGCCACCTCCGCCGCCGTCTGATTCGCCGGAATCCGCCATTTCCGACGTTGACTTTATGGTTTTTCTCTTGGTTTTTCGCACGGTTTCGGGTTCAATGTATTTCGGTGTGTTTGTGTTATGTTTGTTACAGAGAGAGTGAGTGAAATGATAAGGAGATGAAGATGAAATGAAGTGTACAATAATTGAGGTTAAAATATCTCCCCTCCATGGTAAATTACCAAAATGCCCTTACACATCTAGACCCACAACTTCCGTATACGAACTCCGTTTCCTGCGTGCCGCCTGTCTACGAACTCGTGAGTTCGAGACCTACGCAACGGTACCCGAAACAACACCAAAAGTGTCTCGAAATAAAACTTGATTTCCAAGCCCTTTACCGATCAAGGGTAAAATCGTCATTTAATAAAAATAATTGCATAAAATCAATAATTAAAATTTCCGGGTTGTTACGGTGTAGTTTCCGTTATCTTGGGCATATAGTACAGTTTCGGTCATCTTGGACATATAGTGCAGTTTCGGTCATCTTAGATATATAGTGCAGTTTCGGTCATCTTAGATATATAGTGCAGTTTCGGTCATCTTGGACATATAATGGAGTTTCGATCATCTTGGACATATAGTGCAGTTTCAGTCATCTTTAACATATAGTGTAGTTTCGGTTATCTTGAACATATACTATAGTTTCGGTCATCTTGAACATATAGTGCAGTTTCGGTCATCTTGAACATATAGTGCAGTTTCGGTCATCTTAGACCATATAATATAATTTCGGTCATCTTAGTCATATAGTGTAGTTTCGGTCATCTTGGATATATCGTGCAGTTTTGGTCATCTTGGACATATAGTGCAGTTTTGCTCATTTTGGACATATAGTGCAGTTTTGATCATTTTAGATATATAGTGTCTTTTCGATCATCTTGGTATAGTGCAGTTTTGTTCATCTTGGACATAGAGTCCAGTTTTGGTTATTTTGGAGAAATAGTGCAGTTACGCTCAATCAGTTATAGTTAAATGGAAAATTAAATACAGTTTCAATATTTATTACACATGCAGAGGAAGCAGCTAACGACAATCCTTGGTTTTATTGGATAGTTGCAATCTATCTTGTTCATTTAGAATAGTTACACTTTATCTTGGACATATAAATATATAATACAGTTTTTATTTATCCAAGTTTTTTTTTAATTACATTTAATTTATTTACAACAATATTCTAGTATTCTCAATAAGGTTTGGAGGTGCTTTTCAGCATCAATCACTAAGAATTGATTTTTACCGTAAGTTGTCCATTTCCATTTACAAAATAGAAATAACTGAGTTATTTATCAAAAAATTAAATAGTACGTGAAAATATGGGTAATTTTATACAATAAAACTATGTGTCTGTATTTTTTGTAACAACCCGGACTTTTCATAATTGATTTTATGCAAGTATTTTTATTAAATGACGATTTTACCCTTGATCGGTAAAGGGCTTGGAAATCAAGTTTTATTTCGAGACACTTTTGGTGGTGTTTCGGGTACCGTTGCGTAGGTCTCGAACTCACGAGTTCGTAGACAGGCGGCACGTAGGAAACGGAGTTCGTATACGGAAGTTGTGGGTCTAGATGAGTAAGGGCATTTTGGTAATTTGCCATAGATGGGAGATATTTTACCTCAATTATTTTACATCTTCATTTCATCTTATCTCCTTATCTACACTCACTCACTCACTCTGTAACAAAACAGAAACACAAACACACCCATACTTTGAACCGAAACCGAGAGAAAAACCAAGAGAAAACCAAAAGTCAACGACGGATTCAAGGCTTTAACTTCCCATTTGGATCAACTAATCGTATTCTACTCTTTCCCACGATCACAACCGTACCAACCATCGAAGGAGAGGACCACGGTGGAAGCCGAGCCGAGTAAAGGAAGTTTCGGATCTTTGGATCGATTTTCCGGCTTATAGAGGTACGTGTTTGATGTTTTGAGGTTATATTTGGATTCCTGGGTTTGAGTAGATAGATTTAGACGTAAAATTTGTGTAAAACGGTTGAGTTTTGAGGAAGTTGTAAAGCTTGGAAATTCGGTCGGAAATGGCGGATTCCGGCGAACCAGACGGCGGCGGAGGTGGCGGTCCGGTCATCTTCTCCGGCCAGCCTCCGGCGACGGTGACGGCGTCCGGTTGTCTTCTCCGGCGAGTCATCGGTGACCGGTCGGGTCGAGTTGAACCGGTCGGGTTGAGTGAACCGGTCGGGTCGAGTTGGACCGGGTCAGGTTGAGCCGAACCGGGTTGGACCGGTTCAGGCGCGTGGTTACTGTAGCAGGCGCGTGACCGGCGCGTGAGGGCGCGTGGACGCGTGTGCCGACCTTCCGGCGGCGCGTGGCGGCGCGTGGGGTCGAGGCTGACGTCACGGCGGCGCGTGGTAACTAGTTTCGGACGTTCTGAATCTGTTGGTACAGGTTTCAGGTTGATCGGACATCGTTTAGAGGTCGTTTTAAGTGTCCGAAGTTGCTGTGATTTTAGGAACAGCATGTATAGACTTCCCGAGGTTTAGGAAGTTGTTATATACGAGTCTTATTACTAGCCGGTAATCCCGATTGTTATTTTTGACAGGCAATATTGTTCCGGGAACCTCAGAGGAACGAGCGAGACGGGATTGAACTAGCTTGAACAGGTTTGTGAGTGGACTTTGTTTTATAAACTGAATTGCATGCATCAAAATATCTTTGTTAAATACGGTTATGTATTGTGGCATTGAATTTCTAAATGTTAGAAATGATTTCTAGACATATGTTCTCCACTATTTCAGTTAAAGTATGATAGTCGAGATATGCCGACTGATATGATATGACAGTCGAGATATGCCGACTGATATGATATGCTAGTCGAGATATGCCGACTGATATGATATGATAGTCGAGATATGCCGACTGATATGATATGATAGTCGAGATATGCCGACTGATATGATATGATAGTCGAGATATGCCGACTGATTTAATATGATAGTCGAGATATGCCGACTGATATGATATGATAGTCGAGATATGCCGACTGATATGATATGATAGTCGAGATATGCCGACTGATATGATATGATAGTCGAGATATGCCGACTGATATGATATGATAGTCGATATATGCCGACTGATATGATATGATAGTCGAGATATGCCGACTGATATGATATGCTAGTCGAGAGATAGGCCGACTGATGTGATAGCATAGTACAGAGAGTTGTGATACAATACTAGCACACCCCAAGGGATACCCTGGTGGCTAGTGGATGTGTCGATGACAGTGGATTTGAGATGTGATGTGTCTAGGTGGAAATAAATGATTTTGAACATGAAAATGCCGGTGATTTAAAGATGATGTTTTTATAACATGAATTGTTTATGTGATGCATGCATGGTTTTATAAATGGAGGGGGAAAAAGGTAATATTCCTTGGAAAGCGTTTTATAAACGATTATTTTTGTCCACTCACAACTTTTGTGTTTAAACCCCCTTCAGGCCGTAGAATTGACGAGGACAGTATCTCGAGGCAGAGGCATTAGCACTTCCGCTACGCTGTGTAGTTGTACTTGAGTAGGATATCTAATTTGTACATTGATCCTACTTAGACGCTCTGATATTCTTGTATTTGGTTGGTATATTCATTACGGGAATTTTAAGTGCTTAAATCCCTTGTCTGACAAGAGAAATTATTTATTGTTATTATTATATGCTAAGGATTGAAGGGTATTTGGGAACCTTTCCTTAGGTTGTCAGACGGGATCAGGGTTCTTCCCGGGTTTCGAGGGGAAATTCGGGACGGGTCCTGACAATTGGTATCAGTGCACTAGGTTAAATTCCTGTAGACCGTACATCTAGTGTACAAGTGAAATTTTGGTATTAATGGTTTACAACTTCTTTTCAGCGTATAATGCCTCCGAGACGAGAATTCCGTCAACGGTCAGGGAATGGTGGCGATGACCATGAACCTGTAGTGGAGCCTGATTTGAGGCAGACACTGGAACAGCTGGGTCAGACTTTAGCTTCTGTACTCCAGGACAGGGCTTCTAATGAAGTCTCTGATATTGGCAGATCTAGTGGCTTCAGTGATGCCGGTTGTTATTTCTGTGGGGAGCCTGGTCACATCAAGAGATTCTGTCCAGAACGACGTCCGGGCAGTAGTTCCTTTAGTCGTGGTGCGACTGATCCTAGCCTGAGTGCAGGACAGATGTATGATACTGCAGCTGAGAGGCAGACCTATTTCGGTGGGGCTGGTAGAGCTAGTGGCACCAACAGGCCCAGAGGCAGGTATGGGGATCGTGGTCGATCTTCAGGTACACCAGCTCGAGTGTTTGCCATGACGCAACAGGAAGCTCGAGTAGCACCGGATGTGGTCACGGGTACGTTATCCATTTTTAACCGCAATGCTTGTGTTTTATTAGATCCGGGAGCTACTCATTCTTTTATTTCTCGGGGTTTTGCATTGTTTGCGGATAGAGAATTGTCTCCAATTGGTTGGGACATGGGTATTAGTACTCCTACCGGAGATATGTTAGTGGCGAACCTAGTGATTCGCAGTTGTCCGGTGATGGTTGAAGGCCATGGTTTGGAGGTAGATTTAATCCCCTTAGATATCTTTGAGTTTGATGTGATTTTGGGGATGGATTGGTTGTCCATGCACCATGCCTCCATAGACTGTTACGACAAGACAGTAGTTTTTCGGAGTCCAGAATTTCCTGAACTTACATTTCGGGGAGATCGTAGGGTATTACCCTATGGAGTGATATCAGCGTTAACAGCTGAGAGATTGTTGAGAAAAGGTTGCGAGGGTTACTTGGCTCATGTGATAGATGCTCGGAATACTCCGATGAGAGTGGAAGATATTCCTGTGGTAAGTGAATTCTCGGATGTGTTTCCAGATGATCTTCCAGGATTACCACCACACCGTGAGATTGAGTTCACAATCGAGCTTTTGCCAGGTACTCAACCTATCTCACAGGCACCGTACAGGATGGCACCGACAGAATTGCGAGAGTTAAAGACTCAATTGCAGGACTTGGTGAATATGGGATTTATTCGCCCAAGTGTTTCACCATGGGGTGCACCGGTACTATTTGTGAGGAAAAAGGATGGTGGTCTGAGATTGTGTATCGACTACCGGCAGTTAAATAAAGTGACGGTGCGGAATAAGTATCCTTTGCCAAGGATTGACGATTTATTTGATCAACTGAAAGGGGCAAAGTATTTTTCAAAAATTGACCTTCGATCCGGGTACCATCAGTTGAGAATCCGGGAAGAGGATGTTCAGAAAACAGCTTTCAGGACTCGGTATGGTCATTATGAGTTCCTGGTGATGCCTTTCGGGTTGACTAATGCCCCGGCAGCGTTTATGGATTTGATGAACAGAGTGTTCCAAAAGTATTTGGATCGATTTGTAATTGTGTTCATCGACGATATCTTGGTATATTCAAGGAGTGCCAAGGCACATGAGAAGCACTTGAGGTTGGTACTGAATATGCTTAGGAAAAAGCATTTGTTTGCCAAGTTCAGTAAATGCCAGTTTTGGTTGACCGAAGTTGGATTCTTGGGTCATGTGATTTCGGCTGACGGTATTAGCGTAGATCTCCAAAAAGTGGAGGCAGTGGCAAACTGGGAGCAACCGAGGACAGTGACAGAGATGAGGAGTTTTCTGGGTTTGGCAGGATATTATCGGCGGTTCGTAGAAGGATTTTCTACGATAGCAGGCCCATTGACACGGTTGACTAAGAAAGGAGTCAAGTTTGACTGGGATGCTGATTGTGAGCAGAGCTTCCAGGAGCTAAAGAGAAGATTGACTTCTGCTCCAGAATTAACCCTTCCAGATGGTAACGGGGGTTTTGAGGTATATAGTGATGCATCATTGCGGGGTATTGGCTGTGTGCTGATGCAGCATGGGAAAGTGATAGCATATGCTTCCAGACAACTTAAAACACATGAGAGGAATTACCCCACACATGATTTGGAGTTGGCTGCAGTAGTGCATGCACTGAAAATATGGAGACATTACTTGTACGGGGAGACGTGTCGGATCTTCACCGACCATAAGAGTTTAAAGTACTTGTTCACCCAGAAAGACCTGAATTTGAGGCAGAGAAGGTGGCTTGAGCTGATAAAGGATTATGATTGTACTATTGAGTACCACCCAGGAAAAGCCAATGTTGTGGCAGATGCCTTGAGCAGGAAATCTATGGGATCTTTGGCCCATTTGCATACAGTCTACTTACCGTTATTGGTAGAGTTCCGTAGAGCAGGGATTGTACTGGACATGGATAGCCAGGGGGCTTTGTTGGCTAGTTTCCATGTGAGGCCTGTTCTGATTGATCGGATTATTGAGGCTCAACTCCAGGATCCTACGTTGTGCATTATCAGGATGGAGTTAGAGGCTGGAAACAGGCAGGACTATGCGATTAGGGATGATGGAGCATTGGTTAAGGATGGACGGTTGTGCGTACCGAATGAGCTGGAGCTAAAGAGGGAAATTCTTAATGAGGCTCATAGTTCGGCTTACGCTATGCATCCAGGAGGTACCAAGATGTATCATACCCTAAGGAAACACTATTGGTGGACTGGGATGAAAAGAGAAATTGCTGAGTTTGTGAGTAGATGTTTGACATGTCAGCAAGTGAAAGCAGAGAGGCAGAAACCCTATGGGACATTGCAACCATTACCTATTCCGGAATGGAAGTGGGATCACATTACGATGGACTTTGTGTATAAACTTCCAAGGACACGGAAAGGACATGATGGGATATGGGTAATTGTGGATAGACTTACGAAGTCTGCACATTTCTTGCCAGTGCGAGAAGATTTTCGAATGAGTCGGTATGCCAAATTGTTCGTGGATGAGATCATACGGCTGCATGGGACTCCAGAGTCTATTGTTTCGGACAGGGATCCGAGATTTACGTCCAGGTTTTGGCGGAGTTTGCAGAAGGAATTTGGCACCACATTGCATTTCAGTACAGCCTTTCATCCTCAGACGGATGGTCAGTCTGAGAGAACAATCCAGGTTTTGGAGGATATGATGAGGGCTTGTGTACTACAGTTTAAAGGGAACTGGGATTCACACTTGTCTCTGATGGAATTCGCATATAATAACAGTTACCAGTCAAGCATCGGGATGTCACCTTTCGAGGCACTGTATGGGAGGCAGTGTAGAACACCTTTGTGTTGGAGTGAAATAGGTGAAAGAAGACTGTTAACACCTGAGTTGGTGGATTTGACTGAGGAAAAGATTAGAATCATCAGAGAAAGGTTGAAGATAGCTCAGGATCGCCAGAAGAGCTATGCAGACCGCAGAACCAGAGACCTTGAGTTTGAGGTTGGTGATTGGGTGTTCTTGAAACTATCTCCTTGGAAGGGAGTGGTACGTTTTGGTAGACGGGGAAAACTAAGTCCTCGCTACATTGGTCCATATGAGATTTTGGAAAGGATAGGACCAGTGGCGTATCGTATTTCTTTACCCTCGGAATTATCCAGAGTTCATGATGTCTTTCATGTATCTTTGCTCCGGAAATATCTGTTTGATGAGTCTCATGTGTTGGAAGAGCAACCACTTGAGCTGAAAGACGATTTGACATTTGAGGAGCAACCAGTGCAAATTCTGGATTGGAAGGAAAAGGTACTTCGCAGAAAGACTATTCCTCTAGTTAAAGTGTTGTGGAGGAACCATAACGTGGAGGAAGCCACGTGGGAAACTGAGGAACTAATGCGGGCACAGTATCCTCAATTATTTCATGATTAGGAATGAATTTCGGGGACGAAATTTCTTAAGGGGGGTAGATTGTAACAACCCGGACTTTTCATAATTGATTTTATGCAAGTATTTTTATTAAATGACGATTTTACCCTTGATCGGTAAAGGGCTTGGAAATCAAGTTTTATTTCGAGACACTTTTGGTGGTGTTTCGGGTACCGTTGCGTAGGTCTCGAACTCACGAGTTCGTAGACAGGCGGCACGCAGGAAACGGAGTTCGTATACGGAAGTTGTGGGTCTAGATGAGTAAGGGCATTTTGGTAATTTGCCATAGATGGGAGATATTTTACCTCAATTATTTTACATCTTCATTTCATCTTATCTCCTTATCTACACTCACTCACTCACTCTGTAACAAAACAGAAACACAAACACACCCATACTTTGAACCGAAACCGAGAGAAAAACCAAGAGAAAACCAAAAGTCAACGACGGATTCAAGGCTTTAACTTCCCATTTGGATCAACTAATCGTATTCTACTCTTTCCCACGATCACAACCGTACCAACCATCGAAGGAGAGGACCACGGTGGAAGCCGAGCCGAGTAAAGGAAGTTTCGGATCTTTGGATCGATTTTCCGGCTTATAGAGGTACGTGTTTGATGTTTTGAGGTTATATTTGGATTACTGGGTTTGAGTAGATAGATTTAGACGTAAAATTTGTGTAAAACGGTTGAGTTTTGAGGAAGTTGTAAAGCTTGGAAATTCGGTCGGAAATGGCGGATTCCGGCGAACCAGACGGCGGCGGAGGTGGCGGTCCGGTCATCTTCTCCGGCCAGCCTCCGGCGACGGTGACGGCGTCCGGTTGTCTTCTCCGGCGAGTCATCGGTGACCGGTCGGGTCGAGTTGAACCGGTCGGGTTGAGTGAACCGGTCGGGTCGAGTTGGACCGGGTCAGGTTGAGCCGAACCGGGTTGGACCGGTTCAGGCGCGTGGTTACTGTAGCAGGCGCGTGACCGGCGCGTGAGGGCGCGTGGGCGCGTGTGCCGACCTTCCGGCGGCGCGTGGCGGCGCGTGGGGTCGAGGCTGACGTCACGGCGGCGCGTGGTAACTAGTTTCGGACGTTCTGAATCTGTTGGTACAGGTTTCAGGTTGATCGGACATCGTTTAGAGGTCGTTTTAAGTGTCCGAAGTTGCTGTGATTTTAGGAACAGCATGTATAGACTTCCCGAGGTTTAGGAAGTTGTTATATACGAGTCTTATTACTAGCCGGTAATCCCGATTGTTATTTTTGACAGGCAATATTGTTCCGGGAACCTCAGAGGAACGAGCGAGACGGGATTGAACTAGCTTGAACAGGTTTGTGAGTGGACTTTGTTTTATAAACTGAATTGCATGCATCAAAATATCTTTGTTAAATACGGTTATGTATTGTGGCATTGAATTTCTAAATGTTAGAAATGATTTCTAGACATATGTTCTCCACTATTTCAGTTAAAGTATGATAGTCGAGATATGCCGACTGATATGATATGACAGTCGAGATATGCCGACTGATATGATATGCTAGTCGAGATATGCCGACTGATATGATATGATAGTCGAGATATGCCGACTGATATGATATGATAGTCGAGATATGCCGACTGATATGATATGATAGTCGAGATATGCCGACTGATATAATATGATAGTCGAGATATGCCGACTGATATGATATGATAGTCGAGATATGCCGACTGATATGATATGATAGTCGAGATATGCCGACTGATATGATATGATAGTCGAGATATGCCGACTGATATGATATGATAGTCGATATATGCCGACTGATATGATATGATAGTCGAGATATGCCGACTGATATGATATGCTAGTCGAGAGATAGGCCGACTGATGTGATAGCATAGTACAGAGAGTTGTGATACAGTACTAGCACACCCCAAGGGATACCCTGGTGGCTAGTGGATGTGTCGATGACAGTGGATTTGAGATGTGATGTGTCTAGGTGGAAATAAATGATTTTGAACATGAAAATGCCGGTGATTTAAAGATGATGTTTTTATAACATGAATTGTTTATGTGATGCATGCATGGTTTTATAAATGGAGGGGGAAAAAGGTAATATTCCTTGGAAAGCGTTTTATAAACGATTATTTTTGTCCACTCACAACTTTTGTGTTTAAACCCCCTTCAGGTCGTAGAATTGACGAGGACAGTATCTCGAGGCAGAGGCATTAGCACTTCCGCTACGCTGTGTAGTTGTACTTGAGTAGGATATCTAATTTGTACATTGATCCTACTTAGACGCTCTGATATTCTTGTATTTGGTTGGTATATTCATTACGGGAATTTTAAGTGCTTAAATCCCTTGTCTGACAAGAGAAATTATTTATTGTTATTATTATATGCTAAGGATTGAAGGGTATTTGGGAACCTTTCCTTAGGTTGTCAGACGGGATCAGGGTTCTTCCCGGGTTTCGAGGGGAAATTCGGGACGGGTCCTGACATTTTTTCTTTTTCCTTCGATCGGTTGAAAGCATGACAAGGTTTTAACGAGGCCGTACTATGCACTCTTTTGTACGATTTGGATTTCTGAATCAATGAAACTCGTACTTTTCATAAAAAAAAAAAAAAAGCAATGAAAATTTCGTATGGAGTTTGGAAAGAAACCAAGTTGGCAGAACCAAAATGATGAGTAATAGCTTATTATGTTTAACTCACCCTTATAAGGTCCACTCAGGTCATAAAAAGCATGGCATGTGTTTCGAGGAGGATTTCTTGGTGGCTACTCCGACATTCACATCGATAGTGCGGGTGTGATCTTTTTAAAATCGGAACATCTCAGGTTGTTACTTAATTTAGGATCATCAAATGTAGTGTACTATGCTCTACGTTTCCGCTGTCGCTTTGATTTTACTAATTAGAATTTCCTAAAACGCTCTGTCTTACTTTTGGCTTTCGTCACCGAGACTCAGCGGTGTCGATCAACATTTCTCGATTACGGTGTCCATGTAGACTTTCTAAATCAGGGTGTGCCAACCAAGCCCCTACTCGGCGCCTTGAGAGTGCCTAGCGCCGTTTTAAACATTGTTTGTATGTAAATTAACATAAACCATCTGAGATATCTTAGTGTATAGGCATCTTAGTTTTCTATGATAGTTTTTATTTGTTCTTTGATTATTATTACCTAATCAAAATTTTAAAAAAGTTCATTATATATATCAATATATACCTCTAGAGAAACATCCTATCCTTGCCTTGCTGCTGAATGTTGTCCAAGTATGGTAAAAGTTCATGCTATCCAAGCATTCCAAAAAAAGCAGTTCATAGAAATTTATGTTTCTAAGGTAGTAAAAATTACATGAAACGTTTCAAAGTTGCAATAATATGATCACAAACCATTCTAATGATTTATCGAACTAAGGTTGGCTTAACCAGAAATAATGTAAGGTTTTGAAAAAGACAACTCTAATAATGAATCTCCCACTTGATAAATTTTAACAACTTTCATTTAGGGTTAGATATATATTCATTTCCAAATACGACTGAAACAATTCTTCATATGTGAATTTAACAAGTGATTGTAATTTTAGTCAATGAACTTGTTAGTGGGGAATTTTGGGCAATGTGCGAAAGCCTGACGGAGCAATGTCCAATGTCGTGTGGTGTGCGTTTAGTGAAAGTGAGTGTATAGAGAAGTAATTAAGGGTGGAAAGGAAAATAAATAGAATTAACATCTATATGATCGAAAGGAAAAGGAACCAGAAAAAAAAAAAAGAGTTGATTTTGACATGCCGACTATGCCGACTGATATGATACGATAGTCGAGATATGCCGACTATGCCGACTAATATGATATGATAGTCGAGATATGCCGACTATGCCGACTGATATGATATGATAGTCGAGAGATGCCGACTATGCCGACTGATATGATATGATAGTCGAGATATGCCGACTATGCCGACTGATATGATATGATAGTCGAGATATGCCGACTATGCCGACTGATATGATATGATAGTCGAGATATGCCGACTGATATGATATGATAGTCGAGATATGCCGACTATGCCGACTGATATGATATGATAGTCGAGATATGCCGACTATGCCGACTGATATGATATGATAGTCGAGATATGCCGACTATGCCGACTGATATGATATGATAGTCGAGAGATGCCGACTATGCCGACTGATATGATATGATAGTCGAGAGATGCCGACTATGCCGACTGATATGATATGATAGTCGAGATATGCCGACTATGCCGACTGATATGATATGATAGTCGAGATATGCCGACTATGCCGACTGATATGATATGATAGTCGAGATATGCCGACTGATATGATATGATAGTCGAGATATGCCGACTAAGCCGACTGATATGATATGATAGTCGAGAGATGCCGACTATGCCGACTGATATGATATGATAGTCGAGATATGCCGACTATGCCGACTGATATGATATGATAGTCGAGAGATGCCGACTATGCCGACTGATATGATATGATAGTCGAGACATGCCGACTGATATGATATGGTAGTCGAGATATGCCGACTAATATGTTATGATAGTCGAGAGATGCCGACTGATATGATATGATAGTCGAGATATATGCCGACTGATATGATATGATACATGACTAGCACACCCCAAGGGATACCCTGGTGGCTAGGGATATGATAGTCGAGAGATATGCCGACTGATATGATATGATAGTCGAGATATGCCGACTGATATGATATGATAGTCGAGATATGCCGACTGATATGATATGATAGTCGAGATATGCCGACTGATATGATATGATAGTCGAGACATGCCGACTGATATGATATGATAGTCGAGATATGCCGACTGATATGTTATGATAGTCGAGAGATACCGACTGATATGATATGATAGTCGAGATATATGCCGACTGATATGATATGATACATGAGTAGCACACCCCAAGGGATACCCTGGTGGCTAGGGATATGATAGTCGAGAGATATGCCGACTGATATGATATGATAGTCGAGATATGCCGACTGATATGATATGATAGTCGAGATATGCCGACTGATATGATATGATAGTCGAGATATGCCGACTGATATGATATGATAGTCGAGATATGCCGACTGATATGATATGATAGTCGAGACATGCCGACTGATATGATATGATAGTCGAGATATGCCGACTGATATGTTATGATAGTCGAGAGATGCCGACTGATATGATATGATAGTCGAGATATATGCCGACTGATATGATATGATACATGACTAGCACACCCCAAGGGATACCCTGGTGGCTAGGGATATGATAGTCGAGAGATGCCGACTGATATGTTATGATAGTCGAGAGATGCCGACTGATATGATATGATAGTCGAGATCTATGCCGACTGATATGATATGATACATGACTAGTACACCCCAAGGGATACCCTGGTGGCTAGGGACAGGATAGTCGAGAGATATGCCGACTGATATGTTATGGTAGCCGAAGGTTATACCGGCTGATGATACGATATGATAGCCGAGGATATATCCGGCTTTAATATGAAACAAACGACAATGGTCATGGGCTTAATCAACCTATGAAAATACTTCGTCAGCCGGGTCAGTGGGTAGGTGTGGGCGGTGACCCAGAGGGACGAATTATGGTTGGTTCACAAGTATTTGACTAGTCTGTTGTCTTGTGGTATTCCAGTAGAGATGTCAGCAGTGTCTGACCTACTGACGTTTGGTGACATAGGGTATTCCTATTTGGACCACCACTATTCCGAGGTTTTGGTTTTGACCAGTATACTATCCTGCGTCTGACAGGTATGAGTGGTCAGTAAGTACAGAGGTTCTGTCGGGAACTCTGTAAGGTTTAATAAAAAATTATTCCAGAACAAAGGGTATTTCTGGTGTTTAAATTTTGAAGTAAAGAGCTGTCAGATGGGATAAGGGTTCTTTCCGGGTTTCGAGGGAAAATTCGGGAAGGGTCCTTACAAGTGGTATCAGAGCTCTAGGTTAACTTCCTGCAGACTACACACTTGTGTGCAAATTATTTATGGATTTCGGTTAACAAGATGCCTCCGAGACGTGAGTTTCATCAACGGTCGGGGAATGGTGGAGATAACCATGAACCTACAGTGGAGCCTGATTTGAGGCAGACACTGGAACAGCTGGGTCAGACTTTAGCTTCTGTACTCCAAGATAAAACTTCTTATGAAGTCTCTGATGTCGAGAGAGCCCAGAGACTAGGGGCGACGATATTCATGGGTGACTCTAGCCCAGATGAGGCTGAGGAGTGGATTACTCGCATGGAGCGGGTGTTCTTGATTATGAGGTGTCCTCTAGAAGAGAGAGTTCTACTGGCCACATTTTTACTAGGTGGTTCTGCTTACCACTGGTGGCACTCATTGGAGGTGTCAGGTTGGAATGTCCATACGCTTACTTGGCAGACTTTCCGGGAACGCTTCTTGGAGCAGTTTTACCCTCGCTCACACCGGAACGTTAAGGAGGCCGAGTTCTTGCATTTACAGCAAGGAGACATGACGGTGGCCCAGTATGAACAAAGATTCAAAGCGCTGAGTCGCTTTGCACCGACGTTGGTAGCGACCGAGTCAGACAAGTGCCACAGATTTGAGAGTGGACTGCGGAGTGAAATTCGGTCAGCAGTTACGTCTATGGACCACACTTCGTTGAGGACTTTGGCTGATGCTGCAGCTCGAGTAGAGTTGAGTTTGGGTTTCCCAATGCCACAGCAGTACAGTGGGTACAGGAGACTCGAGTAGCACCGGAGGTGGTCACGGATAGAGAATTGTCTCCAATTGGTTGGGACATGGGTATTAGTACTCCTACCGGAGATATGTTAGTGGCGAACCTAGTGATTCGCAGTTGTCCGGTGATGGTTGAAGGCCATGGTTTGAAGGTAGATTTAATCCCCTTAGATATCTTTGAGTTTGATGTGATTCTGGGGATGGATTGGTTGTCCATGCACCATGCCTCCATAGACTGTTACGACAAGACAGTAGTTTTTCGAAGTCCAGGATTACCTGAACTTACATTTCGGGGAGATCGTAGGGTATTACCCTATGGAGTGATATCAGCGTTAACAACTGAGAGATTGTTGAGAAAAGGTTGTGAGGGTTACTTGGCTCATGTGTTAGATGCTCGGAATACTTAGATGAGAGTGGAGGATATTCCTGTGGTGAGTGAGTTCTCTGATGTGTTTCCAGATGATCTTCCAGGATTACCACCACACCGTGAGATTGAGTTCACAATCGAGCTTTTGCCAGATACTCAACCTATCTCACAGGAACCATACAAGATGGCACCGGCAGAATTGCGAGAGTTAAAGACTCAATTCCAGGACTTGGTGAATATGGGATTTATTCGCCCAAGTGTTTCACCATGGGGTGCGCCGGTATTAATTGTGAGGAAAAAAGGATGGTGGTCTGATGTTGTGTATCGACTACCGGCAGTTAACTAAAGTGACGGTGCAAATTCTGTATTTGAAGGAAAAGGTACTTCGCAGAAAGACTTTTCCTCTAGTTAAAGTATTGTGGAGGAATTATAACGTGGAGCAGGCCACGTGGGAAATCGCGGAACTAATGCGGGCACAATATCCTCATTGTTTCATGTTTAGGAATGAATTTCAGGGACGAAATTTCTTAAGGAGGGTAGATTGTAACGACCCGGACCAGAAATTAAACTATTTTAAGGATTGGACAATTTTACCCTCAGTTTTGGACGGGTTCGGGAGTCACTTTTTGACTGGCAAGACTTTTGGGAAATTTTGTAAAGTCGTTGCGTAGGTCTCGAACTCACGAGTTCGTAGACAGGCGGCACGCGGAAAACGGAGACCCGGTGAGTTCGTTACGGGTCTAGAAGCTTCAGGGGCAGTTTGGTAATTTTGGAGAAGTTGGAACTATATAATAGATATTTTCTCTCTCCTCGGCAGATTGGTCAGTATGGTCCCTCTCTCTCCTACCCGAAACCCCCCCCGTGTGAACACATAGCTTGATTTTCATCGGACGGATTTTGATCCGAGTTGAGTGAAACCAAGGTCGGGAGGATCATCCCCGGGACCCCACGAGCATTTTGTGGTAGATATTGGAGCGGGAGCACCGCCGTAGGCGACGGACGGAGGAGGGAGGTGAACCGAAACTTCTCGGCCGTTTTCCGGCCAAACCAGGTACGATCTCGGAACTTTGACCTCATATTTGGATTCCTGGTGAAAAGTAGATAAATTTCCATGTATAGATCGTGAAAAACGGTTAAGAAATGAAGAAGTTAGAAAACTGGTAGTTTCGGCCGGAAATAGGGGATTCCGGCGAACCAGACGGCGGCGGAGGTGGCGGTCCGGTCATGTCAGGACCCGTCCCGAATTTCCCCTCGAAACCCGGGAAGAACCCTCATCCCGTCTGACAACCTAAGAAAAGGTTCCCAAAATACCCTACAATCCTTACAAATTATAATAACAATAATAAATACTTCATGTTGTCAGACAAGGGACTTAAGCACTCAATAATTTCCGAAATTAACGACCAATCAAATAACTTTCTTCCCCTCCATTTATAAACTCATGCATGCGTCACATAAACAATTTATCATATAAAAACATCATATGTAAAACACTAAAATTCACATTTCTCTTTAGAACCACTTAGTTGAACTCACATAAAATATGTATAAAAATACCTCGTAATCCACAATTTGTTTTGAAAATCTCATCAAAGGAGTTTTAAATCATTTGGTTCAATCTGGACACAAATTATCTCAAATTCAAATCATTTGGTTCCAACTGCCACATAATATCTCAATTTCACTGTCCCGACATATTCATAACACACCAGTCAAACATTGCTGGCATCTCTACTGGAAAACCACAAGACAACAAACTAGTCAGATACTAGTGGACCAATAATAATTCGTCCATCTGGGTCACCGCCCACACCAACCCACTGACCCGAATGACGTCGTATTTTCATATGTTGATTAGGCCCATAACAATTGTCGTCTGGTTCATATTAGAGCCGAAAATATCCTCGACTATCATAACATATCAGTCGGCATCTCTCGAATATCATATCATATCAGTCGGCATCTCTCGACTATCATATCATATCAGTCGGCATCTCTCTACTATCATATCATATCAGTCGGCATATATCTCGCTATCATATTCCTAGTCACCAGGGTATCCCTTGGGGTGTACTAGAATATGTACTACTTGGACTCGACCACAATCGCTGCAAAATCACCTTTTATATTGGGGTTCACCGGGAGTCCGCCAACACGGAACCAAGGCCCGGCTCCTAGGCCCCATTAAATCAGTTTTGTTTATATTAGGGGCTCACCGGGAGTCCGCCAACACGGAACCAAGGCCCGGCTCCTAGGCCCCTTCAAATCAGTTTTGTTTATAGTGGGGTTCACCGGGAGTCCGCCAACACGGAACCAAGGCCCGGCTCCTAGGCCCCTTCAAAACGGTTTTGTATCCAAAATCAAGTATAAATTTGTTTATCATTTACCACAAATACGCTTTCAACTCAAAATCATGTACCTCAATAATTACCACGTCCAAATACTATCAAAACCGAATCCAACAACCATATCGTTTCTCATAACACACTTCCACTGAAATATTGGAACAACCATTATCCAGCAATCATTGCATCCATACACAACAATATTTACATATCGAGGATATTAATACATGCGTTACAATTTGTAAATACCACCATACACAACAGTAATTAAATCGAAGATAATTATACATACATTACAATTTATAACTCAAAGTCCGCTTACCATCACCATCCAACCCAAAATTCATGTGCGTAGCCTCAGAACACATACACCATAATGACCCAACTACCTTGACTTTCCAAACTCAAAACCCTCTCCACGGTCAATCCCTACCGCTGGGATTGCCCAAACGAGCTCTAAATGAACTCCTATGGCCTCGAAACCAACAAAATCTGATTCGGAACGTCCCAAAACTTTGGTCACGCGCCGCCGTGACTTCGGGAACAGTCCCACGCGCCGCCACGCGCCACCAGAAGGTCAGAACACGCGCCCTCGCGCTGCCACGCGCCGGTCACGCGCCTGCTACAGTGTTCACGTGCCTGGACCGGTCCAACCCGGCCCAGCTCGACCTGACCCGATCCAACTCGACCGGTTCACTCGACTCGACCGATTCACTCGACTCGGCCGGTTCACTCGACTCGGCCGGTTCACTCGACTCGGCCGGTTACCGGTGACTCGCTGGAGAAGATGACCGGACGGCCCTCGCCGTCGCCGGAGGCAGGCCGAAGAAGATGACCGGACCGCCACCTCCGCCGCCCTCTGGTTCGCCGGAAACTGCCATTTCCGGCCGATTTTCAAGGTTTTCTAACTTCCTCATTTCTTAACCGTTTTTCCCGATCTACACATGTAAATTCATCTACTTTTCACCAGGAATCCAAATATGAGGTCAAAGTTCTGAGATCATACCTGGTTTGGCCGGAAAACGGCCGAGAAGGTTCGGTGAACCTCCCTCCTCCGTCCGTCGCCCACGGAGGTGCTCCCACTCCGATAATCACACCAAAAGACTCGTGGGGTCGCGGGGAAGGTCCTCCCGACCTCGGTTTTGTTCGAATCGGACCGAAACCCCTCCGATGAATATGGCCTTCGGTGATCGCACGGGGAGGACTCGGATAGGACCGAGACTGCATCGACCCATCTCCCGAGGAGAGAGAAAAATACCTGTTTTATAATTCCAACATTTCCAAAATTACCAAACTGCCCCTGCAGCTTCTAGACCTGGAACGAACGCATCGGATCTCCGTTTTCAGCGTGCCGCCTGTCTACGAACTCGTGAGTTCGAGACCTACGCAACAACCCAAGAAAAATTCCCAAAAGTTTTACCAGTCAAAAAGTGACTCCCAAACCCATCCAAAACTGAGGGTAAAATTGTCCAATTCTCAAAATAAATTAAATTTCTGGTCCGGGTCGTTACAATCTACCCCCCTTAAGGAATTTTGTCCCCGATATTTCACTAACTCAGGTTAAAGAACCAACCTCCTATTCAGTTCAAGGTCACTAAAGAGGTAAACTGTAAGGACCCTTCCCGAATTTTCCCTCGAAACCCGGAAAGAACCCTTATCCCAACTGACAACTCTTTACTTCAAAATTTAAACACCAGAAATACCCTTTGTTCTGGAATAATTTTTATTAAGCCTTACAGGGTTCCCGACAGAACCTCTGTACTTACTAACCACTTATACCTGTCAGACGCAGGATAGTATACTGGTCAAAACCAAAACCTCGGAGTAGTGGTGGTCCAAATAGGAATACCCTATGTCACCAAACGTCAGTAGGTCAGACACTGCTGACTTCTCTACTGGAATACCACAAGACAACAGACTAGTCAAATACTTGTAAACCAACCATAATTCGTCCCTCTGGGTCACCGCCCACACCTACCCACTGACCCGGCTGACGAAGTATTTTCATAGGTTGATTAAGCCCATGACCATTGTCGTCTGTTTCATTTTAGAGCCGGATATATCCTCGGCTATCATATCGTATCATCAGCCGGTATAACCTTCGGCTACCATAACATATCAGTCGGCATATCTCTCGACTATCCTGTCCCTAGCCACCAGGGTATCCCTTGGGGTGTGCTAGTCATGTATCATATCATATCAGTCGGCATATATCTCGACTATCATATCATATCAGTCGGCATATATCTCGACTATCATATCATATCAGTCGGCATATATCTCGACTATCATATCATATCAGTCGGCATATCTCGACTATCATATCATATCAGTCGGCATATCTCGACTATCATATCATATCAGTCGGCATACCTCGACTATCATATCATATCAGTCGGCATATCTCGACTATCATATCATATCAGTCGGCATATCTCGACTTTCATATCAGTCGGCATATCTCGACTATCATATCATATCAGTCGGCATATCTCGACTATCATATCATATCAGTCGGTATATCTCGACTATCATATCATATTAGTCGGCATATCTCGACTATCATATCATATCAGTCGGCATATCTCGACTATCATATCATATCAGTCGGCATATCTCGACTATCATATCATATCAGTCGGCATATCTCGACTATCATATCAGTCGGCATATCTCGACTATCATATCATATCAGTCGGCATATCTCGACTATCATATCAGTCGGCATATCTCGACTATCATATCATATTAGTTGGCATATCTCGACTATCATATCATATTAGTCGGCATATCTCGACTATCATATCAGTCGGCATATCTCGACTATCATATCATATCAGTCGGCATATCTCGACTATCATATCATATCAGTCGGCATATCTCGACTATCATATCATATCAGTCGGCATATCTCGACTATCATATCATATTAGTCGGCATATCTCGACTATCATATCATATCAGTCGGCATACCTCGACTATCATATCATATCGGATATTGGAGGTTCACCGGTTCACCGCTAATAACGGATCCTCGTCCCGAGTCCTGGCCTCCCTCAATATGACCAAAACACACTTTAATCGAAATAGTGGAAAACATATATCCAGTAATCATTTCTAAATTCCGGGAAATCATTGCAACAATACATAACAATATGTAAACAAAGATACATTGATGCATGCATTACAGTTTATAAACAATAGTCCATTAATATACATCAACCAACCCTTAATTCAAGGACGCTCTAGCCCAAGCAACACATGCACAATAATGTCCCAACTACCTGGACTTCCCGAGCTCAAAACCCGCTAATACGATCAACTATTACCGCTGGGATTGCCCAAAACCACCTCTAAACGACGTCTGATCAACCTCAAACCTGTACCAACAGATTCGGAACGTCGAAAACTAGTTCCCACGCGCCGCCGTGACCTCAGTCTCGGCCCCACGCGCCGCCACGCGCCGCCGGAAAGTCGGCTCACGCACCCACGCGCGTTCACGTGCCGGTCACGCGTTACTACAGTGTTCACGCGCCTGGACCGGTCCAACCCGGTCCGGCTCAACCTGACCCGGTCCAACTCGACCCGACCGGTTTACTCAACCCGACCGGTTCAACTCGACCCGACCGGTCACCGGTGACTCGCCGGAGAAGACGACCGGACGCCGTCACCGTCGCCGGAGGCTGGCCGGAGAAGATGACCGGACCGCCACCTCCGCCGCCGTCTGGTTCGCCGGAATCCCCCATTTCCGGCCGAAACTACCAGTTTTCTAACTTCTTCATTTCTTAACCGTTTTTCACGATCTATACATGGAAATTTATCTACTCTTCACCAGGAATCCAAATATGAGGTCAAAGTTCCGAGATCGTACCTGGTTTGGCCGGAAAACGGCCGAGAAGTTTCGGTTCACCTCCCTCCTCCGTCCGTCGCCTACGGCGGTGTTCCCGCTCCAATATCTTCCCCAAAATGCTCGTGGGGTCTCGGGGATGATCCTCCCGACCTTGGTTTCACTCAACTCGGATCAAAATCCGTCCGATCAAGATCAAGCTTTGTGTTCACACGGGGGGGTTTTCGGGTAGGAGAGAGAGGGACCATACTGACCAATCTGCCGAGGAGAGAGAAAATATCTATTATATAGTTCCAATTTCTCCAAAATTACCAAACTGCCCCTGAAGCTTCTAGACCCGTAACGTACTCACCGGGTCTCCATTTTCCGCGTGCCGCCTGTCTACGAACTCGTGAGTTCGAGACCTACGCAACGACTTTAGAAAATTTCCCAAAAGTCTTGCCAGTCAAAAAGTGACTCCCGAACCCGTCCAAAACTGAGGGTAAAATTGTCCAATCCTCAAAATAGTTTAATTTCTGGTCCGGGTCGTTACATAAACTCCTCGGATGCATCTTGTTAACATAATTCCTTAAATAATTTGCACACAAGTGTGCGGTCTACAGGAAGTTAACCTAAAGCTTTGATACCACTTGTCAGGACCCGTCCCGAATTTCCCCTCGAAACCCGGGAAGAACCCTGATCCCGTCTGACAACCTAAGAAAAGGTTCCCAAAATACCCTACAATCTTTACAAATTATAATAAGAATAATAAATACTTCATCTTGTCAGACAAGGGACTTAAGCACTCAATAATTTCCGTAATTAACGACCAATCAAATAACTTTCTTCCCCTCCATTTATAAACTCATGCATGCGTCACATAAACAATTTATCATATAAAAACATCATATGTAAAACACTAAAATTCACATTTCTCTTTAGAACCACTTAGTTGAACTCACATAAAATCTGTATAAAAATACCTCGTAATCCAAAATTTGTTTTGAAAATCTCATCAAAGGAGTTTTAAATCATTTGGTTCAATCTGGACACAAATTATCTCAAATTCAAATCATTTGGTTCCAACTGCCACATAATATCTCAATTTCACTGTCCCGACATATTCATAACACACCAGTCAAACATTGCTGGCATCTCTACTGGAAAACCACAAGACAACAAACTAGTCAGATACTAGTGGACCAATAATAATTCGTCCATCTGGGTCACCGCCCACACCAACCCACTGACCCGAATGACGTCGTATTTTCATATGTTGATTAGGCCCATAACAATTGTCGTCTGGTTCATATTAGAGCCGAAAATATCCTCGACTATCATAACATATCAGTCGGCATCTCTCGAATATCATATCATATCAGTCGGCATCTCTCGACTATCATATCATATCAGTCGGCATCTCTCTACTATCCTATCATATCAGTCGGCATATATCTCGCTATCATATTCCTAGTCACCAGGGTATCCCTTGGGGTGTACTAGAATATGTACTACTTGGACTCGACCACAATCTCTGCAAAATCACCTTTTATATTGGGGTTCACCGGGAGTCCGCCAACACGGAACCAAGGCCCGGCTCCTAGGCCCCATTAAATCAGTTTTGTTTATATTAGGGGCTCACCGGGAGTCCGCCAACACGGAACCAAGGCCCAGCTCCTAGGCCCCTTCAAATCAGTTTTGTTTATAGTGGGGTTCACCGGGAGTCCGCCAACACGGAACCAAGGCCTGGCTCCTAGGCCCCTTCAAAACGGTTTTGTATCCAAAATCAAGTATAAATTTGTTTATCATTTTCCACAAATACGCTTTCAACTCAAAATCATGTACCTCAATAATTACCACGTCCAAATACTATCAAAACCGAATCCAACAACCATATCGTTTCTCACAACACACTTCCACTGAAATATTGGAACAACCATTATCCAGCAATCATTGCATCCATACACAACAATATTTACATATCGAGGATATTAATACATGCGTTACAATTTGTAAATACCACCATACACAACAGTAATTAAATCGAAGATAATTATACATACATTACAATTTATAACTCAAAGTCCGCTTACCATCACCATCCAACCCAAAATTCATGTACGCTCTAGCCTCAGAACACATACACCATAATGACCCAACTACCTTGACTTTCCAAACTCAAAACCCTCTCCACGGTCAATCCCTACCGCTGGGATTGCCCAAACGAGCTCTAAATGAACTCCTATGGCCTCGAAACCAACAAAATCTGATTCGGAACGTCCCAAAACTCTGGTCACGCGCCGCCGTGACTTCGGGAACAGTCCCATGCGCCGCCACGCGCCACCAGAAGGTCAGAACACGCTCCCACGCGCTGCCACGCGCCGGTCACGCGCCTGCTACAGTGTTCACGCGCCTGGACCGGTCCAACCCGGCCCGGCTCGACCTGACCCGGTCCAACTCGACCGGTTCACTCGACTTGACCGGTTCACTCGACTCGGCCGGTTCACTCGACTCGGCCGGTTACCGGTGACTCACCGGAGAAGATGACCGGACGGCCCTCGCCGTCGCCGGAGGCAGGCCGGAGAAGATGACCGGACCGCCACCTCCGCCGCCGTCTGGTTCGCCGGAAACTGCCATTTCCGGCCGATTTTCAAGGTTTTCTAACTTCCTCATTTCTTAACCGTTTTTCACGATCTACACATGTAAATTCATCTACTTTTCACCAGGAATCCAAATATGAGGTCAAAGTTCCGAGATCATACCTGGTTTGGCCGGAAAACGGCCGAGAAGGTTCGGTGAACCTCCCTCCTCCGTCCGTCGCCCACGGAGGTGCTCCCACTCCGATAATCACACCAAAAGACTCGTGGGGTCGCGGGGAAGGTCCTCCCGACCTCGGTTTTGTTCGAATCGGACCGAAACCCCTCCGATGAATATGGCCTTCGGTGATCGCACGGGGAGGACTCGGATAGGACCGAGACTGCATCGACCCATCTCCCGAGGAGAGAGAAAAATACCTGTTATATAATTCCAACATTTCCAAAATTACCAAACTGCCCCTGCAGCTTCTAGACCCGGAACGAACGCATCGGATCTCCGTTTTCAGCGTGCCGCCTGTCTACGAACTCGTGAGTTCGAGACCTACGCAACAACCCAAGAAAAATTCCCAAAAGTTTTACCAGTCAAAAAGTGACTCCCAAACCCATCCAAAACTGAGGGTAAAATTGTCCAATTCTCAAAATAAATTAAATTTCTGGTCCGGGTCGTTACAATCTACCCCCCTTAAGGAATTTCGTCCCTGAAATTTCACTAACTCAGGTTAAAGAACCAACCTCCTATTCAGTTCAAGGTCACTAAAGAGGTAAACTCCTCGGATGCATCTTGTTAACATAATTCCTTAAATAATTTGCACACAAGTGTGCGGTCTACAGGAAGTTAACCTAAAGCTTTGATACCACTTGTCAGGACCCGTCCCGAATTTCCCCTCGAAACCCGGGAAGAACCCTGATCCCGTCTGACAACCTAAGAAAAGGTTCCCAAAATACCCTACAATCCTTACAAATTATAATAACAATAATAAATACTTCATCTTGTCAGACAAGGGACTTAAGCACTCAATAATTTCCGTAATTAACGACCAATCAAATAACTTTCTTCCCCTCCATTTATAAACTCATGCATGCGTCACATAAACAATTTATCATATAAAAACATCATATGTAAAACACTAAAATTCACATTTCTCTTTAGAACCACTTAGTTGAACTCACATAAAATCTGTATAAAAATACCTCGTAATCCACAATTTGTTTTGAAAATCTCATCAAAGGAGTTTTAAATCATTTGGTTCAATCTGGACACAAATTATCTCAAATTCAAATCATTTGGTTCCAACTGCCACATAATATCTCAATTTCACTGTCCCGACATATTCATAACACACCAGTCAAACATTGCTGGCATCTCTACTGGAAAACCACAAGACAACAAACTAGTCAGATACTAGTGGACCAATAATAATTCGTCCATCTGGGTCACCGCCCACACCAACCCACTGACCCGAATGACGTCGTATTTTCATATGTTGATTAGGCCCATAACAATTGTCGTCTGGTTCATATTAGAGCCGAAAATATCCTCGACTATCATAACATATCAGTCGGCATCTCTCGAATATCATATCATATCAGTCGGCATCTCTCGACTATCATATCATATCAGTCGGCATCTCTCTACTATCATATCATATCAGTCGGCATATATCTCGCTATCATATTCCTAGTCACCAGGGTATCCCTTGGGGTGTACTAGAATATGTACTACTTGGACTCGACCACAATCTCTGCAAAATCACCTTTTATATTGGGGTTCACCGGGAGTCCGCCAACACGGAACCAAGGCCCGGCTCCTAGGCCCCATTAAATCAGTTTTGTTTATATTAGGGGCTCACCGGGAGTCCGCCAACACGGAACCAAGGCCCGGCTCCTAGGCCCCTTCAAATCAGTTTTGTTTATAGTGGGGTTCACCGGGAGTCCGCCAACACGGAACCAAGGCCTGGCTCCTAGGCCCCTTCAAAACTGTTTTGTATCCAAAATCAAGTATAAATTTGTTTATCATTTTCCACAAATACGCTTTCAACTCAAAATCATGTACCTCAATAATTACCACGTCCAAATACTTTCAAAACCGAATCCAACAACCATATCGTTTCTCACAACACACTTCCACTGAAATATTGGAACAACCATTATCCACCAATCATTGCATCCATACACAACAATATTTACATATCGAGGATATTAATACATGCGTTACAATTTGTAAATACCACCATACACAACAGTAATTAAATCGAAGATAATTATACATACATTACAATTTATAACTCAAAGTCCGCTTACCATCACCATCCAACCCAAAATTCATGTACGCTCTAGCCTCAGAACACATACACCATAATGACCCAACTACCTTGACTTTCCAAACTCAAAACCCTCTCCACGGTCAATCCCTACCGCTGGGATTGCCCAAACGAGCTCTAAATGAACTCCTATGGCCTCGAAACCAACAAAATCTGATTCGGAACGTCCCAAAACTCTGATCACGCGCCTCCGTGACTTCGGGAACAGTCCCACGCGCCGCCACGCGCCACCAGAAGGTCAGAACACGCGCTCACGCGCTGCCACGCGCCGGTCACGCGCCTGCTATAGTGTTCACGCGCCTGGACCGGTCCAACCCGGCCCGGCTCGACCTGACCCGGTCCAACTCGACCGGTTCACTCGACTCGACCGGTTCACTCGACTCGGCCGGTTCACTCGACTCGGCCGGTTCACTCGACTCGGCCGGTTACCGGTGACTCGCCGGAGAAGATGACCGGACGGCCCTCGCCATCGCCGGAGGCAGGCCGGAGAAGATGACCGGACCGCCACCTCCGCCGCCGTCTGGTTCGCCGGAAACTGCCATTTCCGGCCGATTTTCAAGGTTTTCTAACTTCCTCATTTCTTAACCGTTTTTCACGATCTATACATGTAAATTCATCTACTTTTCACCAGGAATCCAAATATGAGGTCAAAGTTCCGAGATCATACCTGGTTTGGCCGGAAAATGGCCGAGAAGGTTCAGTGAACCTCCCTCCTCCGTCCGTCGCCCACGGAGGTGCTCCCACTCCGATAATCACACCAAAAGACTCGTGGGGTCGCGGGGAAGGTCCTCCCGACCTCGGTTTTGTTCGAATCGGACCGAAACCCCTCCGATGAATATGGCCTTCGGTGATCGCACGGGGAGGACTCGGATAGGACCGAGACTGCATCGACCCATCTCCCGAGGAGAGAGAAAAATACCTGTTATATAATTCCAACATTTCCAAAATTACCAAACTGCCCCTGCAGCTTCTAGACCCGGAACGAACGCATCGGATCTCCGTTTTCAGCGTGCCGCCTGTCTACGAACTCGTGAGTTCGAGACCTACGCAACAACCCAAGAAAAATTCCCAAAAGGTTTACCAGTCAAAAAGTGACTCCCAAACCCATCCAAAAGTGACTCCCAAACCAGTCATCGTCTTCTCCGGCGAGTCACCGGCGACCGGTCGGGTCGAGTTGAACCGGTCGGGTTGAGTGAACCGGTCGGGTCGAGTTGGACCGGGTCAGGTTGAGCCGGACCGGGTTGGACCGGTCCAGGCGCGTGAACACTGTAGTAGCGCGTGACCGGCGCGTGAGCGCGCGTGGGTGCGTGAGCCTGCCTTCCGGCAGCGCGTGGCGGCGCGTGGGGCAGAGACTGAGGTCACGGCGGCGCGTGGGAACTAGTTTTCGACGTTCCGAATCTGTTGGTACAGGTTTGAGGTTGATCAGACGTCGTTTAGAGATTGTTTTGGGCAATCCCAGCGATAATAGTTGACCGTATTAGCGGGTTTTGAGCTCGGGAAGTCCAGGTAGTTGGGACATTATTGTACATGTGTTGCTTGGGCTAGAGCGTCTATGAATTAAGGGTTTGTTGATGTATATTAGTGGACTATTGTTTATCAACTGTAATGCATGCATCAATGTATCTTTGTTTACATATTGTTATGTATTGTTGCAATGATTCCTGGAATTTAGAAATGATTACTGGATATATGTTTTCCACTATTTCGGTTAAAGTGTGATTTGGTCATATTGAGGGAGGCCAGGACTCAGGACGAGGATCCGTTATGAGCGGTGAACCCGATGAACCTCCAGGATAAACACTGATATGATATGATAGTCGAGAGATGCCGACTATGCCGACTGATATGATATGATAGTCGAGATATGCCGACCATGCCGACTGATATGATATGATAGTCGAGATATGCCGACTGATATGATAGGATAGTCGAGATATGCCGATATGCCGACTGATATGATATGATAGTCGAGATATGCCGACTATGCCGACTGATATGATATGATAGTCGAGAGATGCCGACTATGCCGACTGATATGATATGATAGTCGAGATATGCCGACTATGCCGACTGATATGATATGATAGTCGAGAGATGCCGACTATGCCGACTGATATGATATGATAGTCGAGATATGCCGACTATGCCGACTGATATGATATGATAGTCGAGATATGCCGACTATGCCGACTGATATGATATGATAGTCGAGATATGCCGACTGATATGATATGATAGTCGAGATATACCGACTATGCCGACTGATATGATATGATAGTCGAGATATGCCGACTATGCCGACTGATATTATATGATAGTCGAGATATGCCGACTATGCCGACTGATATGATATGATAGTCGAGAGATGCCGACTATGCCGACTGATATGATATGATAGTCGAGATATGCCGACTATGCCGACTGATATGATATGATAGTCGAGATATGCCGACTATGCCGACTGATATGATATGATAGTCGAGAGATGCCGACTATGCCGACTGATATGATATGATAGTCGAGATATGCCGACTATGCCGACTGATATGATATGATAGTCGAGATATGCCGACTATGCCGACTGATATGATATGATAGTCGAGACATGCCGACTGATATGATATGGTAGTCGAGATATGCCGACTGATATGTTATGATAGTCGAGAGATGCCGACTGATATGATATGATAGTCGAGATATATGCCGACTGATATGATATGATACATGACTAGCACACCCCAAGGGATACCCTGGTGGCTAGGGATATGATAGTCGAGAGATATGCCGACTGATATGATATGATAGTCGAGATATGCCGACTGATATGATATGATAGTCGAGATATGCCGACTGATATGATATGATAGTCGAGATATGCCGACTGATATGATATGATAGTCGAGACATGCCGACTGATATGATATGATAGTCGAGACATGCCGACTGATATGATATGATAGTCGAGATATGCCGACTGATATGTTATGATAGTCGAGAGATGCCGACTGATATGATATGATAGTCGAAATATATGCCGACTGATATGATATGATACATGACTAGCACACCCCAAGGGATACCCTGGTGGCTAGGGATATGATAGTCGAGAGATATGCCGACTGATATGATATGATAGTCGAGATATGCCGACTTATATGATATGATAGTCGAGATATGCCGACTGATATGATATGATAGTCGAGATATGCCGACTGATATGATATGATAGTCGAGATATGCCGACTGATATGATATGATAGTCGAGATATGCCGACTGATATGATATGATAGTCGAGATATGCCGACTGATATGATATGATAGTCGAGACATGCCGACTGATATGATATGATAGTCGAGATATGCCGACTGATATGTTATGATAGTCGAGAGATGCCGACTGATATGATATGATAGTCGAGATATATGCCGACTGATATGATATGATACATGACTAGCACACCCCAAGGGATACCCTGGTGGCTAGGGATATGATAGTCGAGAGATGCCGACTGATATGTTATGATAGTCGAGAGATGCCGACTGATATGATATGATAGTCGAGATCTATGCCGACTGATATGATATGATACATGACTAGTACACCCCAAGGGATACCCTGGTGGCTAGGGACAGGATAGTCGAGAGATATGCCGACTGATATGTTATGGTAGCCGAAGGTTATACCGGCTGATGATACGATATGATAGCCGAGGATATATCCGGCTTTAATATGAAACAGACGACAATGGTCATGGGCTTAATCAACCTATGAAAATTCTTCGTCAGCCGGGTCAGTGGGTAGGTGTGGGCGGTGACCCAGAGGGACGAATTATGGTTGGTTCACAAGTATTTGACTAGTCTGTTGTCTTGTGGTATTCCAGTAGAGATGTCAGCAGTGTCTGACCTACTGACGTTTGGTGACATAGGGTATTCCTATTTGGACCACCACTATTCCGAGGTTTTGGTTTTGACCAGTATACTATCCTGCGTCTGACAGGTATGAGTGGTCAGTATGTACAGAGGTTCTGTCGGGAACTCTGTAAGGTTTAATAAAAAATTATTCCAGAACAAAGGGTATTTCTGGTGTTTAAATTTTGAAGTAAAGAGCTGTCAGATGGGATAAGGGTTCTTTCCGGGTTTCGAGGGAAAATTCGGGAAGGGTCCTTACACTGAAATCCTGGGCACACCATCAAATGCCTAGCATGCCAGCCCCGTCTTGCCTAGACGTTAAATAAAGCGCTCCTAGGAGGCAGCCTAGCCCCGGTTTGTATTTCTCACTTCCTTTTCTGTTTCTGTCCGATATATCTCTCAAACCTTTCTACTGTTGTCATGCTTATTGCTTATCACATTGAGGACAATGTTCAGTTTAGGTTTGGGGGTGTGAATTTAAAATTTTACATATAGAAACAAGTAGGTTTGGGGGTGATACACGGCCAGGACATTTAAATTTCTGCTTGTGATTGGTATGATAACTTGTTAATAGGAATGTATATGCTAAGTTAACTATCTTTGCTTTACTAAGAGTCATGCCATGGTTAAGTAGTTCATAATCTGCACTTCACAATGCCATGTTTTTAAGTGATTAAGTGAACGAAATAACTGAATTTGAGTGAACCTTAGAAAATTAGTGGAGACTACCCTGTGAGATCTTTGAGCCTAATTGCCATTCTTTCTGAGGGATATACTTGTTTCTACTCTTAAATACTCATCAATTTTGTTCTTAATTGTTGATCTCATTACATCATATTTGCATTGAATTTTAAAGAACTAACATCATTTAGATACTCTTGATTTAATGTATGTTTTTCCATAAGAAGTGATGTAGGCTATGTGTGCTTTAACCTCTAAAGGCCTTATCCTACCCTATTGCATGCTCCCTAGGCCAATTTTGAAGCCAAACACTCAACCTTTTCTTTCATCACCCAAAGTATAACCTAACCCAAAATACTTAGCCATTCATCACACCCATACCCTATAACCTCTGTTTGTGCTAAGGTTGCCACAAATGAGATTCATGGTGAGAATGAGAGGTGAAAGAAGATGATGCCCAATTCAAAGGACATTGGCGTCAATTGAAAGTTCAAAAGTAAAGAAAAGATTTACAAGTTGCAAGCTGCATGAAAATTTGAGGAAATCATTGCATGATCTTGGTTCAATTCAATTCAAAGACGAACAGAAACAAAAAAACGTTCAAATCAAAAGAAAGAAAGAAACGTTGAGAAAAAGAAGGAAAAAAATAAGTGAAAAACAAAGTGAATTGAGCCAAGTGAGCCAAGATCCTCAAAATAAGCCACAAGAGCCACAAAATAAGTCATCAGGAAAGCACAATGTCGTGGGCCATAAGAAAGGATTCAGTTCAGAAATTCCAAGTTCAATTCATGACTTCTCATGCCTTGGCACAACTCAGGTTCTTTGAATCCCATCCTTCCTTGCTAAACCCCAAAGCTTAGCCCCAATACAACCTAAAAAGGAAGACCTAACGGATCTTATGGACAATCAGGCAGAGGATTAAGGTACGTATCTATGTTCTTAAAGTTCAATTCCTTTCATGAGATCTTTATTTCCATAAAGTGCTATTCTTCATTGTTACTCATACGTGATTAAATTTGAATTTCATAACATAAACTCATCACATATGCTTGAAAAGAGTGTAAGCCTAGGATTCTTGTGTGAATTGAGAGTTGCCTAGTGAGGATTAGAGTCGAGGCGAAATCTTTCTAGGGCACTTAGATGAAGTTGTTTTCAAACTTGATCACCTGAAAATATTGGCATTTATACACGTACACCTTCACATGACACTCACGGCTATGGCATTCCTTTTAGTTCTGCAAAGCATGTCTACTTACTTTGATTCTTATTAGCTTGTTAAGAGTACTATATCTAGCATCTTTTTGTTTAAGTAAAACGTTTGTGGGTATCGTACTGTTATAAGCCTCAGGAGGCAAAACTCCTCCTACTAGGTGAACCTAGGGGTTTAAATGTTCTATCTTAACTAAAATCGAGTCTTTTCATTTTGTTAGCATTTGTTTTGCTCAAGGACTAGCAAAAGATAGGTTTGGTGGTATTTGATCAGTCGTTATTTACGCATCATTTTGAGGTCTTTATATGCCTCTCTTACATGTCTTTTGAATGATTTCGTGCCATCAATAGTAGAAAATGATCAATCTTGTGAGACTTGTGCAGAGTTAGAAAGATAGGTAAAATCTGGAAAGAACGCAAAAAGAATGACTCAAATCGGAGTCCAGATAAAGGAGATATCCTCATTTCAATATCAGGTCCTGAACGGAGGCCTGAGTGCGGCAGTGCGCCCAAGCCGGGGTCCCTGTTCCGCCAGCGGTGGATTAGAGGTTCTCCCTCTGCGCCAAGCCTGAACGACGATGCACTTCTATTATACTCCTAACGTACTTCAAAAGCGCGGTCCCAGATCCTGATTACGATGTAACAACCCGGACTTTTCATAATTTATATTATGCAATTATTTTTATTAAATGACGATTTTACCCTTGGTCGGTAAAGGGCTTGGAAATCAAGTTTTATTTCGAGACACTTTTGGTATTGTTTCGGGTACCGTTGCGTAGGTCTCGAACTCACGAGTTCGTAGACAGGCGGCACGCAGGAAACGGAGTTTGTATACGGAAGTTGTGGGTCTAGATGTGTAAGGGCATTTTGGTAATTTGCCATGGATGGGAGATATTTTACCTCAATTATTTTACATCATCATTTCATCTTTATCTCCTTATCCTCACTCACTCTCTCTATAACAAAGAAAACACAAACACTCACCCAACCCGTGCGAAACTTACCCGAAGAGAAACCAAAAGTCAACGACGGATTCAAGGCTTTAACTTCCCATTTGGATCAACTAATCGTATTCTACTCTTTCCCACGATCACAACCGTACCAACCATCGAAGGAGAGGACTACGGTGGAAGCCGAGCCGAGTAAAGGAAGTTTCGGATCTTTGGATCGATTTTCTGGCTTATAGAGGTACGTGTTTGATGTTTTGAGGTTATATTTGGATTCCTGGGTTTGAGTAGATACATTTAGACGTAAAATTTGTGTAAAACGGTTGAGTTTTGAGGAAGTTGTAAAGCTTGGAATTTCGGTCGGAAATGGCGGATTCCGGCGAACCAGACGGCGGCGGAGGTGGCGGTCCGGTCATCTTCTCCGGCCAACTTCCGGCGACGGCGACGACAGTCCGGTCGTCTTCTCCGGTGAGTCATCGGTGACCGGCCAGGTCGAGTTGAACCGGTCGAGTTGAGTGAACCGGTCGGGTCGAGTTGGACCGGGTCAGGTTGAGCCGAACCGAGTTGGACCGGTTCAGGCGCGTGGTTACTGTAGCAGGCGCGTGACCAGCGCGTGAGGGCGCGTGGGCGCGTGTGCCGACCTTCCGGCGGCGCGTGGCGGCGCGTGGGGTCGAGGCTGACGTCACGGCGGCGCGTGGCAACTAGTTTCGGACGTTCTGAATCTGTTGGTACAGGTTTCAGGTTGATCGGACATCGTTTAGAGGTCGTTTTAAGTGTCCGAAGTTGCTGTGATTTTAGGAACAGCATGTATAGACTTCCCGAGGTTTAGGAAGTTGTTATATACGAGTCTTATTACTAGCCGGTAATCCCGATTGTTGTTTTTGACAGGCGATATTGTTCCGGGAACCTCAGAGGAACGAGCGAGACGGGATTGAGCTAGCTTGAACAGGTTTGTGAGTGGACTTTGTTTTATAAACTGAATTGCATGCATCAAAATATCTTTGTTAAATACGGTTATGTATTGTGGCATTGAATTTCTGAATGTTAGAAATGATTTCTAGACATATGTTTTCCACTATTTCAGTTAAAGTATGATAGTCGAGATATGCCGACTGATATGATATGATAGTCGAGATATGCCGACATATATGATATGATAGTCGAGATATGCCGACTGATATGATATGATAGTCGAGATATGCCGACTGATATGATATGATAGTCGAGATATGCCGACTGATATGATATGATAGTCGAGATATGCCGACTGATATGATATGATAGTCGAGATATGCCGACTGATATGATATGATAGTCGAGATATGCCGACTGATATGATATGATAGTCGAGATATGCCGACTGATATGATATGATAGTCTAGATATGCCGACTGATATGATATGATAGTCGAGATATGCCGACTGATATGATATGATAGTCGAGATATGCCGACTGATATGATATGATAGTCGAGATATGCCGACTGATATGATATGCTAGTCGAGAGATAGGCCGACTGATGTGATAGCATAGTACAGAGAGTTGTGATACAGTACTAGCACACCCCAAGGGATACCCTGGTGGCTAGTGGATGTGTCGATGACAGTGGATTTGAGATGTTATGTGTCTAGGTGGAAATAAATGATTTTGAACATGAAAATGCCGGTGATTTAAAGATGATGTTTTTATAACATGAATTGTTTATGTGATGCATGCATGGTTTTATAAATGGAGGGGGAAAAAGGTAATATTCCTTGGAAAGCGTTTTATAAACGATTATTTTTGTCCACTCACAACTTTTGTGTTTAAACCCCCTTCAGGCCGTAGAGTTGACGAGGACAGTATCTCGAGGCAGAGGCATTAGCACTTCCGCTACGCTGTGTAGTTGTACTTGAGTAGGATACCTAATTTGTACATTGATCCTACTTAGACGCTCTGATATTCTTGTATTTGGTTGGTATTTACTTACGGGAATTTTTAAGTGCTTAAATCCCTTGTCTGACAAGAGAAATTATTTATTGTTATTATCATATTCTAAGGATTGAAGGGTATTTGGGAACCTTTCCTTAGGTTGTCAGACGGGATCAGGGTTCTTCCCGGGTTTCGAGGGGAAATTCGGGACGGGCCCTGACATACGAAGACAGTCAAAAATCCAAGTTTGGCCAGCTTGCGTTCCCACTTGCCAGCCTGCGTTCCCACTTTCCCTATTCCTATAGGACATGGTTTTACCAATCTGTATAGAACAAGGTTATACCAATCCTTATAGAACAAGGTTATACCAATCCTTATAGGGGTGTTTTTGTTTCTGGAAAAACAGAGACCTGAGCCACAGAGTTCCGTTTTGGTTTTCTAGAGAATTAGGGACCATATTTTCGTAGATAATCTTTGACATAGATTATTGGACGTGGAACTTGGAGAAGAAGGCCCTGCCGTGTCTTCTGCTGCATCTGTTCTTAACAATCTCCTCTGTACCCTTATTTTCATTATTACAATTTACTTATGGATTCAATTATACTTGTGTTTATTTCAGTTATGTGTGAGTAGTCATTAGGATTAGGGCTGCTTGAAGCCCTAGCCATGTTAGCTTATTGATTGGATTTCTGGCTCTTGATTATGATTGCTATGCATGCTGAATAAGTTGGATTACTATGCTTAATGAACTTAATTTATGCCTATAAGATTAGCTACCTTGTTTGCATATAATTATAGATGTAATTGCTTGAGTGACTGTCATATCATCTTGTGATTTGGAGCATCGAAAGTATTCGTACTTGTAATCTTAACTCATGACGACCTAGGATTGCATGCCACTTTGCTAGGCTAATGTGGTGTCATTAAATTCTCTTTAAACTTCATGCATCATCTTAAAAGGTAGGTGATAGACGTTCTAGGCATATGTCCTGTTTAGAACATGCTAAGTAAGAGGGAATAAGATGTGTCTAGTGAACCAACGCCAGGTCCTAGGCACGGGCACCTAATTCAGAAAATGCATAGTAATTAGGTCAAGGAAATTTGGTTAAGAGCTATAATTGGTTAGAGTGGATAGTAAGCCTTAATTCGCCTTAGTTAACAACCTTTCATTCTTGCATTGTTATTTTCTGCACTTTGATTTACTTGTCTTTAAATTTCAGTTATCACATCATAAACCCCCCCCCCCCCCCCCCCCCTGTGTGTGTGTGTGTGTGTTTTTATTTAAGTTAACAAATCTGAACTAAATTGGTCATAACGTTGATACAAGTCCTCGAGGGATCGACTCTTGCTATGCTACTATACTATACTTATCGATTTGTGCACTTGCAAGGATTTTATAACTGTTAGAATTGAATTGCATATTTCTTGCTCTTTAAATCTACCAACAGGCCCCAGTCCGCATTGTCTTGTCACACCGGTCAGCGAAGTCCCTCGCCTTCAGCGCCGCGATCTCATCCAACTCATATTGAGACCCACGAACAATGGTGTTCATAAAGTCCAGCTGAGAAGGATGGAAAGCCGTCGATAGATGCCTCCGTGTCTCGTCCGGCCCATGAGTCCCGACCAAATCTGGCTCCCCATTAGTCTTCAAAAAGTAAGACCGAAGGGAAGCATCAAGATAGGGCTTCCTCATTTTCTTGGGAACCCTTCGGCCCTCCAAGTCCGAGATGATGTTGGGGCAGACTATCTGGCGGACGATTTGAAGGGCTTCAATCTACCCTTACCTCTTCTGTTGCAGCACAGCGTCGGCATCGGCTGGGACTGTTGGTAAAATTAAAGAGCAAGAAATATGCAATTCAATTCTAACAGTTATAAAATCCTTGCAAGTGCACAAATCGATAAGAATAGTATAGTAGCACAGCAAGAGTCGATCCCTCGAGGACTTGTATCAACGTTATGACACTTTAGTTCAGATTTATTAACTTAGTGAAAACACACACACACACACACACGCAGGGGGGGTTTATGATGTGAGAACTGAAATTTAAAGACAAGCAAAATAAAATGCAGAAAATAACAATGCAAGAATTAACGGTTGATTGATTATTAACTAAGGCGAATTACGGCTTACTATCCACTCTAACCAATTATAGCTCTTAACCAGATTTCCTTGACCTAATTACTATGTATTTTCTGAATTAGGTGCCCGTGCCTAGGACCTGGTGTTGGTTCACTAGACACATTTTATTCCCTCTTACTTAGCATGTTCTAAACAGGGCATATGCCTAGAACGTCTATCACCTACCTTTTAAGATGATGCATGAAGTTTAAAGAGAATTTAATGACACCACATTAGCCTAGCAAAGTGACATGCAATCCTAGGTCGTTATGAGTTAAGATTACAAGTCAGAATACTTTCGATGCTCCAAATCGCAAGATGATATGACGGTCACTCAAGCAATTACATCTATAATTATATGCTAACAAGGTAGCTAATGTAACGACCCGGACCAGAAATTAAATTCTTTTGAGAATTGGACAATTTTACCCTCAGTTTTGGACGGATTCGGGAGTCACTTTTTGACTGGCAGTACTTTTGGGAATTTTTATTGGGTCGTTGCGTAGGTCTCGAACTCACGAGTTCGTAGACAGGCGGCACGCGGAAAACGGAGACCCGATGAGTTCGTTACGGGTCTAGAAGCTTCAGGGGCAGTTTGGTAATTTTGGAGAAGTTGGAACTATATAGTAGATATTTTTCTCTCTCCTCGGGAGATTGGGCAATTAGTCTCTCTCTCCTACCCGAAACCCACCCCCCCCCCCCCCCCCCCCCCGTGTGAACACAAAGACTTGATTTTCATTGGATGGGTTTCGATCCGATTCGAACAAAACCAAGGTCGGGAGGATCTTCCCCGGGACCCCACGAGCATTTTGGGGTAGTTATTGGAGCGTGAGCACCGCTGTAGGCGACGGACGGAGGAGGGAGGTGAACCGAACCTTCTCGGTCGTTTTCCGACCAAACCAGGTACGATCCCGGGACTTTGACCTCATATTTGGATTCCTGGTGAAGAGTAGATGAATTTTCATGTGTAGATCGTGAAAAACGGTTAAGAAATGAAGAAATTAGAAAACCTTGAAGTTCGGCCGGAAATGGGGGATTTCGGCGAACCAGACGGCGGCGGAGGTGGTGGTCCGGTCATCTTCTCCGGCCAGCCTCCGGCGACGGTGAGGGCCGTCCGGTCATCTTCTCCGGCGAGGTACCGGTAACCGGTCGAGTTGAGTGAACCGGTCGATTCGAGTGAACCGGTCGGGTTGAGTGAACTGGTCGGGTCGAGTGAACCTGTCGGGTTGAGTGAACCGGTCGGGTCGAGTTGGATCGGGTCAGGTTGAGCCGGACCGGGTTGGACCGGCCCAGGCGCGTGAACACTGTAGCAGGCGCGTGACCGGCGCGTGAGAGCGCGTGGCGCATGTGCCGACCTTCCAGCGGCGCGTGGCGGCGCGTGGAGCCGAGACTGAGGTCACGGCGGCGACTGGTAACTAGTTTCGACGTTCCGAATCTGTTGGTACAGGTTTGAGGTTGATCAGATATCATTTAGAGGTTGTTTTGGGCAATCCCAGCGGTAATGATTGACCGTATTAGCGGGTTTTGAGCTCGGGAAGTCAAGGTAGTTGGGTCGTTATTGTGCATGTGTTGCTTGGGCTAGAGCGTCCATGAATTTTGGATTGGGTGGTGATGGTAAGCGGACTTTTGATTTATAAATTGTAATGCATGTATAAATATCATTAATTTAATTACTGTGGTGTATGGTTGTATTTATAAATTGTAATGCATGTATTAATATCCTCGATTTAAATACTGTTGTGTATGGGTGCAATGATTACCTAGAATTTATAAATGATTGCGGGATATTTGTTTTTCCAATATTTCAGTGGAAGTGTGTTGTGAGAAATGATATGGTTGTTGGATTCGGCTTTGATATTGTTTGGACGTGGTAATTATTTGGGTACATGATTTGGAGTTGAAACCGTAATTGTGATAAATGATAAACAAAATATATACATGATTTTGGATACAATATCGTTTTGAGGGGGCCTAGAAGCCGGGCCTTGGTTCCATGTTGGCGGACTCCCGGTGAACCCCCAATATAAACAAAACCGATTTGATGGGGCCTAGAAGCCGGGCCTTGGTTCCGTGTTGGCGGACTCCCGGTGAACCCCCAATATAAACAAAACCGATTTGAGGGGGCCTAGGATCCGGGCCTTGGTTTCGTATTGGCGGACTCCCGGTGAACCTCCAACTTAAAAGGTGATTTTGCAGAGATTGTGGTCGAGTCCAAGTGATACATATTCTAGCACACCCCAAGGGATACCCTGGTGGCTAAGGATATGATAATCGAGAGATATGACGACTGATGTGATATGATAGCCAAATGTTATACCGGATGATGATACGATATGATAGCCGAGGATATTTCCGGCTCTAATATGAACCAGACGGCAATTGTCATGGGCTTAATCAACCTATGGAAATACTTCGTTATCCGGGTCAGTGGGTTGGTGTGGGCGGTGACCCAGAGGGACGAATTATTATTGGTTCACTAGTATCGGACTAGTCTGTTGTCTTGTGGTTTTCCAGTAGAGATGTCAGCAATGTCTGACTACTGACATTTGGTATCAGAGAGTATTTCTATTTGAACCACCACTATTCCAAGGTCTTGGTTTTGACCGGTATTTTATCCTGCGTCTGACAGTAGGAGTGTTCAGTAAGTATAAAGATTCTGTGGGGAATCCTGTAAGGTTTAATAAAAATTATTTAAGAACAAGGGGTATTTCTGGTAATTAAATATTGAGGTAAAAGAGCTGTCAGACGGGATAAGGGTTCTTCCTGGGTTTCGAGGGAAAATTCGGGAAGGGTCCTTACAGCTAATCTTATAGGCATAAATTAAGGTCATTAAGCATAGTAATTCAACTTATTCAGCATGCATAGCAATCATAATCAAGAGCCAGAAATCTAATCAACAAGCTAACATGGCTAGGGCTTCAAGCAGCCCTAATCCTAACGACTACTCACACATAACTGAAATTGAAACAAATATAATTGAATTCATAAGTAAATTGCAATAATGAAAATAAGGGTACAGAAGATATTGTGAAGAACAGGTGCAGCAGAAGACACGGCAGAGCCTTCTTCTCCAAGCTCCACGTCCAACACACTCTACTTCGGGAAGAACCAAGTTTTAACGTAAAACTCTAAAAAACCAGAATACTATTTGCGGCTAAGGTGTCTCTGTATCTCCCAAAAATGCCTCTAGCTAATTATCTCCTCTCTTAAAACACTGAACAAAGGCTCCCTTTTATAGACAAAGGGAAAACCTTGTTCTATAAGGATTGGTAAAACCTTATTCTATAAGGATTGGTAAAACCATGTCCCATAAGGATAGGGAAAGTTATTGTACTTTTAATTAATTACAAAGTCCTTAAAATCTATTAGAGCCAATCAGAACATAGTTGGGAGTGTGAATGCAAGCTGACAAGTGGGAACGCAAGCTGGCAAGTGGTCCGAACTTGGCTTTTGGACTGTCTTCGTAATCAGGATATGGGACTGCACTTTTGAAGCACATCATGAGTATAGTAGAAGCACATCTTCGTTCAGGCTTGGCGCAAATGTTGTCAGGCTTAGCGCAGAGGGAAACATCTGATCTACCGCTGGCGGAACAGGGACCCCCGGCTTAGGCGCACATCTTGGCTCGGATGGGAGTTCTTGGGACATGTCCTCGACCTGCCTTGGCATGACCTTGGCACTTCTAGGACTTGACCTTGATGTCATGAAACACAGGTTTGAGACCCGGAGGGCCTGATATGAGGTACTTGGCCAGTGGCCCAAAATAGGCGCACTGGCGCACTGGCGCACTCAGGACTCCGTTCAGGACCTGATATTGAAATGAGGATATCTCCTTCATCTGGACTCCAATTTGAGTCATTCTTTTTGCGTTCTTTCCAGATTTTACCTATCTTTCTAACTCTGCACAAGTCTCACAAGATTGATAATTTTCTACTATTGATGGCACGAAATCATTCAAAAGACATGTAAGAGAGGCATATAAAGACATCAAAATGATGCATAAATAACGACTGATCAAATACCCCCAAACCTATCTTTTGCTAGTCCCTGAGCAAAACAAACGCTAACAAAATGAAAAGACTCGATTTTAGTTAAGATAGAACATTTAAACCCCTAGGTTCACCTAGTAGGAGGAGTTTTGTCTCCTGATGGTTATAACAGCACGATACCCACAAACGTTTTACTTAAACAAAAATATGCTAGATATAGTACTCTTAACAAGCTAATAAGAATCAAAGTAAGTAGGAATGCCATAGCCATGAGTGTCATGTGAAGGTGTACGTGTATAAATGCCAATATTTTCAGGTGATCAAGTTTGAAAATAACTTCATCTAAGTTCCCTAGAAAGATTTTGCCTTGACTCTAATCCTCACTAGGCAACTCTCAATTCGCACAAGAATTCATGGCTTACACTCTTTTCAAGCATATGTGATGAAGTTTATGTTATGAAATTCAAATTTAATCACATATGAGTAACAATGAAGAATAGCACTTTATGGAAATAAAGATCTCATGAAAGGAATTGAACTTTAAGAACATAGATACGTACCTTAATCCTCATCTTGATTGTCCATAAGATCAGTTAGGTCTTCCTTTTTAGGTTGTAATGGGGCTAAGCTTTGGGGTTTAGCAAGGAAGGATGGGATAAAAAGAACCTGAGTTGTTCAAAGGCATGAGAAGTCATGAATTGAACTTGGAATTTCTGAACTGAATCATTTCTTAAGGCCCACGGCATTGTGCTTTCTTGATTACTTATTTTGAGGCTCTTGTGGCTTATTTTGAGGCTCTTGGCTCACTTGGCTCACTTCACTTTGTTTTTCACTTTTTATCTTTTTTTTTTCTTTTCTTCTCAACGTTTCTTTCTTTCTTTATTTCTTTTTTTTTCTGTTCTTTCTTTTGAATTGAATTGCACCAAGATCATGCAATGATTTCCTCAAGTTTTCGTGCAGCTTGCAACTTGTAAAGCTTTTCTTTACTTTTGAACTTTGAATTGACGCCAATGTCCTTTGAATTGGGCAGCATCTTCTTTCTCCTCTCATTCTCACCATGAATCTCATTTACAGCAACCTTAGCACAAACTGAGGTTATAGGGCATGGCTGTGATGAATGGCTAAGTAATTCGGTTAGGTTATACTTTGGGTGATGAAAGAAAAGGTTGAGTGTTTGGCTTCAAAATTGGCTTAGGGAGCATGCAATAGGGTAGGATCAAGCCTTTAGAGGTTAAAGCATACATAGCCTACATCACTTCTTATGGCAAACCACACATTAGATCAAGAGTATCTAAATGATGTTAGTTCTTTAAAATTCAATGCAAATATGATGTAATGAGATCAACAATTAAGAACAAAAGTGATGAGTGTTTAAGAGTAGAAACAAGTATATCCCTTAGAAAGAATGGCAATTAGGCTCAAAGATCTCACAGGGTAGTCTCCACTAATTTTCTAAGGTTCACTCAAATTCAGTTATTTCGTTCACTTAATCACTTAAAACATGGCATTGTGAAGTCCAAATTATGAACTACTTGACCATGGCACGACTCTTAGTAAAGAAAAGATAGTTAACTTAGCATATACATTCCTATTAACAAGTTATCATACTAATCACAAGCAGAAATTTGAATGTCCTGGCCGTGTATCACCCCCAAACCTACTTGTTTCTATATGCAAAATTTTAAATCCACACCCCCAAACCTAAACTGAACATTATCCTCAATGTGATAAGCAGTAAGCATGACAATAGTAGAAGGGTTTGAGAGATATAACAGGTAGAAACAGAAAAGGAATTGAGAAATACAAACCAGGCCTAGGCTGCCTCCTAGGAGCGCTTTATTTAACGTCTAGGCAAGACGGGGTTGTCATTCTACGAGCTGGGTGCATGCGGAGTTGCAGGGTCGACTGCGCTTGGATTAGAGAGGTCCTTGAAGTAGTGTTTGAGGCGGTGGGCATTTACCTTGAACGAATCCTGTCGTTCCGGGTGCTGGATTTCAACTGCACCATGAGGAAAAATGTTAGTAATAATAAATGGTCCAGTCCATCTTGAACGCAACTTACCTGGCATTAGTCTGAGCCGGGAGTCAAAGAGGAGGACTTCCTGTCCGATGTGAAAGTCCTTGGGCTGAATGCGCCTGTCATGGAAAGCTTTGGTCTTTTCCTTATAGATACGAGCACTGTCAAAGGCCTCGTTTCGCAACTCCTCTAATTCACTTAGCTGAAGCTTCCTATGTATTCCAGCATCATCGAAGTTCATGTTCATCTGCTTAATAGCCCATAATTCTTTATGCTCCAATTCCATTGGCAGGTGGCAGCCTTTTCCAAAAACAAGCCGGAAGGGAGACATGCCAATCGGGGTCTTGTATGCGGTCCGATAGGCCCACAGCGCATCATTCAATTTTCTGGACCAATCTTTGCGGTTAGGATTTACCATTTTTTCCAATATGGCCTTTACTTCTCGATTGGACACTTCCGCTTGGCCACTCGTTTGAGGGTGATACGGTGTTGAGACCTTGTGGGTAACGCTATACTTCTTCATTAGGGCTGCAAACGAATGATTGCAGAAGTGTGCCCCCTCATCACTGATAATTGCCCTAGGTGCGCCGAATCTGGCTAAGATGTGACTCTGTAAAAAACACACCTCTACTTTGGCGTCGTTAGTTTTGGTGGGAATTGCTTCCACCCATTTGGAGACATAATCAAAGGAATTCGGAAAAGGCCCCATAAAATCAATGCCCCATACGTCGAAGATTTCGACCACAAGAATAGGGTGTAATGGCATTTGATTTCGAGGGCCGATGTTACCTAGGCATTGGCAGCGGTCACAGGTGAGTACAAATTTGTGTGCATCCTTGAAAAGTGTGGGTCAGTAGAGTCCACTTTGTAGTACCTTGAGGGCTGTCTTCTTTGCTCCAAAATGGCCGCCACATGCCAAGCTATGGTAAAATGTCAAGACGGATTTCATCTCGTCTTCGGGGATGCAGCGTCGAATGATTTGGTCTGGACAATGCTTCCATAGGTACGGCTCATCCCATATGAAGTACTTAGCTTGTTTAGCCAGCTTGTCCTTTTGGTACCTGTTTAAAGATGAAGGAATTTTCTTAGTGACAAGGTAATTAATGAGATCGGCATACCATGGATCAATAGCTTGGATTGCGAAGAGCTGTTCGTCAGGAAAGGTCTCGAGGAGAGGCAACTGATCGGCCTCTTCATTGGAACTGTGAAGCAATCGGCTCATATGGTCGGCGACCACGTTTTCGCTGCCCTTCTTGTCTCTGATTTCAAGGTCGAATTCCTGGAGCAGTAGCATCCAACGTAGCAACCTTGGCTTGGCGTCCTTTTTAGTGAGCAAATACTTCGAGGCAGCATGATCCGTGTATACTATGACCTTGGTTTGAATTAGATATGAGTGGAACTTCTCAAGGGCAAAGATAACATCAAGGAGCTCCTTCTCGGTGGTGGAGTAGTTCAGTTGGGTATCATTCTGGGTTTGACTTGCGTAGTAAATGACATGAGGGAGCTTGTCAACACGCTGTCCCAAAATCTCTCCTATGGCGAAGTCCGAGGCATCACACATTAGTTCGAATGGTATGTCCCAATTCGGTGGCATGATGATGGGTAATGCCGTGAGCTTTGCCTTGAGTGTGTTGAATGCCTCACGGCATCCCTTAGTGAACTCAAATGTGGCATCCTTGGCTAGAAGAGCACACAAAGGTCTTGTGATTTTTGAGAAATCTTTGATGAATCTGCGGTAAAAGCCAGCATGCCCTAAGAACGATTGAACCTCTTTGACTGTAATGGGGTACGGCAGCCTCTCTACTATGTCTAACTTTGCTTTGTCCACTTCTATGCCTCGGCTAGAGATCACATGACCCAAGACAATTCCCTGTTGTACCATGAAATGGCACTTTTCCCAGTTCAGCACTAAGTTGCTTTCTCTGCACCGTTCTAGTACTCGGGTTAGGTTAACTAAGCACAGTTCAAATGAATGTCCAAACACCGAGAAGTTGTCCATGAATACTTCAATTATATCTTCCACCATATCGGAGAAGATGCTCATCATGCAACGCTGAAAGGTAGCTGGGGCGTTGCACAATCCAAACGGCATTCTTCTGTATGCAAAAGTGCCATATGGGCATGCGAATGTTGTTTTTTCTTGATCTTCGGGTGCAATAGCAATCTGATTGTATCCTGAGTAGCCCTCCAAGAAGCAATAGTGGGAGTGTCTAGCCAGGCGCTCTAGCATTTGATCAATGAAGGGCAAAGGAAAGTGGTCCTTGCGTGTAGTTATATTTAGCTTTCGATAGTCAATGCACACTCTCCATCCTGTTTGAATCCGTTGAGGTACAAGCTCATCCTGCTCGTTTTTAACCACTGTGATCCCACTTTTCTTTGGCACGACCTGAACTGGGCTCACCCACTTGGAGTCACTAATTGGATAGATGATTCCAACATCCAGAAGCTTTAGGACTTCTTTCTTCACGACCTCCTTCATAGGTGGATGCAATCGCCTCTGTGCCTCCCGTGATGGTTTGGAGTCTTCCTCCAGCAGTATCCGATGCATGCATTTTGTGGGACTTATGCCTTTAATGTCAGCTATTGTCCATCCAATTGCCGTTTGATTGACCTTAAGGACATGAACCAATGCCTTTTCCTCTTTCGTACTTAGGGTAGACGCAATGATGACTGGAAGGGTTTGATTGTCGCCCAAATATGCATACTTTATATGCTTGGGCAAGGGCTTCAGATCGAGTTCAGGAGCCTTTATGATGGACTGCAGGGTTTTCTGACTTGTGAGTGGTAACTCTTCGAAGGGAGGCCTGTGGAATGAGAGGGCTGGCATGATGTCAAGGTCTCGTACCTCTTCGATCACGCTATCTGTAAGTGAATCCACAGTGTGTGGGTTACTAGTAACGACCTTCTCAAGGTCATCCGTCATGCAAGACTGAGCAATTGTCTCCCGTAGCAGTAAGTCCATTGTGTTTAACGGAAAATCTACAATAGGCTCGGCAGGGTACTAGATGGTGTCATGGATGGAGAATGTCCAAAGCTGGTCCTGGACCTTGATGGAGACCTGGCCCTTTCTGACATCGATGAGGCACTCGGCAGTGGCTAGTAAGGGCCTTCCGAAGATGAGCCTCACTTTTGTCAATTCTGTCCATTCTTAGTACGTAGAAGTCTGCAGGGATGCATGTATCTCCGATTTGTACCAGTACGTCCTCAAGATCATTAAATGTGGAATGGCATGATGTTCACTGATGCTCCCGTGTCGCAAAGGCAATGTTCGAATCTTTTTGACTGAATGACACATGGAAGGGATGGAGGCCCATGATCATTGGCCTTAAGGGGCATGCGCAAAAGGGCAGCCGAGCAGGCCTTAGGGATGTCAATGGTGTCCATGGAGCTAAAACCATGCTTTCCTGTAACTAAGTCCTTGATCAGCTTTGCAAAGATAGGCATGTGCTTGACAATTTTATGGAAAGGCAGTATGATCTGAAGCTTCTGCTACATGCTGATGATCTCTTCCTCAAAGTCCTCCCTTTGCTTATTCCTGTTTTGGAACCTGCGAGGAAATGGATAATCAACATTATTAGCTAACTCAAAAGTGACTTTTTTAGAATTGGAATTATGAGGTTTAGAGTTAGAAGTATTCGAGTGCTGCGACTTGGGCTTAGGAGCAGGTTGCATGCCAGTCGTGGCCGAAGTAGGCGCAGTGTCAGGTCCTCCTTGTGGTAGGGCACTTGGTGACTCGTTGGGCCGGTTCTGCGCTAGAGGTGTTGCCCGTGGCATGTTTTGTGGCGCGCCCTAGTCGGCGATCCTTAGCAGAGTAGGTTGAGGCTCGATTTCAGGTCCTGCGAGGGTGGCATTTGTGGGGTCTTGAAGTGGTGTTTCCCTCTCCAGCGTGATGGCATTAGCCGTAGGATTGTGAAATCCTTTTGGATTTACCAGGACTTGACTCGGTAGCTTGCCCTGCTCTCGCTGATTTAGTTGGTTCGCCACCTGTCCCATTTGACGCTCCAAGTTTGCAATTACATTTTTTATGTCTCCCGTCTGACTCTAGCTATCGTGCATGAATTTTATGAATTGAGCATGCTGTTGAGTTAGGATATGGAGGGAGTCCTCAAGAGACTTGCTTCCGCCATTCTGATTTGAGGAAGGACCGTGATAGTTCCCCTGAGGGCCTGCGGCTTGCTGCTCAAATCCAGGAGGTGGCAAGGGATTTGTGGCTGCTTGATTGTTGCTCCAACGGAAATTTGGATGATTTTTACACCCCGGATTGTTAGTGTTGGAATATGGGTCATTCCAAGGTCGAGAATTGCTGTTGAACCCTCCAGCAAAGTTGGCATCTTCCACAACCGGGCAGTCCTGGGATTTGTGGCCCAGAATTGAACATACCTCGCATATGTGAACTTCTTTGGCTTTCTCGCTACACAACTGTTTCACCATTGCCGTGAGCTGAGCAATGGCGTCATCTTTGTATTTGGCGGATGCATCACCCGTAGCTCTAGAGGAGGGACCCCTGTAGCTGAACTGTTTTTCCCTTTGAGCAATGTTCTCAAAGGAGGTCCTTGCTTCCTCGGCTGTGCCTTCTAGAATCCCTTGGGATTGAGAGTCCACCATTGTCCGATCGCTAGTCTTCAAGCCTCCATAGAAGTATAGCATAAGATGATGGGCATCAATATGGTGGTGGGGCCACGCCCGTAGCATCTGATTGAACCGCTCCCAAAACTCGTAGAAAGACTCCTCCATATCTTGTCATGGGTTCATGATCTTGGACTTTAACTCATTTGTCTTTTCCACGGGAAAGTAATGTGTTAAGAATTTGGACGTCAAGTGTCAGGACCCGTCACGAATTTCCCCCCGAAACCCGGGAAGAACCCTGATCCCCGTCTGACAACCTAAGGAAAGGTTCCCAAATACCCTTCAACCCTTAGCAAATGATAATAACAATAAATATTTTCTCTTGTCAGACAAAGGATTTAAGCACTTAAAATTCCCGTAAGTAAATACCAACCAAATACAAGAATATCAGAGCGTCTAAGTAGGATCAATGTACAAATTAGATATCCTACTCAAGTACAACTACACAGCGTAGCGGAAGTGCTAATGCCTCTGCCTCGAGATAATGTCCACGTCAACTCTACTGCCTGAAGGGGGTTTAAACACAAAAGTAGTGAGTGGACAAAATAATCGTTTATAAAACGCTTTCCAAGGAATATTACCTTTTTCCCCCTCCATTTATAAAACCATGCATGCATCACATAAACAATTCATGTTATAAAAACATCATCTTTAAATCACCGGTATTTTCATGTTCAAAATCATTTATTTCTACCTAGACACATAACATCTCAAATCCACTGTCATCGACACATCCACTAGCCACCAGGGTATCCCTTGGGGTGTGCTAGTACTGTATCACAACTCTCTGTACTATGCTATCACATCAGTCGGCCTATCTCTCGACTAGCATATCATATCAGTCGGCATATCTCGACTATCATATCATATCAGTCGGCATATCTCGACTATCATATCATATCAGTCGGCATATCTCGACTATCATATCATATCAGTCGGCATATCTAGACTATCATATCATATCAGTCGGCATATCTCGACTATCATATCATATCAGTCGGCATATCTCGACTATCATATCATATCAGTCGGCATATCTCGACTATCATATCATATCAGTCGGCATATCTCGACTATCATATCATATCAGTCGGCATATCTCGACTATCATATCATATCAGTCGGCATATCACGACTATCATATCATATCATATCAATGTTTATCCTGGAGGTTCATCGGGTTCACCGCTAATAACGGATCTTCATCCCGAGTCCTGGCCTCCCACAAATCAGACCAAAATCCGATAAACTCATACAACAAGGTCCAAAACCCAAATCATTGACTCAATAATTTCTACGTCAAAACGTTATCAAAATCGAGTCCAAACCATGAAATTTCTCAAATCATACTTTAACTGAAATAGTGGAAAACATGTGTCTAGAAATCATTTCTAACATTCAGAAATTCAATGCCACAATACATAACCGTATTTAACAAAGATATTTTGATGCATGCAATTCAGTTTATAAAACAAAGTCCACTCACAAACCTGTTCAAGCTAGCTCAATCCCGTCTCGCTCGTTCCTCTGAGGTTCCCGAAATGATATCGCCTGTCAAAAACAACAATCGGGATTACCGGCTAGTAATAAGACTCGTATATAACAACTTCCTAAACCTCGGGAAGTCTACTCTTGCTGTTCCTAAAATCACAGCAACTTCGGACACTTAAAACGACCTCTAAACGATGTCCGATCAACCTGAAACCTGTACCAACAGATTCAGAACGTCCGAAACTAGTTACCACGCGCCGCCGTGACGTCAGCCTCGACCCCACGCGCCGCCGGAAGGTCGGCACACGCGCCCATGCACCCTCACGCGCCGGTCACGCGCCTGCTACAGTGTTCACGCGCCTGAACCGGTCCAACTCGGTTCGGCTCAACCTGACCCGGTCCAACTCGACCCGACCGGTTCACTCAACTCGACCGGTTCAACTCGACCCGACCGGTCACCGGTGACTCGCCGGAGAAGACGACCGGACTGTCGTCACCGTCGCCGGAAGCTGGCTGGAGAAGATACCGGGCCGCCACCTCCGCCGTCGTCTGGTTCGCCGGAATCCGCCATTTCCGACCGAAACTCCAAGCTTTACAACTTCCTCAAAACTCAACCGTTTTACACAAATTTTACGTCTAAATCTATCTACTCAAACCCAGGAATCCAAATATAACCTCAAAACATCAAACACATACCTGTATAAGCCGGAAAATCGATCCAAAGATCCGAAACTTCCTTTACTCGGCTCGGCTTCCACCGTGGTCCTCTCCTTCGCTGGTTGGTACGGTTGTGATCGTGGGAAAGAGTAGAATACGATTAGTTGATCCAAATGGGAAGTTAAAGCCTTGAATCCGACGTTGACTTTTGGTTTTTCTCTTGGTTTTTCGCACGGTTTCGGGTTCAATGTATTGGTTGTGTTTGTGTTATGTTTGATACAGAGAGAATGTGTGAAATGATAAGGAGATGTAGCTGAAATGAAGATGAAATGAGTTGTACAATAATTGAGATTAAAATATCTCCCCTCCATGGAAAATTACCAAAATGCCCTTACACATCTAGACCCACAACTTCCGTATACGAACTCCATTTCCTGCGTGCCGCCTGTCTACGAACTCGTGAGTTCGAGACCTACGCAACGGTACCCGAAACAACACCAAAAGTGTCTCGAAATAAAACTTGATTTCCAAGCCCTTTACCGACCAAGGGTAAAATCGTCATTTAATAAAAATAATTGCATAAAATCAATAATTAAAATTTCCGGGTTGTTACAATCTACCCTCCTTAAGAAATTTCGTCCCTGAAATTCATTCCTAATCATGAAATAAATGAGGATACTGTGCCCGCATTAGTTCCTCGGTTTCCCACGTGGCTTCCTCCACGTTATGATTCCTCCACAACACTTTAACTAGAGGAATAGTCTTTCTGCGAAGTACCTTTTCCTTCCAATCCAGAATTTGCACTGGTTGCTCCTCAAATGTCAAATCGTCTTTCAGCTCAAGTGGTTGCTCTTCCAACACATGAGACTCATCAAACAGATATTTCCGGAGCAAAGATACATGAAAGACATCATGAACTCTGGATAATTCCGAGGGTAAAGAAATACGATATGCCACTGGTCCTATCCTTTCCAAAATCTCATATGGACCAATGTAGCGAGGACTTAGTTTTCCCCGTCTACCAAAACGTACCACTCCTTTCCATGGAGATAGTTTCAAGAACACCCAATCACCAACCTCAAACTCAAGGTCTCTGGTTCGATGGTCTGCATAGCTCTTCTGGCAATCCTGAGCTATCTTCAACCTTTCTCTGATGATTCTAATCTTTTCCTCAGTCAAATCCACCAACTCGGGTGTTAACAGTCTTCTTTCACCTATTTCACTCCAACACAAAGGTGTTCTGCACTGCCTCCCATACAGTGCCTCGAAAGGTGACATCCCGATACTCGACTGGTAACTGTTATTATATGCAAATTCCATCAGAGACAAGTGTGAATCCCAGTTCCCTTTAAACTGTAGTACACAAGCCTTCATCATATCCTCCAAAACCTGGATTGTTCTCTCAGACTGACCATCCGTCTGAGGATGAAAGGCTGTACTGAAATGCAATGTGGTGCCAAATTCCTTCTGCAAACTCCGCCAAAACCTGGAGGTAAATCTCGGATCCCTGTCCGAAACAATAGACTCTGGAGTCCCATGCAGCCGTATGATCTCATCCACGAACAATTTGGCATACCGACTCATCCGAAAATCTTCTCGCACTGGCAAGAAATGTGCAGACTTCGTAAGTCTATCCACAATTACCCATATCCCATCATGTCCTTTCCGTGTCCTTGGAAGTTTATACACAAAGTCCATCGTAATGTGATCCCACTTCCATTCCGGAATAGGTAATGGTTGCAGTGTCCCATAGGGTTTCTGCCTCTCCGCTTTCACTTGCTGACATGTCAAACATCTACTCACAAACTCAGCAATTTCTCTTTTCATCCCAGTCCACCAATAGTGTTTCCTTAGGGTATGATACATCTTGGTACCTCCTGGATGCATAGCGTAAGCCGAACTATGAGCCTCATTAAGAATTTCCCTCTTTAGCTCCAGCTCATTCGGTACACACAACCGTCCATCCTTAACCAATGCTCCATCATCCCTAACCACATAGTCCTGCCTGTTTCCAGCCTCTAACTCCATCATGATAATGCACAACGTAGGATCCTGGAGTTGAGCCTCAATAATCCGATCAATCAGAACATGCCTCACATGGAAACTAGCCAACAAAGCCCTCTGGCTATCCATGTCCAGTACAATCCATGCTCTACGGAACTCTACCAATAACGGTAAGTAGACTGTATGCAAATGGGCCAAAGAACCCATAGATTTCCTACTCAAGGCATCTGCCACTACATTAGCTTTTCCTGGGTGGTACTCAATAGTACAATCATAATCCTTTATCAGCTCAAGCCACCTTCTCTGCCTCAAATTTAGGTCCTTCTGGGTGAACAAGTACTTTAAACTCTTATGGTCGGTGAAGATCCGACACGTCTCCCCATACAAATAATGTCTCCATATTTTTAGTGCATGTACTACTGCAGCCAACTCCAAATCATGTGTGGGGTAATTCCTCTCATGGGTTTTAAGTTGTCTGGAAGCATACGCTATCACTTTCCCATGCTGCATCATCACACAGCCAATACCCCGCAATGATGCATCACTATATACCTCAAAACCCCCGTTACCATCTGGAAGGGTTAATATTGGAGCAGAAGTCAATCTTCTCTTTAGCTCCTGAAAGCTCTGCTCACAATCAGCATCTCAGTCAAACTTGACTCCTTTCTTAGTCAACCGAGTCAATGGGCCTGCTATCGTAGAAAATCCTTCTACGAACCGCCGATAATATCCTGCCAAACCCAGAAAACTCCTCATTTCTGTCACTGTCTTCGGTTGCTCCCAGTTTGCCACTGCCTCCACTTTTTGGAGATCTACGCTGATACCGTCAGCCGAAATCACATGACCCAAGAATCCAACTTTGGTCAACCAAAACTGGCATTTACTGAACTTGGCAAACAAATGCTTTTTCCTAAGCATATTCAGCACCAACCTCAAGTGCTTCTCATGTGCCTTGGCACTCCTTGAATACACCAAAATATCGTCGATGAACACAATTACAAATCGATCCAAATACTTTTGGAACACTCTGTTCATCAAATCCATAAACGCTGCCGGGGCATTAGTCAACCCGAAGGGCATCACCAGGAACTCATAATGACCATACCGAGTCCTGAAAGCTGTTTTCTGAACATCCTCTTCCCGGATTCTCAACTGATGGTACCCGGATCGAAGGTTAATTTTTGAAAAATACTTTGCCCCTTTCAGTTGATCAAATAAATCGTCGATCCTTGGCAAAGGATACTTATTTCGCACCGTCACTTTATTTAACTGCCGGTAGTCGATAGACAATCTCAGACCACCATCCTTTTTCCTCACAAATAATACCGGTGCACCCCATGGTGAAACACTTGGGCGAATAAATCCCATATTCACCAAGTCCTGCAATTGAGTCTTTAACTCTCGCAATTCTGCCGGTGCCATCCTGTACGGTGCCTATGAGATAGGTTGAGTACCTGGCAAAAGCTCGATTGTGAACTCAATCTCACGGTGTGGTGGTAATCCTGGAAGATCATCTAGAAACACATCAGAGAATTCACTCACCACAGGAATATCCTCCACTCTCATCGGAGTATTCCGAGCATCTATCACATGAGCCAAGTAACCCTCACAACCTTTTCTCAACAATCTCTCAGCTGTTAACGCTGATATCACTCCATAGGGTAATACCCTATGATCTCCCCGAAATGTAAGTTCAGGGAATCCTGGACTTCGAAAAACTACTGTCTTATTATAACAGTCTATGGAGGCATGGTGCATGGACAACCAATCCATCCCCAGAATCACATCAAACTCAAAGATATCTAAGGGGATTAAATCTACCTCCAAACCATGGCCTTCAACCATCACCGGACAACTGCGAATCACTAGGTTCGCCACTAACATATCTCCGGTAGGAGTACTAATACCCATGTCCCAACCAATTGGAGACAATTCTCTATCCGCAAACAATGCAAAACCCCGAGAAATAAAAGAATGAGTTGCTCCCGGATCTAATAAAACACAAGCATTGCGGTTAAAAATAGATAACGTACCAGTGACCACATCCGGTGCTACTCGAGCTTCCTGTTGCGTCATGGCAAACACTCGAGTTGGTGTACCAGAAGATCGACCACGATCCTCATACCTGCCTCTAGCACTGCTGGTCCCACTAGCTCTACCAGCCCCACCGAAATAGGTCTGCCTCCCAGCTGCAGTATCATACATCTGTCCTGCACTCGGGCTAGGATCAGTCGCACCACGACTAAAGGAACTACTGCCCGGACGTCGTTGTGGACAGAATCTCTTGATGTGACCAGGCTCCCCATAGAAATAATAACCGGCATCACTGAAGCCACTAGATCTGCCACCCTGTGTCCTGTTGAACTGCAATGAGGCACGCCTAGGCTGTGCAAATGATTGTCGTGTCTGACCAGCTCCGCCACTGCCTGTACTAGATCTCCCAGAAGATCCAGAACTATGACTGCCTCTTTTTGATGGTCCATGACTAGAGGTTCCAGCAGTCCAGTGATCTCGACGTCTCATGTTCCCACTGTACTGCTGTGGCATTGGGAAACCCAAACTCAACTCTACTCGAGCTGCAGCATCAGCCAAAGTCCTCAACGAAGTGTGGTCCATAGACGTAACTGCTGATCGAATCTCACTCCGCAGTCCACTCTAAAATCTGTGGCACTTGTCTGACTCGGTCGCTACCAACGTTGATGCAAAGCGACTCAGCGCTATGAATCTCTGTTCATACTGGGCCACCGTCATGTCTCCTTGCTGTAAATGCAAGAACTCGGCCTCCTTAACGTTCCGGTGTGAGCGAGGGTAAAACTGCTCCAAGAAGCGTTCCCGGAAAGTCTGCCAAGTAAGCGTATGGACATTCCAGCCTGACACCTCCAATGAGTGCCACCAGTGGTAAGCAGAACCACCTAGTAAAAATGTGGCCAGTAGAACTCTCTCCTCTAGAGGACACCTCGTAATCAAGAACACCCGCTCCATGCGAGTAATCCACTCCTCAGCCTCATCTGGGCTAGAGTCACCCATGAATATCGTTGCCCCCAGTCTCTGGGATCTCTCAATATCAGAGACTTCATGAGAAGCTCTATCCTGGAGTACAGAAGCTAATGTCTGACCCAGCTGTTCCAGTGTCTGCCTCAAATCAGGCTCCACTGCAGGTTCATGGTCATCTCCACCATTCCCTGACCATTGACGGAACTCTCGTCTCGGAGGCATTATACGCTGAAAAGAAGTTGTAAACCATTAATACCAAAATTTCACCTGTACACTAGATGTACGGTCTACAGGAATTTAACCTAGTGCTCTGATACCAATTGTCAGGACCCGTCCCGAATTTCCCCTCGAAACCCGGGAAGAACCCTGATCCCGTCTGACAACCTAAGGAAAGGTTCCCAAATACCCTTCAACCCTTAGCAAATGATAATAACAATAAATATTTTCTCTTCTCAGACAAGGGATTTAAGCACTTAAAATTCCCGTAAGTAAATACCAACCAAATACAAGAATATCAGAGCGTCTAAGTAGGATCAATGTACAAATTAGATATCCTACTCAAGTACAACTACACAGCGTAGCGGAAGTGCTAATGCCTCTGCCTCGAGATAATGTCCACGTCAACTCTACTGCCTGAAGGGGGTTTACACACAAAAGTTGTGAGTGGACAAAATAATCGTTTATAAAACGCTTTCCAAGGAATATTACCTTTTTCCCCCACCATTTATAAAACCATGCATGCATCACATAAACAATTCATGTTATAAAAACATCATCTTTAAATCACCGGCATTTTCATGTTCAAAATCATTTATTTCCACCTAGACACATAACATCTCAAATCCACTGTCATCGACACATCCACTAGCCATCAGGGTATCCCTTGGGGTGTGCTAGTACTGTATCACAACTCTCTGTACTATGCTATCACATCAGTCGGCATATCTCTCGACTAGCATAACATATCATTAGCCGGTATGACCTACGGCTATCATATTGCATCAGTCGGCATAGTCGGCATAGTCGGCATATCTCAACTACCATAACATATCAGTCGGCATCTCTCGACTATCATATCATATCAGTCGGCATATGTCCCGAATTTCCCCTCGAAACCCGTGAAGAACCCTGATCCCGTCTGACAACCTAAGGAAAGGTTCCCAAATACCCTTCAACCCTTAGCAAATGATAATAACAATAAATATTTTCTCTTGTCAGACAAGGGATTTAAGCACTTAAAATTCCCGTAAGTAAATACCAACCAAATACAAGAATATCAGAGCGTCTAAGTAGGATCAATGTACAAATTAGATATCCTACTCAAGTACAACTACACAGCGTAGCGGAAGTGCTAATGCCTCTGCCTCGAGATAATGTCCACGTCAACTCTACTGCCTGAAGGGGGTTTAAACACAAAAGTTGTGAGTGGACAAAAATAATCGTTTAAAAAACGCTTTCCAAGGAATATTACCTTTTTCCCCCTCCATTTATAAAACCATGCATGCATCACATAAACAATTCATGTTATAAAAACATCATCTTTAAATCACCGGCATTTTCATGTTCAAAATCATTTATTTCCACCTAGACACATAACATCTCAAATCCACTGTCATCGACACATCCACTAGCCACCAGGGTATCCCTTGGGGTGTGCTAGTACTGTATCACAACTCTCTGTACTATGCTATCACATCAGTCGGCATATCTCTCGACTAGCATAACATATCATTAGCCGGTATGACCTACGGCTATCATATTGCATCAGTCGGCATAGTCGGCATAGTCGGCATATCTCAACTATCATAACATATCAGTCGGCATCTCTCGACTATCATATCATATCAGTCGGCATATCTCGACTATCATATCATATCAGTCGGAATATCTCGACTATCATATCATATCAGTCGGCATATCTCGACTATCATATCATATCATATCAATGTTTATCCTGGAGGTTCATCGGGTTCACCGCTAATAACGGATCTTCATCCCGAGTCCTGGCCTCCCACAAATCAGACCAAAATCCGATAAACTCATACAACAAGGTCCAAAACCCAAATCATTGACTCAATAATTTCTACGTCAAAACGTTATCAAAATCGAGTCCAAACCATGAAATTTCTCAAATCATACTTTAACTGAAATAGTGGAAAACATGTGTCTAGAAATCATTTCTAACATTCAGAAATTCAATGCCACAATACATAACCGTATTTAACAAAGATATTTTGATGCATGCAATTCAGTTTATAAAACAAAGTCCACTCACAAACCTGTTCAAGCTAGCTCAATCCCGTCTCGCTCGTTCCTCTGAGGTTCCCGAAATGATATCGCCTGTCAAAAACAACAATCGGGATTACCGGCTAGTAATAAGACTCGTATATAACAACTTCCTAAACCTCGAGAAGTCTACTCTTGCTGTTCCTAAAATCACAGCAACTTCGGACACTTAAAACGACCTCTAAACGATGTCCGATCAACCTGAAACCTGTACCAACAGATTCAGAACGTCCGAAACTAGTTACCACGCGCCGCCGTGACGTCAGCCTCGACCCCACGCGCCGCCGGAAGGTCGGTACACGCGCCCACGCGCCCTCACGCGCCAGTCACGCACCTGCTACAGTGTTCATGCGCCTGAACCGGTCCAACCTGGTTCGGCTCAACCTGACCCGGTCCAATTCGACCCGACCGGTTCACTCAACTCGACCGGTTCAACTCGACCCGACCGGTCACCGGTGACTCGCCGGAGAAGACGACCGGACTGTCGTCGCCGTCGTCGGAAGCTGGCCGGAGAAGATGACCGGACCGCCACCTCCACCGTCGTCTGGTTCGCCGGAATCCGCCATTTCCGACCGAAACTCCAAGCTTTACAACTTCCTCAAAACTCAACCGTTTTACACAAATTTTACGTCTAAATCTATCTACTCAAACCCAGGAATCCAAATATAACCTCAAAACATCAAACACGTACCTGTATAAGCCGGAAAATCGATCCAAAGATCCGAAACTTCCTTTACTCGGCTCGGCTTCCACCGTGGTCCTCTCCTTCGATGGTTGGTAAGGATGTGATCGTGGGAAAGAGTAGAATACGATTAGTTGATCCAAATGGGAAGTTAAGGCCTTGAATCCGACGTTGACTTTTGGTTTTTCTCTTGGTTTTTCGCACGGTTTCGGGTTCAATGTATTGGTTGTGTTTGTGTTATGTTTGATACAGAGAGAATGTGTGAAATGATAAGGAGATGTAGCTGAAATGAAGATGAAATGAGTTGTACAATAATTGAGGTTAAAATATCTCCCCTCCATGGAAAATTACCAAAATGCCCTTACACATATAGACCCACAACTTCCGTATACGAACTCCGTTTCCTGCGTGCCGCTTGTCTACGAACTCGTGAGTTAGAGACCTACGCAACGGTACCCGAAACAACACCAAAAGTGTATCGAAATAAAACTTGATTTCCAAGCCCTTTACCAACCAAGGGTAAAATCGTCATTTAATAAAAATAATTGCATAAAATCAATAATTAAAATTTCCGGGTTGTTACATCAAGTCCCTCCTAGAGTGAATGGAAGCCGGCGCCAGTGAATGAAACCATGTCTTGGCACGATCCTTGAGACTGAAGTGAAAGAGCCGCATGCAGATTTCAGATTATGTCATACCATTAATGCGCAGTGTTGAACAAACCTCAACAAATTCCTTGATATGAAAGTGCGGGTCCTCGCCAGCAAGGCCGTGGAATGTGGGCATCATGTGAATTGTCCCCGACTTCAATTCGAAGTTTGCCACTGTTGATTCGAGAAAAACAATTGGAAATTGATCCTCCGAGACATGGGGCATGGAAAAATCCTTAAGGCGCTGTGGGGCTTGCGGTACTAGGCCACGTTCCAGGCCTTGCTCTTCTCTGTGGTCCACCATCCTCCTTGGGCTTGGTGGCGGGGAGCCGTGGACTGAAGATGCTTGCGATGATGGTCCACTTGATGACTCGTGCACTGAACCTTGGAATGACATACACGGGTACCTAACAAAAAGAAAAACTAAGTTACAAATCTAAACTTGAATGGGCACCGTTGAGGGACAAGTCCCCGGCAACGGCGCCAAAAACTTGTTGGTAAAATTAAAGAGCAAGAAATATGCAATTCAATTCTAACAGTTATAAAATCCTTGCAAGTGCATAAATCGATAAGAATAGTATAGTAGCACAGCAAGAGTCGATCCCTCGAGGACTTGTATCAATGTTATGACCACTTTAGTTCAGATTTATTAACTTAGTGAAAACACACACACACACACACACACACACACAGGGGGGGTTTATGATGTGAGAACTGAAATATAAAGACATCAAAATGATGCATAAATAACGACTGATCAGGGACCTCCTTCCGCTTGTTCGACTTCCTCCTCCTCTCCTCGACCATAATCCGGCGGCGTTCATCGGCCGCATCGTCCACATCAATGACGATGGTAGGCATAGGCCGACTGGCGAAAGGCGCGTGTGCATCGACCGGTGGCACACAGACCGACTTCGAAGCACTTGGGAATAGAGGAGCCAAGGTCTCCCCGGTGACATTGTCCATGGCATCCTGGCCACCCTGCTCGGCCACCGGACCCTCTAACCGCAGAGTGACCTTCAAAGTCACCTTGCCCCGGATCGACTTCCGGTAATCTCACTTGGAAACGGAGGCCCCGGCCTTCTCGGCCTCAGCCCTCGTCTCGGCCTCAGCCCTCGTCTCGGCCACTTTCTTTAGGGCCTCAATAATCTTCTCCATCATTTTCTTCAGTTGGTCGGCGGTGGCTGTGACGAAGTCGAGGTCAGCTGCATCACAAACACATGTAAAAAACATGAAATTTTGAATTTTTCCAACAAGTACGAACACGGAACCACTTACGCAGGGAGGAGATTAGCCCAACTTGCAGCAGTCTAGCAGGTAAACGCAAGTAGTCCCTGCTTCTCTCCACACGGCTGAGCCTTTGGAAAACTTCCGCACAGTCGGCTATTTCCTGCTCGCTGATGTTCAGCCGCTTAAACACCTTTGCACAAAACAAAACAAAGAACGGTCAGCGCTATCGGCAACAACATTATTAAACACAACACAATATAGCAGACTAGCAAAAATAAACTAAATTGTCCTACGACCACCACCTTTCGACTAATAGACGCGTGGCATACGTCGGCCGAACAAAGGTAGCTCTACACCCTCCCAATTGCCCGAGAAAACACAAACTTATGTTTCCAGGCATTTTGAGAGGTCGACATGTCTTCAATGAAAGGCCCGCTCTCCCGTTTCGTCTGGGATTCCACGTACACCCAGCCGGTCCTGTCTCTTACGAATTTGTAGAGGTGGCAGATGTGACCCCGGGTCATCCCCACCTTCCCACAGAGCCTAAAGGCAGTATATGTAACGACCCGGACCAGAAATTAAATTATTTTGAGAATTGGACAATTTTACCCTCAGTTTTGGATGGGTTTGGGAGTCACTTTTTGACTGGTAAAACTTTTGGGAATTTTTCTTGGGTTGTTGCGTAGGTCTCGAACTCACGAGTTCGTAGACAGGCGGCACGCTGAAAACGGAGATCCGATGCGTTCGTTTCGGGTCTAGAAGCTGCAGGGGCAGTTTGGTAATTTTGGAAATGTTGGAATTATATAACAGGTATTTTTCTCTCTCCTCAGGAGATGGGTCGATGCAGTCTCGGCCCTATCCGATCCCTCCCCGTGCGAACACCGAAGGCCATATTCATCGGAGGGGTTTCGGTCCGATTCGAACAAAACCTAGGTCGGGAGGACCTTCCCCGCGACCTCACGAGTCTTTTGGTGTGATTATCGGAGTGGGAGCACCTCCGTGGGCGACGGACGGAGGAGGGAGGTTCACCGAACCTTCTCGGCCGTTTTCCGGCCAAACCAGGTATGATCTCGGAACTTTGACCTCATATTTGGATTCCTGGTGAAAAGTAGATGAATTTACATGTGTAGATCGTGAAAAACGGTTAAGAAATGAGGAAGTTAGAAAACCTTGAAAATCGGCCGGAAATGGCAGTTTCCGGCGAACCAGACGGCGGCGGAGGTGGCGGTCCGGTCATCTTCTCCGGCCAGCCTCCGGCGTCCGGTCGTCTTCTCCGGCGAGTCACAAGTGAACCGGTCGAGTCGAGTGAACCGGTCGAGTTGGACCGGGTCAGGTCGAGCCGGACCGGGTTGGACCGGTCCAGGCGCGTGAACACTGTAGCAGGCGCGTGACCGGCGCATGGCAGCGCGTGGGCGCGTATTCTGATCTTCCGGTGGCGCGTGACGGCGCGTGGGACTGTTCCCGAAGTCACGCCGGCGCGTGACCGAGGTTTTGGGACGTTCCGGATTAGATTTTGTTGGTTTCGAGGCCATAGGAGTTCATTTAGAGCTCGGTTGGGCAATCCCAGCGGTAGGGATTGACCGTGGAGAGGGTTTTGAGTTTGGGAAGTCAAGGTAGTTGGGTCATTATGGTGTAGGTGTTCTGAGGCTAGAGCGTACATGAATTTTGGGTTGGATGGTGATGGTAAGCAGACTTTGATTATAAATTGTAATGTATGTATAAATATCTTCGATTTCATTACTGTTGTGTATGGTTGTATTTATAAATTGTGATGCATGTATTAATATCCTCGATTTAAATACTGTTGTGTATGGGTGCAATGATTGCTGGATAATTGTTTTTCCAATATTTCAGTGGAAGTGCGTTGTGAGAAACGATATGGTTGTTGGATTCGATTTTGATAGTGTTTTGATGTGGTAATTATTTGGGTCTATGATTTTGAGTTGAAACCGTACTTGTGACTATAAAATAATCGAGTTTGGATCCAATATTGATTTGAGGGAGGCCAGGATCTGGGCTAGGATCCGCTGAGGCGGTGAACCCGGTGAACCTCCGAAATAAATATTGATTTGAGGGAGGCCAGGATCTGGGCTAGGATCCGCTGAGGCGGTGAACCCGGTGAACCTCTGAGATAAATATTGATTTGAGGGAGGCTAGGATCTGGGCTAGGATCCGCTGAGGCGGTGAACCCGGTGAACCTCCGAAATAAATATTGATTTGAGGGAGGCCAGGATCTGGGCTAGGATCCGCTGAGGCGGTGAACCCGGTGAACCTCCGAAATAAATATTGATTTGAGGGAGGCCAGGATCTGGGCTAGGATCCGCTGAGGCGGTGAACCCGGTGAACCTCTGAGATAAATATTGATTTGAGGGAGGCTAGGATCTGGGCTAGGATCCGCTGAGGCGGTGAACCCGGTGAACCTCCGAAATAAATATTGATTTGAGGGAGGCCAGGATCTGGGCTAGGATCCGCTGAGGCGGTGAACCCGGTGAACCTCCGAAATAAATATTTATTTGAGGGAGGCCAGGATCTGGGCTAGGATCCGCTGAGGCGGTGAACCCGGTGAACCTCCGAGATAAATATTGATTTGAGGGAGGCCAGGATCCGGGCTAGGATCCGCTGAGACGGTGAACCCGGTGAACCTCCAAAATAAACAATACCGATTTGAGGGGGCCAGGATCCGGGCTAGGATCCGCTGAGACGGTGAACCCGGTGAACCTCCAATATAAAAAGGTGAATTTGCAGAGATTGTGGTAGAGTCCAAGTAGTACATATTCTAGCACACCCCAAGGGATACCCTGGTGGCTAGGAATATGATAGTCGACTGATGAGATATCATGGTACAGAGAGTTATGATACGTTATGATAACCGATGATATTTTCGGCTCTAATATGAACTAGACGACAATTGTTATGGGCCTAATCAACATATGAAAATACGACGTCATTCGGGTCAGTGGGTTGGTGTGGGCGGTGACCCAGATGGACGAATTATTATTGGTTCACTAGTATCTGACTAGTTTGTTGTCTTGTGGTTTTCCAGTAGAGATGTCAGCAATGTTTGACTGGTGTGTTATGAATATGTCGGGAACAGTGAATTTGAGATAATTTGTGTCCAGATTGAACCAAATGATTTTAAACTCCTTTGAAGAGAGTTTTCAAACCAAATTGTGAATTTTAGTGTTTTACATATGATGTTTTTATATGATAAATTGTTTATGTGACGCATGCATGATTTTATAAATGGAGGGGAAGAAAGGTATTTGATTGGTCGTTAATTACGGGAATTATTGAGTGCTTAAGTCCCTTGTCTGACAAGATGAAGTATTTATTATTGTTATTATAATTTGTAAGGATTGTAGGGTATTTTGGGAACCTTTTCTTAGGTTGTCAGACGGGATCAGGGTTCTTCCCGGGTTTCGAGGGGAAATTCGGGACGGGTCCTGACAGTATAGACCCCGGTCAACATAATCCAGCAATTGGGATTCAGTTGACCGAGGGCTACACCCACCTCCACGGCCATCATTTGTAGCCACGGGCAAAGGGGCAGTACTACCCCGTGACTGAAGTTGTCCGGGTGGAATATGGCCCAGCCGACTGGGGGACCACTCGGCCTCTCTCTCCTACCCAAGAGCCTCATATTGACCGAGTCTGCAATGTTGAATACCCTTCGGTAGGCCAGAAGGTCTTCGTCATCCAAAGTGTTCACCTGCCGGTCCACCTCGTAAACCGAACTGATGATCGTTACCAGCTCCATAGCCTCCTCAATATCAATTTCTAGCGGCCCCGTCACCGACACTATCTCCTTAAACTTTGACGTTGACGCCACCGTCGTACTCTTATCAGCAGGTGACCTCAACAGCTCACTCTGCCCAACTGACGATACCTCGGCGTTAGAGGTCTCGACCCCATCAACGGCCGAAACATAATGGGTATCAATAAAGTTGAACGCCCTCTCGAGCTCATCTTCTAGTTCTTGGCCCGACAGCCCTTGAGACACCTCAAGGATCGATCCAGTAACGTTTGGATCCACCTTTGCCTCTACCCTAGGGTTTGACCGAGGGGAGCCAGAGGCCGATTCAGACGCATTCAACCATGAATCGGAGTTAGCAGAACTAGCATCCGATTCACTGTCAAATGCATTAGGGGACCGACCCTCGGATCCTTCTGAATCATCACGAGAGCTTGACATCTACAGACAATACAAAAATTCTAAGAAGGAAATATGCTTGACAGGACTACTATAGACAAACAGAAGTTCTAACTACAAGCATACATCAAGTTCATCCTAGTTCATACCAAAACACATAACTCAATCGAAATACCGGCGAAAGAAGAAGGCCATACCTTGTTTATAGAACTTCCTCCGTGGGAACCACCACAAATCACTCGCCGGGAATCGCGTAAACATGAGTCAAATACTCACCGGAAATCACCTCAACAAATCGACAACCTCTCTCAAAAGCAAAAAGTGACTAGTATGGGATGCATTCGGTCTCTTATAAAGACCCATTCGGCCAGACGAAAGGTCTCACACAATACCCAAGATAGTTAATTCATGACGCGTGGCACGCACCCATCCCAAGGTGACATACAATCATCCTTGGAGTGGCACTTGGTCGGCCTATGACATCATCCAAGCCGATCGGCCACGTGATCGTGTAAGGTTCCGCGCAAGCGAAACGACCAAGGTGACATACAATCATCCTTAGTGGCACTTGATCGGCCTATGGCATCATCCAAGTCGATCGGCCACGTGATCATGCGAGGTTCCGCACAAGTGAACCGACCAAGGTGACATACAATCATCCTTAGTGGTACTCGGTCAGCCTAGGATATCCTCCAAGCCGATCGGCCACGTGATCGTGCGAGGTTCCGCGCAAGCGAACCGACCACGGTGACATACAATCATCCTTGGAGTAGTACTCGGTCGGCCTATGACATCATCCAAGCCGATCGGCCACTTGTTCGTGCGAGGTTCCGCACAAGCGAACCGACCAAGGTGACATACAATCATCCTTGGAGTGGCACTCGGTCGGCCTATGACATCATCCAAGCCGATCGGCCACGTGATCGTGCGAGGTTCCGCGCAAACGAACCGACCAAGGTGACATACAATCATCCTTGGAGTGGCACTCGGTTGGCCTATGACATCATCCAAGCCGATCAACCACATGATCGTGCGAGGTTCCGCGCAAGCGAGCCAACCAAGGTGACATACAATCATCCTTAGTGGCACTCGGTCGACCTAGGACATCCTCCAAGCCGATCGGCCACGTGATCGTTCGAGGTTCCGCGCAAGCGAACCGACCAAGGTGACATACAATTATCCTTAGTGGCGCTCGATCGGCCTATGACATCATCCAAGCCGAATGACCACGTAATCGTGCGAGGTTCCGCGCAAGCGAACCGACCAAGGTGACATACAATCATCTTTAGTGGCACTTGGTCGTCCTAGGACATCCTCCAAGTCAATCAGCCACATGATTGTGCAAGGTTCTGCGCAAGCGAACCGACCAAGGTGACATACAATCATCCTTGGAGTGGCACTCGGTCGTCCTAGGACATCCTCCAAGCCGATTGGCCACGTGATCGTGCGAGGTTCCTCGCAAGCGGGTCGACCAAGGTGACATACAATCACACTTGGAAGTGGCACTCGATCGGCCAAGGACATCCTCCAAGCCGATCGGCCACATGATCGTGGAGGTTCCGTGCAAGTGGGCTGATCAAGGGGACATACAATCGACCTTGGAGGGGCACTCGGTCGGCCAAGGACACCCTCCAAAGCCGATCGGCCACGTTGTCGTGCGAGGTTCGGCCCAAGCAGGCTGACCAAAAAAAAAAAAAAAAAAAACCTTGTTGAGCGATGAAGACACGGCACATCGCCTCGGCTAAGGGCTTTGGGGACTAGGGACTAGTATGGGATGAATCCCCACAAGTTGACAAAGAGGAACAAGCCTTCAACCGAGGAAATCCACCTCAGTCAATGACTTGGGGACTCCTATTTGCACCTAATTTGATCAACCTGGTCAAGCCCGACCAAAGCCCTCCAGAACCATATTTAGCCTCGGTTCAACAAGACGCACATCCTTATACAAAGACAACAACCCACTAGGCCGACCATATATGGTCGGCCTATCCCTCGGCCGACCATGTCAAAACCCCAGGACACGCGTCAGCTCCAGGAATGGGGACATTTATCCCACATCGAAATACTCCACCAACAACATTCAATGCCACTATAAATACAAGGGTACCTCCCCTCAAAAAAAGGTAATGACTTCCTTTCCTAAATCCCTCCACACTTAACTAACTTAAGCATCAGAGACTACTAGGCCGGCATCCCACCGGTGCTCCTTTACTTCTGCTCTCCTTTTGTGTAGGTCTCCCTACCTCCAGGAAGAGTGAGTGAAGTGAACTCGAATGGACAATTTTAGGTTGGTCCATTTTTGACATCAACAATATTCAACCATTGCAAGCTAGCAATTACAAGCTAGCAGTGTGGAGAAGAATATAATGGCCAATGATCTTGTCAATAAAAATAAAAATAATGCCAAGTGGTATTTTTCTACCCTTATATTAAATAAAAATAAAAATGAGTTCAAGCATTATAGTGGTTTGTGAAGTGGTTGATCATTTGGACCTCAGTGCTTCTGACCGGTTCCAAGTTGAACAAGCCCATGTCTTTGATAATTTCTATGTCAGCTTTCATCAATGGTTTTGTGTTAGAGAACATACTTTTCACTTCAACTAATTTATTGCAATCCCAAAAATCTTTGGGAAATTGGCGGCTTTAGCATCGGCTCCACAAATATTTTTAAAACTACCATTCTATTGAAAGTCGTTCACAAATACCACGTATATAAGCCATCAGTAATTTGTGTTCACCCCAAAAGTGCCCAAATTCATTTCCCAATATCTGAAAGAGCATAATAAGAACGCCCATAATCTTTTTTTTCCTTCCTTTTTTTTTTTTTTTGTTAAGAGGGTTAATATTCATTTCATAGAAAAGTCAAATAATACAAATAGCACTAAAAGATCCAATCTAAAAAACAAACAAGCCCAAAATAAAAAAAAAAAAGGCAAAATACAAAGTAGTCAAAACTTAACTAAAGCCCACATCTTTAACAAATCCAAAGAAACCCTAGATAAATCCAAAGAAACCCTAGATAGTGAAGGCACCTCCACCAGCCGCCACCGCCGAGCAACCAACCACCACAGAAGAACACAATCCAGTCTGGAGCCAAAGAGATCGATCAGTAGAGCATGGTTTGGAGACACAGGGCCGCCAAGGATCTTCATACTCAAACGATCAGCGAGGTCAAAAAAGACTGACAAATTACTCAACCCAAACGTCCAAACTGGAAATTTGGAGAAGGGCTAAAGCTGGGGAATCGCAATGACAGTACCCAGCGGAGGAGCCAATAGAGATACCAATATCGATCTATAGGCGATGGATTTGGGAGAGATGAATGATGTGGATGGATGGTGGGATTTGGAGGGGAATGAAGGGATGGGAGTGGGTTTGTGAGTAAGCAAAAGGGCTGAAAGGAAAGAGGCCAAAAGGAAGAAAAACATAAGCACCCAAGGAGACCGAGCAACTGAGATAGAAAATTTCCCATCTCTAAAGATCCACCTCGACCACTAGTCATCACCATCAGGAGAGGGAGGGTGCGAGAAACAACAGCCTAGAGAGGAGAGGGGTTACTAGGGAGGGAAGAAAAGAAAAGGGGCGGGAGAGGAAGATAGAGGTGGAAGTTTGCTCCAAATCTACCATCAAGAGGTCGAGATGGGAGAAACTTCCACTCTAGATCGCTAGGGCCGGCTGGGTTTCTTTTAGAGAGGATGGAGAGTTTTCACACACAGGGAAAAAAAGTAGAGTTAATTTATAGATAATCAATTAAGATTGAAAATGTATGGCGTTGAGTTTCACTTAAGAGTATCGACATAATGATTAAACTGCAGAATCAATGCCTTCCCGCCGTCATGGATATCGGCTCTTACAATCATATAAATTGGGTTATACAGAGTGGTATTAATGGAAGAACTATTGCTAGTATTGTACTCAAGAAGACTATTCTTCCTTGAGCTCAGGTTGCACCCAATTCCAAACAGAAAGGAGACCACTCGCGTCCCCATAGAAAAATAGCCCATAGGGTCCAGTCTGAATTGTACGAACTTCACGTTTTGCAAATAATCTGCCTCTCTCAGTGAATCTACAATCACAAATCATAAAGTGAGAAATGGAATTTATCACGAAAAAATAATCGGAGAACGAAGAATCAAGCGTCAAGTACTCACGATGGTACTTCATATAGGCGAACAGAGTTGTCATCACATGAGCAAAACAAGATTGGCTTAGCTTCTGCATTTTGCATTCCACAAAGAGCAAGAACACCCTGTACGTGTAGAATAATTTGGTTAGTGACTTGTAAACCTGAAAACAATACTCATTTAGACAAAAAAAAAATTAATTAATAGTAGAAGCAATTAAATGGAACACATTGATTGTTCTACTTGTTTTCCCAGTTCACTAAGAATCCCTTACAGCTTAACGCTCTATAACTATAATCCTGTAATTACCTAAAAAATAGAAAAGAGTTTATGATAGAAAAGCATACAAGTTCTTCCTTGTGACTGTAGATCACTTCGAAGTTGTCTCCTTCAGTAGCAGCCCACACCTTTATTGTGCAATCCAATGAGCATGAGTAAATACGGACCCCAGAAAGTAAGAGACATCACCCCATCAGAATGCCCATTTAGTGTCATAACACATTGCAATGTATCAAGGTTCCACACCTGAATCAAGAAGATCATATTAAACATTGGATGCAGAAGTATTTAAGAATCAAATCAACTTGTAGGAACTTTATTTTGTTATAAAGCATCATCTTTAGTTTCAATCACTACCACTACTAGCAGGTAGCAGCATATTGTACAAGTATATAAACTTGTCTGCAGATACCACACACTTACCCTGATTGTATGGCCCACAGAAGCTGAGTAAAGCCTACTGCCCCAAACAGTTAAACATACCACAGCCTCAGTGTGGCCTTCCAGGGTTGCAGCTAGCTGAAATGGATTACTTTCGGAACAGCCTTTCCACCCCAATATAACACCATTCTGCAATATTTAAAGAAACACACAAACCATTTTACACAGCGCAATGAATAAATAGATAGGATTTTCCTAAAAGCCAAGCAATGATATTGAATTAAACAAATCATTAAGAAGCTTGCAGAACTATTAGGCTCTTTACCTGCGCACCAGCAAAAAACATTTGCTTAGCAATCACCATGGAGTGCACTTGGCCAACAGGTCCATTCAGGCTGAATTCCGCATTTGTCTGAATGTTCCATGCCTGCAAACATCAAGCACAATCAGCATATTTATTAAGTTATTAACCAACATTTAGTACACCAATGAAATTAAAATGGCCAAGCTCAAGTACCTGAATAACATTTGGTGCACCAAAAAAAATCCATGGGCCGTCATTAATTAAAGAACCTGCTTCGCCACCAAGATTTAGAACGCTGCCACACTTCCAAACTCTGACTGTTCCATCAGTACCAGCTGATTAAAGCTCGTCAGTTCCATTAGGAACTGCAATCCCAGTGATAAAATACATTTCATCAATGCTAGTCCAAATTCACAAACAAAGAAAAAACAACCTAGAATTATCTATCCTCTAAAACTTGGAAACAAAATACAGAAAAAGTTCATCTTGATGGAGATCATAAAATGCAAAAGAAAATGATTCATTTAAGTTTTATCTTCTATAAACAACTTTGTTTCGCAGTATATGAATAGTAATTTTTAAATGGACAAAACACATGTAGTTATTCCAAAATGTTTTCCTCTTTAACTTTCTAGTTTTTTGAGAATAGAAAATAAAGAATGAAACAAATTAAAGGCATTTTAATTTCATAATTAGAACTACCTTCTTGTGCCCTTGGAGCTTTGCCAACATTGAGAACCCAGATCCACTAAACCATGTATGCAAATAGGGGCATCGTTCACCTTGATAACACTTCCCTCCTACCCAATACTTGCAGACCTTTTCAAGGGACTTCTGAATAACATTGTTTTTCTGGGTAGTATTGCATGCATTAACATTCTGAATAGCCCTCTGCTTTGACATGGAAGGGTTCATCCGTGGAGGTGCTGGACTACTGTGCAAGAACCTACAGAACTTCTTAGTGCATCTTCCCTCAATCCAATAGGCGCAAACAGTCTTTGAAGAAGAAGATTCTCCTGCTGGTCGAGCGTAGGGCGAATTTTTTGGTCTCATTGTGGACCTCCTTACTTCCTCACCAGCCATACTATAAACACAAAAATAGAAAACAACCAAAAATTTCAGAGACACCGCTGCCAAGATCACCTAAGCAGAAACGTTTAATACCACCAAAATCCTTGATATCAACCACCCCCTGTCTCATCGCCAATTCCACTCAGATGTGAATTTCTCAGGCAGCACGTAGACAGATGATGAGTAGAAATCCAAATGGTTCCAGAGAACCCATAAATTCCAATTCCGCAGATTCTCAAATCCAATAATTCATCCAAAGTAAAAGCAGTATTATACATGAAACCCTAGAAATTTTGGAAAGAAACCCAAGAAATTTTGGAGAGAAACCCTAGATATTTTGAAAAACAAACCCTCGATTTCCGATTCTTCAGATTCTCCATTCCATCTATTGTCCGATCCTCAATCTAACTTTACATCTAAATATATATAATATGCCAAACCCTAGAAATTTCAAAATTCCAATTATGATGCCGGCACATCTCAAAAATCAAAACCGATTTGAGAAACCTTCCATTGTCAAATTCTTCGAACCCTTAAATGTAATAGGAACCAAATTCAAAATAACTCCTGCGTCTCCTAAAGAAGATAGGAGCAAGCCCAAGATTGAAACCCTAAGGAACGAGCATGATCCAACATGGAACCGAGACAAAGCCACCGTCGTTTTAATAGACGCGAACAGCGAACAAGTAGCCTCTTGGCGATCCATTAGCGGTGGAGAAAAATGAAACCCTAATATTAACAGTGCAATTGCTAAGATGCGTTCGGAGAAGAAGCAAACCTGAGAAAAGCGAGACGAACGGGAGACGGCTTTGGAATACGATAATAATCTTTGTCTGGGTTGATTGCGAACCCCAATAGGAGCGAGAGAGCGAGGGAGCGAGAGAGAGAGAAAACTAGTGAGCTAGAAAGCTAGAGAGCGAGAGAGACAGGGAGAGAGCCAGAGAGAAGGATCTAGAGAGCTAGAGAGGGAGAGAGGGAGAGAGCGAGAGAGTTGATTTCGGTCGTGAATGAAAGTCACTCTGGAGTGGAGTTTATGTACTTAACTCGGGCAGCGTTTCTTTTCTTTTTACTTTAATTTTAATAATTTTTAAATATTTTTGATTCATTTTTAAAATAAAATTTTTTATTTAAAATGTATCCTGAAATTGACAATAAATCTCATTTCCCTCTCTAATTCGATTTTTATTGGACTAAACTTCTGTTTATTCCATCTATTCTCTGTTAGAAAAAACATGTGGCGATAACGTGGCACACCATGTCACCACAATACACCACATGGCGTGGGCTTTTTGGTAAATTGGCAACGACCTTATTGTTAAATAAGGAGATGGGATGCGAATTGGGTAGATCGCGACACTGCCGGAATTCTTTTCTGCCTCTGCATTCTCATGTCTTCATAGAACCTCTACATTCTTAAGTAGATCCCTCCCATTCCTAGCAGCGAATCCCTTCCATTATCTTTCCCAAGCAGATCTCAAACCTCAAAATCCCTCCCATTATCGTTCAAATCATGTGCCATATATAGATTAGGTTTCAATTATTGTGCTATAATCGTTCAAATTCGTTCTCCCAAGCCTAAATTAGGACTGGTAGCTAGGTTTCAATTCTTCTGCTACAATCGTTCAAATTCTCAAACCTCAGAGGTGATTGAAGGCTGCAATTTAGAAGAGAAGAAGTCCAAAAATGAAGAAGACCAGCAAAATTCTTACTTCATGGACTGAAAAGAGCCGAGCATCGACTGCAAAAGAGCTAAGCATCGACTGCAAAAGAGTCGAGCATCGACTGCACAGCTTTAGATTGGATTTTTTGTCTCATGTGCATTATTTATTGTCATGATGTTTCAAAGTTGAATGTACTAGTTTTTAGTATTTTCAGTTTGTAATCTGACAAAAAATGTAATGGTTTATGGGTTCCAAGTTTGGTTGTTTAATTTGGAGGGAAAATTTTAGTTTGGAACTCTTTTATGTAATCTGGTTATCAATTATGGTAATGTAAAGAACGAAATTCTGATGAGAAAATTTGTGCAATTTGGTTTACATGACTTGTTTGCTTTAAATCCAATATAGATTTGGTTTGTAATGGAGACCAAGCACTACTTATGTAGCTAGGTAGGATTATCAGGACCCGTCCCGAATTTTCCCTCGAAACCCGGGAAGAACCCTGATCCCGTCTGACAACCTAAGAAAAGGTTCCCAAAATACCCTTCAATCCTTACAAAATATAATAACAATAAATACTTCCACTTGTCAGACAATGGATTCAAGCACTCAATAATTCCCGTAATTAATGACCAATCAAATACAATATAATATCAGAGCGTCTAAGTAGGATCAAGAGTAAAATTTAGATATCCTACTCAAATATAATTACACAGCGCAATCGAAGTACTAATGCCTCTGCCTCGAGATCAGTGTTCGCGTCAACTCTACTCAACTGCCTGAAGGGGGTTTAAACACAAAAGTTGTGAGTGGACAAAAATAATCATTTATAAATTCCTTTTCGAGAAAATACGTTTCTTCCCCTCCATTTATAAAATCATGCATGCATAACATAAAACAATTTATCATACTAAAACATCATATGTATATCACCAAAAATTCTCATTTCTCTTTAAAACCACTTAGTTGGACTCACATAAAATCTGTATAATAAAAATACCTCGTGATCCACAATTTGGTTCGAAAACTCTCTTCAAAGGAGTTTAAAATCATTTAATTTAATCTGGACACAAAATATCTCAAATTCAAATCATTTCGTTCAATCCGACACATAATATCTCAAATTCACTATTCCCGACATATCCACAACACACCAGGGTATCCCTTGAGATGTGTTAAAATTTGTACAACTCTGTGTACCATCTGTACTGTCTGTACTATCTGTACTATGCATAGACAGTCTCGCGACCCGGCGGAGCAAGGCCCCTCAACACCTAAGGTCCGAACTCTCAACAACCGGTAGAGCAAGGCCCCTCAACACCAGTCAGAGCAACAATAACCATCGGGACGGGAACCAGTGAATCAAATCCATACTTCGAAATCTTTGTTTCGCAGCCTAAGCCAAATTCTTTGAAGTACCATTTTATGGCCAAAATCGGTAAAATCACAATTATGAGTCTGAACCCAAATCACATACTCAAATAGTTACCACGTCAAAACGATATCAAAATCGAGTACAAAAACCAGGCCATTTCTCAAAACATACTTTCACTGAAATATTGTAAAACATGTGTCCAGCATCATTTCTAAAATCCAGAAATTCATTGCACCCATATATAACAGTATTTAAATCAAAGATACATTTATGCATGCATTACAGTTTATAAATCAAAGTCCACTCACAAACCTATTCAAGCAAGCTCAATCCCGAACTGTACGCTCCCCTGAAGTTCCTGGAGCAGTTTCGCTTGTCCAAATTAATAATCGGGATTACCAGCTAATAATAAGAACCTTAAATGTAAACCCCCTAAACCCCGGGAGTCTAACTATGCTGGCCTAGAAAACGCAGCAACTTTAAAACGTTCGAAACAACCCCTAAACGACGTCCGATCGACTCAAAACCTGCGCCAACAGGTCCGAAACGTCAAAAACTACTTGTCACGCGCCACCGTGACCTCAGACTCGGCCCCACGCACCGACGGAAGGTCGGAACACGCGCCCACGCGCCGCCACGCGCCCTCACGCGCCTGCTATAGTACCCACGCGCCTGGACCGGTCCAACTCGGCCTGAAAGGTCCAACTCGACCCGACCGGTTCAACTCGACCCGACCGGTCACCCGACCAGACCGATTTACTCGACCCGACCGGTCACCGGCGACTTGCCGGAAAAGACGACCGGCTGCCGGCGCCGCCGTCTGGTTTCCGCCGGAATCCTCCATTTCCGGCCGAAACTTCAAGCTTTCCTAACTTCCTCAAAACTCAACCATTTTTCACAAATTTTATGTTAAACCTATCTACTCGAACCCAGGAATCCAAATATGACCTCAAAACCACAAACACGTACCTGTGCTAGCCGGAAAATCGATCGGAAGGTCCGAAACTTCCTATCCTCGGTTCGGCTTCCTCTGTGGTCCTCTCCTTCGATGGTTGGTACGGTTGTGATCGTGGGAAGGAGTAGAATACGATTAGTTGATCAAAACTAGAAGTTGGAGCCTTGAATCAAAAGTTGACTTTGTGGATGTTTGGGTGAATTTTCGCACACAGGTTCAATGTTTTGTGTTTATGTTTGTCACAGAGAGAGAGTGAGATGAGTGATAATGAACATAAAGATGAAAATGAAATGAAGATGAGACAATGATTGGGTTAAAATATCTACCCCCAAGTCAAAAATTACAAAAATGCCCTTGCACATCTAGACCCATAACTTCCGTCCACGAACTCCGTTTTCCGCGTGCCGCCTGTCTACGAACTAGTGAGTTTGAGACCTACGCAACGGTATCCAAAACACCACCAAAAGTGTCTCGAAACAAAATTTGACTTTCATGCCCTTTACCGACCAAGGGTAAAATCGTCATTTTACATAAATAATTTACTTTAATCCAATAATTGAAATTCCGGGTTGTTACAATCTACCCCCCTTAAGAATTTTCGTCCTCGAAATTCAACTCTACCCTTGGAACAAATAAGGATACTGCGTCCGCATTAGTTCCTCGGTTTCCCACGTGGCTTCCTCCACGTTATGATTCCTCCACAACACTTTAACTAGAGGAATACTCTTTCTGCGCAGTACCTTTTCTTTCCAATCCAAAATTTGCACCGGTTGTTCCTCAAAGGTCAAATCATCCTTCAGCTCAAGTGGCTGCTCTCCCAATACGTGAGATTCATCAAACAGATATTTTCGGAGCAAAGATACATGAAAAACATTATGAACTCTGGATAATTCCGATGGTAAAGCAAGACGATATGCCACTGGTCCTATCCTATCCAAAATCTCATACCGACCAATGTAGCGAGGACTCAGTTTTCCTCGTCTACCAAAACGTACCATTCCCTTCCAAGGAGATAGTTTCAAGAACACCCAATCACCTACCTCAAACTCAAGGTCTCTGGTTCTACGGTCTGCATAGCTCTTCTGGCGATCCTGAGCTGTCTTCAACCTTTCTCTGATGATCCTTATCTTTTCCTCAGTCGTATCAACCAACTCTGGTGTTAACAGTTTCCTTTCACCCACTTCGTTCCAGCATAACGGTGTCCTGCACTGCCTCCCACACAGTGCTTCGAAAGGAGACATCCCAATACTCGACTGATAATTATTATTATAAGCAAATTCCATCAGAGCCAGGTGTGAATCCCAGTTCCCTTTAAACTGTAGTACACACGCTCTCATCATATCCTCCAAAACCTGGATTGTCCTCTCAGACTGACCATCCGTCTGAGGATGAAAAGCTGTACTAAATGCAAGGTAGTGCCAAAAGCCTTCTGCAAACTCCGCCAAAACCTGGAGGTAAATCTAGGATCCCTGTCCGAAACAATTGACTCTGGAGTCCCATGTAGTAGTATGATCTCATCAATGAACAATTTAGCATACCGACTCATCCGAAAATCTTCCCGCACTGGCAAGAAATGTGCAGACTTCGTGAGTCTATCAACAATTACCCATATCCCATCATGTCCCTTCTGTGTCCTTGGAAGTTTATACACAAAATCCATCGTAATGTGATCCCACTTCCATTCCGGAATAGGTAATGGTTGAAGTGCCCCATATGGTTTCTGCCTCTCTGCTTTCACTTGCTGACACGTCAGGCATCTACTCACAAACTCAGCAATTTCCCTTTTCATCCCAGTCCACCAATAGTATTTCCTTAGGGTATGATACATCTTGGTACCTCCTGGATGCATAGCGTAAGCCGAACTATGAGAACAGGCCTCACATGGAAACTAGCTAATAAAGCCCCCTGGCTATCCATGTCCAGTACTATCCCTGCTCTACGGAACTCTACCAGTAACGGTAGGTAGACTGTATGCAAATGGGCCAAAGAACCCATGGATTTCCTGCTCAATGCATCCGCCACAACATTGGCTTTCCCTGGATGGTACTCTATAGTACAATCATAATCCTTTATTAGCACAAGCCATCTTCTCTGCCTCAGATTCAGGTCCTTTTGGGTGAACAAGTACTTTAAACTCTTATGGTCGGTGAAGATCCGACATGTCTCCCCGTACAAATAATGTCGCCAGATTTTCAATGCATGCACCACTGCAGCTAACTCCAAATCATGTGTGGGGTAATTCAACTCATGGGGTTTAAGTTGTCTAGAAGCATACGCTATCACCTTTCCATGATGATCAACACACAACCTATACCCCACAATGAGGCATCACTATACATCTCGAATCCCCTAGTATCATCAGGAAGGGTCAATACTGGAGCAGAAGTCAACCTCCTCTTCAGCTCCTGAAATCCCTGTTCACAATCAGCTCCCCAGTCAAACTTGACTCCTTTCCTCGTCAACCGAGTCAACGGCCCTGCTATCGTAGAAAATCCTTCTACAAACCGTCGATAATATCCTGCCAAACCCAGAAAACTCCTCACCTCTGTCACTGTCCTCGGTTGCTCCCAGTTTGCCACTGCCTCAACCTTTTGGGGATCTACGCTGATACCCTCAGCCGAAATCACATGACCTAAGAATCCAACTTCGGTCAACCAAAACTGGCATTTACTGAACTTCGCAAACAAATGCTTTTTCCTAAGCATATTCAGCACCAACCTTAAGTGTTTCTCATGTGCCTTAGCACTCCCCGAATACACCAAGATGTCATCGATGAACACAATCACAAACCGATCCAAATACTTTTGAAACACCCTCTTCATCAAATCCATGAATGCTGCTGGGGCATTAGTCAACCCGGAAGGCATCACCAGAAACTCATAATGACCATAACGAGTCCTGAAAGCTGTTTTCTCAACATCCCCTTCTCTGATCCTCAACTGATGGTACCCGGATCGAAGGTCAATTTTCGAAAAATATCTTGCCCCCTTAAGTTGATCAAACAAATCATCTATCCTTGGCAAAGGATACTTATTCCGCACCGTAGCCCTGTTTAGCTTCCGGTAGTCGATACACAATCTCAGACCACCATCCTTTTTCCTCACAAATAACACTGGTGCACCCCAAGGTGAAACACTTGGGCGAATAAATCCCATATTCACCAAATCCTGCAACTGAGTCTTCAATTCTCGCAATTCTGCCGGTGCCATTCTATACGGTGCCTGTGAGATAGGTTGAGTACCTGGTAAAAGCTCTATGGTGAACTCAATCTCCCGGTGAGGTGGCAATCCCGGAAGATCATCTGGAAACACATCAGAGAACTCACTCACCACTGGAATATCCGCCACTCTCATCGGAGTATCTCGAGAATCAAACACATGAGTCAAATAACCCTCACAACCTTTCCTCAGCAATTTCTCAGCGGTTAAAGCTGATATCACTCCACAGGGTAGTACCCTACGATCTCCCCTGAATGTAAGTTCCGGTAAACCTGGACTCCGGAAATCCACTCTCTTGTCATAACAATCAATAGAGGCATGGTGCATAGTCAACCAATCCATCCCCAGAATCACATTAAAATCAAAAATATCTAAGGGGATTAAATCTGCCTCTAATGCATGACCTTCCACTAACCTTTTGCCACTGCCTCAACCTTTTGGGGATCTACGCTGATACCCTCAGCCGAAATCACATGACCTAAGAATCCAACTTCGGTCAACCAAAACTGGCATTTACTGAACTTGGCAAACAAATGCTTTTTCCTAATCATATTCAGCACCAACCTTAAGTGTTTCTCATGTGCCTTAGCACTCCCCGAATACACCAAGATGTCATCGATGAACACAATCACAAACCGATCCAAATACTTTTGAAACACCCTCTTCATCAAATCCATGAATGCTGCTGGGGCATTAGTCAACCCGGAAGGCATCACCAGAAACTCATAATGACCATAACGAGTCCTGAAAGCTGTTTTCTCAACATCCCCTTCTCTGATCCTCAACTGATGGTACTCGGATCGAAGGTCAATTTTCGAAAAATATCTTGCCCCCTTAAGTTGATCAAACAAATCATCTATCCTTGGCAAAGGATACTTATTCCGCACCGTAGCCCTGTTTAGCTTCCGGTAGTCGATACACAATCTCAGACCACCATCCTTTTTCCTCACAAATAACACTGGTGCACCCCAAGGTGAAACACTTGGGCGAATAAATCCCATATTCACCAAATCCTACAACTGAGTCTTCAATTCTCGCAATTCTGCCGGTGCCATTCTATACGGTGCCTGTGAGATAGGTTGAGTACCTGGTAAAAGCTCTATGGTGAACTCAATCTCCCGGTGAGGTGGCAATCCCGGAAGATCATCTGGAAACACATCAGAGAACTCACTCACCACTGGAATATCCTCCACTCTCATCGGAGTATCTCGAGAATCAAACACATGAGCCAAATAACCCTCACAACCTTTCCTCAGCAATTTCTCAGCGGTTAAAGCTGATATCACTCCACAGGGTAGTACCCTACGATCTCCCCTGAATGTAAGTTCCGGTAAACCTGGACTCCGGAAATCCACTCTCTTGTCATAACAATCAATAGAGGCATGGTGCATAGTCAACCAATCCATCCCCAGAATCACATTAAAATCAAAAATATCTAAGGGGATTAAATCTGCCTCTAATGCATGACCTTCCACTAACCTTTTGCCACTGCCTCAACCTTTTGGGGATCTACGCTGATACCCTCAGCCGAAATCACATGACCTAAGAATCCAACTTCGGTCAACCAAAACTGGCATTTACTGAACTTGGCAAACAAATGCTTTTTCCTAATCATATTCAGCACCAACCTTAAGTGTTTCTCATGTGCCTTAGCACTCCCCGAATACACCAAGATGTCATCGATGAACACAATCACAAACCGATCCAAATACTTTTGAAACACCCTCTTCATCAAATCCATGAATGCTGCTGGGGCATTAGTCAACCCGGAAGGCATCACCAGAAACTCATAATGACCATAACGAGTCCTAAAAGCTGTTTTCTCAACATCCCCTTCTCTGATCCTCAACTGATGGTACCCGGATCGAAGGTCAATTTTCGAAAAATATCTTGCCCCCTTAAGTTGATCAAACAAATCATCTATCCTTGGCAAAGGATACTTATTCCGCACCGTAGCCCTGTTTAGCTTCCGGTAGTCGATACACAATCTCAGACCACCATCCTTTTTCCTCACAAATAACACTGGTGCACCCCAAGGTGAAACACTTGGGAGAATAAATCCCATATTCACCAAATCCTGCAACTGAGTCTTCAATTCTCGCAATTCTGCCGGTGCCATTCTATACGGTGCCTGTGAGATAGGTTGAGTACCTGGTAAAAGCTCTATGGTGAACTCAATCTCCCGGTGAGGTGGCAATCTCGGAAGATCATCTGGAAACACATCAGAGAACTCACTCACCACTGGAATATCCTCCAATCTCATCGGAGTATCTCGAGAATCAAACACATGAGCCAAATAACCCTCACAACCTTTCCTCAGCAATTTCTCAGCGGTTAAAGCTGATATCACTCCACAGGGTAGTACCCTACGATCTCCCCTGAATGTAAGTTCCGGTAAACCTGGACTCCGGAAATCCACTCTCTTGTCATAACAATCAATAGAGGCATGGTGCATAGTCAACCAATCCATCCCCAGAATCACATTAAAATCAAAAATATCTAAGGGGATTAAATCTGCCTCTAATGCATGACCTTCCACTAACACTGGACAACTACGAATCACGAGATTCGCCACTAACATATTCCCAGTAGGAGTACTAATACCCATGTCCCAACCAATCGGAGACAATTCTCTATCAGCAAACAATGTAAAACCCCGAGAAATGAAAGAATGAGTCGCCCAGGATCTATTAAAACATAAGCATCACGGTTAAAAATAGATAACGTACCCGTGACCACATCTGGTGCTACTCGGGCCTCCTGTTACGACATAGCAAACACTCGGGCTTGTGTATCCAAAGATTGACCACGACCCCACAGTCTGCCTCTGGCCCTGTTGGACCCACGGGCCCTGTTTGTCCAATTGGCCCGGTTGGCCCCACTAGATTGACTCTGTCTTCCAGCTACAAAACTGGACGTCTGAACTGTCCTCTGCCTCTGTTCAGTAGCACCCCGCCCCCAGGAACTACTGGCCAGATAAAGATGTGGGAAAAATCTCTTTATGTGACCAATCTCCCCACAGAAGAAACATCTGGTGCCACCAGAGCTGCCACTCAGTCTTCTAGTTGATTGCACTGAAGCACCACTAGAACGGGTGGATGACTGGGGTGCCTATCTGGCTCCGCCACTATCTGATCCAGATCCCTCACCCCCAGTAGATCCAGAGCTTAAATTGCCTCTCTTGGACGGTCCTTGACTAGAGGCTCCAATATCCCAGCGATCCCGGTGTCGCCTGGAACCCCTAAACTGCTGCTGGATTGGCACACCCATGCTCAACTCTACACGAGCTGCAGCGTCAGACGGTTCTCTCAATGAAGTATGGGCTGCAGCCGTTACCGCTGACCGAAGTTCGCCCCTCAGCCCATTTTCAAATCTGCGCCGTTTGTCCCTTTCGGTTGCCACTAGAGCTGGTGCAAAACGAGCCAACTCTATGAATTTCTGCTCATACTGAGCCACTGTCATATCTCCCTGCTGTAGGTGCAAGAACTCAGTCTCCCTGGCATCTCGGTACGAGCAAGGATAAAATTGCTCAAGGAACTTCTCCCGAAAGGTCGCCCAGGTAATTGTACTGACTTCCCAACCTGATACCTCTAATGCGTTCCACCAATGATAAGCGGAACCACCCAGCAGAAAAGTGGCTAACAGTACCCTGTCCCCCTGAGGACATCTCATAACCGAAAACACTCGCTCTAAATGAGTAATCCACTCTATTGCATCATCTGGGCTAGAGTCGCCCATAAATATTGTAGCCCCTAATCTCTGGGCTCTCTCAATGTCTGAACCTTCAGTAGAAGTCCTACTCTGAAGTACAGAAGTCAACGTATGACCCAATTGTTCCAGTGTTTGCCTCATATCAGGCTCCACTGCAGGTTCAGGTGTGTCCCCAATATTTTCCGACTGTTGACGAAACTCGCGTCTCAGAGGCATTACGTTGACAAGAACTATAACTCATCAATACCAAAATAATTGTACACGTAGTGTACAGTCTACAGGAATTTAACCTAGTGCTCTGATACCAATTGTTAGGATCCGTCCCGAATTTCCCCTCGAAACCCGGGAAGAACCCTGATCCCGTCTGACAACCTAAGAAAAGGTTCCCAAAATACCCTTCAATCCTTACAAAATATAATAACAATAAATACTTCCACTTGTCAGACAATGGATTCAAGCACTCAATAATTCCCGTAATTAATGACCAATCAAATACAATATAATATCAGAGCGTCTAAGTAGGATCAAGAGTAAAATTTAGATATCCTACTCACATATAATTACACAGCGCAATCGAAGTACTAATGCCTCTGCCTTGAGATCAGTGTTCGCGTCAACTCTACTCAACTGCCTGAAGGGGGTTTAAACACAAAAGTTGTGAGTGGACAAAAATAATCATTTATAAATTCCTTTTCGAGAAAATACGTTTCTTCCCCTCCATTTATAAAATCATGCATGCATAACATAAAACTATTTATCATACTAAAACATCATATGTAAATCACCAAAAATTCTCATTTCTCTTTAAAACCACTTAGTTGGACTCACATAAAATTTGTATAATAAAAATACCTCGTGATCCACAATTTGGTTTGAAAACTCTCTTCAAAGGAGTTTAAAATCATTTAATTTAATCTGGACACAAAATATCTCAAATTCAAATCATTTCGTTCAATCCGACAAATAATATCTCAAATTCACTATTCCCGACATATCCACAACACACCAGGGTATCCCTTGAGATGTGTTAAAATCTGTACAACTCTGTGTACCATCTGTACTGTCTGTACTATCTGTACTATGCATAGACAGTCTCGCGACCCGGCGGAGCAAGGCCCCTCAACACCTAAGGTCCGAACCCTCAACAACCGGTAGAGCAAGGCCCCTCAACACCAGTCAGAGCAACAATAACCATCGGGACGGGAACCAGTGAATCAAATCCATACTTCGAAATCTTTGTTTCGCGGTTTAAGCCAAATTCTTTGAAGTACCATTTTATGGCCAAAATCGGTAAAATCACAATTATGAGTCTAAACCCAAATCACATACTCAAATAGTTACCACGTCAAAACGATATCAAAATCGAGTACAAAAACCAGGCCATTTCTCAAAACATACTTTCACTGAAATATTGTAAAACATGTGTCCAGCATCATTTCTAAAATCCATAAATTCATTGCACCCATACATAACAGTATTTAAATCAAAGATACATTTATGCATGCATTACAGTTTATAAATCAAAGTCTACTCACAAACCTATTCAAGCAAGCTCAATCCCGAACTGTACGCTCCCCTGAAGTTCCTTGAGCAGTATCGCCTGTCCAAATTAATAATCGGGATTACCAGCTAATAATAAGAACCTTAAATGTAAACCCCCTAAACCCCGGGAGTCTAACTATGCTGGCCTAGAAAACGCAGCAACTTTAAAACGTCCGAAACAACCCCTAATCGACCTCCGATCGACTCAAAACCTGCGCCAACAGGTCCGAAACGTCAAAAACTACTTGTCACGGGCCACCGTGACCTCAGACTCGGCCCCACGCGCCAACGGAAGGTCAGAACAAGCTCCCACGCGCCGCCACGCGCCCTCACGCGCCGGTCACGCTCCTGCTATAGTACCCACGCGCCTGGACCGATCCAACTCGGCCTGACCCGGTCCAACTCGACCCGACCGGTTCAACTCGACCCGATCGGTCACCCGACCCAACCGATTTTCTCGACCCGACCGGTCACCGGCGACTTGCCGGAGAAGACGACCGGCTGCCGGCGCCGTCGTCTGGTTTCCGCCGGAATCCTCCATTTCCGGCTGAAACTTCAAGCTTTCCTAACTTTCTCAAAACTCAACCATTTTTCTCAAATTTTATGTCTAAATCTATCTACTCGAACCCAGGAATCCAAATATGACCTCAAAACCACAAACACGTACCTGTGCTAGCCGGAAAATCGATCGGAAGGTCCGAAACTTCCTATCCTCGGTTCGGCTTCCTCCGTGGTCCTCTCCTTCGATGGTTGGTACGGTTGTGATCGTGGGAAGGAGTAGAATACGATTAGTTGATCAAAACTGGAAGTCGGAACCTTGAATCAAAAGTTGACTTTGTGGGTGTTTGTGTGAATTTTCGCACACGGGTTCAATGTTTTGTGTTTATGTTTGTCACAGAGAGAGAGTGAGATGAGTGATAATGAAGATAAAGATGAAAATGAAATGAAGATGAGACAATGATTGGGTTAAAATATCTACCCCAAGTCAAAAATTACCAAAATGCCCTTGCACATCTAGACCCATAACTTCCGTCCACGAACTCCCTTTTCCGCGTGCCGCCTATCTACGAACTCTAGAGTTTGAGACCTACGCAACGGTATCCAAAACACCACCAAAAGTGTCTCGAAACAAAATTTGACTTCCATTCCCTTTACCGACCAAGGGTAAAATCGTCATTTTACATAAATTATTTACTTAAATCCAATAATTGAAATTCCGGGTTGTTACAAGGATGATTTTATTAAAAAGCCCACGCCATGTAGTGTATTGTGGTGACATGGTGTGCCACATCTTCGCCACATGTCTTTTTTAACGGAGAAGGGATGGAATGAACATAAATGGGGTAAAGTGGGATGAGTTAGAGGTTTCAGGGGGCTTAATCCAACAAAAATCGAATTAGGGGGCAAAGTGAGATTTATCATCAGTGTCAGGGGACATTTTAAGTAAAAAGTCAAATATTAAAGCAATATTTCATGCTAGAAATTTTTTTTAATAAGACCTAAAAGCGAAAAAGGGAATTGACAATTATGGCCCCTTTGAAATTAATATTTTGTGTGTCAAATTTTGATAGTAAATCAATTTCGGAAAACCCCAACTTTTGTTGGTGTGTTCAAATTTGCCTCGTTCTTTTCAAATATTTTAAGCAAGTATTTATTCTGTCTAAAAATTTACATGTGTTAATGTAGCTGACTATAGATGGAATATTATACACTTAACTATTGAAATTATCGTTAAATTTATGGAAATATCAAATAATTCTTTTTTTGGAAACTACCAACAGCAGTGAGTTTCAATAAAAATGGCGAAAATTTTCTGAAAAACATGGAAGGTTTGGCATAAAATTCTACCAAAATTGTGCACTAGAGATATTGCCGCTCATTGAAATTGTGATTGAGCGCCTGACATGTCACCGAATCATAAAGGCAATGAAGGGCAATGTTTTTAAGTAAGAGCAGGGGTCAATCTACTACAACATTGGAGGAATTTACGACGACTGAAGGGTCACTTGACCCTTCTTGCTCCTTCTTCGGTCCGCCACTGCCATCATCTAGGCTAAAGACGCGCCCGCCTTAGGCCCAAAACAATACAAAGTTCAAAATTATCAATAATGTCATATATTGTTAAAAAAAAGTAAAAAAAAAAAACATACAGCTGTTTATCAACTGGTGGAGAAACCAAAGACAAAGAACATTAGAGGAGAGATGAGTTTCACCAATAAAAAAAGAAAAGACCGGCTTTCCCCAAAAAAAAAAGACGTAAAGAATGGTTTCACCCAAAAAATAAAGGAAAGAAGCCATTAATTCAGCAACGATCAGAATTCCAAATGGGTCTCTAGGTTTTGATTTTCACCTTTCACGATGAATATTGAAGGTGTTCCAATAATCCAAATGAATAACTTTGGAACAACGGTTAGAAATTTATTTATTTTTTGTACTTTATGAATTAGTATATTTATTCTAATATTCTTGCAATTTCACTCCCAATCTCAGTCTCAAAGTCAGAATTCTAGTATCAAAATTCTTGAATTAGCGATCAATTTGTAATTTTGGATTGAACCACTAAAGCCTCAAATCCAGAATTCCCATTTGCCTGATGATTTGAGGGCACACTTTATTTTCTTGCCCTAAACCTTCAAATGTTTGGACCGGCCCTAATGTTACTCAACCGAGTACATGAATTATGAAGTGTTAAAAACCAGAACATGCTTGAATTGTATGAAGAGGTGAGGGAACTGAAGGAAAATTTTCTCTCCTTCCAAATTATGGAAGGAAGAGACTTTAACAAGTCATTACTATGCTTTTTTGCTACATCCCGCTCCGGAAAATTATTTTTAGAACTTAAAGTTTACCTAAATATCCAGTAAGATCTAGGTTGGGTTAGGCATGCGATGTTGGACTAAGTTTGGTAATGGGCTTTGTAGGAGGGTTCAAAGTGTAGTGGGTCATATTTAGAAGTAAGTTCGTAACTTAGTACGCAAAATGACGATTTTTTCCCTTGAGAGTTTAGAGGGCTCGGGAGTCACTTTTCGTTTAAAAATATTGTTGGAAGTTTTTCTTGGACCATTGCGTAGATCTTGAACTCATGAGTACGTAGACAGGCAGCAAACAGAAATCAGAGTTTGTGCGAGGAAGTTACGGGTCTAAAACGATAAGGACGTATCGGTAATTTTGGAAGGAAGCTGATTTTAGCACTTCACAAATTACTTGGTGCACTCCACTTCTTTACTTTAATGCTTTCTTATTTTTTCATGAATCAAACTTCCAAACTTACCCCTCTTTCTTTTGAATTGAATATATTTTATTTCTATTTCTTTTGTTTATATAAAACATTTGGACTTCTTTTTTTTTTCGAAAAAATCGACCCTCCCGGTTTCTATTTTCACAATTATGAGTACTATGCTTATGCCATTAAAGTATAATGGTAGTTCTAGGTTGCTTGATTATTTTTTTTTTTGTTAGAAGGCTGCTTGAATTCTATGGACACTTTACTGCATAAGTACATAAGACTGTTAATTGATACAAAAAATCGATTGAATAATCAGACTGAACCGAACCATCCCGAAATATTACTGAACCGAAAAAAATACGAAATCGAAGAGAAAAAACCGAACCAAACTGAAATGAAACCAGTTATGTTTTGGTTTTCTGCGCTTCCTTATCGAACAGGCCCGAATCGAACCACAAACCCTACCCTAAGTAAAACTACGTTGTTTTGGCCATCAAAATCACTTTGATATTATCGATTTTGAGATCGACCAACCGCTCAGCCTCACTTCTTCGTCTACTTCAATTCAATTTTGATCTCACCCTCACCTCACACCGCACCAGGCCACCAGCGCATCGACCATCTCAAAACCCTAACGCCTCACCAGTCGTTGCACTCACCCTCACTGCCTCACGGCCTCACCCTCACGGCCTCATCCTCACGGTCTTACCAGCCACCATTTCAAAACCCTCACGCCATCATAGCCCTTGGTGTCAGGACCCGTCCCGAATTTCCCCTTGAAACCCGGGAAGAACCCTGATCCCGTCTGACAACCTAAGGAAAGGTTCCCAAATACCCTTCAATCCTTAGAAATTATAATAATAATAAATACTTTCACTTGTCAGACAAGGGATTTAAGCACTTAAAATTCCCGTAAGTAATTACCAACCAAATACAACATAATATCAGAGCGTAGTAGGATCAAGATACAAATTAGATATCCTACTCAAGTACAACTACACAGCGCAGCCGAGAGTGCTAATGCCTCTGCCTCGAGATAATGTCCGCGTCAACTCTACTGCCTAAAGGGGGTTTAAACACAAAAGTTGTGAGTGGACAAAAATAATCGTTTATAAATCATTTTCCAAGGAATATTACCTTTTTCCCCCTCCATTTATAAAACTATGCATGCATCACATAAACAGTTCATGTTATAAAAACATCATCTTTAAATCACCGGCATTTCCCTTTCTCTTTAAAACCACTCAGTAGGACTCACACAAAATCCATATAAGGAAAACACATTGTGATCCACAATCTGGTTTGAAAATCATCCTCAAAGGAATTCAAAATCATTTAATTCAACCTAGACACATAATATCTCAAATCCACTGTTCCCGACACATTCACTAGCCACCAGGGTATCCCTTGGGGTGTGCTAGTCCTGTATCACAACTCCCTGTACTATGCATAGACACTCTCGCGACCCGACGGAGTCAAAACTCTACAATGCCAGAGTCGGAGCACTTAACAAACTAACGGAGCAAAACTCTCGACGCTAGTCGGAGAATCAATCACCAATTATATTGGAGGTTCACCGGGTTCACCGCTAATAATGGATCCTCATCCCGGGTCCTGGCCTCCCTCACATATAACCAAATCCGATAAACTCATACAACAGGGTCAAAACCCAAATCATTGACTCAATAATTTCCTCGTCAAAGCGATATCAAAACTGAGTCCAAAAACCATGATATTTCTCAAATCACACTTTAATCGAAGTAGTGGAAAACATGTGTCTAGTAATCATTTCTAAAATCCAGAAATTCAATGCCACAATACATAACAGTATTTACACAAAGATATTTTGATGCATACATTTCAGTTTATAAAACCAAAGTCCACTTACAAACCTGTTCAAGCTAGCTCAATCCAATCTTGCTCATTCCTCTGAGGTTCCCGGAACAATATCGCCTGTCAAAAACAACAATCGGGATTACCGGCTAGTAATAAGACTCTTATATAACAACTTCCTAACCTCGGGAAGTCTACCCATGCTGTTTCTAGAAAACACAGCAACTTCGGACACTCAAATCGACCTTTAAACGATTTCCGATCAACCTGAAACCTGTACCAACAGATTCAGAATGTCGAAAACTAGTTACCACGCGTCGCCGTGACGTCAGACTCGGCCCCACGCGCCGCCGGAAGGTCGGCACACGCGTTTACGCGCTCTCACGCACCGGCCACGCGCTCTCACGCGCCGGCCACGCCTGCTACAGTGTTCACGCGCCTGGACCGGTCCAACCCAGTCCGGCTCAACCTGACCCGGTCCAACTCGACCCAACCGGTTCACTCAACCCGACCAGTTCAACTCAACCCGACCAGTTCACTCAACCCGACTGGTTCAACTCGACTCGACCGGTCACCAGTGACTCGCCGGAGAAGATGACCGGACTGTTGTCACCGTCGCCGGAAGCTGGCCGGAGAAGATGACTGGATCGCCACCTCCGCCGCCGTCTGGTTTGCCGGAATCCCCCATTTCCGACCGAAACTCCAAGCTTTATAACTTCCTCAAAACTCAACCGTTTTACACAAATTTTACATCTAAATCTATCTACTCGAACCCAGGTATCCAAATATAACCTTAAAACATCAAACACGTACCTGTGTAAGTCGGAAAATCGATCCAAAGATCCGAAACTTCCTTTACTCGATTCGGCTTCCACCGTGATCCTCTCATTCGATGGTTGGTACGGTTGTGATCGTGGGAAGGAGTAGAACACGATTAGTTGATCAAAACGGGAAGCTAAAGCCTTGAAATCAAAGTTGACTTTATGGTTTTTCTCTTGGTGTTTTCGCACACGGGTTCGGGTGTGTTTTGTGCTTGTCACAGAGAGAATGAGAGATAATGATATGAAGAGGAAAATGAAATGAAGATAAAAATGATTTGGTTAAAATATCTTCTCCCAAAAGAAAATTACCAAAATGCCCTTTCACATCTAGACCCATAACTTCCGTCCACGAACTCCGTTTTCTGCGTGCCGCCTGTCTACGAACTCGTGAGTTTGAGATCTACGCAATGGTACCCGAAACACCACCAAAAGTGTCTCGAAACAAAATTTGATTTCCAAGCCCTTTACCGACCAAGGGTAAAATCATCATTTTACAAAAATAATTGCGTAAACCCAATAATTAAAATTCCGGGTTGTTACACTTGGTGCTTAGTAAGAGCTCTAGAGATATGGTAGTTAGTAAGAGCTCTAGGAAGAGGGCTCCGAATACTTCTACCACAACTGCAAGTTCATATGAACCTGGGGAGGTATATGATTTTTGTTGGGTTTTTCTTAACACAATACTAAAATGTTTATATGTTTTGTTCTTAATTACTCTTGAATTAGACTTTGCTCAAATCCAGAAAAAAAATGGGTACCGAACTGGACCGATCGGTCCGTTATGTTTTCCGTTCAAATCGAGAAATTGGATGGTATCGAACTGGTACCGATACAGGTTCATTTGCTCGGTTTGATTTCGATTTTGGCAAAATACCGAACCGAAAAAATCGATTAACAGCCCTATATGTACATGATAAAAAACATTTGTTGCAATATGATGGAAAAACGCATAGACGGTAGGAAATAGTAATGTTTGGTGATGATTTATTATTAGGCTATTAAATTATTGTGAATTTTAAATTTTTATAAAATAAAGTAAATTAAGAGATAGGGGTAAGTTTGGAAGTTTTATTCTTGAAAAAAATAAGAAAGCATTAAAGTGTGCACTAAGTAATTTGTGGAGTGCCAAAATCAGCTCCCATTTTGGAAACGTCCAAAAGTATAAAGAGGGCGTATTTCTCCCTCTTCACGCTATTGGTTAGTTTCTCTCCTCTCTCTTCCCTCTCAGTTTCTCTCTCCTCTCTCTCCCCCGTGAACCCGCGAATTACACACCACCATTGCCGTTGTATGACGGCATCGTAGCCTACACCACCACCACCAAACTCACCTTCTCGTCACCCTGAACACAACCATACCAACCATTGCCCCCGTTGACCACCATATGTGGCCACCGCAGGGAACGAGAAACTCGAAGTACGTTTAGCAGCTTGGTTTCGTCGGTTGACTATTCCCCGACCTGTAGTGAGTGGAGCTCCTTCCCTGAACTCATAATTTGTAAATTATTAGTTATATTATGTGTATGTGATGTGTTAGGGATAATTTATGCCCATTTTAGTGAGGGCTTGTTCATGATTAGCAAAGTAGTATAGGATTGAGATGTTACAGTCGAGGGATTTGACAACTTAGCACAGTAGTATAGGGTTGAGATGCTACAATCGAGGGATATGCCGACTTAGCACATTATTAGATGTTGAGATGCTACTGTCGAGGAATTTGCTGACGTAGCACGTGTTATAATGACAGATATTGCTAAGGTCGAGGGTTTGCCGACTTAGCACGATGATTGATGAGATGTATACCCACTTGGTAGTCATAGGTATATGTACCTGTTTGTAGGCTACAGACCAGTCCTCCACATGATCGTTCACCTGCACTCGCTCTATACTAGATAAACAGCGACAATCTTGTCCCAGAGCTCCTATGGGGACATGTGGTGATGGTGATAGCATCAAGTCCCCTCACATCGGGACCTGAGGCGACTGACTAGCACCCAGTCCTTTGCGTGGTTGTGGTACGAGCGAAATATACCTTTGTCCCATCATGTGCACATGATTATTTATACGACTTGTGGTACCAGTGGGATAATTATGATGATATATTGTCACAGGAGGTGACCAGATCGAGTATTGAGGTACCAGTGAGGGTTCATTTATTATTGAGATATGAGTACATTGAGAGGGTTGCGGCCCTGATTGATGAGCTATGGATGATAAAGAAAAAGGTTTCACACTAGGATGTGTTCATGTGTTTGAGGATAGCCCTAGGAGGGTATTATACCTTTTATATTATTATATTATTGTTATACCTCATTTTGCATGCTATATGAATATGTCTAGTATGTTATGCTATATGAATATTCCTAGTATGTTTTCAAGTTTTGATTAAAATTGAGGGGTTAGTATATTTTTATAAATAGTTCTACACTGAAAAACTTATAAGGTCCACTCAGGTTTTTTGTTATCTAAGGGTATTTTGTGTTTTTAAAAAATTAACCAAAGAGAGAGGAGAGGGAATGCTTTTGGCCTTACATATATAGATAGACAAAAAATCGAAAATAAGGGTCCGTTTGGGAACTTGGATTTGGATTTAGATTTGAAATCCCTTCATTTCAAATCTCATTGTTTGGCAAACTAATTATTTGTGTGATGATTTGAAATCCCTTCATTTGAAATCCATTGTTTGGAAAATTGTTATTTGTAAGGATTTGAATTGAGGACTTCAAATAAGCAATTTCACTACACAAATTACAAATAATATTAATTATAATACATCCAAATGTCAATTTCATCACCAAAACCATATAAAACCAGACAAGCAACAACATTGTTGTTGACTAATTCTTTCTTACAACTAAAAAAAGGAAAATATAGAAATTATCATGCTTATGCCCTTCTTTATTTGCAGACTTTATTTTTTGATCCTCCATGGAGAATAAAGTCTATATTTTCAACTATCATGCTTACAACTAAATTTGCGACTTATTTTTTGATCCCCACACCAAGCTTTCCCATTGTTTGTTGCCATGTTCTGATCACTCATTGCTAGACCTGGATACTTCCCCAAAACTTGAGAAGCGACGGCGCAGGTTCATCTATGACCCTAGATGGAATAAGGAACCAGATTGTGTGAGGCTTGTTAATCATGAATGGAGCAGACCATTTCAAGGCTCACCTTGCTACAGGGTGACTGAAAAATTGAAGTGGGTTAGAAAAGGTTTGTTACAATGGAAGAAGAAGGATGGTACGAATGCCCAGCATCGGATTGAGGAGTTAAAGGCCAAGTTGAGTGAGTGTTATCAAGCTGAGGTCTTTGCAGGTCCACGGGTTAAGGCCTTGGAGTGTGAGTTGAAGAAAGCAGTGGTTGAGAATGAAATCTATTGGAAGTTGTAGTCTAGAGTGCAGTGGCTCAATGAGGGGGATAAAAATACCAAGTCCTTTCACTCAAAAACTATTAAGAGGCTAAGAGACAATAGATTGAAAGGGCTAGAAAATGAGAGGGGGAGTGGAAGGGCAGCGATGAGGAGATGTCGGTAGTTGCTGTTGGTTTCTTTCAGCGGCTTTTTCAGAGTGCAGTGCCGACTCGAATCGAGGAGGACACGTCTTGTGTTCAATCTAGGGTTTCTGCCGAGGAGAATGCCTCGCTGGTCAGGCCAATTTTGGCAGAGGAGGTGCGGCAAGCAGTTATGCAGATCAATCCATCCAAGTCCTCTGGGCCAGATGGCTTCATTGCTAACTTCTACCAACGCCACAGGGGTTTGATTGGGGGTGATGTCATTCGAGTAGTGCAGGTTTTTTTCAGACTGGTTATTCACTACAAAAGATAAATTTCACTTAGTTGGTTTTGATTCCCAAAGTGCCTTGTCCTCTTACCATGTCACAACTTCATCCTATTTCATTGTGTAATGTGATTTATTAAATAATCTCAAAGGTGCTTACTAATCGTTTGAAAGGTGTAATGGCGAATGTGATTAGTGACTCGCAATCTGCATTTGTAGCGGGAAGGCAAATTATTGACAACGTTCTGGTGGTGCATGAGCTCTTGCATTCGCTTAGGAAACGAAGGGGTGTAGGAGGGGTGGACATGATCGTTAAATTGGATATGTCTAAGGCCTATGACAGGGTTGAGTGGAGTTTCTTATTAGTTGTGATGCGACAGATGGGCTTTCATGAGACTATTTGTCATTGGATTTCTGAGTGCATATCCTCGGTATCATTTAGTGTGCTAGTGAATGGTATGGCATTAGAGATCTTCAGACCATCTAGAGGTTTAAGGCAAGGGGATCCCCTCTCCCCTTTCCTCTTTGTCCTATGTGCAAAAGGATTTTCTGCTATCCTTCGGCGCCGATAGGAGGATGGCGTCTTACATGGGGTTCCAGTGCAAATACTTTTAGTGTGACTCACTTGTTTTTTGCAGATGATTCGGTGCTGTTTTCTAAGGCCTCAGTGTGTGATGCTAGGAGCATTAAGGAGACCCTTCATTTATACGAGGTTAGTTCTGGTCAGATGATTAACTATGAGAAGAGCTCAGTCTTGTTTAGCGCTGATTGCCCTAGGGCTCTCCAAGACCAGAATGTGGCAGAATTAGGGGTGCATAAGAAGGCTGATTTTGGGCATTATTTGGGCCTTACGGCCGACTTTGGGGCGTCTAAGAAGGCTATGTTTGAAGAAATAAGGAACCGGGTGGAGGCAAAAGTCCAAGGGTGGTCTGAGCAATTTTTGTCAATGGCTGGGAAGGAGGTGTTGGTAAAACCAGTAGCTCTAACTCTTCCTAACTATGCTATGTCGTGCTTCCTAATTCCAATAGGTGTGTGCAAAGATGTGGAGAGGATCTTGGCTCGTTATTGGTGGGGGAACAACACCTTCAGCTAGGGATTCATTGGGCGTCTTGGGATAAGGTGACTACACCAAAGTGTAAAGGGGGATTGGGTTTCCGGGACCTTAGATGCTTAAATATGGCTATGCTTGCGAAATTAGATGGCGTTTGCTTATGGATCCATCCTCTTTGTTGGCACGAGTGTTGAAAGCAAAATATTATTCGAATATCTCTTTTTTAGAGGCAAAGGAGGTGGCAGGTTCGTCTTGGGGATGGAAAGGAATTCTGCAGGGGCGGAGGATTCTGATGGAGGGTCTTCGGTGGCATGTAGGTGATGGGAAGACAGTTAGTGTTCAGTCTGATCCCTGGATTCCAACCAGTAGGCCCTTCCGAATAAAGTCTGCAAATTTCCCTCCATCTTTCAAGGTTAGTGATCTTTTTCTCCCCTTTCAATCTATGTGCCATCATGATCTCTTGGTGCATTTGTTTTCGGATGAAGAAGGTAGGATCATTGGGATGATACCTCTGAGTCAAGGTTAGTGATCTTTTTCTCCCCTTTCAATCTATGTGCCATCATGATCTCTTGGTGCATTTGTTTTCGGATGAAGAAGGTAGGATCATTGGGATGATACCTCTGAGTAAGAGGGGCTGTCCAGATCGGTTGGTATGGCATTATACAAAATCTGGGTTTTATAGCGCACATTCTTGCTATATGATGGTTACAAAGATGAGTAAAAATGGTGAATTGAAAAGGAAGGGAGGAGGAGAGTCAAGTAACTCCCAGAGTGATGATTCTTTTTGGAAGCAGATTTGGAAGCTGAAGGTGCCAAATAAAATTCGCTAATTCGTTTGGCATTGCTTTTTAGGGTTTATTGCTGTCAGGCATAATCTCTTAGGCTATCGTGTACAAATTGACGATGTATGCCCCATGTGTGGGGAGGAATGTGAGACGGACAGTTGGTCACCTCTTCTTCACATGTAAGTTTGCTTATGTTGTGTGGTTTGGGTGTCCATTTCAGCTGGATATTGGGCGTTTTCAGAGCCTTTCTTTTCGCGATTGTTGGGCTACTTTGCATGACATTTTTTGGTAAACCGGATGTACGAGATGAGGTGTTTCAGGTCCTGGCATTTGGTTGTTGGAGAATTTGGAAAGCAAGGAATGACTGGTGCTTTAAAGAGGTTGCTCTAGACCCAGGGGAGGTGATTAGATTGTTGAATCAGCAAGTTTCGAAGTTCATTGCAACCAAAAATCCAGCCCCACCGATTGGACAAGTGGTGATGGAGCCAGAGGTCGTTGAGAAGGCCACGGAGCAGTCTTGGTAGTGGCTTGAATTTGGAGTGGTCAAGTTGAATTGTGATGGAGCTTGGTCTCCCGTGACTAAGAAGGGTGCAGTGGGGTGGGTTGTGCACTCCTGGTCCGCAAGCTTCATGGGTGTAGGGTGGGAAGGCGATTTGATGTGTGCTTCTACGCTCCATGCTAAAGCAAGGGCATGCCTTGGGTGTTTGGAGGCTGGTCATCGTAGGGTGGTGGTGGAGTCGGACTCTCTTCGTTTGGTCCAGCTGATGCATAATCAAGGAAGGGAGGAATCTATTGCCAACATCTTATATGACATCCAAGTTCTTCAAGGTTTGTTCTCATCGTTTACCATTTAGTTTGCCCCACGGGCTTGTAACAAGGTAGCTCATTCTATAGTTGCCTAAGTGAGAGATTTGGGAGGGTGCCATATGCAGTTGGATTATGAACCAGACTGGCTTTTTAACCTTTTCGCTGAGGATGTAGATCTTTCTGTTTGCTTTTGATAAATATGAGATTCATGGAAAAAAAAACTACCATGGACATTCCAGTTAGACCAAAAAGGCCTCATTCTTAGATTTGGACCAATGAGCTTAGTCTTGGGCTTCTAAAGAAGATGTTCCTTTTCTAACCAAGCTGTACCCTTTCCCTCTGACACGGACACTTCTACATTATCCCAATACAAAACTTCTGATACTAATGAAATGATGTTTAGACTTCTCAGGACATGATCGGTAAATTAGGAAATTTCCAATCTTACTAATAATCATATAAAACAGTTTGAAATTAACATACAAAAATGTCATGCCACTATCTCAATTTACAGTTCAAATAAGCAAACAAAAATATTTATCACATGAAAATTTGGCAAGTATATTCAGTTCCTGTTAATTTCCTTCATTGGGATACATGAATCTTGCCATGACTAGAAACAATGAAACAAAAAAGGAATGAGTTATAATGAAAACATAGATATACACATAGTATATTATATAAAAAAGAATTTCGAAGTGCTCACCTAAAGAAGAAGTACTATTCAAATTTGCAACTAAAGGAGTTACCTATAACTGTAAACTCAAATGCTCAATTAACTAGAATACAACAAGAACTTCTCTCACAAATCCAGATAAAACCCTCCTCAGACATCAAGTTCGTGTTTGTATCCTGTGTTCCCGTATTTGATGTTCTATCCATGATCTATCTTTTCTAAAGTTTGCAACTATTACGATTTGGGGTTAGCAGACAACAAAAAGTTAGCAGAACAAGAATCTGGTTTAAATATTGCCTTGGTAACAGACCACTACAGTCACAATCTATCAAAGTAGGAACATCCCTATCTATAAAATTGTTCATATGCATAACTTCACAATCTTGGATCAGCCTCCAAATTAGACCTTGGCCAACCAAACAACCCTGAAAGCAAATGCTAACCGCAATCCTTCTGATACCATAACATATTTAAGTCATGATGTATCAAATAGCCTTCACAGAGGCTCTAGAGAAGACCTCTGTGAGTGGTCCTATGCCACCAGCACTCCATATGCTTACATATTCCTATGAAATATTGAACTCTGACAAACCCACACCTGTCAACTGGTAAGTAACACTAAAGATACAAATAAGTTTCATGATGTTTTTCCCAATAATATCATCACTTTCTAAGACTTCTAGAGCATAACTAAAATGGGGCTGGCCAAGGTTTCAAGCTTAAAATAATCCTAGAGAAAGGAGCGGGAGAAAGAGAACTGAACGAGTTAATCAGCATTCAGCACCATCACCTTCCCTATCCTCAAGAGCAAACCCAAATCGTTCCCTATTTACTATAAAAGGGCTCGAACAAATTATCTTAGAACGAGGAGTACAAAACCACCACCACTCAGCCACTATCCCCAATACAGGCCAGTGAATACCTTGGATTTACTATAAACCCAAATCGTTCCCTATTTAAAAAAAATTATTTCTAGTTTGTGGATTTATCAATGCATTGATGCATTGGAATCTACTCAAGCTCATGCATACAATGCACAAAGATGCATTTGAACAAAAATACTAAGGAAGAGCATACACAATTTAAATAGGTAATATACATGAAAACCACATGGTATACGAAGGATGACTTAAAAATACTGACAAGGGAACTAGATAAAAACCCAATGCTCTGTTAATTCATTCAGTCCCTGGATTCTAATTACGAAAGATGTCATATCAAAGATCACCAAAGGCATCAGACGTGAGCCTTTACCAGCGATATAGACTATTGCCACTATTCCATACATCTTTCATAAACACATAGAGCATAAAGGGTCACAGCAAGGTTAGAAAAACAAACAAGTGCAAACACTCTGAATTCCTACGAACCAATATCAACGCTTTTGAGGATTGGAATTAAGTCATAAACAAAAGGGTTCTTGTCGAAGACAAAACAAGACCCACAAGGAAATTATGAAAGAAGGGTGGTGTTTTCAACAAATTGCAGAGTCGAAATAAACCCACTCTTATCTTAAGAGTTCAAGAAGAGGTTTAATAATTAAGAGTAGGGTTAGAGATAATCATGTGCGGATTAGGCTTTAGCCATCCACCATATAATTGAAAGACCACCGTGTATATTATATATATATATATATTATATTATATATCAATTATATATATATTATACATATCAATTACGTTCTATATCAATTATATTCTATATCAAAATGAGGTGATGTTTCTATATCACCAGCCACTTGGGCGGATGAGTTAACTAAGCAGAAATAAGATCTCAACACTTATGACTTTGATACCAAAAGGGGCAGAAGGAAGGGGCGGAAGGAAGGGAATCAACAAAAGGGGCGGAAGGAAGGGAATCAGTGGGACTCATTATATATGAGAATGAGTTCTTCGGTAAGGGAACGGATTATCTCAAGAATTTGAGGATTAAGGTAATAATTTAAATAACATGATAAAATGTATATGATATGGAAAATGATTAAAAATATAAATAAGAAAATGATTGGAAAATCGTAGATACTTGAAATCATATGTAACTGAAATTACTTCTTATTAAAAGATATGAAGCTTTGAAATCTTACATGAGAAATGACACAAGAAGAGTTTACTAATAAGCTTTGGAAAAACTTGAGAAATCTCAAAATATGAAACTCGGAAGGAAAAGAGTAGAAAAGAAAACTAAGTGTGCCCTGTAATGGAGAATGGGCTCTCTTTATATAGGCAGAGGTACCATGACATGAATGATTGTGATTTACTGTGACCGAAAGTTAGTTCATCGTTTACTATGGCCGAAAGCAAATTTGCCAAAAAAGGGCAGTGGCAACATTGTTCATGAATAGTATTTTGTTTGGACACTGTAGCAGTACGAGACTGGATTTATTGATGGACAGTGACTAATGACTGTAGCAACACGAGAGTGGACTATTGAAGAGATGTGACATGTTGCTTCAAATATCATTGAGATCATATGGTTCATAAGAATCTTGACTATCTTGAAAATCGGACCAAAGAATCTTTTCTTTTCCTAAGAGGGAAAAGACTGTTTACTGGATGATAGGATATCAGCAGCAGCTTGATTTCCCAAGGGGGAGGAAGAGGTTGACCGGTGACTGGAAGATGAGGATGACTGTGTAGAGCTTTTATCATCTACATTTTCTTCGCCCAAATGCGTTGCACGAATCATGAGCATTCTGGCCATCTCTTTCAGCTCAGCAAGTGACTTGTTCTCAAGAGAAAGGGTTGAGGAAGAAGAGGTGATGGACTTTGAAGGCTTTACTGTTGGCTCTTTCTTGACTGTCTTCTTTGTAACTGCAAACTCTTGATGAACCTTGGAGATGATGCGATCATGATTGAATCTATCCCACCATTTAACTGAAAAATGGCGGACTAATATGTCCTGGCAAATCTCATAACGCCACTTAAGAATCCACGACACTTTGTACTTAGCCATGAAATGTAACAGGAGTGGGAATTCTCGACCGTCTTCACTGAATGGATGGCGTTCACTAAAATATTTGACTGTGTCTTGGAGAGTTGGTGGCAGGATTTTAAGCATTGGTCCAAAATCAGACCACCATTTTAAGAACCATTGGGAAATGTACCTTTGAATTTACTATAAAAATTGATGAACTAGGAATGACTGAATGTCTCTGTTTGGTGGAGGAAAACTTTACTCCAGGCATCAATATAATCAAAATAGGTGAATAGGGTATAAGAATTTGAAGCTCCTGTCTGTCATAGGGACGTCGTTTCCACTGAGACAGGCTAACTATTTTCAGGATATAAATGGAATGGTAAAGAACTGTACTGGGGTCATTTTTGTCAGTGATTGGCTTAAGGTGGATGGAGGCTGTATGAAGGAGGATTTCCATGTAAAACTTGATTGACTTTTTTGGGTGAACTGGGGCAAAGTGCCAGTTTGGGGGATAAATGTTTTTGGCAATTGCTTTGGGGGTTTTGAGTTGACTGAGAGAGGGCTCGATGAGAAAAAGATTGTGACTTGGATCTTTAGGAAAATATTGTGAAGATGGGGAAAAAGGGACTGGGTTTGACTGGGGTCTTACTAGAGATTAGAAAGGGTCATAGCTTGATAGAAGGGCTGACGGATAATTAGGCCTGATTTTCCCCAAGGTGGATCCTAGGGCAGTGTACTGATTTCGGATAGGAATAGGATGCTGACTAGGGTAAGGGATTAAGGATGAAGGAGTGAAAGACTCCTGTTTGACTAGTGTTAAAGAGGCGGGGAGCCTCCGGGCTTACTGCTTATCTGGTGTCTTGTCATACATGTTTACTCTGCCAGAATTCCCGTGGTCAGGAAATTAGGAATACAATTATCACTACCTTTCAAATACCCTATTTCAAAATCAAAAACAATTAAAATAGCTTGTCATCTCGTAAAAATTTGTTTAGAGGCTACATTTTGAACATATTTTTCAAGAACATGTTTTGCACTTTTGAAATCGACTCTCACTAAAAATTGTTGGTTTAATAAATCATCTTGATACTTTAAGATGCATAATACGATAGATAAAATTTAGTTTTTAATAGCACTATAATTTCTTTGGGACGGGTTCCAAATGCCTGAATAGAACCGAACAATTTGTTATGGTTGGTTTCCGGTGACTCTTTGCTTGAGGATGGCTCCATAACCATTATCAGAATCAGTTTCAACAATTTTGAAAGATCGGACTGAAGGAATACCAAGACAAGGAAGTGTCTTGACATGATGTTTGATTTGTTTGACTATGTTGGTATGAGTAACTATCCAGGCAGGAGGATTGCTCTGGAGACGATCAAATAAGGGCTTACATTGCTTTCGGAGATCTTGATAAAAATCAGAAACATAAATGAGGGAACCTAGAAACCTTTGAAGTTGACTTTTGTCATGAACTTCGTCTGGAAATTTATGGGCAAATTCAATGACACGGTTAATTGGTCTGACTGTGGATTGGAATATATTGAAACCAAAGAATCTTACTTTGGTTTGAAATAACTTAACCTTTGAGGCTGAGACGACTAAACCATTCTTTTGGATAATTTCTAAGAATTTACTGAGATGTTTCCAATGTTGTTCTATGGACTGTGGGAAAATAAGGACATCATTGATGTAGACTATTGAAAATTCACTGTATGGGTTGAATATTTCGTTCATAATGTTCTAGAATTCACTAGGTGCATTCTTAAGGCCAAATGGCATTACATTCCATTCGTAATGGCCAAATGGGGTTACAAAGGCAGTTTTGTACCTATCACTCTCATGAATTTGGATTTGCCAAAATCCACACTTCATATCAAATTTTGAAAAGATGACCGCATTTCCTAATCGGTTGACTAGATCTCTTTTATTAGGGATTGGGTACCTAATCCATTCAAGCACTTAAGAGGCTTGCAATTGATGACTAGTTTGGGGACTCCTCTTTCTAACTCTGCTTGCTTTTGAACATAAAATGCAGCGCATGAACATGGCTATTTGCTTCTCCTGCTTCTCCTGGTTATTCCTTGATTGTGTATATCTATTACTTGTAAAATTTTCTGTGGATCCTTTGACTGAGCGAAAGTTAAGTCAATTATCATTTGTTATACTTTTATTATTGAAGATGAAGGTTTGGATGGTAATCCAGTCTTACTACTGGAGAATGTAAATAAAGGATATTCTCGTTTGAGCTTTGGACTTTTTTCTTCAATGACTGGTTTATCAATTTTTGTTTCAATTTTATCTAACTGTTTTCCTAGGCTAATTAAACTTTGATTCATATAGTTGTTTTGTTCAATTAGTTTTTAAAAATCTTGACTTGTTTCTTGTGTAGCGACTTTAAATGGAGAGGCTACTACTTTGGCCTTACTGATGTCAAGTATGATTGTTTCTGGAGGAGGGTGACTAGAGGTTATTTGGGTTGAATCCTCTAGTATCCATTTTTCTTTGGCAATGTTTCTCGACAAAGTCGAAGAAGAATATATTAGTTTGGGTTTGTCTCATTAAATTTTCCCAATTTTGAAATAAATTTTATTTTTCTTGTGGAGTGAATTTCTTCCTAAAAGCATTTCTTCGTTCAATGTTGTTAATTGACTCAATATCTTGATTTAGTATTTTCCAGTTAATTTTAAATGGTTGTTCATTGTTAGCAATTGAGAATTAACTTCAAAATCTGACTGGGTCGGTGAAGTTGGTTCTTTTTAAGTTCCATAGCTAACTTGAGACTTGGTTTGGATACCTTTTAACTTTAAGTGTTTTAGTTCTTGATTGATTTCATTATCTCTTGTGGATTCAGTCATAGTAGATGCAGATCCAGCAAAAGAATGCCTACTAGGGTAAATTCTTGCAGAAGATGATGTGTCTTCTACATCTCTGAGTTGGACACTAGACTTGGGTCTTTGACTATCAAATCTTATTTTAACTGTACCATCTAAGTATTCTTGAATATCATCAAGATTTGTAAAATTTCTTGGTATATTAAGCGGTTGATTTTCATTTACTAATGACCATTCAGCGGGGAGATTAACATCCGACCAACTGATCGTCTAGAGGACTCTTATTCTTGAATTTTGTTGGTTACTTTGTATGAGTAAAGTTTGATCTTTTGGAATTTTATTAAGAGCTTGGAAATTCATATTTGTGCATGTGGTCTTATAATAAATTACGAATATTAAAGCGAAGGGTTGACTACCTTCAAGTATATGGTAACCGGAGGTTTTGATATTTAATGTTAAAGCTTTTAAGACATGGGGATCATAAAGACTTATTGTGAAATCTGGATAACAATCAAAGTGGATTGGTTCCTTACACAAACTTGACTCTATCATTCCAAGAGTGCTATCACTAAAGTTAGTGAACCTTGCATCTCAGAGACATAATGAAATTGAAGCATTAAGACCTAATCTTGTAAGTGGTTTGACTGCTACTTGGACTAAGCCTATGTGTAGGAAGTTATGAGCATCTTTCCTGTGTTTTCTCAGGGACTCAACATTAAATAATTGACAAGTTTCAGGTTCTTTACTTAAAGCATAAACTTATTCTATTGTCTTAACATGATGTTCACTTTTAAATGAGGAAATTAACCATTTTTTCTTATAAATTTCACTGGTTGGAATTTTGGGTATATTCCAGTCATGGAAGTTTACGTCTTCATTAGCATCATATGTTACTTGTTCTTCATTAACTATATCTGGGATTCTTATTAAATTTGACAAACTAGATCTAGAGCTGGTTGAAGAATTAGATCTGAAAGTCGACTCATTTTTCCAAAGTTTTAGGTATCCTAAATACCTTAATTAAACTAACACTGTTTATCTAGTAAATCCATAAATACCTTAGAATCTACTGCTGTTCACTTCTCTCCGCTCATGCACCACCCGCTCATGCCTCTCCTCTGGGACCTATTGTTTGGGACCGGACCTACTGTTTGGAGAAAAGATAGAACAATAGATTATGAGGTTAATATGAATAAACAGGATAAACAATACTAGCAGAAATAAGATAAATAGTGATAACCAGCCACTTGGGCGGATGAGTTAACTAAGCAAAAACAAGAACTCAACACTTATGGCTCTAATACCAAAAGGGGCGGAAGGAAGGGAATCAAAAAATGGGGCGGAAGGAAGGGAATCAGTGGAACGCATTGTATATGAGAATGAGTTCTTCAGTAAGGGAACATATTATCTCAAGAATTTAAGGAATAAGGTAATAATTTAAATAACATGATAAAATGTATATGATATGGAAAATGATTAAAAATATAAATAAGAAAATGATTGGCAAATCGTAGATATTAGAAATCATATGTAACTGAAATTACTTCTTATTAAAAGATATGAAGCTTTGAAATCTTACATGAGAAATGACACAAGAAGTGTTTACTAATAAGCTTTTAATCAGGAGTTTGAAGAAAGTATTAAAAGCAAAGTCTGTGTTGATCTCCCTAATACTTTCTGGCATAGGAAAAAACATATAGAACGTCTTCCCTATGTTAAAGATTTCAGTGAAAATAAAATACCTACAAAAGCAAGGCCGATACAAATGAGTCAAGAAATAATGGAATTTTGTAAAAAAGAAATTAATGAACTACTCCACAAAGGAATAATCAGGAGAAGCAAATCCCCATGGTCATGCGCTGCATTTTATGTTCAAAAGCAAGCAGAGTTATAAAGAGGAGTCCCCAGACTAGTCATTAATTACAAGCCTCTTAATTCAGTACTTGAATGGATTAGGTACTCAATCCCTAATAAAAGAGATCTAGTCAACCGATTAAGAAATGCGGTCATCTTTTCAAAATTTGATATGAAGAGTGGATTTTGGCAAATCCAAATTCATGAGAGGGATAGGTATAAAATGCCTTTGTAACCCCATTTGGCCATTACGAATGGAATGTAATGCCATTTGGCCTTAAGAATGCACCTAGTGAATTCCATAACATTATGAACAAAATATTCAACCCATACAATGAATTTTCAATAGTCTACATCGATGATGTCCTTATTTTCTCACAGTCCATAGAACAACATTGAAAACATCTCAGTAAATTCTTAGAAATTGTCCAAAAGAATGGTTTAGTCGTCTCAACCTCAAATGTTAAGTTATTTCAAACCAAAGTAAGATTCCTTGGTTTCAATATATTCCAATCCACAGTCAGACAAATTAACCGTGTCATCGAATTTGCCGATAAATTTCCAGGCAAAATTCTTGACAAAAGTCAACTTCAGAGGTTTCTCGGTTCCCTCAATTTTGTTTCCGATTTTTATCAAGATCTCCGAAAGCAATGTAAGCTCTTATTTGATCGTCTCCAGAGCAATCCTCCTGCCTGGACAGTTACTCATACCAACATAGTCAAACAAATCAAACATCATGTCAAGACACTTCCTTGTCTTGGTATTCTTTCAGTCCGGTCTTTCAAAATTGTTGAAACTGATGCTTCTGATATTGGTTATGGAGGCATCCTCAAGCAAAGGGTCACCCAAAACCAACCAGAACAAATTGTTCGGTTCTATTCAGGCATTTGGAACCAGTCCCAAAGAAATTATAGTACTATTAAAAAAGAAATTTTATCTATCGTACTATGCATCTCAAAGTTTCAAGATGATTTATTAAACCAACAATTTCTAGTAAAAGTCGATTGTAAAAGTGCAAAACATGTTTTTTGAAAAAGATGTTCAAAATGTAGCCTCTAAACAAATTTTTGCAAGATGGCAAGCTATTTTAAGTGTTTTTGATTTTGAAATAGAGTATTTGAAACGTAGTGATAATTGTATTCCTGATTTCCTGATCCGGGAATTCTTGCAGAGTAAACATGTCTACCAGGTAAGCAGTAAGCCCGGAGGCTCCCCGCCTCTTTAACCCCAGTCAAACAGGAGTCTTTCACTGCTTCATCCTTAATCTCTTACCCTTGTCATCATCCTATTCCTATCAGAAATCAGTACACTGCCCTAGGATCCACCTTGGGGCAAATCAGGCCTAATTATCAGTCAGCCCTTGTATCAAGCTATGACCCTTTCCAATATCTAGTAAGACCCTAGTCAAACCCAGTCCCTTTTTCCCCATCTTCACAATATTTTTCTAAAGATCCAAGTCACAATCTTTTTCTCATTGAGCCCTCTCTCAGTCAACTCAAAACCCCCGAAGCAATTGCCAAAAACATTTATCCCCCAAACTGGCACTTTTCCCCAGTTCACCCAAAAAAGTCAATCAAGTTTTACATGGAAATCCTCCTCCATACAACCTCCATCCACCTTAAGCCAATCACTGACAAAAATGACACTAGTACAATTCTTTACCATTCCATTTACATCCTGAAAATAGTTAGCCTGTCTCAGTGGAAACGACCTCCCTATGACAGATAGGAGTTTCCAAATTCTGATACCCCATTCACCTATTTTGATTATATTGATGCCTGGAGTAAAGTTTTCCTCCACCAAATAAAGACATTCAGTCATTCATGGTTCATCAATTTTGATTGTAAATTCAAAGGTACATTTCCCAAATGGTTCTTAAAATGGTGGTATGATTTTGGACCAATCCTCAAAATCCTACCCCCAACTCTCCAAGACACAGTCAAATATTTTAGTGAACGCCATCCATTCAGTGAAGACGGTCGAGAATTCCCACTCCTGTTACATTTCATGGCTAAGTACAAAGTGCCGTGGATTCTTAAGTGGCGTTATGAGATTTTCCAGGACATATTAGTCCACCATTTTTCAGTTAAGTGGTGGGATAAATTCAATCATGATCGCATCATCAAGAGTTTGCAGTTACCAAGAAGACAGTCAAGAAAGAGCCAATAGTAAAGCCTTCAAAGTCCAACACCTCTTCTTCCTCAACCCTTTCTCTTGAAGACAAGTCACCTGTTGAGCTGAAAGAGATGGCCATAATGCTCATGATTCGTGCAACGCAGTTGGGCGAAGAAAATGAAGATAATGAAAATGATAAAAGCTCTGCCGAGTCATCCTCATCTTCTAGTCACCAGTCAACCTCTTCCTCCCCCTTGGGAAATCAAGCTGATGCTGATATCCCATCATCCAGTAAAAAGACATCATCCAGTAAACATCCTTTTCCCTCCAAGGAAAAGAAGAAGATCCTTTGGTCCAATTTTCAAGACAGTCAAGATCCTTATGAGCCATATGATCTCAATGATATTTGAAGCAACATGTCACATCTCTTCAATAGTCCACTCTCGTGCTGCTACAGTCATTAGTCATTGTCCATCAATAATTCCAGTCTCGTGCTGCTACATTGTCCAGACATAATACTATTCATGAACAGTACTGTCGCTGTCCCTTTTTGACAAACTTGCTATCGGCCACAGTAAACGATGAAATAACTTTCGGCCATAGTAAATCACAATCATTCATGTCATGGTGCCTCTTCCATGTGAGGCATGTTCTAATTGATCGGATTATTGAGGCTCAACTCCAGGATCCTACATTGTGCATTATCAGGATGGAGTTGGAGGCTGGAAACAGGCAGGACTATGCGCTTAGGGATGATGGAGCCTTGGTTAGGGATGGCCGGTTGTGCGTACCGAATGAGCTGGAACTAAAAAGGGAAATTCTTGATGAGGCTCATAGTTCGGCTTACGCTATGCATCCAGGACGTACCAAGATGTATCATACCCTAAGGAAATACTATTGGTGGACTGGGATGAAAAGGGAAATTGCTGAGTTTGTGAGTAGATGCCTGATGTGTCAGCAAGTGAAAGCAGAGAGGCAGAAACCATATGGGGCACTTCAACCATTACCTATTCCGGAATGGAAGTGGGATCACATTACGATGGATTTTGTGTATAAACTTCCAAGGACACAGAAGGGACATGATGGGATATGGGTAATTGTTGATAGACTCACGAAGTTTGCACGTTTTTTGCCAGTGCGGGAAGATTTTCGGATGAGTCGGTATGCTAAATTGTTCATTGAAGAGATCATACGACTACATGGGACTCCAGAGTCAATTGTTTCGGACAGGGATCCTAGATTTACCTCCAGGTTTTGGCGGAGTTTGCAGAAGGCTTTTGGCACTACTTTGCATTTTAGTACAGCTTTTCATCCTCAGACGGATGGTCAGTCTGAGAGGACAATACAGGTTTTGGAAGATATGATGAGAGCTTGTGTACTATAGTTTAAAGGGAACTGGGATTCACACCTGGCTCTGATGGAATTTGCTTATAATAATAGTTATCAGTCGAGTATTGGGATGTCTCCTTTCGAGGAACTGTATGGGAGGCAGTGCAGGACACCATTATGCTGGAACGAAGTGGGTGAAAGGAAACTGTTAACACCAGAGTTGGTTGATACGACTGAGGAAAAAATAAGGATCATCAGAGAAAGGTTGAAGACAGCTCAAGATCGCAAGAAGAGCTATGCAGACCGTAGAACGAGAGACCTTGAGTTTGAGGTAGGTGATTGGGTGTTCTTGAAACTATCTCCTTGGAAGGGAGTGGTACGTTTTGGTAGACGAGGAAAACTGAGTCCTCGCTACAATGGTCTGTATGAGATTTTGGAGAGGATAGGACCAGTGGCATATCGTCTTGCTTTACCATCGGAATTATCCAGAGTTCATAATGTTTTTCATGTATCCTTGCTCCGGAAATATCTGTTTGATGAATCTCACGTATTGGGAGAGCAGCCACTTGAGCTGAAGGATGATTTGACCTTTGAGGAGCAACCGGTGCAAATTTTGGATTGGAAAGAGAAGGTATTGCGCATAAAGAGTATTCCTCTAGTTAAAGTGTTGTGGAGGAATCATAACGTGGAGGAAGCCACGTGGGAAACCGAGGAACAAATGCAGACGCAGTATCCTTATTTGTTCCAAGGGTAGAGTTGAATTTCGAGGATGAAATTTCTTAAGGGGGGTAGATTGTAACAACCCGGAATTTCAATTATTGGATTTAAGTAAATTATTTATGTAAAATGACGATTTTTCCCTTGGTCGGTAAAGGGCATGGAAGTCAAATTTTGTTTCGAGACACTTTTGGTGGTGTTTTGGATACCGTTGCGTAGGTCTCAAACTCACGAGTTCGTAGACAGGCGGCACGTGGAAAACGGAGTTCGTGGACGGAAGTTATGGGTCTAGATGTGCAAGGGCATTTTGGTAATTTGGTTTGGGAGAAGATATTTTAACCCAATCATTGTCTCATCTTCATTTCACTTTCATCTTCATCTCATTATCATTTCATTCTCATCTCTCTCTGAAACATACACAAACCATCGAACCCGTGTGCGACTTTCAAACCAAAAACCCATAAATTCCAAGTTTGATTCAAGGCTCCAACTTCCAGTTTTGATCAACTAATCATATTCTACTCCTTCCCACGAGGATAGGAAGTTTCGGACCTTCCGATCGATTTTTCGGCTAGCACAGGTACGTGTTTGTGGTTTTGAGGTCATATTTGGATTCCTGGGTTCGAGTAGATAGATTTAGACATAACATTTGTGAAAAATGATTGAGTTTTGAGGAAGTTAGGAAAGCTTGAATTTTCGGCCGGAAATGGAGGATTCCGGAGGAAACCAGACGGCGGCGTCGGTAGCCGGTCGTCTTCTTCGGCGTGTCGCCGGTGACCGGTCGGGTCGAGTAAACCGGTCGGGTCGGGTGACCGGTTGGGTCCAGTAAACCGATCGGGTCGAGTTGAACCAGTCGGGTCGAGTTGGACCGGGTCAGGCCGAGTTGGACCGGGTTGGACCGGTCCAGGCGCGTGGGTACTGTAGCAGGCGCGTGAGGGCGCGTGGCGGCGTGTGGACGCATGTTCCGACCTTCCGTCGGCGTGTGGCGATGCGTGGGGCCGAATCTGAGGTCACGATGGGGCGTGACAGGTAGTTTTTGACGTTTCGGACCTGTTGGCGCAGGTTTTCAGTCGATCGGACGTCGTTTAGGGGTTGTTTCGGACGTTTTAAAGTTGCTGCGTTTTCTATGCCAGCATAGTTAGACTGTCGGGGTTTAGGGGGTTTATATTTAAGGTTCTTATTATTAGCTGGTAATCCCGATTATTAATTTGGACAGGCGATACTGCTCCAGGAACTTCAGGGGAGCGTACAGTTCGGGATTGAGCTTGCTTGAACAGGTTTGTGAGTGGACTTTTGGTTTATAAACTATAATGCATGCATAAATGTATATTTGATTTTAATACTGTTATGTATGGGTGCAATGAATTTCTGGATTTTAGAAATGATGCTGGACACATGTTTTCCAATATTTCAGTGAAAGTGTGTTTTGAGAAATGGCCTGGTTTTTGTACTTGATTTTGATATCGTTTTGAAGTGGTAACTATTTGAGTATGTGATTTGGGTTGAGACCCGTAATTATGATTTTATTGATTTTAGCCATAAAATGAAATTGAAAAGAATTTGGCTTAGGCCGAGAAACAAAGATTTCGAAGTATGGATTTGGTTCACTGGTTCCTGTCCTGATATTTACTGTTGCTCTGACCGGTGTTGAGGGGTCTTGCGCTGCTGGTTGTTGAGGGTTCGGACCTTGGTGTTGAGGGGCCTTTCTGCACCAGGTCGCGAAGCTGTCTATGCATAGTACAGATTGTACATATTGTACAGAGAATTGTTGTACAGATTTTAACACATCTCAAGGGATACCCTGGTGTGTTGTGGATATGTCGGGAGCAGTGAATTTGAGATATTATGTGTCAGATTGAACGAAATGATTTGAATTTGAGATATTATGTGTCAGATTGAACGAAATAATTTGAATTTTAGATATTATGTGTCAGATTGAATGAAATGATTTGAATTTGAGATATTATGTGTCAGATTGAACAAAATGATTTGAATTTGAGATATTTTGTGTCCAGATTGATTTAAATAATTTTAAACTCTTTTGAGTAGAGTTGACGCGAACACTGATATCGAGGCAGAGGTATTAGTACTTCGACTGCGCTGTGTAATTATATTTGAGTAAGATATCTAAATTTTACTCTTGATCCTACTTAGACGCTCTGATATTATATTGTATTTGATTGGTCATTAATTACGGGAATTATTGAGTGCTTCAATCCCTTGTCTGACAAGTGGAAGTAATTATTGTTATTATATTTTGTAAGGATTGAAGGGTATTTTGGGAACCTTTTCTTAGGTTGTCAGATGGGATCAGGGTTCTTCCCGGGTTTCGAGGGGAAATTCGGGACGGGTCCTGACAATTGGTATCAGAGCACTAGGTTAAATTCATGTAGACTGTACACTACGTGTACAATTATTTTGGTATTGATGAGTTATAGTTCTTTTCAGCGTAATGCCTCCGAGACGCGAGTTCCGTAAACAGTCGGAAAATATTGGGAACACACCTGAACCTGCAGTGGAGCCTGATATGAGGCAAACACTGGAACAATTGGGTCACACTTTGACTTCTGTACTTCAGAGTAGGACTGCTACTGAAGGTTCAGACATTGAGAGAGCCCAGAGATTAGGGGCTACAATATTTATGGGCGACTCTAGCCCAGATGATGCAATAGAGTGGATTACTCGTTTAGAGCGAGTGTTCTCGGTTATGAGATGTCCTCAGGGGGACAGGGTGCTGTTAGCCACTTTTCTGCTGGGTGGTTCCGCTTATCATTGGTGGAACGCATTAGAGGTATCAGGTTGGGAAGTCAGTACAATTACCTGGGTGACCTTTTGGGAGAAGTTCCTTGAGCAATTTTATCCTTACTCGTACCGAGATGCCAGGGAGGCTGAGTTCTTGCACCTACAGCAGGGAGATATGACAGTGGCTCAGTATGAGCAGAAATTCATAGAGTTGGCTCGTTTTGCACCAGCTCTAGTGGCAACCGAGAGGGACAAACGCCCCAGATTTGAAAATGGGCTGAGGGGCGAACTTCGGTCAGCGGTAACGGCTGCAGCCCATACTTCATTGAGAGAAGCGTCTGACGCTGCAGCTCGTGTAGAGTTGAGCATGGGTGTGCCAGTCCAGCAGCAATTTAGGGGTTCCAGGCGACACCGGGATCGCTGGGATATTGGAGCCTCTAGTCAGGGACCGTCCAAGAGAGGCAGTTTCAGCTCTGGATCTACTGGGGGTGAGGGATCCGGATCAGGCAGTGTCGGAGACAGACAGGCACCCCAGTCATCCACCTGTTCTAGTGGTGCTTCAGTGCAGTCAACTAGAAGACTGAGTGGCAGCTCCGGTGGCACTGGATGTTACTTCTGTGGTGAGATTGGTCACATAAGGAAATTTTGCCCACATCTTCATCCGGGCAGTAGTTCCTGGGGGCGAGGTGCTACTGAACAGAGGCAGAGGACAGTTCAGACGTCCGATTTTGCAGCTGGAAGTCAGAGTCAATCCAGTGGGGCCAACCGGGCCAATTGGACAAACAGGGCCCGTGGGTCCAACAGGGCCAGAGGAAGACAGTGGGGTCGTGGTCGATCTTTGGATACACAAGCCTGAGTGTTTGCTATGTCGCAACAGGAGACTCGAGCAGCACCAGATGTGGTCACGGGTACGTTATTATTTTTAACCGAGATGCTTATGTTTTAATAGATCCTGGGGCGACTCATTCTTTCATTTCTCGGGGTTTTACATTGTTTGCTGATAGAGAATTGTCTCCGATTGGATGGGACATGGGTATTAGTACTCCTACTGGGAATATGTTAGTGGCGAATCTCGTGATTCGTAGTTGTCCAGTGTTAGTGGAAGGTCATGCATTCGAGGCAGATTTAATTCCCTTAGATATTTTTGATTTTGATGTGATTCTGGGGATGGATTGGTTGACTATGCACCATGCCTCTATTGATTGTTATGACAAGAGAGTGGATTTCCGGAGTCCAGGTTTACCGGAACTTACATTCAGGGGAGATCGTAGGGTACTACCCTGTGGAGTGATATCAGCTTCAACCGCTGAGAAATTGTTGAGGAAAGGTTGTGAAGGTTACTTGGCTCATGTGTTTGATTCTCGGGATACTCCGATGAGAGTGGAGGAGATTCCAGTGGTGAGTGAGTTCTCTGATGTGTTTCCAGATGATCTTCCGGGATTGCCACCTCACCGGGAGATTGAATTCACCATCGAACTTTTACTAGGTACTCAACCTATCTCACAGGCACCGTATAGAATGGCACCGGCAGAATTGCGAGAGTTGAAGACTCAGTTGCAGGATTTGGTAAATATGGGATTTATTCGCCCAAGTGTTTCACCTTGGGGTGCACCAGTGTTATTTGTGAGGAAAAAGGATGGTGGTCTGAGATTGTGTATCGACTACCGGAAGCTAAACAGGGCTACGGTGCGGAATAAGTATCCTTTGCCAAGGATAGATGATTTGTTTGATCAACTTAAGGGAGCAAGATATTTTTCGAAAATTGACCTTCGATTCGGGTACCATCAGTTGAGGATCAGAGAAGGGGATGTTGAGAAAACAGCTTTCAGGACTCGTTATGGTCATTATGAGTTCCTGGTGATGCCTTTCGGGTTGACTAATGCCCCAGCAGTATTTATGGATTTGATGAACAGGGTGTTCCAAAAGTATTTGGATCGGTTTGTGATTGTGTTCATCGATGACATCTTGGTGTATTCGAGGAGTGCTAAGGCACATGAGAAACACTTAAGGTTGGTGCTGAATATGCTTAGGAAAAAGCATTTGTTTGCCAAGTTCAGTAAATGCCAGTTTTGGTTGACCGAAGTTGGATTCTTAGGTCATGTGATTTCGGCTGAGGGTATCAGCGTAGATCCCCAAAAGGTTGAGGCAGTGGCAAACTGGGAGCAACCGAGGACAGTGACAGAGGTGAGGAGTTTTCTGGGTTTGGCAGGATATTATCGACGGTTTGTAGAAGGATTTTCTACGATAGCAGGGCCGTTGACTCGGTTGACGAGGAAAGGAGTCAAGTTTGATTGGGGAGCTGATTGTGAACAGGGATTTCAGGAGCTGAAGAGGAGGTTGACTTCTGCTCCAGTATTGACCCTTCCTGATGATACTGGGGGATTCGAGGTGTATAGTGATGCCTCATTGCGGGGTATAGGTTGTGTGTTGATGCAGCATGGAAAGGTGATAGCGTATGCTTCTAGACAACTTAAACCCCATGAGTTGAATTACCCCACACATGATTTGGAGTTAGCTGCAGTGGTGCATGCATTGAAAATCTGGCGACATTATTTGTACGGGGAGATGTGTCGGATCTTCACCGAACATAAGAGTTTAATGTACTTGTTCACCCAAAAGGACTTGAATCTGAGGCAGAGAAGATGGCTTGAGCTAATAAAGGATTATGATTGTACTAAAGAGTACCATCCAGGGAAAGCCAATGTTGTGGCGGATGCATTGAGCAGGAAATCCATGGGTTCTTTGGCCCATTTGCATACAGTCTACCTACCGTTACTGGTAGAGTTCCGTAGAGCAGGGATAGTACTGGACATGGATAGCCAGGGGGCTTTATTGGCTAGTTTCCATGTGAGGGCTGTTCTGATTGATTGGATTATTGAGGCTCAACTCCAAGATCCTACATTATGCATTATCAGGATGGAGTTGGAGGCTGGAAACAAGCAGGACTATGCGCTTAGGGATGATGGAGCCTTGGTTAGGGATGGCCGATTATGCGTACCGAATGAGCTGGAACTAAAAAGGGAAATTCTTAATGAGGCTCATAGTTCGGCTTACGCTATGCATCCAGGAGGTACCAAGATGTATCATACCCTAAGGAAATACTATTGGTGGACTGGGATGAAAAGGGAAATTGCTGAGTTTTTGAGTAGATGCCTGACATGTCAGCAAGTGAAAGTAGAGAGGCAGAAACCATATGGGGCACTTCAACCATTACCTATTCCGGAATGGAAGTGGGATCACATTACGATGGATTTTGTGTATAAACTTCCAAGGACACAGAAGGGACATGATGGGATATGGGTAATTGTTGATAGACTCACGAAGTCTGCACATTTCTTGCCAGTGCGGGAAGATTTTCGGATGAGTCGATATGCTAAATTGTTCATTGATGAGATCATACGATCATTTATTTACAACGGAATGGTATACAAAGTCAACAGATCTTACTGAATATAAAATATTATGGCTACACAAACCGTCGAGGGTAGTTCTAGATCTGGCCGCCCAAAACGAACTAATGCAGGGAGTTTATTGAAACCATTGAATTCAGAATATGGTAAAGTAGCTCCCGGGTGGGGACTCCAGAGTCAATTGTTTCGGACAGGGATCTTAGATTTACCTCCAGGTTTTGGCAGAGTTTGCAGAAGGCTTTTGGCACTACCTTGCATTTTAGTACAGCTTTTCATCCTCAGACGGATGGTCAGTCTGAGAGGACAATCCAGGTTTTGGAGGATATGATGAGAGCTTGTGTACTACAGTTTAAAGGGAACTGGGATTCACACCTGGCTCTGATGGAATTTGCTTATAATAATAGTTATCAGTCGAGTATTGGGATGTCTCCTTTCGAGGCACTGTATGGGAGGCAGTGCAGGACACCATTATGCTGGAACGAAGTGGGTGAAAGGAAACTGTTAACACCAGGGTTGGTTGATACGACTGAGGAAAAAATAAGAATCATCAGAGAAAGGTTGAAGACAGCTCAGGATCGCCAGAAGAGCTACGCAGACGGTAGAACCAGAGACCTTGAGTTTGAGGTAGGTGATTGGGTGTTCTTGAAACTATCTCCTTGGAAGGGAGTGGTACGTTTTGGTAGACGAGGAAAACTGAGTCCTCGCTACATTGGTACGTATGAGATTTTGGAGAGGATAGGACCAGTGGCATATCGTCTTGCTTTACCATCGAAATTATCCAGAATTCATAATGTTTTTCATGTATCTTTGCTACGAAAATATCTGTTTGATGAATCTCACGTATTGGGAGAGCAGCCACTTGAGCTGAAGGATGATTTGACCTTTGAGGAGCAAACAGTGCAAATTTTGGATTGGAAAGAAAAGGTACTGCGCAGAAAGAGTATTCCTCTAGTTAAAGTGTTGTGGAGGAATCATAACGTGGAGGAAGCCACGTGGGAAACCGAGGAACTAATGCGGACGCAGTATCCTTATTTGTTCGAAGGGTAGAGTTGAATTTCGAGGACGAAATTTCTTAAGGGGGGTAGATTGTAACAACCCGGAATTTCAATTATTGGATTTAAGTAAATTATTTATGTAAAATGACGATTTTTCCCTTGGTCGGTAAAGGGCATGGAAGTCAAATTTTGTTTCGAGACACTTTTGGTGGTGTTTTGGATACCGTTGCGTAGGTCTCAAACTCACGAGTTCGTAGACAGGCGGCACGTGGAAAACGGAGTTCGTGGACGGAAGTTATGGGTCTAGATGTGCAAGGGCATTTTGGTAATTTGGTTTGGGAGAAGATATTTTAACCCAATCATTGTCTCATCTTCATTTCACTTTCATCTTCATCTCATTATCATTTCATTCTCATCTCTCTCTGAAACATACACAAACCATCGAACCCGTGTGCGACTTTCACACCAAAAACCCATAAATTCCAAGTTTGATTCAAGGCTCCAACTTCCAGTTTTGATCAACTAATCATATTCTACTCATTCCCACGATCACAACCATCGAAGGAGAGGACCACAGAGGAAGCCGAACCGAGGATAGGAAGTTTCGGACCTTCCGATCGATTTTTCGGCTAACACAGGTACGTGTTTGTGGTTTTGAGGTCATATTTGTATTCCTGGGTTCGAGTAGATAGATTTAGACATAAAATTTGTGAAAAATGATTGAGTTTTGAGGAAGTTAGGAAAGCTTGAAGTTTCGGCCGGAAATGGAGGATTCCGGCGGAAACCAGACGGCGGCGTCGGTAGCCGGTCATCTTCCTCGGCGAGTCGCCGGTGACCGGTCGGGTCGGGTGACCGGTTGGGTCCAGTAAACCGGTCGGGTCGAGTTGAACTAGTCGGGTCGAGTTGAACCGGTCGGGTCGAGTTGGACCGGGTCAGGCCGAGTTGGACCGGGTTGGACCGGTCCAGGCGCGTGGGTACTGTAGCAGGCGCGTGAGGGCGCGTGGCGGCGCGTGGCGGCGCGTGGGCGCATATTCCGACCTTCCGTCGGCGCGTGGGGTTGAATCTGAGGTCACGGTGGGGCGTGATAGGTAGTTTTTGACGTTTCGGACCTGTTGGCGCAGGTTTTGAGTCGATCGGACGTCGTTAAGGGGTTGTTTCGGACGTTTTAAAGTTGCTGCGTTTTCTATGCCAGCATAGTTAGACTGTCGGGGTTTAGGGGGTTTATATTTAAGGTTCTTATTAGTAGCTGGTAATCCCGATTATTAATTTGGACAGGCGATACTGCTCCAGGAACTTCAGGGGTGCGTACAGTTCGGGATTGAGCTTGCTTGAACAGGTTTGTGAGTGGACTTTTGGTTTATATACTATAATGCATGCATAAATGTATCATTGATTTTAATACTGTTATGTATGGGTGCAATGAATTTCTGGATTTTAGAAATGATGCTAGACACATGTTTTCCAATATTTCAGTGAAAGTGTGTTTTGAGAAATGGCCTGGTTTTTGTACTTGATTTTGATATCGTTTTGAAGTGGTAACTATTTGAGTATGTGATTTGGGTTGAGACCCGTAATTATGATGTTATTGATTTTGGCCATAAAATGATATTGAAAAGAATTTGGCTTAGGCCGAGAAACAAAGATTTCGAAGTATGGATTTGGTTCACTGGTTCCTGTCCTGATGGTTACTGTTGCTCTTACCGGTGTTGAGGGGTCTTGCGCCGCTGGTTGTTGAGGGTTCGGACCTTGGTGTTGAGGGGCCTTGCTCCGCCAGGTCGCGAAGCTGTCTATGCATAGTACAGATTGTACATATTGTACAGAGAATTGTTGTACAGATTTTAACACATCTCAAGGGATACCCTGGTGTGTTGTGGATGTGTGTTGGTAGACGAGGAAAACTGAGTCCTCGCTACATTGGTCTGTATGAGATTTTGGAGAGGATAGGGCCAGTGGCATATCGTCTTGCTTTACCATCGGAATTATCCAAAGTTCATAATGTTTTTCATGTATCCTTGCTCCGGAAATATCTGTTTGATGAATCTCACATATTGGGAGAGCAGCCACTTGAGCTGAAGGATGATTTGACCTTTGAGGAGCAACCGGTGCAAATTTTGGATTGGAAAGAGAAGGTATTGCGCAGAAAGAGTATTCCTCTAGTTAAAGTGTTGTGGAGGAATCATAACGTGGAGGAAGCCACGTGGGAAACCGAGGAACTAATGCGGACGCAGTATCCTTATTTGTTCGAAGGGTAGAGTTGAATTTCGAGGACGAAATTTCTTAAGGGGGGTAGATTGTAACAACCCAGAATTTCAATTATTGGATTTAAGTAAATTATTTATGTAAAATGACGATTTTACCCTTGGTCGGTAAAGGGCATGGAAGTCAAATTTTGTTTCGAGACACTTTTGGTGGTGTTTTGGATACCGTTGCGTAGGTCTCGAACTCACGAGTTCATAGACAGGCGGCACGTGGAAAACGGAGTTCGTGGACGGAAGTTATGGGTCTAGATGTGCAAGGGCATTTTGGTAATTTTGTTTTGGGAGAAGATATTTTAACTCAATCATTGTCTCATCTTCATTTCACTTTCATCTTCATCTCATTATCATTTCATTCTCATCTCTCTCCAAGTTTGATTCAAGGCTCCAACTTCCAGTTTTGATCAACTAATCATATTCTACTCCTTCCCATGATCACAACCGTACCAACCATCGAAGGAGAGGACCACGGAGGAAGCCGAACCGAGGATAGGAAGTTTCGGACCTTCCGATCGATTTTCCGGCTAGCACAGATACATGTTTTTGGTTTTGAGGTCATATTTGGATTCCTGGGTTCAAGTAGATAGATTTAGACATAAAATTTGTGAAAAATTATTGAGTTTTGAGGAAGTTAGGAAAGCTTGAAGTTTCGGCCGGAAATGGAGGATACCGGCGGAAACCAGACGGCGGCGCTGGATGCCGGTCGTCTTCTCCGGCGAGTCGCCGGTGACCAGTCGGGTCGGGTGATCGGTCGGGTCGAGTAAACCAGTCAGGTCGACTTGAACCGGTCGGGTCGAGTAAGACCGAGTCAGGCCGAGTTGGACCGGGTTGGACCTGTCCAAGCGCGAGGGTACTGTAGCAGGCGCGTGACCGGCACGTGAGGGCGCGTGGCGGCGTGTAGAACCGTGTTCCGACCTTCCGTCGGCGCGTGGCGTCGCGTTGGGCCGAGTCTGAGGTCACGGTGGCGCGTGACAGGTAGTTTTTGATTCTTCGGACCTGTTGGCGCAGGTTTTGAGTCGATCGAACGTCGTTTAGGGGTTGTTTCGGACGTTTTAAAGTTGCTGCGTTTTCTATGCCAGCATAGTTAGACTCCCTGGGTTTAGGGGGTTTATATTTAAGGTTCTTATTATTAGCTGGTAATCCCGATTATTAATTTGGACAGGCGATACTGCTCCAGGAACTTCAGGGGAGCGTACAATTCGGGATTGAGCTTGCTTGAACAGGTTTGTGAGTGGACTTTTGGTTTATAAACTATAATGCATGCATAAATGTATCTTTGATTTTAATACTGTTATGTATGGGTGTAATGAATTTCTGGATTTTAGAAATGATGCTGGACACATGTTTTCCAATATTTCAGTGAAAGTGTGTTTTGAGAAATGGCCTGATTTTTGTACTTGATTTTGATATCGTTTTGAAGTGGTAACTATTTGAGTATGTGATTTGGGTTGAGACCCGTAATTATGATTTTATTGATTTTGGCCATAAAATGATATTGAAAAGAATTTGGCTTAGGCTGAGAAACAAAGATTTCGAAGTATGGATTTGGTTCACTGGTTCCTGTCCTGATGGTTACTGTTGCTCTGACCGGTGTTGAGGGGTCTTGCTCCGCTGGTTGTTGAGGGTTCGGACCTTGGTGTTGAGGGGCCTTGCTCCGCCAGGTCGCGAAGCTGTCTATGCATAGTACAGATTGTACATATTGTACAGAGAATTGTTGTACAGATTTTAACACATCTCAAGGGATACCCTGGTGTGTTGTGGATATGTCGGGAACAGTGAATTTGAGATATTATGTGTCAGATTGAACGAAATGATTTGAATTTGAGATATTATGTGTCAGATTGAACGAAATGATTTGAATTTGAGATATTATGTGTCAGATTGAACAAAATGATTTGAATTTGAGATATTATGTGTCAGATTGAAAGAAATGATTTAAATGATTTTAAACTCTTTTGAAGAGAGTTTTCAAACCAAACTTTGGATCACGAGGTATTTTCATTATACATATTTTATGTGAGTCCAACTAAGTGGTTTTAAAGAGAAATGGAAATTTTGGTGATTTACATATGATGTGTTTATATTATAAATTGTTTTATGTTATGCATGCATGATTTTACAAATGGAGGGGAAGAAAGTTATTTCTTGGAAAACAATTTATAAATGATTATTTTTGTCCACTCACAACTTTTGTGTTTAAACCCCCTTTAGGCAGTTGAGTAGAGTTGACGCGAACACTGATATCGAGTCAGAGGCATTAGTACTTCGACTGCGCTGTGTAATTATATTTGAGTAGGATATCTAAATTTTACTCTTGATCCTACTTAGACGCTCTAATATTATATTGTATTTGATTGGTCATTAATTACGGGAATTATTGAGTGCTTGAATCCCTTGTCTGACAAGTGGAAGTATTTATTGTTATTATATTTTGTAAGGATTGAAGGGTATTTTGGGAACCTTTTCTTAGGTTGTCAGACGGGATCAGGGTTCTTCCCGGGTTTCGAGGGGAAATTCGGGACGGGTCCTGACATAAAGAGAGCCCATTCTCCATTACAGGACACACTTAGTTTTTTTCTACTCTTTTCCTTCCGAGTTTCATATTTTGAGATTTCTTAAGTTTTTCGAAAGCTTATTAGTAAACTCTTCTTGTGTCATTTCTCATGTAAGATTTCAAAGCTTCATATCTTTTAATAAGAAGTAATTTCAGTTACATATGATTGCAAGTATCTACGATTTGCCAATCTGTTTCTTATTTATATTTTTAATCATTTTCCATATCATATACATTTTATTATGTTATTTAAATTATTACCTTATTCCTCAAATTCTTGAGATAATCTGTTCCCATACTGAAGAACTCATTCTCATATACAATGAGTCCCACTAATTCCCTTCCTTCCGCCGCTTTTGGTATCTGAGCCATAAGTGCTGAGATCTTATTTCTGCTTAGTTAACTCATCCGCCCAAGTGGCTGGTTATCACTATTTTTCTTATTTCTGCTAGTATTGTTTATCCTATTTATTCATATTAACCTCATAAGATATTGTTCTATCTTTTCTCCACACAGTAGGTCCGGGCCCAAACAGTAAGTCCCAGAGGAGAGGCTGAACAAGTAACATATGATGCTAGTGAAGACGTAAACTTCCATGACTGGAATATACCCAAAATTCAAACCAGTTAAATTTATAAGAAAAAATGGTCAATTTCCTCATTTAAAAGGTAACATCGTGTGAAGACACTAGAACAAGTTTATGCTTTAAGTAAGGAACATGAAACTTGTCAATTATTTAATGCTGAGCCCCTAAGAAAACACAGGAAAGATGGTCATAACTTCCTACAAATAGGCTTTGTCCAAGTAGCAGTCAAACCACTTACAAGATTTGGTCTTAATGCTTCATTTTTATTATGTCTCCGAGATGCAAGTTTCACTAACTTTGGTGAAAGCACTCTTGGAATGATAGAGTCAAGTTTGTGTACTGCACCAATCCACTTTGATAGTTATCCAGATTTCACAATAAGTCTTTATGATCCCCATGTCTTAAAAGCTTTAACATTAAATATCAAAACCTCTGGTTATCATATACTTGAAGGTAGTCAACCCTTAGCTTTAATATTCCGAATTTATTATAAGACCAAAGGCAGAAACATGAATTTCCAAGCTCTTAATAAAAGTCCAAAAGATCAAACTTTACTCATACAAAGTAACCAACAAAATTCAAGAATAAGAGTCCCCCAGACGATTAGTTGGTCGGATGTTAATCTCCCCGCTGAATGGTCATTAGTAAATGAAAATCAACCGCTTAATATACAAAGAAAATTTTCAAATCTTGATGATATTCAACTTTACTTAGATGGCACAGTTAAAATAAGATTTGATAGTTAAAGACCCAAGTTTAGTGTCCAACTCAGAGATGTAGAAGACACATCATCTTCTACAAGAATTGACCCTAGCAGGAATTCTTCTGCTGGATCTGCATCTACTATGACTGAATCCACAAGAGATAATGAAATCAATCAAGAACTAAAAAACTTAAAGTTATAAGGTATCCACACCAAGTCTTAAGTCAGCTATGCAACTTATAAAGAACCAACTTCACCGACCCAGTCAGATTTTGAAGTTAATTCTCAATTGCTAACAATGAACAAACCATTTAAAATTAACTGGAAAATACTAAATCAAGATATTGAGTCAATTAACAACATTGAACGAAGAAATGCTTTTAGGAAGAAATTCACTCCACAAGAAAAAGAAAATTTATTTCAAAATTGGGAAAATTTAATGAGACAAACCCAAACTATTATATTCTTCTTCGACTTTGTCTTGAAACATTGCCAAGAAACTAATAACTTAAAGGTAATTACTAAAGAAAAATGGATACGAGAGGATTCAACCCAAATAACCTCTAGTCACCCTCCTCCAGAAACAATCATACTTGACATCAATAAGGCTAAAGTAGTAGCCTGTCCATTTAAAGTCGCTACACAACATTGAACGAAGAAATGCTTTTAGGAAGAAATTCACTCCACAAGAAAAAGAAAATTTATTTCAAAATTGAGAAAATTTAATGAGACAAACGCAAACTAATATATTCTTCTTCGACTTTGTCGAGAAACATTGCCAAGAAACTAATAACTTAAAGGTAATTACTAAAGAAAAATGGATACGAGAGGATTCAACCCAAATAACCTCTAGTCACCCTCCTCCCGAAAGAATCATACTTGACATCAATAAGGCCAAAGTAGTAGCCTCTACATTTAAAGTCGCTACACAAGAAACAAGTCAAGATATTTAAAAACTAATTTAACAAAACAACTATACGAATCAAAATTTAATTAGCCTAGGAAAACAGTTAGATAAAATTGAAACAAAAATTGATAAACCAGTCATTGAAGAAAGAAGTCCAAAGCTCAAACGAGAATCACTTTTATTAACATTCTCCAGTAGTAAGACTGGATTACCATCCAAACCTTCATCTTCTATAACAAAAGTAGAACAAATGATAAAAGACTTAACTTTTGCTCAGTCAAAGGATCCACAGAAAAGTTTACAAGTAATTGATATACACAGTCAAGAGTCAGAAAGCACAAATTCTTCTGAGTCTAAATATAGTAACATCAGTAAAATTGAAAATGCATTTAAAAATCTTGAATTAAAAAGAATATTTAACAAAGTAAACCCAACTAGTCTTACCAAAAATTGGTATAATAGACCAACGCCTCCAGATATTCAACATGAAGAAAGAATATTTCAAAATCAGTTTATAGTATCCGCTGATAAGCACTACTATACTACACGATGAGGAAGGCCTCCCAGTTTTTGATGAAAGAATTGGGGCAGGAATTCCTGATGCAGTTAATAGTTTACTACCCACAATAATAGAACATTTCATTGGAACCCCAAGTAATGTCACTACTAGAATTCATGATCAACTTAGTAATCTCAAATGTCCAACATTGAGTGACTTTAGGTGGTCTAAAGATGTCTTCATATCAAGAGTAATGCTAAGAGATGATAGTAATCAATCCTTCCGAAAAGAAAAATTTATTAATGGTTTACCAAATCTTTTTGCCCACAAAATCCGACAAGTCCTAAGTAATGAACAAGGTCAAATCGATTATGATAAACTTACTTATGGAAATATAGTAAGTGTCATTCAAAAAGAAAGGATTAAAAATGTGGTTCGACATGAAATTAAGTAAGCAAATTAATAATGATAAAAGAAAAGAAAAATATGAACTAGGAAATTGCTGTGAAAAATATGGATTACCTCCCATTCCACCCTCATGGAAAAATAAACATATTTCTGAAAGAAAACATAAATATGGTCATAAGAAATATTATAAACCTTATAAAAAGCACAAAATTCTAGACTGAAAAATTTTATGAGAAGAAAAGAAAACATTGGCCAAATAAGTCAAAAAATTGGTTACCCAAGTCACGAACAGACAAACACAAAGCCAAATGCTATAAGTGTCAAAAGCCTAGTCATTTTGCGAATAATTGCCCAATAAAAAACAAGATTAACAGTTAAAAATCACTGATGAAGAAAAAGAAGACTTAATTCGGGTCTTAGAATTAATAAATACATATTCTCATGAAGAAATCCTTTCTGATTCAGATTCTAGTAATCACACATCTACTGAAGATGATATGTCCAGTTCTCCAGGAATTAAAATAGGCTATCAATATAATTGTTGTAAAACAGTCAATATCCTTACCAAACAAGAGGAACAAGAAGAATTGTTATTAGATTTAATCGGAAAAATTGAAAACCCATAATTAAAGTCAGAATACCTAACAAAATTTCGAAGAGTAATTCTCCGAAATGAACACGAACAAAATCACGCTAAAAGACCCTCCGCCAAAATAAGCCTCAGTACAACCTTGGAAAGATTCAACAAAACCAAGAAAGAAGTCACCATTCAAGATTTACTAGCAAAAGTCCACAAGATTAAAGACGATATCAAACAATTAAAACTTACGAGTCAGAAGTTACAAATTGAAAATCAAGATATAAAAACTCAGTTAATATAAACAACTAATTTTGAAGATCAACAATCTTGCCATGAAGAAGAAGAAAGAGACCAAAGTCATGATAATATCATAAATCTTATATAACAAATTCACATTAAGAAATGGTACATCACAGTCAGATTCGTAATTCAAAATTTTGAGTTAACAACTATAGCCCTTGTTGATTTAGGTGCAGATCTGAATTGTCTTCAGGAAGGTTTAATCCTAACAAAATATTATAATAAATCAACCCAATCCTTAAAATCTGCAAATGAAGTAAAATGGAACTTAAGTATGAAATCCCCAAAGCCCATATTTGCCAAGATAATGTCTTTTTTAAAACACCCTTTGTCTTACTCAGAAATATAAGTGATCAAATGATACTAGGACTCCCGTTCATCACATTATTATATCCTTTCACAACAAATCATGATGAAATGACCACTTACCCAATGAATCAAAAGGTCACATTCAAATATCTAGTTAATCCGACAATCCAAACAGTAAACGCCTTCCAAAAAGAATTTACAGTATCCGCTAATAAACTCTATGAATGGAATATAGATGGTTTATCTGAACAAGAAATATTAAATAAATTACAACATATGTCCATGATTGCTAACAATTATGTTACCAATCATAATCTTAGTCAACCAGAGATCCCAACTTCCATGACTGGAATATACCCAAAATTCCAACCAGTGAAATTTATGTTACCCATCATGTTAAGATAGTAGAACAAGTTTATGCTTTAAGTAAAGAACATGAAACTTGTCAATTATTTAATCATGAGTCCCTGAGAAAACACAGGAAAGATGGTCATAACTTCCTACACATAGGCTTAGTCCAAGTAGCAGTCAAACCACTTACAAGATTAGGTCTTAATGCTTCAGTTTTTTTATGTCTCCGAGATGCAAGGTTCACTAACTTTGGTGATAGCACTCTTGGAATGACAAAGTCAAGTTTGTGTAATGGACCAATTCACTCAGATTGTTATCCAGATTTCACAATAACTCTGCAAGAATTCCGGGGTCAGGAAATCAGGAATACAATTGTTGCTTCTGATATTGGTTATGGAGGCATCCTTAAGCAAAGAGTCACCTGAAACCAACCTATATATATATATATATAATTGATATAGAAACATCACCTCATTTTGACCCTGAAGGAATCTGATATACGCAATGGCTTCTAAAAAGACTGAAGCAATGTCAGTCTGCAAAAGAGAAACACACATGCTCATTAACAGATTCCGAGCTCAACATTCCATGTTACCTACAATCTATGCCATGTTACCTGAGGATTTAAAGAAGAAACGAAGTTGACGGAGAATGAGAAGGAGTGTTCGGGAAAGACGGAGGTGAAGGATGTTGAAGAAGATAAGATGGAGACGGACGACAGAGTCAAAGAATAGAGGCGAACGATGGAGTGAATCAATGAAGGCGAACGATGGACGTGTTCGCGAAAGAGAATACAGAAGACCTATGAAGGCCAACGATGTTTTGCGAACAACGTAAGACAGAAATACGGAAGAAGAGGCTTGGGATTTTTGAAATGACTATTCTAAAAAGGATTTGAAATCCCCTCATTTTAGGGTATGAAATCCCTATGGATTTGGTCCAAATCCAAAACCCTTCATTTAAATTTTTATCCAAACTGCCAAATTTGGATTTGGAGGCCCAAATCCAAATCCAAATCCAAATCCAAATCCATATCCAAACAGGTCGTTAAAGAATGAGGAAACCATTGCATGATCTTGGGTCAATTAAAAGAAATCAGAAAAAAAAAAAAATTGTTGAATAAAAAAAAAACAAAAAAAGTAAGACAATTGTATAGATTGATCCAAGTGAGCTAATTGAGGTAAGTATCTATGTTCTTAAAGTTCAATTCCATTATGAGATCTTAAGTCTAGAAAGTGTTGTGTTTCAGTGAATGTTCATATGTGATTAAACTTGGATTTTTTTTTTACCAAAAAGTCAAGAGTTTTATTAATAGCGAACTGTAACACCCGCATCCGAGGCTAAAGTATCAAACAACCACTCCGTCTCGAGTTCATCCCAACAATGGTACCCTCCTACTCTATTGATATACGCAGCAACAAGATGCGCAACCTTGTTATCTTGCCTGGGAGCATACATAAACTGGACCCGTCGAATTGTCTTTACAATTTCTAAAATATCAAGCACTATGGAAGCTAAGTCAGACACTTCTGAACTCATACCCAACAACACATTAATAATAAACTGAGCATCTGTCTCTACCTCCACACAAAAATGCCCAGCCATGAGGCAATACGATAGAGCAACACATATTGCTTCGGCCTTAGCGATTTGACTTTACTTGAAGGGCAGATTCCCACGACCACCAACAGAAACCAAGAGGCCACAGCAGTCTCTAAGAACCCAACCCACACCTCCACGCCCATCTTGTGAATCCCATGCTCTATCACAGTTGATTTTCAACATCCCCATTTCTGGTTTTTTCCATTGGATGACCGCCCTTAGTATGCCTTCATCTAGCGGTCTAGGTTGCATAAAGTGTCCCTGCAAAGGGAAGAATCCCAACTCAAGAAATTCAATCACCTGTTTAGTTAAGAGTGTAATGGCCTCCTCAGGAATGACGACAGTACCCTCATACACCATTTGGTTCCTGCTTTTCCATATTCTCCAAAGGCCAAAGGTAAGTGTATGTATCAATTCCTCCTTATATGGGAGTTTTTGAAACTTTACAATCAACCCCTCCCACACATTAGCAAATCCACACCAACCAACGTACGGACATCAATCATAAGAGGACTACCCTAGCAGAAAAATTGAGCAAACTGACATTGAAAAAAGAGATGAAGCTCAGTCTCCTCATCTAGGCCACAAACCGGGCAAACTGAGTCCACATTAAGTCTTCTTCGAACTAAATTACTTCGAACAGCTAGGGAATTATGGCACCCTCTCCCCCCAAACATTTTCAGCTTCAGTGGGATCTTCATTGACCAGATTTGACTCCATTTCAGCCCCTGTAGCGCCGAAGAGTTGGATTCCCCCTCTTATTTTCTCCCCAATTCACCATTTCAGTGTAGGTACAATGCAACACCATAAGTTGACTTAACAGAGTAGCTACCATTCCCCGTAAAATTCAAAATCAGCTGATCACCCAAACCCCAACGGCTAAGAGGAATCCTGAGAATCTCGTGAGCTTCCTCTGCAGTAAAATAGCGCATAACCACGTCCTGCCCCTAGGAATGAGTACCCTGATCAATTAAGTCACACACATACGCAGGGATTTCAGGATGGGAGGAAGTTACCTTGAAAGTATAAGGGGTTGGAAGTCAAGGATCACCCCTTGAGCGCACTAGAGCACCGTTTCTAATATGCCACCTCAAACCTGCAGTCAGCACTTTACGCCCATGGATCAGACCCTTCCACCCTAGGATGACTTACAGCCCATAGAAGCTCCTAGGAATGACCCGACAAGATAGTACTTGTCCCGAAGCACCTGAGAAAGTAATAGAGAAGGGTCATGAATAATTCGCCAGCCAATCTTCCCAAGCATGGCCAAATTGAAACACTCCAGGTCACGGAACCCTAGAACTCCCACATTCATCACCTGAGACAACTTCTTCCAAGCCACCCAATGTACTCCACGCTGACCCTTTGGTTTTCCCCACCAATAATTAGCAATCAGACGCCTAATGTCCCGTCACACTCCAATCGGAAGCTTAAAACATGACATGGAATAAATTGCATTGCCATGGCCATTGGTTTAATCATTATCTCTTTACCCGCAGCCGAAAGAAACTGCTCAGCCCAACCTTGCACCTTACCAGCAATTCGGTTTCGCACTTCATAAAAAATAACCCGCTTGGACTTACCAAAATCTGCCTGCAGACCAAGATACTTACCAAATCCATCCCTTGCCGTAATGTGGCATCTCCTAGCCAGACATCTCCGTAACCGTTTAGGGCAGTTCACACCAAAATATAAGGAGCTTTTTTCCAAGTTAACAAGTTGGCCTGAAGTTACTGCATAACAATCTAGAAATCCCATAATAGAATCAATCTCATTTCGATTGACATGACAAAAAATGACCGCATCATCAACAAAGAACAAGTGAGAGATCCTCAAAGTACTATTCTCCACAAAACGGAATCCATGAAGTGCCCCCTCCTCCTCTCTTCGTCTAAAGAGGTACGAGAGCCCTTCATCACACACCGGGAATAGAAAAGGTGACATGGGGTCTCCCTGCCGAAGGCCCCTACTTGGTTTAATATAACCAGTCTCCTCATCGTTAACCAGAAAACTATAGGATACAATAGCCATACATTCAAAAATCAATCCACATAATCTCTCTGCCAATCCAAGGCCTCTCACCATATCAATTACAAAGCTCCACTGCACCCGATCATAGGCCTTTGCCATGTCGAACTTAAATGCCAATTCTTTCACCTCATGTGTACTCCGATGTTTCATGGAAAGAAGAATCTCATGGACCACCAAAATATTATCTTGTATTTGCCAACCCGCTACAAAGGCTAACTGATTGATACTAATAACTTAGGACATCACAGTTTTTAACCGATTAGTAAGGATTTTAGAGATTACCTTATAAATAACATTACAAAGGGAAATGGGACGCAAGTGTGTCATCTTCAGTGGACTTTGAACTTTTGGAATCAAGCATAGGTGGGTATAGTTGAGCTGCCGTAGAAGTCTACCCGAATGCCAAAAAGATGTCACCATAGCACATATATCACCACCCACAGTCTCCCAATTCAACTGGAAAAAACCACTAGTAAAACCATCTGGTCCCGGAGCCTTTGAAGGTTTAATTTGAAAGACAGCAGCTTTAATTTCCTCATGAGTGAGTGGCGGAAAGAGCAACTCATTCTCCTCGGATGTGATTTGGCTGTCCACACATGACAAAATAGTAGAACAAACTTCTGGCCGAGAGGAAGTAAACAAATGTTCGAAATAATCAGTCACTACAAGGTTCATCTCAGGACCCTCCTCCACCCATCTGCCATAAGTGTTCTCCAAGCCCCCAAGCCTATTAAGTCTACGCCTTCTCATTGTAGAAGAGTGGAAAAATTTAGAGTTTTTATCCCCCTCCTGTAACAATTTAATTCTAGCCTTTTGTTTCCAAAACACCTCCTCATTCCGGACCGCTTGTTTCAGCTCCAATTCCTTTGTTCTCACCCAATTCCCATCAAACTCAGTGCTCACATAAGCAGCCCGCAGCTGCCGCTTAAGGTTTTCAATCACAATCTTATTGTTACGTTGATTGACCTTCCTCCACTCCAAGAGGCCACGCCGTACCCCCTTCAATTTGCCACACACTTTGAATGCCTTTGAGCCACGAATCTCCTGACCCCACTGCTCTCTAATAAAAGCCCTACATTCTTGTTCATTTTCCCATCTAGAATAAAAACAAAATCACTTTTTATGGCACCGGTGTGGCGGCGAAAAGCGTAGTAGTAACATCAAGTGATCAAACCCTTCCAAAAGGAGATGATAAAGAGTAGCCATGGGATACAAATCCACCCAATCAGCAGTAGCGAACCCCCTATCCAACCGGGCTTGGATGAAACCCGAATCCCTCTTATTCCTCCAAGTGTAAGGATGACCTTGGTACCCAAGGTCAAGTAATTTATTTTTGGCAACAAACCCCCTAAAACAGAGCATAGAGTTCTCAGAACGAGTAAGTCCTCCATCTTTTTCTTCAACCGACAAAATATGCTTGAAATCACCCAATAGTAGACAAGAATCTCCACTATTAGAAATTCTAGAACCCAACACTCGCCATTGGTCAACACGTTTCCTATCATCCGTACTTGCATAAATAATAAATAATCTCCAACAATAATTCAAAGCAGAATATTTTATTACGACTTCAATAAGAAATTCAGCATGCTTAACTAAAACAATTTGTTGAGAATCCCTCCAAAAAATAGAAAGACCATCACTCAATCCATGTCGTTCAACAACATGCATAAAGGGCATTCCCAACTTATTTTTCAAATAACCAAACTGTCTACTAATTTTCTTTGTCTCAAGTAAAATTACGAAATCAAGCCGATGAAGCAAGGTCTGCTCCACCAGGTTGTGCATTGCCAAAATACCTCCGATACCTTGACAATTCCAACATAAAGCATTCATGGCGATAGGGAAGAGGTGGATCCTGCACCCCTTCGCTCAAGAGGCCCATTAAGGTCAGCCCCGACCACCTGAGACAATCCTACCTCCACACCACTCTCCAGCCGCCTGGGGCGGCCAACACCACCCCTTGAACATAGTAAGTCACTCTCACCTTCTGTTAAAGACCAGCGCCGCTTTTGTTGACCTGTCCGCCCCTCCCGGGCCATCTCAATGATGGGCATGAGTTGAAATGGAGCAAATTTATGGGGAAAGGGAAGACCCTCCACCCCACTCTCCCTCCCCTGACCAAGCCCCGGCTCATGCACTGGTTCCACCTCCAAACAAGGTAGCACATGTTCCACCACCACCGGAGCAATAAGAATTCCCTGTCCAGATTCAACTAATGGCTGCCTTCCCACATCCACCGTATGCATCTCGCTCCCCTAGGCCTGAATATTAACTCCATCACCCACGGTGTGCAGCTCCACCAACACCACGAAACTGCCCTACTCTTCCAATCAAACCAGTATCAAAAGCGACTTCCAACACTCGCATACGGCGAACCACCTCCTCAATCTGACTGTGGATGTGCGCTGCCAAACCGGACGCCACACCATTGCCCCGGCCTCGCCCACGACCTCCGTGCAAGTTGGACTCCTGGCCATTTTCTTGGCGCATCTCCCCAGTACGCAGAGCTCTGCCCCTCAAATCCAACATTGCGTCCAATTCCGCAAAAGCAAAACTATTGTCCTCACCGCTTCCAGGTTGTCCTATGGAAACACATCGCTGTGTGGTGTGTCCCAAGGAACCACACACCAAGCAATAAGCCGGGAGATGCTCATATTTGAAAGCATTCCACTGTCGTCCTTCCACTGGAAACTCCACCATAGTCCCACGCATAAAAGGGTCATCCACCCGCATACGAACACAAACACGTGCGAACCGACCAATGCAATCCCTGCACCAAGATGTATCAACATCCAAGGCGGCACCAATCAGACCCCCAATCTTCTTAGCAACAGCCAGAGTCATATTCAGCACTGGAATTCCGTGCAATTTCACCCAAAATGAGCAGTGGCTCATTCTCAACCATCTAGGGTTCCGAGTCCACGACCCCACTTCCAAAACCACCAGTGCTTCCATGAAACTCCATGGCTCCATATCCAAAACCCATTGTATATCCTGCCTCTCAACAAAGCAGGCCGACATTTTTTTCTCACCAATCACGCTTAGAGAAACACCATCTCTTCCCTTCCAAAGCCCAGAAAAAGATTCACGAAGTCTTCACCATTCACGGCCTTATTCGTGTATACTTCTGCCACAAGGAAAAAACCCAGGGCAAGTCCTCGACCTCCTCTTGCAGTACTCGAATGCTCACTCTCTCCCTCTCAGAGAGACGAAGATGGTTCCAAAACGCTATTGAAGTTCATCAATATCCATAGTAGTAACATTCACCGCAAGCAACACCCAAATCGGAGACCAAACCCTAAGACGGTTCACAGAGATGGTAGCGCACAGAAACCCTAGCAGAGCCTTTTGGAAACGTTACTCTCTTTTCGAGAGAGTTAAACTTTGATTGACTTTACATAAACTCCATCACATATGCTTGATATGAGTGTAAGCCTAGGATTTTAGAGTGAATTGAGAGATATCTAGTGAGGATTAGAGTCGTGGCAAAAATTTTCTGGAGCACTTGAATGAAGTGGTTTCGAAGCTCTATTACTTAAGGTTTTGGCATTACACATTACAAATGACTCTTACTATTGTGGCATATCTTTTAGTTTTGCCAAGCTTGTCTACTTTCATTGATTCTTATTAACTGGTTAAAGAACTTTGTCTCTAGGATTCTAGTTGTCTAGGTAAAACGTTTATGGGTATCGTAACTGCCATAACCTTGAGGAGACACAACTCCTCCTACTAGGAAAGCCTAAGGGTTTAAATGATTTATCCTTAATTAAGATTGAGACCTTTTCATTTTGTTGAGTTTTGTTTTTCCGTTGTTTTGCTCAGGGACTAGCACAAGATAGGTTTGGGGGTATTTGTTCAGTCGTTATTTATGCATCTTCTAGATGTCATTTTATGTCCTTTTACTTGTCTTTTGAGTGATTTTGTGTCATCAATAGGAGAAAATGATCGATCTTGTGAGCAATGTGTAGAAAGGAAAGATAGGTCGATTATGAGAAGAATGCAAAAAGAATGGCTCAGTTTGGAGTCCAAATGAAGGGGAGGACTCAAGTTCGCTATGGGGTCTTGAAAAGGTGTCCTTGACATGTCCTTGGCATACGCCAGACGAGCCCTACATCGAGGCCCAGAGACATCCCAATCGAGTCCAGGACATGTCCTTGGCATACGCCAGACGAGCCCTACATCGAGGCCCAGAGACATCCCAATCGAGTCCAGGACATGTCCTTAACATGTCCCTAGACGTGCCTTTGAGATGCCTTCATGAGCCAAGCCAAGGGCTCCTATCTGAGTCCAAATCCAAGTCAAGACTTGTCCTTGGACATGTCCCAGGTTCTGGAAATTAGGTCCAACGACAGGCCCTTGACGAGCCAAAGACGTACCCTTAACAGGTCTCGTGACATGCCATTTAAGGTCAAGCTGAGCTCCAAAGAAGCCTTGTCGTACCTAAAGAAGCCTTGCCGCTCAAGTTATGTCCTAATTCTTAGGGGAAGTCCTAGGAGTATTTAAACCAAGTTTCAACGTGAAACTAGGGTTCCCAACTTTTGTAGCCGCATAGTATTTTTCAGTTTCGCAAGTTTTTTGAATTTTAGAGCGTTGTTGTGCTTTTGAAGAGGAGTTTTAGCGCATAGAGCTGCATAGCTTGCTTGGACGTGACGTTGGCTCACCATTACTCTTAGGGTTTTCTCTTCTTCTGTTCAATCTTATTTCGTAATTATGAATGCTTTTAAGTTTTTATTCTATAACATGTGTGAGTAGTTTCTTTATAGAATTAGGGTTGCTTGAAGCCCTGATCATGTAGTTCCTTAATGTGATTTTGGCCCTTGATTTCTGTTATTATGAATACTGAATAAATTTTGATTACTACTAGAATTGCTACTCTTTTATGTTTATGAGATTGATCACCTTGTTTACATAAATTATTGATGGAATTGCATCTAGAGGTTGAGGGTAAGAAATAATCTTGTAATCATAATTCATGACAACTTAGATTATTAATCCTTCTCTAGGAGTAGTGTGATTGCTCAAATTCTTTTTTGTACTTCATGCATCATTGTAGATTATTAATCATTCTCTAAGTTGTTAGACGTTTTAAGTGCTCAAACGGCTTAGAACATGCTAGGTAAGATGAGAATAACATGTGTGGAGTGGGCTTTAATCGAACCTTTGCATGGGCATCATATTAAGAAGTTTCATAGTAATTGAATCTTGGAAATCATGTTAGGAACTTGAATTGGTTAGGGTGGAGAGTAGCCTTAATTTGACTTAGTTCAATAATTCAACACAATCATCTTTAATTCTGTTTTCATCTTTGCTTGCATTTAATTTACATGTCTTTAATTTCATAATCCAATTCATCAAACCCCACCTTTCCGTGAGTATTGTGTGTGTTTTGTTTAAATTCCTTTTGTGTTTTCTTGCGTCACAAGTTAGTGTCTTAAGTTGTGTCTAGGTCTCTTTGCATATCTAACTAGTGTTTGAGTCTAAGTTTAGGTGTTTTACTTGTTTCTTTATTGTTTTTGTCGAATCTTAATTCAGTTAATTGAATCTAACTTTAAGTGGATCACACGTCGATACAAGTCCTTGAGGGATCGATCCTTTCTTTCTTGCTATACTATCTTTTGATTTGTACGCTTGCAAGATTTTTAACTGTTAAGAATAGATTGAAAATTCGTGTTCTCTATTTTTACAAATAGCTGCCATAACCCTCAAGAGACAAAACTCCTCCTACTAGGAACACTATTAGGTCGTAATTTATACACATTTAATCCATGATTTAATACCCTTTTACTTATATTTTGTTAATATTTCGTGACTTGAAACTGGAGAAAATAATCTATTTTGTGAGACATGTACAGAGTCAGAAAGATAACTGAACTCCAAGAATAATGGAAAAATAATCACTCAATTTGAAGTTGAAATGAACAAGTTATAAAAGAATCAAACTAAGTGCCAAGAACCTCGCTGTGGTCCCATGGGCTAGCGGCTGACTTCAATATAACTTCAAAATCATCCCAAAATTATCCCAAGGTCATCCCACGGGCCAGAGATTATTCCAAGTTCATTTCAAGAATATTCTAAAGATTACTTCAAGACCACACGAATCCCGCGGGAAGCCCGAGGGACAACCTACTGACCAACCAGGATTTAATGTAAACTTCTATTTATTTAAGGATTAATAATTCTCCTATAAATAGAGGTTCTAGGGTTTTGTAAAGGGGACGATCAAACGATCAAACGATTAGAGAGGATAGCAGCAACCGACACACCACATTAAACCAAGAGCGAAAACGCTTGTCTTTTACATTGTTGTTTTCTTTTTAGGTTAGGGTTTCTTGAATCCCTAACTGTGGTTACTCCTTAATATGATTTTGGCTCTTTATTCTTTGATTATGAATGCTTGATAAATTTAGATTACTACTTTAATTGCCATTCTTTTTGTTTATGAGATTGATCACTTTGTTTGCATAAATTATTGATGGAATTACTTGGGTGACCGCCTTTATCACTTGTAATTCACTTAGGATCAAGAGGTTGAGGTTAAGAAACAATCTTGTAAACTGAATTCATGACAACCTAGGATAGATGCCATGTTCTAGGTTTAGTGTGATGACCTATATCTTCTTTAGCACTTAATACATTCGCTCTATGTTAACTTGACTAGATGCCATGCTAGGTTACATAAGTGGATAGAAAGTTAGAGTGGATGCCATAAATCTAGCATACAAAGTAAGAAGAAGATTAATGTGTAACTGTATTGGGCCAAGGTCTGTAGCATGGGCATCTTATCAAGGAACATTCATAGGATTTGAATTTAGAAAATCTTGTTAGGAAGTAATTGTGATTAGTGGTGGATTGAGTGCCTTATCCTATTGTTTTTATTAATTGTTTTAGTTTAGGTTCTTTAGTTTATTTTATTTTTAATTATGTTATTTTATTTTTATTTTTATTTGTAGTTTTTACTTTTATTTGGTTAAGTTTTTGAGTTAATTAATCAGTCTAAGTAATAAAGTGGAACATGGTTAAGACAAGTCCTTGTGGGATTCGACCTTTGCTTATTTGCTATACTATCTATTCGATTTGTGCACTTGCAAGGTTAAACTGAATGGAATAGGCTTCATACTTGTGTTGTCTATTCTATCCAACAAGTTTTTGGCACCGTTGCTAGGGACTTCATCCCTTACCAGTGTCCATATATTTTAGATTGATTTATTAACTCAGTTTAATTTTTTTAGGTACATTTCTTGCGTAGACAGAATATAAAGCGCTTATTGGGAGGCAACCCAATCCTGTTCAATCGTTCCCTTTCCTCATTGCTTTTCATATTTTTTGTTTGTTTGACGCCATGCCTAAACTTATCACTAATTTCATTTACTCTTTACTTTATCACATTGAAAACAATGTTCAGTTTAAGTTTGGGGGTGTGGACTTTCATATAACAATTGAAAATTTTTTTTCGGAATTGGAATTTTAGAAGAAAATAATAATAAATTTTGAATAAAAAAAAATTAATTTCGGAATTTTTTTTACAATTTAAAAAAAAATTGAAAAAAAAATTTATGAAGTTTATTACTCTTTGCTTGTTAATAAGGATGAATATACTAAGTTAGTCATTATTGCTTTACTAAGGTTATGCCATGTTTCGTTGGTATCATAACTATTGACTTCACAATGTCATACTTTATGTGATTAAGTAGACAAGATGATTATGTTTATGTGAACTTTAGAAAATTAGTGGAGACTATCCTTGTGAGTTTTTGAGCCTAATGTCATTCTTTGAGAGGGATTTATTTTGTTTTTACTCTTAAACACTCTTCGATTTTTTTTCTTAAATTGTTGATCTCATTAGCATTATTTGCATTGATTATTAAAGAACTAACCTCTTATGTAGGTGCTCTTGATTCTAAGTTTGATTTACCATAAGAGATGATGTAGGCTATGCATGTTTTACCTCATTAAGCCTTTATTATTATCTGTATGTGCTCCATTAGCCAACTTTGAAGCCAAACACTTAATCCTTTTCTTTCATCACCTAAATCATAACTTATCCTAAATACTTACCCTACGTTTGTGGCATACCCTATAACTTAGCTTTGTGCTAAGGTTGCTTCAATTGAAGTTCATGAAAGAAAGTAGTTTATGCAAAATATACTAAGCGTTACAGTTGCAAAATTATGTCCAAATTGGATAATGGTGACATCTAAATTTAGTTATGGCAATGTATTGTGATTAGTTCAATTCCAAAGAAGAAAAAAAAAGAAAAAAAATGATGGAATTGAGCGGAATTGAGCTAAGTATGATTTAATTCAAGTTCAAATATATGAGTGCTCACAAATGTGCAAAACATGTGAAAGAGCTTAGAAGTGTAAAAAATTCAAGTAGAGATCAAGATCAAGTCATGACACTTCATGCCTTGGTACAACCTAAGTTCTGTTCTTTAACCCTATGCCTAGCCTCAGTACAACCCTTAATTGAATACCTAACGGATCTTATGGGAAATTATGCTTGGAGTTGAGGTTAGTATCTATGTTCTTAATATTCAATTTCTGTCATGAGAACTATTTTAAGAAATTATCGTTCTTTCATGGATTATTCATATGTGATTATACTTTGATTTCCTTTACATAACTTCCATCACATATATTTGATAAGAGTGTAAGCCTAGAATTCTTGTGAAAATTGAGAGTTGCCTAGTGAGGATTAGAGTCAAGGAGAAATATTTCTAAGGCATTTTAGATGTAGTTGCCTTTAAGCTTGATTACTTGAAGTTTTGGCATTCACACTTAACACATGATACATTATTGTTTATGGCATTTCTTCAGTTTAGCAAAACATGATAGACTTACATTAATTCTTATTAATTTGCTAAAGAGCTATGTTATTAGTACTACTCTCAGGAGACAAAACTCCTCCTACTAGGGACACATAAGGGTTTAAATGTTCTATCTTAAGCAAGATTGAGTCTTTTCAATTTTTAATTTTTATTTTGTGTTTTGCTTAGGGACTAGCAAAAGATAAGTTTGGGGGTATTTGTTAGGTCGTAATTTATACACATTTTATCCATGATTTAATTCCCTTTTACTTATGTTTTGTTAATATTTCGTGATGTGAAATTGGAGAAAATAATCTATTTTGTGAGACATGTGCAGAGTCAGAAAGATAACCGAATTCTGAGAATAATGGAAGAAGGATAACTCAATTTGGAGTTGAAATGAAGAAGTTATAAAAGAATCAAACAAAACGCCAAGAACCTCGCTGCGGTCCCGCAGGCTAGCGGCCGACTTCAATATAACTTAAAAATTATCCCAAGGCCATCCCGCAATCTATCACGCGGGCCAGAGATCATTCCAAGATCATTTCAAGAATATTCTAAAGATTATTTCAGAACACGCGAATCCCGCGGGCTAGCCAGGATGCCCTTAAAGCTTGTGTTCACACTTGTTCTCCATGTTTCAAGGGGATGTCATGCCTATTTAGTTGGAGAATATTATTTTGGGTCCTTTTATGTTTAGGAAAGATTTTTAATTAGTTTTCTTTAATGTTTAGGAAATCTTTTCCTTATAGAATTTAATGTAAACTTCTATTTATTTGGGGATTAATAATTCTCCTATAAATAGAAGTTTTAGAGTTTTATAAAGGGGACAATCAGACTATCAAACAATCAGAGAGGAGAGCACTAACCGACACACCAATCAAACCCAGAGCGAAAGCACTTGTCTTTTACATTGTTGTTTTCTTTTTAGGTTAGGGTTTCTTGAAGCCCTAACCATCGTTACTCTTGAAATATGATTTTGACTCTTTATTCTTATATTATGAATGCTTGATACATTTATATTACTACTTTAATTGTTATTCTTGTAAGTTTATGAGATTGATCACCTTGTTTTCCTAAATTATTGATGGAATTGTTTGGTTGACCGCTTTTATCATCTTGTAATTCACTTAGCATCAAGAGGTTGAGGTTAATAAACAATCTTGTAATTTGAATTCATGGCAGCCTAGGATAGACGCCATGTTCTAGGTTTAGTGTGATGACCTATATCTTCTTTAGCACTTAGTGAATTCGCTCTATGTTAACTTGGAGTAGATGCCATGCTAGGTTACGTAAGTGGATAGAAAGTTAGAGAGTGTAGATGCCATACATCTAGCATACAAAGTAAGAAGAAGATTAATGTGTAACTGTACTGGGCCAAGGTCTGTTGCATGGGCTTCTTAACAAGGAACATTCATAGGATTTGTAACACACCCTGACTCAGATAATAGAATAAATATATAATAATCGAAGCATGCGGACCAGCACATGGACCAAAAATTCCAAGTGACGAAGCCCTAAAGGCAATATAGGAAGTACACCATAACCAAACGCATGACATACAAGGTCAAAAACACCACGAATAACATCGTGAGTAGTACAGAGCATTTTTATAGCAAAAACGTGCATGATGATTCAAAATTCAACACCAAAGTTGGTGAATAGGGTTTAAAACCCATACGCTTAAGAAATCCAGCTGCCACTAGTAATATCCTCCTCGAACTTTTGACTCATCGCTCCTTAGATCCTGAGGGGTGAAAACAAAGGTGAGTGAACCCAAAAATAAAGTCAGTGTAAAAACATTCATAAATCCATATATATAACCCCTCAAGTTTAGAAAAGAGAGTCTTTTGCAAGCATATTTATACACACATATACTTATATATAGAGATCAAGAAAACATCAAGCGAAAGAGATTGCAAAAATATTCATAATAAAAGGTTTTGCATTTTCAAGACCACTAAGATCTCCGTTGTACACAATCATAGTCAATCCATATATATACACATAACATAGCCTTATCAACAACTTATGACTCCATACGAGTCCATAATCCGACAATGTAATCTCACCAATGAACAATCGTTCAAATTCAGCATATGACTCCAAATCATACTCACAAAGCATTTGGTACCCTTATGGTACCTTTAACATTCAAACTCGTCATTTATAAACCATACTTTATTTCATAATCGACAACATAGTCACATAACACACTAACATAATCTGTACCCTCCTCAATGGTACTTTCTCAAATGCGTCCTCCCTTGGGACAATATAACATTACCGATATAATCAATATACCATCAATACCATAGCCGCATGAGTCACGCTCACGTGACAGGACTAGGTATCTTCGCTCTGTACCATGACCACGTGATGGATTGGGTGCATTGCACCATCACCACATGTCCCTTTAGGGCCCCGGGACAAGACTGGTGGTATTTAACTAGTATAGAGCGAGCACAGGTGAATGATCACGTGGAGTACTGGTCTGTGGCCTGCAGACAGGTACGATGCCAGCGACTACTGAATGGTCCAAATCTCATCAATCATATCATTCGCTCGGTATACTCCTCGAGCTCACACATGCTATATTTTCATACTCAACATAACTCAATACTCTTTACTGACATGATTGGTGGCCACTAATTCACATTTCAAGACTTCGCAACCAGACTCAGTTCTCAATGACTCACTAAGAACACATATAGGAAAATTCCCATCAATCAGTAAAACATGTACTCTTTTCATCAATATTCACGCATAGGGCTTAAAGCTTATCATAGCCCGTAACCAATTAAAGGGGAATCAAACACGACTAGTCCAGACTCAATCAAGTCACATCCAAGACCACAAAGTCAAAATATACTCATTCTAAATTCACCATGACACCACCAAGCAATTATAACCAATCCATGAAATTCAGACTCAATCATGTCCTAATCGGACTCGCATAATCAAATTCACATGCTCATTCCCAACTCATCATTCAAGATGATCATTATCAATCACACACATTCTTGCGTATATTATATTTACGGGTCCACTCACAGTACTCGGGGTCAACATCACCCGACAATACTGAGCCATAGTGGCTCCCACGCTGTCGGTTGCCTGAAATGTAGGTAGAAGGTTCAACCCCAACCTTAGTAAATAAGCTTGTACTACTTCCCTTTATTGACGGAACACCAATATGGGATTTTAAAGAAATTAACCAGCTAATCATAAAAGGGGTCTAAAGGACCCCAACTAAAAGCCCACTCGTTGTCAAAAACAGACCCAACCCTTTTGGGTTTCACGCACCACCCGGAGGTTAGAACCTCCTTCCCACAACGCCACTTACCATCAAGTGTCGGTGGTGATATCAATTATCTGCCACCATGAGTGATGGTAGCTTACTGGAGAAATTTACATGAAGGAAATGGGATTGCCACTGTGGCCACCACCGCAAGCGGCGGTGTACCGGCCAAAAACCTAACCTCACTTCCACCTCATCAAAAATCACGATCTGACCATCTAACTTCAACTATGAGCTTCCAGGAATTCGAATCTAAACTTTACCTCTCAAGATTTTACCTGAAACGAACGGAGAATGGATGGGAGTCTTCGAGCACCGTCGAGCTTCGACGTTTCGATTCGCAGTCTACGTGCCTCGATGATCGTGGAGGATGGCACCACTAGCTTCGTCTCATCTAGACGAAGTGGTTGGAGTTGGTCTCTTGGCTTGGATCGAAGTGGTTGTCGGAGATGGCATAGGTTTTCTGCGCTTCTCGGCCTGGTTTTATCTTATGCAGTGGAATAGCGGCAAGGAAGGCAGGGGGAGGTTCGACTAGGTGAGGGGAGTTGTTTGGGTAAGGTGGCAAGGTCGATCACGACCTAGGTTGGTCACGATGATGGCTGGTGTGTGCTCGTCGCCTCGGAGAATCAGATGAAGGTGAGAGTTCGGGGAGAGAGAAGGCAGGTGGGAGAGAGAGTGAGAAAATGGAGGGTTTTGATTGGTGGATTTAGATATTTTAGGAATAAATTAGAATAAAATATAATAAATAATTATTAACTCAATTAATTAATACTAATATTTCCAATTCTCCCGGATAGTTTACCTCTGAAAAATTATAACGAATTCGATTTCCTAGTTTCGAATTTATGTTCGAAATTTTTCTATCAACTTGTCAATTTAAGTATGAAATTCGGAGTTTAACTCCCGAATTAACTCGTTCGCTCAATTAGTAAATTTCATGGAAATTCGATGATTAACATATAAGGATAATTCGGTAATTTAATGATTTTCATTTTGTATTTCCGGGACGGGTTGTAACAATTTGAATCTAGAAAATCATGTTAGGAAGTAATTGTGGTTAGTGGTGGATTGAGTGCCGTAACCTATTACTTTTATTAATTGTTTTAGTAAGGATCTTTAGTTTATTTTATTTTTAATTATGTTATTTTATTTTTATTTTATACTTGTATTTTGTTAAGTCTCTGAGTTAATTAATCAGTCTAAGTAATAAAGTGGAACATGGTTAAGAAAAATTCTTGTGGGATTCGACCCTAGCTTATTTGCTATACTATCTATTTGATTTGCGCACTTGCAAGGTTAAACTGAATAGAATAGACTTTATACTTGTATTGTCTATTTTATCCCTGAATCACACGTTGATACAAGTCCTTGAGGGATCGATCCTTGCTGTGTTGCTGTACTATCTTTTGATTTGTATGCTTGCAAGGTTTTTAACTGTTAAGAATAGATTGCATATTCGTGTTCTCTATTTTACCAACAACTGCCATAATTCTCAAGAGACAAAACTCCTCCTACTAGGAACACCTAGGAGTTTAAATGATATATCCTTAATTAAGATTGAGTCTTTTCATTTTGTTAGTTCTGTTTCCCTTTGTTTTTCTCAAGGATTAGCAAAAAATAGGTTTGGGGGTATTTATTCAGTCATTATTTCATACATCATTTTGATGTCATTTTGAGCTCTTTTACTTGTATTTTGATTAATTGCATGTAATGCATAGTAGAAACTGATCAATCTTGTGGGGCATGTGCAGATTTGGAAAGATAGGTTCATTCTGAGAATAATGCAAAAAGAATGGCTCAATTCCGATTTGAGACGAAGGAGATGGCCCAAGTTGAATATCGGGTCCTTAGGATGTCCAAAACCTAGTCCTAGTGCCCAGGACATGCCCAGGTGTCTGCCAAGGACCTGTCTTACGAACCACTAAAATTGGCTTAGACATATCGTTGACATGTCCCAGTGACAACCCAATTGAGGCCTTTGACATGCCTGAGACGTGTCCTTCAGACACCTCCAAGAGCCAAGCTATTTGAGCCATAACCGAGTCCAAAACCATGTCATGTCGTGCCCTTGGACATGTCCCAGGTTCCATAGTTCAAGTCCAGAGACAGTACTAGGACACGTCCTTGAGGCGCCCTCAGAGGTGCCGGAATTGAGATAGGGCATGTCCTGAGACGTGCCCGGTTGAGTCAAGTTGACCCCTCACCTAGCCAACGATTGAAGCAAGTGACCCAAAGGTCAGAACTGATCTTCACACCTTATTTCTAAGGCAATGAGATAAGATAGCTTGCTCAGAATTGGCCAGGACTCGTCCATGGCCTGTTTTGCCAAAAAGATATGTCTCGGATGCGCTGATTGGTGCCATATTGAGCCCTTAACTTTTCTTGACAGGACCCTTCTCACATTTCCCCTCATAATCAGTGAATAGCCCTGCTCCCGTCTGACAACCCCTGACAACTCAATTTAAATCCTAAAAAACCCTTCCTACTTCATAAATACTCTATGAGAATTCTACTGAAAATCCGGTAGAATCTCCCTAGTAATTTCGACAAACCGTCTTCCACCTGTTAGACGAAAGATTCAAAAACTAAACTATATCCAAGTAGCCCATATCACATCACAACCAATTCACAAACAAGTCTAAACAACCAACCATGAAAAATAATTACAACCAAATCCTAATGGTTTATCGGAGAAACTAGGTTAGAAAGAAATGTCCAATCCTAAAAAACCCTACTCGAAGATCTTAGGTCGTAGCGCAGTTGGAAGTTGATGCCTCTGCCTCGAGAGGTGCCCTCGTCGTACTCAACGGCCTGGAGGGGACATAAAACATGGAAAAGTATGAGAATGGATAAAAATAATAATCATTTAAAAAATCAATTCCGAGGAAAACGTAGCCTTCCCCTCCATAAGTAAAACCATGCATGCATAAGATAAAATCTTTTTTAACACCCTACTTAACTAAGTTTAAATACGAATAACTTACCGGAAGTCCATTTTTTAATCAAAACCCGACGGGACCCATGAAAATCCGTGCAACGTAAAACACCCCGTGGTCCACAACCATGCTTTGAAACCCATCCTCGAAGGAGCTTAAAAAAAAAACTTGACATAAAATACTATAAAAATATCCCACTATCCCCTAATCTAATCCTGAGCCGTAGCTCGATATCCGGGGCAGTCCAACACGGGGACATGCCCTCCTAATCACTGTCGAATATACCTCAAAGCATTGGCTAGAAATCGAGAGGTCCAACTCTGGGGACCTACCCTCCACATATCCGAAATACCTCAAAGCTATGTGGCTGTAACCTTGTATTACGCGTAGACAGCCTCAACGAGCGTATGACAGAAAATACCTCGACGCCATATGTAGGAGAAATAACCCTCAACGAGCACATGACTGAATATACCTCGACGTCATGTGTCGGAGAAAATACCATGATAACCGGGGATGGTAAACATAGAGAAAAACCACAATGTGAACTTGAAATCCAAATCGAAATCCTTTTTACCTAGCCTAAGCCAAAATCGTAGAAAACCTAGGCCAAATCCAAAATTCGATGAAACCGAAATCCCGGGCCTAAGTCCAAAACCATATGCATGTCCGAGGCCAAAATCCAACAAGTTCAAGACTCGTAAAAATAAAATCCATGAAACTAGGTTTAATGCCCAAAATCATTTCAAAATCTCGTAAATCGGGCCTAAACCAAAAATTCATAACCGGCCTAAGCCCAAGTCATTTAAAACAGTTATTGGAATTAATAATCCGTGGAAATTCAAAGAAAAATCATTATCCGAGATTTCTGTGTCTTAGAAAATTAATAAAAATTTGTTAACAATTATTCTAAATTCCTTAGACCATAAAAGAAATACAAAATCATTCTAGATTTATTCCATTTAATTCTCAAAATTCATAATCAATAAGAAAATATTTAAAACATAGAAATATGCATGCATTATAGTTTAGAAAACAAAGTCGACTCAACGAAAGCGCAATTAAGTTCAATCTTGAGTTGTACGCTCCTCGTTATCCCCGGAGCAATATCGCCTGTGGTGGCCGGAAATTGGACGAGAAGCTCCGGCCAGTTTTTGGGCTTTTGTTTCTCCGTCCACAAGGGTCCTCACGCTTCAAGAATGATATGGTTGAGGTTTTGTGGAGGAGAGGAAGCTTTTTATGCCCTTGGTTTGGTCTGAAACGACCAAGAAATTCGATGATGATGGTGGTGTGTGTTGGTGTGTTTCGTGTGGTCACGGAGAAGGAAGAAAAGTCGAGAGAGAATGAGAGAGGAGGTGAAAATATCTGAAAGTTCTGGAGAGATAAGGAGATAAGGTGCTAAAAAAAATCTCTGCTCAAAATAACCAAATTGCCCTTACGCTTTCTAGACCCATAACTCTCTCATACGGACCCCATTTTTTACGTGCCGCTTGTCTATGAACTCGTGAGTTCGAGGCCTATACGATGGTTAAAGAAAAACTTCCAAAATTGTCTCCGAACAAAAAGCGACTTCGGAGCCCCTAATAAACTCAAGGGTAAAATCGCCCTTTTCTAAATTAAATTCCGAAAATCACATAATTAAATTAACGGGTCGTTATAACTCACCCCCCTTAAAGAAAATTTGTCCTCGAAATTCATACCTGTCATTGGAACATATGTGGATGCTGGGCCCGCATCAGTGCCTTGGGCTCCCAAGTGGCTTCCTACTCAAGGCATCCGCCACTACATTGGCTTTCCCTGCAACGAAGTGTCGATGTACACCTCGAAGCTTCCATTGTCATTCGGAAAGGCTAACACCGGAGCAGAAGTTAACCTCCTCTTAAGTTCCTGGAGACTCTGCTCACACTCATCATCCCATTCAAACTTGACTCCCTTCCTAGTCAACCGAGTCAGTGGAGTAGCAATTGTAGAGAACCCATCTACGTGTCGTTTGTAATATCCTGACAAGCCCAGGAAGCTTCTCACATCTGACAGTGTCTAGGGTTGCTCCCAATTAACCACTGCTTCTATCTTTTGAGAATCCACACTAATACCCTCTGCCTAGATCACATAACCTAAGAATCCAACACTAGTCAACCATAACTAACATTTACTGAACTTGGCATATAGTTACTTTTCCACAGGGTGTTCAACACTAACCTCAAGTGCTTCTAATGTTCCTTCACACTCTTCGAGTACACCAGAATGTCATTGATCAACACAATAAAAAAACTGGTCTAAATAACACGGGAACACCTTGATCATCAGATCCATAAATGCCACCGGTGCATTAGTTAAGCCAAAGGGCATCACCAGGAACTCATAATGCCGATAACGTGTTCTGAATGCCATCTTGGGAATATCTTCTTCCCTGATCCTCAACTGATGATATCTTTACCTGAGATCAATCTTAGAGAAATACTCGTTCCCTTTAACTGATTGAACAAGTCATCGATCTGTGGCAAAGGATACTTGTTCCGTACCATAATCTTGTTTAATTGTCGATAGTCAAAGTACAACCTCAAACTACCATCCTTATTCCTCACAAATTATATCGACAAACCCAAGGCGATACACTAGGTCGAATAAACTCCATATTGACCAAATCATGTAACTGAGTCTTTCACTCTCTCAACTTTGTCGGTGCCATCATATAAGTTACCTGTGATATAGTTTGGGTACCTGGAAGAAGCTCTATGGTGAATTCGATCTCCCGGTGGGGTGGCAACCCCGGAAGATCATCTGGAAATACATTTGGGAACTCATTCACCACCAGAATGTCCTCCAACCTCAACAGAGTATCCTGAGAATCAATCACTTGAGCTAGATACCCCTCACAACCTTCCCTTAAATAACTTCTCGACCGTCAAAGCCGAAATCACAAGTGAGGGTAAAACTCTCCGGTGTCCCTAAAAAGTAAGCTCTGGCAAACCAGGACTCTAGAACACCACTTTCTTATTGAAACAATCAATGGAGGCATGATGAGTAGTTAACCAATGCATTCCCAAATTCAAATCAAAATCGTAATTATCCAAGGGAATCAAATTCGCCTCCAGCATATAACCTCCCACTACCACTGGGCAATCGAGTATTACAGGTTGCCACTAGCATATCTCCGGTGGGGGGTGCTAATGCCCAAATCCCAACCAATCGGCGATAACTCTCTAATTTCCAAAAATACAAAACCTCGAGAAATAAAAGAATGTGTAGCCCTCGGGACTATTAATACTCAAGCGCCATGATCAAAACAAATAACTTACCAGTAACCACTTTCGTAGTACCCCTAGCCTGCAAACTAGTGGTCATCGCCCTACCCAACTGATCCAGGGTATGTCTAAGGTCGGCTCCAACAAGAAATCCTGCGGTTCTGCCTCTTCCTCGTTCCCAGGCTGCTGACGAGGTACACGTATCAGAGGCATCTCACTGAGAAGAAACAAAATTCATCAATACCACAAATAATATGCACACTAAGTGTGCGGTCTACAGGAATTTAAACCTAGAGCTCTAATACCAAGTTGACAGGACCCTTACTGAATTTCCCCTCGGAATCCGTGAAAAGCCCTGCTCTCATCTGACAATCCCTGACAACTCAATTTAAATCTTGAAATACCCTTTATACTTCATAAATACTCTACGAGAATTCTACCGAAAATTCGCCACAATCTCCCCTGTAATTTGGACAAACCGTCTTCCACCTGTCAGACGTAGGATTCAAAAACTAAACTATATCCAAGCAGTCCATATCACATCACAACCAATTCACCGACAAGTCTAAACAACCAACCATGAAAAATAATTACAACCAAACCCAAATGGTTTATCAGAGCAATTAGGTTGGAAAGATAAATGTCCAAGCCTAACAAACCCAACTCGAAGATTGTAGGTAGTAGCGCAGCTGGAAGTTGATGCCTCCACCTCGAGAGGTGCCCTCGTCGTACTCAACGGCCTGGAGGGGACATATAACAAGGAAAAGTGTGAGAGTGGATAAAAATGATAATCATTTAAAAACATCAATTTTGAGGAAAACATAACCTTCCCTTCCATAAGTAAAACTATGCATGCATAAGATAAAATTATTTTTATATCGCTACTTAACTATGCATAATATGAAGAACTTACTGGAAAAACCATTTTTTAATCAACACCTGGGGGGACCCACGAAAATCTGTGCAACATAAAACACCCCGTGGTCCATAACCATGCTTTGAAAACCATTTGGAAGGAGCTTAAAATCATAACAAAACCTAAACATAAAATACTATAAAAATATCCTACCATCCCCTAAAGTAATCCCGAGCCGTAGCTCGATATCCGGGGTAGTCCAATACGGGAACATGCCCTCCTAACCACAGCCGAAAATACCTCAAAGTAATGGCTAGCAACCAAGAGGTCAAATTCGAGGACCTACTCTCCACATATCCAAAAATACGTAAAAGATATGTGGCTGTAACCTTGTACTACGCCTAGACAGCCTCAATGAGCGTATGACGAAAATTACCTCGACGCCATACGTCGGAGAAATAACCCTCACCGAGCACATGACGGAAAATACATCGACGTCATGTGTCGGAAAAAATAGCCCTCAACGAGCACATAATAGAAAATACCTCGACATCATGTGTAGGAGAAAATAACCCTCGACGAGCTCAAGACTTAAAATACCTCGACGTCATGTGTTGGGGAAAATACCATGATAACCGGGGATGGTATACATAAAGAAAAACCATAGTTTGAACTTGAAATCCAAATCAAAATCCTTTTCACCTGGCCTAAGCCAAAATCGTAAAAAACCTGGGCCAAAGCCCAAAATCCATAAAACCGAAATCCAATAAGTTCAAGACTCATAAAAATAAAATCCACGAAACCAAGTTTAATGCCCAAAATCATATCAAAAGCTCGTAAACCTGGCCATAAAAATAAAATCCATAAAACTAGGTTTAATGCCCAAAATCATTTCAAAATCTCGTAAACGGGGCCTAAACAAAAAATTCATAACCGGCCTAAGCCCAAGTCATTTATAGCCGTTATTGAAATTCATAATCCGTGTAAATTCAAAGAAAAATCATTATCTGAGATTTCTGAGTCTTAGGAAATTAATAAAAAATTATTAATAATAATTCTAAATTCCTGAGACCATAAAAGAAATACAAAATCATTTTAGATTTATTCCATGCAATTCTCCAAATTCGAAATCTATAAGAAAACATTTAAAACATAGCAACATGCATGCATTATAGTTTAGAAAACAAAGTCCACTCACTGAAAGCGCGATTAAGCTCAAACTTGAATTGTACGCTCCTCCGCTGTCCCTGGAGCAGTATCGCATGTGGTGGTCGAAAATTGGACGAGAAGATCCCGCCAGTTTTTGGGCCTTTGTTTCTCTGTCCACAAGGGTCTTCACGCTTCAATAATGATATGGTTGAGCTTGTGGGGAGGAGAGGAAGCTTTTTATGTCCTTGGTTTGGTCTGAAATGGCCAAGAAATTCGATGATGATGGTGGTGTGTGTTGGTGTGTTTGGTGTGGTAACGGAGAAGGAAGAAAAGGTGAGAGAGAAGGAGAGAGAAGGTGAAAATATCTGAAAATTCTGGAGAGATAACAAAATAAGGTGCTAAAAATAATCTTGGGTCAAAATTACCAAATTGTCCTTATGGACTCCGTTTTTACGTGCCACCTGTCTACGAACTCGTGAGTTCAAGACCTATGCAGTGGTTCAAGAAAAAGTTCCAAAATTGTCTCCAAACAAAAAGCGACTTCCGAGCCCCTAATAAACCTAAGGGTAAAATCGCCGTTTTCAAAATTAACAATATGCCAAAGTTCGTTATAGACTTCGGTTTTTCATCGAAGTCTATTGGGTATAAAAACTGATGTATTGGGAACTAAAGCCTTTTCTATAGGAATAGACTTCAGTTTTTCAACGAAGTATATTCCATCTACAACATCGATATTTCATAATATTCGATGTTTATGACCCCTCCAGATGCCCTAAAGGCATTGACTTCCGATGCCTTATGTACACAATATCATCAGTCTATTATCAACAACCGATGCCTTATGTAACAACCCGGAATTTCAATTATTGGATTTAAGTAAATTATTTATGTAAAATGACGATTTTACCGTTGGTCGGTAAAGGGCATGGAAGTCAAATTTTGTTTCGAGACACTTTTGGTGGTGTTTTGGATACCGTTGCGTAGGTCTCGAACTCATGAGTTCGTAGACAGGCGGCACGCGGAAAACGAAGTTCGTGGACGGAAGTTATGGGTCTAGATGTGCAAGGGCATTTTGGTAATTTTGTTTTGGGAGAAGATATTTTAACCCAATCATTGTCTCATCTTCATTTCACTTTCATCTTCATCTCATTATCATTTCATTCTCATCTCTCTCTGAAACATACACAAACCATCGAACCCGTGTGCAACTTTCACACCAAAAACCCATAAATTCCATGTTTGATTCAAGGCTCCAACTTCCAGTTTTGATCAACTAATCATATTCTACTCCTTCCCACGATCACAACCGTACCAACCATCGAAGGAGAGGACCACGGAGGAAGCCGAACCAAGGATAGGAAGTTCCGGACCTTCCGATCGATTTTCCGGCTAGCACAGGTACGTGTTTGTGGTTTTGAGGTCATATTTGGATTCCTGGGTTCGAGTAGATAGATTTAGACATAAATTTTGTGAAAAATGGTTGAGTTTTGAGGAAGTTGTAAAGCTTGGAGTTTCGACCGAAAATGGGGGATTCCGGCGAACCAGACGGTGGCGGAGGTGGTGGTCCGGTCATCTTCTCCGGCCAACCTCCGACGACGGTGACGGCATCTGATCGTCTTCTCCGGCGAGTCGCCGGTGACCGGTCGGGTCGAGTAAACCGGTCGGGTCGAGTTGAACCGGTCGGGTCGAGTTGGACCGGGTCAGGCCGAGTTGGACCGGGTTGGACCGGTCCAGGCGCGTGGGTACTATAGCAGGCGCGTGACCGGCGCGTGAGGGCGCGTGGCGGCACGTGGGCGCGTGTTCCAACCTTCCGTCAGCGTGTGGCAGCGCGTGGGGCCGAGTCTGAGGTCACGGTGGCGCGTGACAAGTAGTTTTTGACGTTTCGAACCTGTTGGCGCAGGTTTTGAGTCGATCGGACGTCGTTTAGGGGTTTTTTCGGACGTTTTAAAGTTGCTGCGTTTTCTAGGCCAGCATAGTTAGACTCCCGGGGTTTAGGGGGTTTATATTTAAGGTTCTTATTATTAGCTGGTTATCCCGATTATCAATTTGGACAGGCGATACTTCTCCAGGAACTTCAGGGGAGCGTACAGTTCGGGATTGAGCTTGCTTGAGCAGGTTTGTGAATGGACTTTTGGTTTATAAACTCGTTATGGTCATTATGAGTTCCTGGTGATGCCCTTCGGGTTGACCAATGCCCCAGCATCATTTATGGATTTGATGAACAGGGTGTTTCAAAAGTATTTGGATCAGTTTGTGATTGTGTTCATCGATGACATCTTGGTGTATTCGAAGAGTGCTAAGGCACATGAGAAACACTTAAGGTTGGTGCTGAATATGCTTAGGAAAAAGCATTTGTTTGCCAAGTTCAGTAAATGCCAGTTTTGGTTGACCGAAGTTGGATTCTTAGGTCATGTGATTTCGGCTGAGGGTATCAGCATAGATCCCCAAAAGGTTGAGGCAGTGGCAAACTGGGAGCAACCGAGGACAGTGACAGAGGTGAAGAGTTTTCTAGGTTTGGTAGGATATTATCGACGGTTTGTAGAAGGATTTTCTACGATAGCAGGGCCGTTGACTCGGTTGACGAGGAAAGGAGTCAAGTTTGATTGGGGAGCTGATTGTGAACAGGGATTTCAGGAGCTGAAGAGGAGGTTGACTTCTGCTCCAGTATTGACCCTTCCTGATGATACTGGGGGATTCGAGGTGTATAGTGATGCCTCATTGTGGGGTATCGGCTGTGTGTTGATGCAGCATGGAAAGGTGATAGTGTATGCTTCTAGACAACTTAAACCCCATGAGTTGAATTACCCCACACATGATTTGGAGTTAGCTGCAGTGGTGCATGCATTGAAAATCTGGCGACATTATTTGTACGGGGAGATGTGTCGGATCTTCACCGACCATAAGAGTTTAAAGTACTTGTTCACCCAAAAGGACCTGAATCTGAGGCAGAGAAGATGGCTTGAGCTAATAAAGGATTATGATTGTACTATAGAGTACCATCCAGGGAAAGCCAATGTTGTGGCGGATGCATTGAGCAGGAAATCCATGGGTTCTTTGGCCCATTTGCATACAGTCTACCTACCGTTACTGGTAGAGTTCTGTAGAGCAGGGATAGTACTGGACATGGATAGCCAGGAGGCTTTATTGGCTAGTTTCCATGTGAGGCCTGTTCTGATTGATCGGATTATTGAGGCTCAACTCCAGGATCCTACATTGTGCATTATCAGGATGGAGTTGGAGGCTGGAAATAGGCAGGACTATGCACTTAGGGATGATGGAGCCTTGGTTAGGGATGGCCGGTTGTGCGTACCGAATGAGCTGGAACTAAAAAGGGAAATTCTTGATGAGGCTCATAGTTCGGCTTACGCTATGCATCCAGGACATACCAAGATGTATCATACCCTAAGGAAATACTATTGGTGGACTGGGATGAAAAGGGAAATTGCTGAGTTTGTGAGTAGATGCCTGACGTGTCAGCACGTGAAAGCAGAGAGGCAGAAACCATATGGGGCACTTCAACCATTACCTATTCCGGAATGGAAGTGGGATCACATTACGATGGATTTTGTGTATAAACTTCCAAGGACACAGAAGGGACATGATGGGATATGGGTAATTGTTGATAGACTCACGAAGTCTGCACATTTCTTGCCAGTGCGGGAAGATTTTCGGATGAGTCGGTATGCTAAATTGTTCATTGATGAGATCATACGACTACATGGGACTCCAGAGTCAATTGTTTCGGACAGGGATCCTAGATTTACCTCCAGGTTTTGGCGGAGTTTGCAGAAGGCTTTTGGCACTACTTTGCATTTTAGTACAGCTTTTCATCCTCAGACGGATGGTCAGTCTAAGAGGACAATACAGGTTTTGGAAGATATGATGAGAGCTTGTGTACTACAGCTTAAAGGGAACTGGGATTCACACCTGGCTCTGATGGAATTTGCTTATAATAATAGTTATCAGTCGAGTATTGGGATGTCTCCTTTCGAGGCACTGTATGGGAGGCAGTGCAGGACACCATTATGCTGGAACGAAGTGGGTGAAAGGAAACTGTTAACACCAGAGTTGGTTGATACGACTGAGGAAAAAATAAGGATCATCAGAGAAAGGTTGAAGACAGCTCAGGATCGCCAGAAGAGCTATGCAGACCGTAGAACCAGAGACCTTGAGTTTGAGGTAGGTGATTGGGTGTTCTTGAAACTATCTCCTTGGAAGGGAGTGGTACGTTTTGGTAGACGAGGAAAACTGAGTCCTCGCTACATTGGTCCGTATGAGATTTTGGAGAGGATAGGACCAGTGGCATATCGTCTTGCTTTACCATCGGAATTATCCAGAGTTCATAATGTTTTTCATGTATCCTTGCTCCGGAAATATCTGTTTGATGAATCTCACGTATTGGGAGAGCAGCCACTTGAGCTGAAGGATGATTTGACCTTTGAGGAGCAACCGGTGCAAATTTTGGATTGGAAAGAGAAGGTATTGCGCAGAAAGAGTATTCCTCTAGTTAAAGTGTTGTGGAGGAATCATAACGTGGAGGAAGCTACGTGGGAAACCGAGGAACTAATGCGGACGCAGTATCCTTATTTGTTCCAAGGGTAGAGTTGAATTTCGAGGACGAAATTTCTTAAGGGGGGTAGATTGTAACAACCCGGAATTTCAATTATTGGATTTAAGTAAATTATTTATGTAAAATGATGATTTTACCCTTGGTCGGTAAAGGGCATGGAAGTCAAATTTTGTTTCGAGACACTTTTGGTGGTGTTTTGGATACCGTTGCGTAGGTCTCGAACTCACGAGTTCGTAGACAGGCGGCACGTGGAAAACGGAGTTCGTGGACGGAAGTTATGGGTCTAGATGTGCAAGGGCATTTTGGTAATTTTGTTTTGGGAGAAGATATTTTAACCCAATCATTGTCTCATCTTCATTTCACTTTCATCTTCATCTCATTATCATTTCATTCTCATCTTTCTCTGAAACATACACAAACCATCGAACCCGTGTGCGACTTTCACACCAAAAACCCATAAATTCCAAGTTTGATTCAAGGCTCCAACCTCCAGTTTTGATCAACTAATCATATTCTACTCCTTTCCACGATCACAACCGTACCAACCATCAAAGGAGAGGACCACGGAGGAAGCCGAACCGAGGATAGGAAGTTTCGGACCTTCCGATCGATTTTCCGGCTAGCACAGGTACGTGTTTGTGGTTTTGAGGTCATATTTGGATTCCTGGGTTCGAGTAGATAGATTTAGACATAAAATTTGTGAAAACTGGTTGAGTTTTGAGGAAGTTGTAAAGCTTGGAGTTTCGGCCGGAAATGGGGGATTTCGGCGAACCAGACGGCGGCAGAGGTGGTGGTCCGGTCATCTTCTCCAGCCAACCTCCGGCGACGGCGACGGTAGCCGGTCGTCTTCTCCGGCGAGTCGCCGGTGACCGGTCGGGTCGAGTAAACTGGTCAGGTCGGGTGACCGGTCGGTTCGAGTTGAACCGGTCGGGTCGAGTTGGATCGGGTCAGGCCGAGTTGGACTGGGTTGGACTGGTCCAGGCATGTGGGTACTATAGCAGGCGCGTGACCGGCGCGTGGGCGAGTGTTCCGACCTTTCGTCGGCGCGTGGGGCCGAGTCTGAGGTCACGGTGGCGCGTGACAAGTAGTTTTTGATGTTTCGGACCTGTTGGCTCAAGTTTTGAGTCAATCGAACGTCGTTCAGGGGTTGTTTCGAACGTTTTAAAGTTGCTGCGTTTTCTCGGCCAGCATAGTTAGACTCCCGGGGTTTAGGGGGTTTATATTTAAGGTTCTTATTATTAGCTGGTAATCCCGATTATTAATTTGGACAGGCGATACTTCTCCAGGAACTTCAGGGGAGCGTACAGTTCGGGATTGAGCTTGCTTGAGCAGGTTTGTTAGTGGACTTTTGGTTTATAAACTATAATGCATGCATAAATGTATCGTTGATTTTAATCCTGTTATGTATGGGTGCAATGAATTTCTGGATTTTAGAAATGATGCTGGACACATGCTTTCCAGTATTTCAGTGAAAGTGTGTTTTGAGAAATGGCCTGGTTTTTGTATTCGATTTTGATATCGTTTTGAAGTGGTAACTATTTGAGTATGTGATTTGGGTTGAGACCCGTAATTATGATTTTATTGATTTTGGCCATAAAAATGATATTGCAAAGAATTTGGCTTCGGCCGAGAAACAAATATTTCAAAGTATGGATTTTGTTCACTGGTTCCCGTCCCGATGGTTACTGTTGCTCTGACCGGTGTTGAGGGGTCTTGCTCCGCTGGTTGTTGAGGGTTTGGACCTTGGTGTTGAGGGGCCTTGCTCCGCCAGGTCGCGAAGCTGTCTATGCATAGTACAGATTGTACATATTGTACAGAGAATTGTTGTACAGATTTTAACACATCTCAAGGGATACCCTGGTGTGTTGTTGTGGATATGTCGGGAACAGTGAATTTGAGACTTTATGCGTCCAGATGGAATTAAATGAATTTGAGATATTATGTGTCCAGATTGATTTAAATGATTTTAAACTCTTTTGAAGTGAGTTTTCAAACCAAACTTTGGATCACGAGGAATTTTTATTATACAGATTTTATGTGAGTCCAACTAAGTGGTTTTAAAGAGAAATGGAAATTTTGGTGATTTACATATGATGTGTTTATATTATAAATTGTTTTATGTTATGCATGCATGATTTTATAAATGGAGGGGAAGAAAGTTATTTTCTCGAAAAGGAATTTATAAATGATTATTTTTGTCCACTCACAACTTTTTGTGTTTAAACCCCCTTCAGGCAGTTGAGTAGAGTTGACGCGAACACTGATCTCGAGGCAGAGGCATTAGTACTTCGATTGCGCTGTGTAATTATATTTGAGTAGGATATCTAAATTTTACTCTTGATCCTACTTAGACGCTCTGATATTATATTGTATTTGATTGGTCATTAATTACGGGAATTATTGAGTGCTTGAATCCCTTGTCTGACAAGTGGAAGTATTTATTGTTATTATAATTTGTAAGGATTGAAGGGTATTTTGGGAACCTTTTCTTAGGTTGTCAGACGGGATCAGGGTTCTTCCCGGGTTTCGAGGGGAAATTCGGGACGGGTCCTGACAATTGGTATCAGAGCACTAGGTTAAATTCCTGTACAATTATTTTGGTATTGATGAGTTATAGTTCTTTTCAGCGTAATGCCTCCGAGACGCGAGTTCCGTCAACAGTCGGAAAATATTGGGGACACACCTGAACCTACAGTGGAGCCTGATATGAGGCAAACACTGGAACAATTGGGTCACACTTTGACTTCTGTACTTCAGAGTAGGACTGCTACTGAAGGTTCAGACATTGAGAGAGTCCAGAGATTAGGGGCTACAATATTTATGGGCGAGTCTAGCCCAGAGGATGTAGAGAATTGTCTCCGATTGGTTGGGACATGGGTATTAGTACTCCTACTGGGAATATGTTAGTGGCGAATCTCGTGATTCGTAGTTGTCCAGTGTTAGTGGAAGGTCATGCATTAGAGGCAGATTTAATCCCCTTAGATATTTTTGATTGTGATGTGATTCTGGGGATGGATTGGTTGACTATGCACCATGCCTCTATTGATTGTTATGACAAGAGAGTGGATTTCCGGAGTCCAGGTTTACCGGAACTTACATTTAGGGGAGATCGTAGGGTACTACCCTGTGGAGTGATATCAGCTTTAACCGCTGAGAAATTGTTGAGGAAAGGTTGTGAAGGTTACTTGGCTCATGTGTTTGATTCTCGGGATACTCCGATGAGAGTGGAGGATATTCCAGTGGTGAGTGAGTTCTCTGATGTGTTTCCAGATGATCTTCCAGGATTGCCACCTCACCGGGAGATTGAATTCACCATCGAGCTTTTACCAGGTACTCAACCTATCTCACAGGCACCGTATAGAATGGCACCGGCAGAATTGCGAGAGTTGAAGACTCAATTGCAGGATTTGGTAAATATGGGATTTATTCGCCCAAGTGTTTCACCTTGGGGTGCACCAGTGTTATTTGTGAGGAAAAAGGATGGTGGTCTGAGATTGTGTATCGACTACCGGAAGCTAAACAGGGCTCGGTGCGGAATAAGTATCCTTTCCCAAGGATAGATGATTTGTTTGATCAACTTAAGGGGGCAAGATATTTTTCAAAAATTGACCTTCGATCCGGGTACCATCAGTTGAGGATCAGAGAAGGGGATGTTGAGAAAACAGCTTTCAGGACTCGTTATGGTCATTATGAGTTCCTGGTGATGCCCTTCGGGTTGACCAATGCCCCAGCAGCATTTATGGATTTGATGAACAGGGTGTTTCATAAGTATTTGGATCAGTTTGTGATTGTGTTCATCGATGACATCTTGGTGTATTCGAAGAGTGCTAAGGCATATGAGAAACACTTAAGGTTGGTGCTGAATATGCTTAGGAAAAAGCATTTGTTTGCCAAGTTCAGTAAATGCCAGTTTTGGTTGACCGAAGTTGGATTCTTAGGTCATGTGATTTCGGCTGAAGGTATCAGCGTAGATCCCCAAAAGGTTGAGGCAGTGGCAAACTGGGAGCAACCGAGGACAGTGACAGAGGTGAAGAGTTTTCTAGGTTTGGTAGGATATTATCGACGGTTTGTAGAAGGATTTTCTACGATAGCAGGGCCGTTGACTCGGTTGACGAGGAAAGGAGTCAAGTTTGACTGGGGAGCTGATTGTGAACAGGGATTTCAGGAGCTGAAGAGGAGGTTGACTTCTGGTCCAGTATTGACCCTTCCTGATGATACTGGGGGATTCGAGGTGTATAGTGATGCCTCATTGCGGGGTATAGGCTGTGTGTTGATGCAGCATGGAAAGGTGATAGTGTATGCTTCTAGACAACTTAAACCCCATGAGTTGAATACCACACATGATTTGGAGTTAGCTGCAGTGGTGCATGCATTGAAAATCTGGCGACATTATTTGTACGGGGAGATGTGTCGGATCTTCACCGACCATAAGAGTTTAAAGTACTTGTTCACCCAAAAGGACCTGAATCTGAGGCAGAGAAGATGGCTTGAGCTAATAAAGGATTATGATTGTACTATAGAGTACCATCCAGGGAAAGCCAATGTTGTGGCGGATGCATTGAGCAGGAAATCCATGGGTTCTTTGGCCCATTTGCATACAGTCTACCTACTGTTACTGGTAGAGTTCTGTAGAGCAGGGATAGTACTGGACATGGATAGCCAGGAGGCTTTATTGGCTAGTTTCCATGTGAGGCCTGTTCTGATTGATCGGATTATTGAGGCTCAACTCCAGGATCCTACATTGTGCATTATCAGGATGGAGTTGGAGGCTAGAAATAGGCAGGACTATGCACTTAGGGATGATGGAGCCTTGGTTAGGGATGGTCGGTTGTGCGTACCGAATGAGCTGGAACTAAAAAGGGAAATTCTTGATGAGGCTCATAGTTCGGCTTACGCTATGCATCCAGGACGTACCAAGATGTATCATACCCTAAGGAAATACTATTGGTGGACTGGGATGAAAAGGGAAATTGCTGAGTTTGTGAGTAGATGCCTGACGTGTCAGCAAGTGAAAGCAGAGAGGCAGAAACCATATGGGGCACTTCAACCATTACCTATTCCGGAATGGAAGTGGGATCACATTACGATGGATTTTGTGTATAAACTTCCAAGGACACAGAAGGGACATGATGGGATATGGGTAATTGTTGATAGACTCACGAAGTCTGCACATTTCTTGCCAGTGCGGGAAGATTTTCAGATGAGTCGGTATGCTAAATTGTTCATTGATAAGATCATACGACTACATGGGACTCCAGAGTCAATTGTTTCGAACAGGGATCCTAGATTTACCTCCAGGTTTTGGCGGAGTTTGCAGAAGGCTTTTGGCACTACTTTGCATTTTAGTACAGCTTTTCATCCTCAGATGGATGGTCAGTCTGAGAGGACAATACAGGTTTTGGAAGATATGATGAGAGCTTGTGTACTACAGCTTAAAGGGAACTGGGATTCACACCTGGCTCTGATGGAATTTGCTTATAATAATAGTTATCAGTCGAGTATTGGGATGTCTCCTTTCGAGGCACTGTATGGGAGGTAGTGCAGGACACCATTATGCTGGAACGAAGTGGGTGAAAGGAAACTGTTAACACCAGAGTTGGTTGATACGACTGAGGAAAAAATAAGGATCATCAGAGAAAGGTTGAAGACAGCTCAGGATCGCCAGAAGAGCTATGCAGACCGTAGAACCAGAGACCTTGAGTTTGAGGTAGGTGATTGGGTGTTCTTGAAACTATCTCCTTGGAAGGGAGTGGTACGTTTTGGTAGACGAGGAAAACTGAGTCCTCGCTACATTGGTCCGTATGAGATTTTGGAGAGGATAGGACCAGTGGCATATCGTGTTGCTTTACCATCGGAATTATCCAAAGTTCATAATGTTTTTCATGTATCCTTGCTCCGGAAATATCTGTTTGATGAATCTCACGTATTGGGAGAGCAGCCACTTGAGCTGAAGGATGATTTGACCTTTGAGGAGCAACCGGTGCAAATTTTGGATTGGAAAGAGAAGGTATTGCGCAGAAAGAGTATTCCTCTAGTTAAAGTGTTGTGGAGGAATCATAACGTGGAGGAAGCCACGTGGGAAACCGAGGAACTAATGCGGACGCAGTATCCTTATTTGTTCCAAGGGTAGAGTTGAATTTCTAGGACGAAATTTCTTAAGGGGGGTAGATTGTAACAACCCGGAATTTCAATTATTGGATTTAAGTAAATTATTTATGTAAAATGATGATTTTACCCTTGGTCGGTAAAGGGCATGGAAGTCAAATTTTGTTTCGAGACACTTTTGGTGGTGTTTTGGATACCGTTGCGTAGGTCTCGAACTCACGAGTTCGTAGACAGGCGGCACGTGGAAAACGGAGTTCGTGGACGGAAGTTATGGGTCTAGATGTGCAAGGGCATTTGGTAATTTTGTTTTGGGAGAAGATATTTTAACCCAATCATTGTCTCATCTTCATTTCACTTTCATCTTCATCTCATTATCATTTCATTCTCATCTCTCTCTGAAACATACACAAACCATCGAACCCGTGTGCGACTTTCACACCAAAAACCCATAAATTCCAAGTTTGATTCAAGGCTCCAACTTCCAGTTTTGATCAACTAATCATATTCTACTCCTTTCCACGATCACAACCGTACCAACCATCGAAGGAGAGGACCGTGGAGGAAGCCGAACCGAGGATAGGAAGTTTCGGACCTTCCGATCGATTTTCCGGCTAGCACAGGTACGTGTTTGTGGTTTTGAGGTCATATTTGGATTCTTGGGTTCGAGTAGATAGATTTAGACATAAAATTTGTGAAAAATGGTTGAGTTTTGAGGAAGTTGTAAAGCTTGGAGTTTCGGCCGGAAATGGGGGATTCCGGCGAACCAGACAACGGCAGAGGTGGTGGTCCGGTCATCTTTTCCAGCCAACCTCCGGCGACGGCGACGGCAGCCGATTGTCTTCTCCGGCGAGTCGCCGGTGACCGGTCGGGTCGAGTAAACTGGTCGGGTCGGGTGACCGGTCGGGTCGAGTTGAACCGGTCGGGTCGAGTTGGATCGGGTCAGGCCGAGTTGGACCGGGTTGGACCGGTCCAGGCACGTGGGTACTATAGCAGGCGCGTGACCGGCGCGTGGGCGAGTGTTCCGACCTTCCGTCGGCGCGTGGCGGCGCGTGGGGCCGAGTCTGAGGTCACGGTGGCGCGTGACAAGTAGTTTTTGACGTTTCGGACCTGTTGGCGCAGGTTTTGAGTCAATCGAACGTCGTTTAGGGGTTGTTTCGGACGTTTTAAAGTTGCTACGTTTTCTCCGCTAGCATAGTTAGACTCCCGGGGTTTACAGGGTTTATATTTAAGGTTCTTATTATTAGCTGGTAATCCCGATTATTAATTTGGACAGGCGATACTTCTCCAGGAACTTCAGGGGAGCGTACAGTTCGGGATTGAGCTTGCTTGAGCAGGTTTGTGAGTGGACTTTTGGTTTATAAACTATAATGCATGCATAAATGTATCTTTGATTTTAATCCTGTTATGTATGGGTGCAATGAATTTCTGGATTTTAGAAATGATGCTGGACACATGTTTTCCAATATTTCAGTGAAAGTGTGTTTTGAGAAATGGCCTGGTTTTTGTATTCGATTTTGATATCGTTTTGAAGTGGTAACTATTTGAGTATGTGATTTGGGTTGAGACCCGTAATTATGATTTTATTGATTTTGGCCATAAAAATGATATTGCAAAGAATTTGGCTTAGGCCGAGAAACAAATATTTCAAAGTATGGATTTTGTTCACTAGTTCCCGTCCCGATGGTTACTGTTGCTCTGACCGGTGTTGAGGGGTCTTGCTCCGCTGGTTGTTGAGGGTTTGGACCTTGGTGTTGAGGGGCCTTGCTCCGCCAGGTCGCGAAGCTGTCTATGCATAGTACAGATTGTACATATTGTACAGAGAATTGTTGTACAGATTTTAACACATCTCAAGGGATACCCTAGTGTGTTGTTGTGGATATGTCGGGAACAGTGAATTTGAGACATTATGCGTCCAGATGGAATTAAATGAATTTGAGATATTATGTGTCCAGATTGATTTAAATGATTTTAAACTCTTTTGAAGAGAGTTTTCAAACCAAACTTTGGATCACGAGGTATTTTCATTATACAGATTTTATGTGAGTCCAACTAAGTGGTTTTAAAGAGAAATGGAACTTTTGGTGATTTACATATGATGTGTTTATATTATAAATTGTTTTATGTTATGCATGCATGATTTTATAAATGGAGGGGAAGAAAGTTATTTTCTCGAAAAGGAATTTATAAATGATTATTTTTGTCTACTCACAACTTTTGTCTTTAAACCCCCTTCAGGCAGTTGAGTAGAGTTGACGCGAACACTGATCTCGAGGCAGAGGCATTAGTACTTCGACTGCGTTGTGTAATTATATTTGAGTAGGATATCTAAATTTTACTCTTGATCCTACTTAGACGCTCTGATATTATATTGTATTTGATTGGTCATTAATTACGGGAATTATTGAGTGCTTGAATCCCTTGTCTGACAAGTGGAAGTATTTATTGTTATTATAATTTGTAAGGATTGAAGGGTATTTTGGGAACCTTTTCTTAGGTTGTCAGACGGGATCAGGGTTCTTCCCGGGTTTCGAGGGGAAATTCGGGGCGGGTCCTGACACCTTATGTACATAATAGCATCAGTCTCCTCATAAAATCTGATGTTATATTATTGTTACACTGTTACCATTTAATAGTTGCTCGATGCTAATTTTTCCTTAATGCTTAAGACATTACTAGAGTATTGATGCAATTTTCATAGTATAAACATCAGTCTTTTGATAGAAAACGGATGTCATTATAAACTATTGACATAAGTTCTTTAGAAGTTTTAATAGGCTTTTTGTGTATTAGGCATCACCTTTTACTTATTCCCTGACTTTAGAATATTGAAAAGGCATCAATAATTATATAAATATGCATTGTTGCCATTGCAAGAACAAACTTTGATTCATACCATTATCTAAATACCAATGAGCTTACAATTCCATGAAACTAGAAATAGTTACCAATCTAATACATATTCCAAGTGAAGGCTGCTCATATAATGTATCATGCTCCTCACATCACATGTTCATGTTAAGTTAAAATTCAAAACATACGTACATGACAATCAAAGCCAATGCTAGAAGTTCAAATAATAGCGCCCAAGATGTCAAACCCACCCTATGACTTGATCTGCCCATTCACTTCGAACCTCATCTAGCTGCTTTTGTGTATAACAATCCTTCTATTTATCTGGATTATTATACTACATAAAAGATGAAAATAGCATTAGAAAAGACAGGCAAATTGTATAAAGATAATGCATAGCAAAACTAATCCATTAATAGCCAGTCAAATTGAATTAAGAGGAGAACAAGCCCCAAAAGAGCTACCTTTAAAAGAGGCAGCAATACAAAGATAACATTCCATTTAAAGTAAAATAAACCTATACCATTGACTCTAGGATATAATTAGTTGAGATATGGAAATGATCAATTACTCTCAAATTCTACATGAAGCCATGAGCTATAGGAAAATCCGAAAAACCATATTGAATACAACAACATCTAGATAAAGAAAATCCCACTTGAACTGATGTCTACTGAACTTTAATGGAAGAAGGAGCAAAAGATAGAAAGGGAAATTTCATGCACTTCAAGTTCAAGCATCATAATATTTTAAATGCAAGCAATCTGATAAAATCCAAGGCACTGCTGTATCAATTCCTTAACAGATTTTCAACATGTTCAGAAAAAAATGGGACATGTTTTACTTTCTTTGCTCACCAATTATTAGACTTCAATCTGATTTTTAAATGCAAGCTGTGATGACAGTATGTAGCTGGTTTATGATGGCACGAACAATTTGTGATCCAAAAATAGTAAGATTAACTAAATGGCAAGCCTGAACTCCAAAAACCAGACAGCATTCATTTCTCCTAAAAATAAACCAAGAGAGCATAGAAATTCAAGGTGCTAAGCTAATTGGAAAGCTTTATAGATATTATTCAACACAATTCACATTTCTCTATCTAGTAGATTTTCAATCAATCAATACCAAATCAATTCCACTCCAACTTAGTATAATAAATATATGCTTTTTAATTTCTTCCAAGTACCTTGATGTGAAGGGAAATTGTTGCATCTTCACAAATTTCCCACATATATCTCATCACACAATAGCCACATGTCTTTCCATCCATTTGCTTAGGAGCACTCTATAGTAGCCAAATGATTCATCATTTCATTAATTAGGTTCCTGTAAAAAAATATCTAAGTACAACCATACTTGAAGTGTTGTCCATATTGGTGGTTAGTGAAGTTGTCTACCGATTTGAGCATTAAATTTTTTGATCCCACTGTAGCACACAAAAATTTGTACGTTAAAAATAGCAAGCCAAATGTAAAATTTTCGTAAAGTGAAAAGCACTAAGATAGAATAGCTTACGCATTTATAACATTTTTCCACCCATCCTCACGAAACCGACTCCCAAGTGGATCCATGACATAGTGTTGGAAGAAAAGTATAACAAGTAAAAAGTAATACTAATCCTAACAATCCTAGCAAAATCCTAGGCTTGGCATCCTTCTTGTTGAGCAAGTACTTAAGAGCTGCATGGTCAGTATAGATAATAACTTTTGTTTGAAGCAAATATGACCTAAACTTCTCTAAAGCAAATATCACAGCTAAGAGTTCCTTCTCACTACTAGAATAGTTAAGTTGAGCATCATTTAAAGTTCTACTAGCATAATAAATAACATGTGGCAACTTATCTATTCTTTGGCCCAAGACTGCCCCAATGGCATAATCTGAGGCATCACACATAAGCTTAAAGGGTAGGTCCCATCTTGGTGGCATGATGATAGGGGCAGCCGTGAGCTTGTCCATGAGGGTCTCAAAGGACTCACGACACACTTTGGTGAAGTCAAAGGCAACATCCTTGGCTAGCAGGTTATAAGAAGGATCCGACTTCCTTGACTGAAGTGGGATAGGGCATGCCACTAATGCCATCAATCTTGGCCTTGTCCACTTCTATGCCACATCTTGATATGACATGGCCAAGCACAATGCCTTGCTGGACCATGAAGTGACATTTTCCCCAATTTAGAAGTAAATTGGACTCCTTTCATCACTAAAGTACTCTAGACAAGTTTGCTAGGCATAAATCAAATTAGTTGCCAAAAACAGAAAAATCATCCATGAATACCTCAATGATGTCCTCCACCATGTATGAAAAATGCTCAACATGCATCTTTGGAAGGTGGCAGGGGCATTACAAAGGCCAAAATGCATCCTCCTATAGGCGAGCGTGCCATAGGGACATGTGAATGTTGTCTTCTCTTGATCCTCAGGTGCAATGACAATTTGATTGTAACCTGAATAGCCATCTAGGAAACAAAAGTGAGAATGACCTGCAAGTCTTTAAAGCATTTGATCAATAAAAGGTAATGGAAAGTGATCTTTGCAAGTAGTAGAATTAAGTTTCCTATAATCTATGCATACTCTCCATCCAGTTTGGACCCTTTGAGGAACAAGCTCATCTGGTTCATTCTTGATGACTGTGATACCACTCTTCTTAGGCACAACTTGAACTGGGCTGACCCACTTGAAATCTATGATGCGGTAGATGATCCGTACGTCCAAAAGTTTGAGAACCTCCTTCTTGACCTCCTCCTTCATGGGAGGATTGACGCGCCTCTGAGCTTCCCTTGTAGGCATGGCATCCTCTTCAAGGATGATTCTGTGCATGCATTTCGAAGGGCTTATCCCTTGGATGTCAGTAATGCTCTACACTATGGCTTGCATGTTGTTTCTAAGAACTTGCACTAATTGGCTTTCTTGCACATATGTTAGATTAGAAGCAATAATGACAGGTAAAGTGTAATTCTTACCTAGGAATGCATATTTCAAGTGCTCAGGCAGGTGTTTGAGCTCAAGTGTGGGAGCTTCTATGATAGAGGGAAGGGTCTTTGCTTCCTTAAGAGGCAAGGTTTCAAACCCACGTGGGTGTTGAGGGTATGGAGGGATAGCCTCAAGCATATTAAGTTCCTCAATGACATGGCCATCAAGGCTATTGTCATTTTGAGAGGGCAGGGTTAAGGTCTTCTCAAGAGGGTCATCTATGCAAGCATTCATAATGGTTTGGTGCAACAAGGATTCCATGGTGTTGAAAGGAAAGTCAACGATAGGCTCATGTGGATATTGCATAGTGTCATGTATGGAAAAATTCCTAATTTTATTTAACACCTTGATAGTTATTTGGCCTTGGTTCAAATTGATTTCACTATTTATGGTGGCCAAGAGGGGCCTCCCAAAGATCAAGGGAGGATCCTCACTTTCTATTGTCTTTTCCATGTTTAAAATATAGAAGTCAACAAGTATGCATGTATCACCTATTTGAACTATAACATCCTCAATCATGCCCATAAGTTGTGTCACAGATGAATTGGCAAGTCTAACACATAATTGAGTAGGTTTTAAATCTCCTAATGCAGGTGAATTGTAAACAAGAAAATGCAAGATACTTATAGAGGCTCCTATGTCGCATAGACAGTGCTCAACCTTTTGGATTGGATGACACACTGCAAGGCAAAAGGGCCTAGGTCATTTGCCTTGGGTGGCAAGGCTTGGAACTTGTTCAAGATGGTTGCACTAATGTCTAAAACATTTTTAGTGTCAATGTAACGACCTGGAAAATTAATTAGTGAATTTTCGTAAATTAATTTGCAAAAGGACGAAAATACCCTTGGTTGTATAAAGGGCTCGAAAGTCAATTTTTGGTTGGAGACACTTTTGGCAGTTTTTCAGGAACTGTTGCGTAGGTCTCGAACTCACAAGTTCGTAGACAGGCAGCACGTGAGAACCAGAGTTCGTATGAGAGAGTTGTGGGTCTAGAATGCTCAGGGGCATTTTGATAATTTGTCCTTGGTAGATATTTTTAACCCAGATAGTTTAGATTCTCCTCATTTCTCTCTCTCTCTTCTCGATCCTCATCCAATCCGTGCGACCGAACCCAAAAACCCAAGATTGAGAACTTTGATTCGAGGCAACATCGTTCGATTTGGTTCCACCCATCGGAATCTCCTCCTCCCCGTGATCAAGGATGTACCAACCTTCGAAGGAAGCAGCCGAGGGAGACACCGAACCGAGAAAAGGAAAAAATGAACCTTTCGATCGATTTTTCAGCCAAGTCAGCGCGCGTGAGGTACTGTAGTAGGCGCGTGAGGTACTGTAGCAGGCACGTGAGGTACTGTAGCCAGTCTTTCACCGAAGCGTGGGGCCGCGTGGGACCGTTCCTTGGGTCAAGGCAACACGTGTCAACAAGGTTTCGACGTTCTGGACCTTTTCGCACAGGTTTCAGGTTAATCGGACATCGTTTAGGGGTAGTTTTGAGAGTCTGAAGTGCCTACGTTTTTAGTGCGAAGTGTGCGGACCTCCCGGGGTTTAGGGAGTCTTAATGTAGGGTTTTTAATTATCGTTGGTAACCCCGATTGTTCCTTTTGACAGACGATACTTCTTCGAGAAATTTAGAGGAGCGTACGCCTCGGGATTGAGGTTAATTGGACGTTCGGTGAGTGGACTTTGGTTTTGTAATTATAATGCATGCATAAAGGCATATTTGAAATAAATTCTGTTTACGTATTGTTTTTGGCATATTTCCGGAATTTAGAAATTATTCTATTAAATGGTTACTAAACACGGGAATGATGTTTTGGGCTGTGGCCGAGTTTTTGGACTCTGTTTTTATGTCGTTTTGACGTGATAGATTTTGGGTTTCAGTTGAGTCCATGATATTTGGGTGTAGTCCCAGATTTGTGATTTTATTGGATTTGGGCATAAACCCGGTTTTTCAATGAATTTGGGTTAGGCCAAGAAGCAAGGATGTCAAAACATGGATTTTGGTTTTCACTGAATTATTGTCCTCGAGGGTAAAGGTTCTCTCTAACTGGCGCCGAAGGGTATTTCTTTGGCAGATCGTTGAGGGTTCTCCGACGCTGGTGTCGAAGGGTATTTCTCCACCAGATCGTTGAGGCTGTGTGGAGGGTTGGACCTGGGTCAGTCAACTCGGATATCAAGCTACGTCACAAGATTCCATTCAGGGAGCAGTGGGATATGTTAGGAAGCAAGGAGGAACGTCAAGGCGTCATCCAATATTTCTGGCTGACCAACACATCATCAAAGAGCTATCTTCTTCCTCTTTTTTTTTTTTTGTATGTTCTTCCTGTCTATTTAAATTTTGGGTAACTAAGTACTTTAGTTAGGGCTCGATTGAAGCCCTAATCATGTTTCTTTAAGGATTACGATATGCCTTTGCTGTAAACAAGTTTTGTGATGCTTAGTTGATTAATTTCAGATTATATTTTTACTCTTTACATACGTTATGTTATGGTTGATCACCATATGCATGCTGTGTATTGAGTTTGTTAAATAGGTAAATTTAGATGACCGAATCTTGTGCCTGTGAGAGTAACAAAAGAACTAGTTTTAAGTTCTTGAAATTAATCATCATGGATAACTAGAATAGATACCATGTTCTAGGAGTTGTGTGTTTGTTGATTTCCATTGTGTTATACATTCTTAAAGTGCAACTTAGTAGATACCATGCTAAACACTTTAAGAATGAAAAGAGTTAGCGTAGATACCCATGCCTAACTTGTTGCTTAGGGAAATCAATAATTTAAAGAGTAGATATCATGCCTTTAGGTTGACAAACATGAGGATCTAAAATCTGTTTTGTAATATTGTGCATGTCGTTTGCTTAAGGAAGAAGATTAGCGGTGAACATCGAATCCCTAACTGGTTTTCTCATTGTTCTAACTTCGATCCAATTCTATTTTTAATCAAATGATATTTTTAATATTTTGTTTCGAAGGAAATCAATTTTAAACACATATTAATCCAATTCTCGTGGGAATGATCTCGTATTTGCTTTCTATACTATTTGCCTGATCTTGTGCACTTGCGAGTTAAAACATGCATATAGTTGCGTAATCTTTAGGTTGCTATTTGTACAACAAGTATTTGGCGCCGCTGCCGGGGATTGTGTCACTAGATTGTGCTTAAATTAATTTTTGGTTTTCTTTTACAGGTTGAATTTCGTTTACGCAAGGTCGTCGATCCCAAAATTTAGCGGTTGTTGCCTACAATCCAGAGATCGAACGAACTCTTAGATGTCTTCGAAAGCAAGCTGAGAGGGAAAAATTTAACACACAAAGAGAAGATTTTGAAGAAGGAGAAAGATCAGAATCAGTGAACGAAATGGGGGATGAATAGGTTCGAAGGCCAATGAAGGACTCCTTTGTCCCTCAAAACCTTAATCAACCATCATGCATTGCCTACCAACCAACTGCGCAAGGCAGTTTCAATTTATCACCTCAATTGCTTAACATGGTGCCGCACTACAGAGGCACACCTTCTGAGGATCCATACTTGCACATTAGGGATTTCTTCGATCTCTACAAGACTCAGAACATCCAGGGCTTAACTCCATAAGGAATCAGGTTAATTCTCTTTCCTTTCTCCTTAAAAGATAATGATAAGTTGTGGTTGAATTCTCTGGCTGCAGGTACCATTACTACTTGGGAATAATTGGCTACTAAATTTTTGAAGAAGTTTTTCCCAGCCCAAAAGACAAGACAACTTAAAAGGGAGATTCAATCCTTTCAACAGAAGGATGGAAATCTTTCTTTGAGGCATGGGAGCATTTCAAGGAGTTTCTTCTCAAGTGTCCACACCACAATCTATCTCAAGACGATCAAGTACAAGCTTTTTATGAAGGTTTAATTGATATTAACAAAAGTCTTGTTGATTCAGCTTGTGGAGGTGTGCTTATGGAAATGAGCAGTGATGAAGCCATTGAGCTATTTGAGACCCTAAGTGAAATTCTCAGCAATTCTCATCAAGAGGGAGACAAGGAGTAAAAAGTAAAGGTGTCTATGAAGTTAGCACAAACAGTGGAGTCTAGAGTCAAATGGCAACAATGGAGAAGAAGTTAGATATGCTGGTGAAAGCAATGTCAGCTCAGAACATCTCTCAAGTTCAACAAGTTGCTAAAGTCGAGGTATGTGCTATATGTGCTCATTATAATCATACTACTGAGACTTGTCATATGTATTGTTTTACATATCATGAGCAAGCTAATTTTGTGGGGCAAAACAACTATCATCCCAAGAACAACCCATATTCGAACACTTATAATCCAGGATGGAAAGACCACCCAAATTTCTCTTGGAGCAACAGTCCGAATGTGCTTAAACCACAAGAGTAGCAGTAGAATTTCTAGCAGGGAAGTAATTATCATGCTTCGTCACAGGCGGCACAACCAAATACTGACTAGAAGAAGAATAATCTTGAAGGTGCCATACTCCAGTTCTTGACTGAACATCAACAGAAAAATGCTCTAACTAGTCAGAACATTCAGAAACTAGAAGCAACAACTAGCCAAGCCATTCAGAGATTGGAGGCACAAGTAGGGAAAATGGCAAAGGAGTTAATTGAGAGGAAGAAAGGAGAGTTTCCATCACAAACCATACCTAATCCGGGAGGCCAGGAGCAGCTCAAGGCTGTGACAATCCTTAGAAGTGGCAAGGTAGTTGACAACAAGGTGGGGACAGATGAGAATGAACCAGAAAATGTTGAACCACCTCCAGCCACAAAGGTAGGTGAGAAGGAGAAGGTGATATTGCCACCCTTCCCTCAAAGGTTAGTTAAGCAAAAGAAAGAAAAACATCTTCTTGATATTTTTAAAACTTTGAGAAAAGTAGAAATCAACATTCCTTTACTTGATACAATTAAACAGATTCCATCTTGTGCTAAGTTTTTAAAGAATTGTTGTACACACAAAAGACAGTTTCAGGAATATGAGAAAGTTGCATTGACTGAGGAGGTAAGTGCAGTTTTATTCAGAAAGCTACCACCTAAACTAAAAGATCCATGTAGTTTTACTATTCCTTGTAGGGTTGGTGATTGTCTGTTTGAACGTGCTTTGCTTGATTTAGGAGCAAGCATTAACTTGATGCCTTATACCGTTTATGAGGAGTTGTGGTTGGGGGAGCTCAAACCAACCTCAATTATAATGCAATGGGCAGATAGAAGCATCAGAAGACCTAGAGGTATATTAGAGGATGTTTTGGTTCAGGTAAATGAATTTATTTTGCATGCTGATTTTATTGTTCTGGATATGGAAGATTCCCCTATGCCATCTTCATTACCTATTATTCTTGGTAGTTCCTTTATGGTAAATGTTGATACTAAGATAAGTGTGAAAAAGGGTACTATACGCATGAAAGTTAATGGTAAGAAGATAGAATTCATGTTGTCTGACACTATCAAATTGCCACATGATAACCATGATTGTTTCAAGATTGATGTGGTAGGAAGTGTTGTTGAGCAAGTGTTTCAGGTACATAGCATTGACCCTTTGGAGGCATGCATAGCCCACAACCTCACAAGGCTGAATTATGAACTTGTTTTGTTTTATTATTTTATTTTCTTTGTGTGTGTCGTCGATTGTTTCTCCTTCCTTACATGCTTCATTGTTTATACTTTAACTTTCAAACTTTGAGATTTGATTTTTAATTGCATGGCTTTAAGATGATTTCTAAGCATGATTCAAGGTCTGAAATTATTCTTTGGTTAATACTCAATTATTCATGGTTATCATATGCAAAATCACATGTAATCACCCGAGTAAGTGGTACCCATAACATGCTTAAATGAATGAAGCTCAATAAAACCCTTTTGTGAGCTTTTGAGCCTTTATCCTTTGTTTGAGAGAGTTGTATTTGTTTAATCTATCACTTTCTTGTCAATTAAGTTGTTGTATGATCTTATCTTTCTTTGCTTGGTTGCTACTTGAATTGCTTATCATCATTGGAACTAAATGCTAGAACTGGTACTAATTTCATTTCGAGGCATTGAATTGATTTGCATGACATACTTGAGATGATGAAGGCACCTAGATTACCACCATTGCCAAAATGGCCTTTGACCCATGATACACTTTCCTCTAGGTAAACCCATGTTGAGAATTTGTTTAATCCTTTTTGTTTCATAAACTCCATCTTCCTCACCTAGCCTAATCACTTTTATCCTTTCCCTTTTTTCTTAAAGATTAGTGAAGCACAATTTGTAGAGACTTAATTGTGAATCAAAGAGTGTTAGAAGAGCAAGTTTGGGGGAATGTTCAAAAGAAAAAAAAGAAAAGAGAAAAGAATTGTACACGGTTTGGAGTGTGCACTAGAAAATAAAATAAAATAAAATAAAAGGAGAAAAATCGGCTTTGTGTTTGAATTGTTATGCCCTGACTGTTCATGTATTGATTGTTGAAGTATGGTCCATAATGTTCAAATCGGTCATTGAGTATATGTACTTGCTCGGTACTTATATGATTTTTAAGCTTTGATGGTGATAAAAGTTCATATGTGTCTTACATCATAGCATGCTTCTACTTTTCTTTAAGAACCTTGTGTTATCCATATCCATTATTTCTTTAACCCCTTACCCTTTGGCCTCATTACAATCCTCATAAAGACCTTCTGATCTTGTTTGTTGTGTTTATATCAATATGTGGAGATTTGAATGAAGTATGAGCATATGGTGTCACTTGTTCTTGCATTCAAGTAGTAGCATTCCTTTTATGAGTCATATTCATAAGAAAAATTCTAAAAGTGCCTTTCGTTCTTGTTATATCATATGTGAGCAATTTGTTTCCATTTTACATCAATTCTCTAACATTTAACTAGTGTAGGAAGAGTGACTTAACTAGAAAATATGAGGTAAAATCAGAGCTTATTCGGTGAGAATTTTCAGCTAATTCTTTGCAGCATGTATCTCTCTTTGTACTTTTGCTTTGATTGATTTAATTGTGAGTATGTGTATGATTTCTATGAAGGTATATTAACTCTCGAATCATGTGGACCAATTCTTATTCTTATGATGAATCTTAATATGTCATGATTCATTGAAAATCTCTGAGACAAATATTGGAAGGTTTAGGTTGAATCATTGAGTCTTTGTTTTTCTTTCATTCTTGTTTCTGTTTTGCTCGAGGACTAGCAAAAGCTAAGTGTGGGGGAACTTGATAGGAACATATTTATGCGAAGTTTTATCTTGTTTTCTTATGCTTTTCTTAGCATGTTTCCTATGTTTTCTTAATACTTAGTTTGTTTTCGTGTTTTGTAGGATTTTTGGAAGCAAAGTTACAAAAGGAGTTAATGAGTGCTGTTTGCGAAATCTAAAGAGGGAACTTGGAAACAGACTTCAGCAGATGTGTCAACTTCTCGAAATTAACTGCACCAGCTCGAAAAGAACTAGCTGATGGGCCATATATCGTTGGAAATATACCGAACTCTAGTTTCAAAAGGAATTTACAGTTCGTGAATTGGAATTTTCTAGAAGGAGTTATGGCCGTTTTAGTACAGCAAGGTGAGACGGCGCGGGAATTCAACATTCCTTCTATTTCAAGTTTTCTAATCCTTATAATGCTTAGACGACTAGAAGCCCAGTTTGTTAGGGTCATGGGAGGAAGGACTTGGCAAGAAAACATGCCCACAAGATCAAAGAAACGCTTGCTTTCCCTCACAAAAACAAAAAAAAAATGTCTCTCGCCCTCATTCAGTGAATTAACATGCATATAAATTCTTGGCAGCCAAGGGTCAGAGAAGCAAAGAGTCTCCCACTCACCTCACTTTGGAAACGGCTATTTTTCTCCCTAAAAGGCAGAAACGTTGGGGGCTCTCACACAAGGAGGACTCAACCACACCATCCCATTATGCTCCATACTTCAAGGTTCCAATGTCTAAAAGGCTTAGGAAGCAAGGAGGAACGTCAAGGCGTCATCCAATCACTCTGGCTGACCAACACATCATCAAAGAGCTATCTTCTTCCTCTTTTTATTTTCTGTTTTGTATGTTCTTGCTGTGTATTTAAAATATGGGTAACTAAGTACTTTAGTTAGGGCTCGATTGAAGCCCTAATCATGTTTCTTTAAGGATTTCGATATGCCTTTGCTGTAAACAAGTTTTGTGATGCTTAATTGATTAATTTCAGATTATATTTTTACTCTTTACATATGTTATGTTATGCTTGATCACCATATGCATGCTGTGTATTGAGTTTGTTACATAGGTAAATTTAGATGATCGAATCTTGTGCCTTTGAGACTAACAAAAGAACTAGTTATAAGTTCTTGAAATTAATCATCATGGATAACTAGAATAGATACCATGTTCTAGGAGTTGTGTGTTTGTCGATATCCATTGTGTTATGCGTTCTTAAAGTGCAACTTAGTAGATACCATGCTAAACACTTTAAGAATGAAAAGAGTTAGCGTAGATACACATGCCTAACTTGTTGCTTAGGGAAATCAATAATTTAAAGAGTAGATATCATGCCTTCCAGTTAAAATCTGTTTTGTAGCATTGTGCATGTCGTTTGCTTAAGGAAGAAGATTAGCGGTGAACATCGAATCCCTAACTGGTTTTCTCATTGTTCTAACTTCGATCCAATTCTATTTTTAATCAAACGCTGTTTTTAATATTTTGTTTCGAAGGAAATCAATTTTAAACACATAATAATCCAATCCTCGTGGGAATGAGCTCGTATTTGCTTTCTATATTATTTGTCTGATCTTGTGCACTTGCGAGTTAAAACGTACATATAGTTGCGCAATTTTTAGGTTGCTATTTGTACAACAGTTTTCGACCTATCAGTATGGATTTGTTGAAAATGAATTTTATATTACGCATGCATTATTTTACTCATCGAGGGGGGAAAAAGGTATGGTTTCCTCGGAACTTGTTTTAAACGATTATTTTGTCCACTCACACTTTCCGTGTTTTAAATCCCCTCCAGGCCATTGAGTTGACGAGGGCACATCCAGAGGCGAAGGCATTAAATTTCAGCTGCGCATTTACCTAGATTATCGATTAAGATTGATAATTTTCTGTATTTACCTTTCCTACCTAGTTGCTCTGATAAGCCTTTTGGACTTATTCTAAATTCTGACTACGTCGATGGTTGTGTGGTGATGTTGGGATTTGGATCCTTTGTCTGACAGGTGGAAGACGGTTAACCAATCCTTAAGGGGAGATTCTACCTGATTTTTTTGGCAGAATTCTCGTAACTAATTGCAAGGGCTTAAGGGTATTCTGGGAATCTTATTAAGTTGTCAGACGGGAGCAGGGCTTTTCCTTGTTTCCAAGGGGAATTCGGGAAGGGTCCTATCAACTTGGTATTAGAGCACTAGGTTTAAATTCCTATAGACCGTACACCTAGGGTGCATTTGATTGTGGTATTGATGATTTATGATTCTTTTTAGCGTAATGCCTCCGAGACGCAAGCCCCGCTAGCGGCCTGAAAACGGTGAGGAGACACATGAGCCCGTATTAGAGCCTGATTTGAGGCAGACCCTGGATCAATTGGGTCGGGCATTGACGACTGTACTTCCAGGTAGGCCACTTCTGTAGTTTCTGACATTGAGCGAGCCCATAGGCTGAGGGCTACAGTGTTTACGGGCGAGTTAGGCCCAGATGATGCTGATGAGTGGATTACACATTTGGAACGAGTGTTTACTGTTATGAGGTGCCCTCCGGAGGATAAGATGCACCTAGCCACATTTCTTCTGGGTAGTTATGTGTACCGTTGGTGGCATGCTTTGCAGCTGACGGGTTGGGATCTCCATACACTTACTTGGGAAGTTTCCGAGAGCGCTTCCTCTAGAAATTTTATCCTTGCTCATACCGAGATGCTAGAGAGGCTGAGTTCTTGCAGTTATAACAGGGGGATTTGACGGTGGTACATTATGAGCAGAAATTTCTTGAGTTGTCACGATTTGTACCGGCTCTCGAAGGTTTGAGTATGGACTGGGAGATGAGGTCCGAGTAGCAGTAATTGTTGTGGCCCATACTTCTTTGAGGGCTTTATCAGGCGCTGCTGCCAGAGTAGAGATGAGTTTGCAACTCAGTACCAGCTTAGTGGGTCCAGGCGACGCCGAGATCGCCTGAATTTCGGGCCTCTAGTCAAGGACCATCTAAGAGAGGCAGTTTCAGTTCTGGATCTCGCGCAGGCATTGGCGGAGCCGTTCAGGGGGGTTTTCAGGGGGATAGCAGTCATCCGCTCAGTCTAGTAGTGCTTTAGTGCAGTTGACCAGGAGACAGAGTGGCAGACCCGCACGGCTTGGTGATACCGGTTGTTACTTTTGTGGGGAGATTGCTCATTTTTAGAGAGACTGTCCACACCGTCATCCGGGTAGTAGTTCTTTGGGCTGAGATGCTGTTGAATCGAGTCAGAGAGCACCGCAGACATCTAGTACTGCAACAGGGAGCTAGAGCCAGTCTAGTGGAGCCAGCCGGGCCAATGGGAGACAAAGGGGTCGTGGTCGATCTTCTGGTACATAGGCCCAAGTGTGTGCTATGACTCAGCACGAGGCTCGAGCTTCACCATAATTGGTTATTGGTATGTTTTCTATCATTCTTTTATTTCTCGGGGTTTTACACTTTTTGCCAATAGAGAATTGTCATCGATTGGTTGGGACATGGGCATTAGTACCCCACCGGAGATAGGGTAATGGCGAACCTCATGGTATGTAGTTGTCCAGTGGTAGTAGGAGGTCATGAGTTGGAGGCATACTTAATCCCCTTGGACATTTATGATTTTGATGTGATTCTGGGGATGGAAAGGTTAACCATGCATCACGCCTCCATTGATTGTTTCGACAAGAGGGTGGTATTCCGGAGTCCCGGTTTGCCGGAACATATGTTCTAGGGATACCGTAGGGTGTTTTCCTTGGGAGTGATATCTGCTTTGATAGCTGAAAATTTATTGAGGATATTCCGGTGAGAGTAGAGGATATTTCTGTGGTGAACGAGTTTCCAGATGTGTTTCCGGAGGATCTTCCGAGGTTGCCACCACACTGGGAGATTGAGTCCACTTACCGTTGATGGTGGAACTCCGAAAAGAGGGAAGTATACTTGACATGGATAGTCAAGGGGCTCTGTTAGCTAGCTTCCATGTGAGACCTGTCTTGATTGAGCGAATTATTGAAGCTCAGCTCCAGGATCCTACATTGTGTGTTATTAGGATGGAGTTGGAGGTTGGGAATAGGTAGGATTATGTGATTAGGGATGATGGGGTCTTGGTTAAGGATGGCCGATTGTGCGTACCTAATGATCCAGAGGTGTAAGAGAAATTCTAGAAGAAGCTCATAGTTCTGCCTATGCTATGCAACCAGGAGGCAACAAGATGTATTGTACTCTTAAGGATCACTATTGGTGGACTGGGATGAAAAGGGAAATAGCAGAGTTTGTGAGTAGATGCCTGACGTGTCAACAAGTAAAAGCTGAAAGGCAGAAACCATATGGCGCACTACAACCATTACATATTCCGAAATGGAAGTGGGATCGACGGATCAGAGATCTTGAGTTTGAGTTCGGAGACTGGATATTCTTGAAATTATTCCCATGGAAGGGAGTTGTCCATTTTGTTAGTCGATGAAAGCTTAGTCCTTTCTATTTTGGGCTTTATGAGGTGATTGAGAGGATAGGGCCAATGGCTGATAGACTTGCTTACTGTCAAAGGTTCACGATGTATTCCATGTATCCATTCTCCGGAAGTACCTGTTCGATGATTCACATGTATTGGAGGCGCAACCAATTGAGCTGAGAAATTATTTGACTTTTGAGGAGCAACCAGTGCAACTTCTAGATTGGAAGGAAAAAGTATTGCGCAGAAAGACTATTCCTCTGGTTAAAGTTCTGTGGAGGAATCATAATGTGAAGGAAGCCACGTGGGAAACAGAGGCACTGATGCGGGTGTAGTATCCACATTTGTACCAGTGACAGGTTTGAATTTCGAGGTTTTAATTAGTAAATTTTTGTAAATTAATTTGCAAAATAACGAAATTACCCTTGGTTGTATAAGGGGCTCGAAAGTCAATTTTCGTTTGGAGACACTTTTGGCAGTTTTTTGGGGACCGTTGCATAGGTCTCGAACTCACGAGTTCGCAGAAATGGGACACGCAGGAAGTGGAGTTCGTATGAGAGAGTTGTGGGTCTAGAATGTTCAGGGGCATTTTGGTAATTTGCGCTGGGTTAATATTTTTAACCCAGACAGTTAAGATTCTCCTCATTTCTCTCTATCTCTTCCCGATCCTCATCCAATCCGTACGACCGAACCCACAAACCCAAGATTGTGAACTTTGATTCGAGGCAACCTCGTCCGATTTGGTACCACCCATCAGAATCTCCTCCCTGCGATCAAGGACGTACCGACCGTTGAAGGAAGCAGCCGCGGGACACACTGAACCGAGGAAAGGAAAAAAATGAACCTTTCGATCAATTTTTCAGCCAACACATATATGGGTTTCGTGTTTAGACTTCAATTTCGAGTTCCTGGGGTCGAGTAGATAGGTTAAGACTGTAAATTTGTGAAAAATGGTTAAGATTTGAAAAAGTTAGGAAAATTTCAAGGTCGGTCGGCAATGGCAATTTTCGGCCGCGCAAGGCGGAGTGGTCGTCTTCTCCGGTGACTAGTTCGGTGAGAGGGGTTGACGTGGCATGCCACCTGGTGGCTGAGTCAGCGCCTAGTCAGCGCGCGTGAGGTATTGTAGCAGGCGCATGAGGTACTGTAGCAGGCGCGCGAGGTACTGTAGCAGGCACATGAGATACTGTAGCCGGCGCATGGCCTAACTGTCGGCCTTCCGTCGACGCATGGTGGCGCGTGGGATCGGTCCTTGGGTTACTGCGACGCGCGTCGACGAGGTTTCGACGTTCTGGACCTTTTGGCGTAGGTTTCGGGTTAATCAGACATCGTTTAGGGGTAGTTTTGGGCATCAAAGTGGCTGAATTTTTAGAGGGACGTGTGCAAACCTCCAGTGGTTTAGGGAGTCTGAATGTAGGGTTTTTAATTATCGTTGGTAACCCCGTTTGTTACTTTTGACAGTCGATACTACTACTGGAACTTCAGAGGAGCGTACGACTAGGGATTGAACTTAATTGGATGTTTGGTGAGTGGACTTTGGTTTTGTAAATTATAATGCATGCATAAAGGCATATTTGAAATAAATTCTGGTTACGTATTGTTTTTGGCATATTTCCATAATTTAGAAATTATTCTATTAAATTTTTACTAGACACGGGAATGATGTTTTGGGCTGTGGCTTGGTTTTTGGACTCTATTTTTGTGTCATTTTGACGTGATAGATTTTGGGTTTCGATTGAGTCCATGATTTTTGGGTGTAGAACCGGATTTGTGATTTTATTGGATTTGGGCATAAATCCGATTTTATTAGATTTTGAGTTTCGGTTGAGTCCATGATTTTTGGGTGTAGAACCGGATTTGTGATTTTATTGGATTTGGGCATAAATCTGATTTTTCAATGACTTTGGCTTAGGCCAAGAAACAAGGATGTCAAAACATGGATTTTGGTTTTCACTGAATTACTGTCCCTGAGGGTCAAGGTTTTCTTCGACTGGCGTCGAAAGGTATTTCTCCGCCAGATCGTTGAGGGTTCTCCGATGCTGGTGTCGAAGGGTATTTCTCCACAAGGTCGTTGAGGCTGTCTACGCGTAGTACAAGGTTCTGCACAACTCGAGCTATATCAGGTGGGTGGAGAGTTGGACCCGGGTGAGTCAACTCGAATATCGAGCGACGGCATGGGATTCCATTCGAGGAGCAATGGGATATGTTATGATATAATTTGTGTGCATGTCTATTCACATGATTTTTAAACTCCTTTGAGGAGGGTTTTCAAAGCAGAGTTGTGGACTACGGGAAGTTTTCCTTATTCGGGTTTTCGTGGGTCCCACTGATGTTTTACCAAAAACAAAGGATTTTCTGGTACGTTTTCGGCTTATCAGTATGGATTTGTTGAAAAGGAATTTTATATTATGTATGCATTGTTTTGATCATGGAGGGGGAAAATGGTATGTTTTCCTCGGAACTTGATTTAAACGATTATTTTGCCCGCTCACACTTTTCGTCTTTTAAATCCCCTCCAGGGCGCTGAGTTGATGAGGGCACATCCAGAGGCGGAGGCATTACATTACAGCTGCGCAGTCACCTAGACTTTCGAGTAGGATTGATAATTTTCTGTATATACCTTTCCTACCTAGTTGCTCTGATAAGCCTTTTGGACTTATTGTAAATTCTAACTACGTCGATGGTTGTTTGGTGATGTTGGGATTTGGATCCTTCGTCTGACAGGTGGAAGACGGTTAACCAATCCTTAAGGGGAGATTCTGTCGGATTTATTTTGGCAGAATTCTCATAACTAATTGCAAGGGCTTAAGGGTATTCTAAGAATTTTATTAACTTGTCATACGGAAGCAGGGCTTTTCCGGATTTCCAAGGTGGAATTCGAAAAGGGTCCTGTTAGTCAAATCAACGTTTCCCAGCCACTAGATCCTCAAGATGCTTGGCAAAGATGGGCATGGTCCTCACAAACTTAGAGAATGGCAATGTGATTTGAAGCTTGTGAAGCATGCTTCTGAGCTCTTGCTCAAATTGAGCATTCTTGTCCTTCTTTTGGAACCAGCGAGGGAAAGGCACATTAACATCATTAGTTATTAAAAAATCACTAAAAGTAACTTTAGACCTTGAATTTAAAGAAAAAGAGGGTTTAGAAGGCTCATTATGGGCTGATGCCATGTCCTGGGCACTGCTGTCCAGAGGTGTCTCGGATTGGCCAGGTGCTGGAATAGGGGTGGAACTGCGCCCTATTTCTGGCTTGATGAGCCCTAAAATTGGTGTAGCATTTCGCCCTAAATCCGACTTAGGACCAGGTTTTTCGATAGGGGTCGTTACATGATTTTCAGTGTCTTCTGTGGCATTTGGGTCATGAAGTGGGTTTTGAAGCTCCTTGCCACATCTGAGCTAAATGGTATTGATATTGGCCTTATGGATAGTGATTTTGGGATTAATCTAGACTTTACTAGGGAGTTGAGCTCCAGGTTATAATATATTGAGCTGGCTTGCCATTTGGCTTATTTGGGTTTCTATGGCTGTAATGGCATGATCTGTCCTCAGCGGATTTGCTGTGGGGTGCTGAATCAAGTCAGCCATCATGTTTGCCAAAGTTCTCTTTGTTGAGACATGATTGCCTTGAGGAGTTGAAGGACTTGAATGGGAACTCGAGGGGCCATGGCATGCCCTTGGAATCTAGGGGGTAACGTGCGGTTTTGCACGTTTTGGTTGTTGTTCCACTTAAAGTTTGGATGGTTCCTCCATCTAGGATAGTTAGTGTTGGAATAAGGGTCATTACGAGGCCTCTTGCCATCATTGTACCTTCCAATGTAGTTTGCATCCTCTACCATAGGACAAGTCTGAGAGTCATGGCCTTGAACTGAGCACACATCACACGTCATAGTGGGCTTGGCCATGGCATCACATAGCTGCTTCACCATAGCCGTGGGTTGGGCAATGGTGTCAACCATATCCCTACTCACACTACTGAGAGTCCAAGATTGTTGTGCCCTATAGTGCTCTCCAAGACTCCCTTGGATTGAGAATTGACCATTACCCTATCAAAATTCTTCCAACCTCCATAGAAGTACAACATTAAGTGGCACTCATCAATGTTGTGATGAGGGAATTCTTGGATCAACTGAATAAACCTTTCCCAAAACACATAGAAATATTCATCCTCAGCTTGCTGGGGAGCCATGATCTGTACCTTGAGCTTATTACTATTGGCCACTAGGTATCACTGAGTGACGAACTTAGAGGATAAGTCCCACCAAGATGTGATGGATGCTGGTGCTAGTGAATGGAACCATGCCTTAGCCTTGTCCTTAAGGCTAATATGGAACAACCTCAATATGATCTCAGCTTTAGTCATGCCATTAATCCTTAACGTGGAACAGACTTCCACAAACTCCTTGTTGAGTAGATGGGGGTCCTCACCCGAAAGGCCATGGTACTTAGGCAGTGAGTGGATTGTGCCTGACTTGAGCTACAAGTTTTCCACCGGGGATAGTGGAAAGGCAATGGGGAATTGGTCCTCACTGACATAAGTGGAACCATGGATGAGGGGAACCATGGACAGATGATGAAGCATATGATGGAATTGAAGAGTCGCGAACAAATCCCTATGCAGAACCTTGTGATGACATAAAAATACCTAAACATTAAAAGAAACAAAATTAGAACAAACTAAGCAATGGACAATGTTGAGGGACAAGTCCACGGCAACGGCGCCAAAAACTTGTTGGAAGAAATGTATAACAAGTAAAAAGTAATACTAATCCTAGCAATTATATCCAAGCAAGTGCACTAATCAATAGACAATATAGTGGTACAAGCAAGGGTCAAATCCCACAAGGACTTGACTCAATAATGTAACCAAAGAAATAGATAGTTTAATTCAAAAGTAGGTACTCAAAACAAAGACACTCAAACAGGACATGGACATGGGGGTTTTGGTTTAGAAAATGCCGTAAAAGTAAATAACTTGGAATGAAATAAATAAGTGAATAACAAAGGATTGAAATAAAATTAAAGGCAAGTTAAGGCAGTCCCTATCCACACCTAACCACAACGTTTTCTAACTTGGTTCTCAACGTTATCCATTCAAGATACCTATTAAGCCTACTCTCTCACATTCATTCTTTCTTACTTTGTATGTTTAGGTCTCTTAAGAGCTATAAACTTCTAGTCAATTATGTCATAAGTCTCTTAAGCAATTACAACACAAGAGAGAGCGTTAAGTACAAAAGAAATTTAATGACACTACACTAACCCTAGAGATTACACGGTAACTCTAGGTGAGTCATGGATTTCTTCACAGATTATATCTCTTATAAACCTTGATGCAAGTTCATCATTAAGTTGTGCAAGTAAAATGGCCAGTTTCAAGAATACAAAATAGTCCCAATAAAAGCAATGAATCAATATACCAAGATAAGCACAAATATCAAACCAAGCGCCAAAACCAAATTAAGAAGTTACCATGGTTAGGGCTTCAAGATCAGCCCTAAATTAAAAGAAACTACTCACTAAACATAATGAATAACATAAATATTAATTGTATTGAATAAATATTAGAAAGACTAAACCCAAACTATACTCTCAAAGACAAACTCAAAGCACAACCGTGAGCAATTCTTCAAGAACACTGCTTGGTCTTCGTGAACAAACCTCACGAACAAAGCTCGAATACAATAAGTAAAAAGAGTCTAAATGTGTCTAAGATGGCGTGTCTAAAACACTGAACAATGGCTCCCTTTTATAGAAAAGGGACAAACCTTGTCCTACAAGGATTAGAAATAGAAGCCTATACTAGAGTGTTCTAGAATATCAAATACACTCCGAAGCTAATAAGAAATCCTTAAACTGCTGGAAAACTAAGTAGAACACGGCTGGAATGGAGAGATACCAGCTGACACTTTAGCAGACAGTTGGCTCGGTCAGGACCTAGGGCAAGCCCTGAATGTCGGTGACTTGGCCCTAGGTATATCTTCATCGCGCCTTGGCGCACATTTACGCTTGGATGACTTCATTAGGGTCTAGAGAGTCTGAAAATGCATCGTGTCTCGATCGAATGGCATCAGGATGAAAAATGGCCTCATTTGGCCCTATCGGGTCATGGCATGAACACTCCCAAACTTGGAACTATCGTGCCCTCAAGAAATTGTGATTGGCGCAGTTGCGCCTTGTCTCGAAAGTGTGCTAGGAACACAAGCTTGGCCTTCATTGAGGTGTGGTGAAGAAAAGCCTTGGCTGGAACCTCGACTGGGACTTAATACGGCGGCAGACACACATTGGTGCACTCCCAGACAAGTCAAGGACATGATCAGGCTCCGATAGTGGCATGACAAAGGAATGTCATGGCCTTAGTCTGAAAGTCCTCAGATACAGTTCTAGGACCCCGATGGCATGATGTGAGGTTCTTGATTTGCGCCCTAAATAGGGCGTACTAGCGCACTCAGGACCTAGTTTAGGACCCAATATTGCATTATCTTTCTAAAGCATGCACATGTCTCACAAAAGCATCATTTTCTACTATGGATGGCCTAATTTCTAACAAAAGACAATTAAATGTACTAAATATGACCTGAAATGCATGTAGGAAATATGACCTAAAAAATACCCCCAAACCTAGTTTTTGCTAGTCCTTGAGCAAAACAGATAATAAAACTAAAGTAAAAACTAAACGACTTAACCTAATTAAGGATAGAACATTTAAACCCCTAGGTTCACCTTGTAGGAGGAGTTTTGTCTCCTTTTACTTAACAACTACAACACAAACAAAATACTGAACATAATACTTAACAAGTGAATAAGGAACACATCAAATCAATCATTTCATTCCAAACTAAAGATTTGCCACTTTCAAGTAAGTACCATGTGTGAAGTGTGAATGCCCTTTACTTCAAAATTTCATGCTTAAAAACAACTAAGTTCAAATGCATTGGAAAGATTTCACCTCGACTCTAACCTCACTAGGAAACTCTCAATTTCTCTCATGAATCCAAAGGTTTTCACTCTTGCAAGCATATGTGATGAGTTTATGTAAAGGAAGCAAATATAATCACATATGAAATAGTATGAAAGAAAGGCAATTTCTGAACATAGATCTCATGAAGGATTTGAACTTTAATAACGTAGAGACATACCTCAACTTCAAGCAAGACTTCCCATAAGATCAATTAGGTCTTCATTCAAGGGTTGTAATGGGGCTAGGCTCAAAAGGTTTAGAAGAAAGGGATTGGAATTTAATAGCTTAGGCTATGACAAGGCATGAAATACCTTGACTTGGAATTTGATCTTCTTCTCGAACTTCTCCTTGGCCCAAGGAAAGACTTGGCATTTTGCTTTTACTAAATTCCTCAAGTTGAGGAATTAATTTGTTGGATGTTGAATTGTGACTTCTTTTCTCATTGGTTCACTTGGCTTAGCTCATTGTTTTCTTTTCTTTTCACTTTTTTTCTTTTGCTTTTCATACATTCTTTTTCCTTTTATTTTCTAACTAAGCCAAGATCATGCAATGGGTTACATTGTTTTGGTTTCTGTCCAAGGTAGGACTTTGGTCATTTGGGATGTCTAAAACATCACTCCTTGATATCAACTTCACATTTGGCCTCTTTTGGTCGTGACATGACTTGACGTGTCCTTGGTGTGCTCCTGCAGCTTGTCTCTGATTTTTCACACTGTGAGGGTCGTCTTCCCCCCCATGTCATGAACTTCATTTGGCGCGGCCTTGTCAAAACCTCAGCTATATGGAATGGCTAAGATTGAGGGCTTCCTATCTAGGGCTCAGTTTTGATGTGGGTGATGAAAGAAAGGGTTAAGTGTTTGGCTTCAAAGTGTGTTAAGGGAGCAAGCAAAGGGACAAATATGGCTTTTAGAGTGCTCAAACATGCATAGCCTACATCGCTTCTTATGGTTTATCCAGCTTAAAATCAAGAGCCTATACAGAAGATGTTAGTTCTTTAAAAATCAATGCAAAGTGATAATAATGAGATCAATCAATATAGAGAGAATTGAATAGTGTTTAAGAGTAGAACAAAGTAAATTTCTCAAAAAGAAAGGTATTAGGCTCAAAATCTCACATGGGGTAGTCTCCACATATTTTCAAAAGTTCACTTAAACTAAGTCATCCTTCTAGCTCAATTTCTTGAAGTTAGGCATTAAGTGTAAAGATATGGCACAAACTTAAGTATGACATGGCTCTAGTAAGAAATTAATGATTCATTTGATAAATGTAACTTATTAACAAGTATAGTACTAAGTTCCTAGCCGTGTACCCCCAAACCTAAATGTTGCAAAATTTTAATCCACACCCCCAAACCTAAACTAAACAATGTCCTCAATGTTAACTAGCGAAAACACGAAGATCAAAATAAGTAAAGACTTAAAGAAGGCATGCAAAACAGAAAACATAAAGAGAAGGAAAGAATCACAAACCAGGGCTAGGTTGCCTCCTAGGAGCGCTTGATTTAACGTCTAAGCAGGACGTGCCTTGCAAGTCAAGCAATGGGAGGCACGGCCAAGTCTACTTCTTGAAAACCAGGCGCTGGAAAAGCTTCTAAGTATTGTTTAAGGTGATGGCCATTTACCTTGAATTCGAAACCATTGCGGTCTGACTTGATTTCCACGGCACCATGGGATAACACCTTGAGGACAGTGTAGGGTCCTGACCATTTTATCATAGCTTGCTTGGGAAGAACTTGAGACGTGAATTGAACTAGAGGACTTTCTGTCCTACTTCAAAGGACTTGCGGACCGGGTGCTTGTCATGATAAACCTTGGACTTTTCTTTGTAGATTCTGGAGCTTTCATAAGCTTCATTCTTTAGCTCCTGAAGCTCTTGCAATCCTTCCTTGATGGTCCCACGGTTTTCTCCAGGATGGCCTTGACTTTTCTATTGGAGATCTCGGCTTGTCCACTAGTTTGGGGATGTTAGGGAGTCGAGATCCTATGTGTGACTCCATATTTTCTCATGAGGGCCTCAAAGAACCTATTGCAAAAGTGTGAGCCACCATCACTAATGATGGCCCGTGGTGTGCCAAACCTTGATAGGAAATGAGATTGGATGTAACTACACACAACTTTAGAATCATTAGTCTTGGTTGGAATTGCTTCCACCCATTTAGAAATATAATCAACAGCAAGTAGAATGTAAATAAAACCAAAGGAGTTTGGGAAGGGTCCCATGAAATCAATGCCCCAAACATCAAAGATGTCAACAACTAAAATAGGGTTTAGGGGCATTTGATCTTTAGGGCCAATATTACCTTGTCTTTGGCACTTTCCACATGTGAGGACATGTTGATGGGCGTCCTTAAAGATGGTGGGCCAATAGAAGCCGCATTGAAGGACTTTGAGGGCTGTCTTTTTCACGCCAAAGTGGCCTCCACAAGCCTTGTTGTGGCAGAAGTCCAAGATGGACTTGACCTCATGATCTGGGATGCATCTCCTTATGAGATGATCAGGGTAATGCTTCCATAGATAGGGCTCATCCGATATGTAGAATTTGGCTTGCTTGACAAGCTTATCCCTTTGAAACCTACACAGATGAGAATGAATCAAGTTAGTAGCCAAATAATTGATAATGTCAGCATACCATGGGTCAAAAGCTTTGAGGTGGAAGAGTTCCTCATCATGGAAGCTTTCTTGGAGAGGAAGTTGGTCCACTTCTTCATTGGACCCGTGGATGATTCTGCTCAAGTCGTCAGCTACCACATTCTCACTGCCCTTCTTGTCTTTGATCACAAGATCAAACTCTTGGAGCAGTAACTTCCAACTAATGAGCCAAGGCTTGGCATCCTTCTTGTTGAGCAAGTACTTAAGAGCTACATGGTCAATATAGATAATAACTTTTGTTTGAAGCAAATATGACCTAACTTCTCTAAAGCAAATATCACATCTACGAGTTCATTCTTTGTAGTAGAATAGTTACGTTGAGCATCATTTAAAGTTCTACTAGCATAATAAATAACATGTGGCAACTTATCTATTCTTTGGCCCAAGACTGCCCCAATGGCATAATCTGAGGCATCACACATAAGCTCAAAGGGCAGGTCCCATCTTGATGGCATGATGATAGGGGCAGCCGTGATCTTGTCCATGAGGGTCTCAAAGGAGTCATGACACTCTTTGGTGAAGTCAAAAGGCAGCGTCCTTTGCTAGCAGGTTACAGAAGGGCGTTGTGATTTTGGAGAAGTCCTTGATAAACCTCCTATAGAATCCAGCATGTCTTAAGAAGGATCTGACTTCCTTGACTGAAGTGGGATAGAGCAGGCCACTAATGACATCAATCTTGGCCTTGTCCACTTCTATGCCATGGCTTGATATGACATGGCCAAGCACAATGCCTTGCTGGACCATGAAGTGACACTTTTCCCAATATAGAAGTAAATTGAACTCCCTACATCTCTAAGGTACTCTAGACAAGTTTGTTAGACATAAATCAAATGAGTTGCCAAAAACAGAAAAATCATCCATGAATACCTCAATGATGTCCTCCAGCATGTCTGAAAATATGCTCATCATGCATCTTTGGAAGGGGGTAGGCGTATTACAAAGGCCAAAGGGTATGCTCCTATAGGCGAACGTGCCATAGGGACATGTGAATGTTGTCTTCCCTTGATCCTCAGGTGCAATGGCAATTTGACTGTAACCTGAGTAGCCATCTAGGAACAAAAGTGACAATGTCCTGCAAGTCTTTCAAGCATTTGATCAATAAAAGGTAATGAAAAGTGATCTTTGCAAGTAGTAGAATTAAGTTTCCTATAATCTATCCATACTCTCCATCCAGTTTGGACCCTTTTAGGAACAAGCTCATCTTGTTCATTCTAGACGACTTTGATGCCACTCCTCATAGGCACAACTTGAACACTTGGAATATGAGATTGGGTAGATGATCCCCACGCTCAAAAGCTTGAGAACCTCCTCCTTGACCACCTCCTTCATACGAGGATTGAGGCACCTCTGAGCTTCCCTTGTAGGCTTGGCATCCTCTTCAAGGAAGATTCCGTGCATGCATTTCGAAGGGCTTATCCCTTTGATGTCAACAATGCTCTACCCTATGACTTGCATGTTGTCTCTAAGAACCTGCACTAACTGGCTTTCTTGTAAAGATGTTAGATTAGAACAATAATGACAAGCAAAGTGTAATTCTTACCTAGGAATGCATATTTCAAGAGCTCAAGCAGGGGCTTGAGCTCAAGTGTGGGAGCCTCTATGATAGAGGGAAGGGTCTTTGCTTCCTTAAGAGGCAAGGTTTCAAACCCACGTGGTTGTTGAGGGTATGGCCATCAAGGCTATTGTCATTTTGAGAGGGCATGGTTAAGGCCTTCTCAAAAAGGTCATCTATACAAGCATTCATAATGGAATGGTGCAACAACGATTCCATGGTGTTCAAAGGAAAGTCCACGATAGGCTCATGTGGATATTGCATAGTGTCATGTATGGAAAAACTCTTAGTTTTATCTAACACCTTGATAGATATTTGGCCTTGGTTGAAATTGATTTCACAATTTATGGTGGCCAAGAGAGAACTCCCAAAGATCAAGGGAGGATTCTCACTTTCTATTATCTTTTCCATGTTTAAAATATAGAAGTCAGCAAGTATGCATTTATCACCTATTTGAACTATAACATCCGCAATCATGCCCATAAGTTCTGTCACAGATGAATTGGCAAGTCTAACACATAATTGAGTTGGTTTTAAATCTCCTAATGCAGGTGAATTGTACACATGAAAATGCATGATACTTATAGAGGCTCCTATGTCACATAGATAGTGCTCAAACCTTTTGGATTGGATGACACCCGGCAGCTCAGGAGGGCCTGGGTCATTTGCCTTGGGTGGCAAGCCTTGGAACTTGTTCAAGGTGGCTGCACTAATGTCTAAGACATTGTTAGGGTCAAAGCCTCGTTTCCCAGCCACAAGATCCTTAAGAAGCTTGCCAAAGATGGGCATGGTCCTCACAAGCTTAAAGATTGTCAATGTGATTTGAAGCTTGTGAAGCATGCTTGTGAGCTCTTGCTCAAATTGAGCATTCTTGTCCTTCTTTTGGAACCAGCGAGGGAAAGGCACATTAACATCATTAGTTATTAAAAAATCACTAAAAGTAACTTTAGACCTTGAATTTAAAGAAAATGAGGGTTAAGAAGGCTCATTATGGGTTGCTGCCATGTCCTGGGCACTGCTGTCCTGAGGTGTCTCGGATTGGCCAGGTGATGGAACAGTGGCGGTATTGTGCCCTATTTCTTGCCCAATGAGCCCAAAATTTGCGTAGGACTGCGCCATAAATCTGGCATAGGACCAGGTTTTGTGGCAGGGGCCGTGACATGATTTTCAGGGTCTTCTGTGGTATTTGGGTCATGAAGTGGGTTTTGACGCTCCTTGCCACTTCTGAGCTTAATGGCATTGATATTGGCCATATGGATAGTGTTTTTGGGATTAATCTAGACTTGGCTAGGGAGTTAAGGTCTAGGATCTAATCTATTGAGTTGGCTTCCCATTTGACCTATTTGGGTTTCTATGACTGTAATGGCACGATATGTCCTCTGTTGATTTGCGGTGGTGTGTTGAATCAAGTCAACCATCATGTTTTCCAAAGATCTCTTTATTGGGGAAGAATTGCCTTGAGGATGTTGAAGGACTTGAGTGGGAACCTGAGGGGCCACGGCATGCCATTGGAATCCTAGGGGTGCCGTGGGGTTTTGCATATTTTTGTTGTTGTTCCACTTGAAGTTTGGTTGGTTCCTACATCCAGGATTGTTTGGGTTGGAATAAGGGTCATTACGAGGCCTCATGCCATCATTGTACCTTCCAATGTAGTTTGCATCCTCTACCATAGGACATGTCTGAGAGTCATAGCCTTGAACTGAGCACACATCACACATCATAGTGGGCTTGGCCTTTGCATCACATAGCCGCTTCACCATAGCCGTGAGTTGGGCTTTGGTGTCATCCTTATCCCTACTCACACTATTGAGAGTCCTAGATTGTTGTCCCCTATAGTGCTCTCCAAGACTCCCTTGGATTGAGAATTGACCATTACCTTATCGCTGTTCTTCAAACCTCCATATAAGTGCAACATTAAGTGGCACTTTTCAATGTTGTGATGAGGGAATTCTTGGATCATCTAATTAAACCTTTCCCAAAACTCGTAGAAAGATTCATCATCTGCTTGATGAGTTGCCATGATCTGTGCCATGAGATTATTGGTCATGGGCACGGGGTAGCACTGAGTGAGGAACTTAGAGGACAAGTCCCTCCAAGATGTGATGGATGTTGGTGCTAGTGAATGGAACCATGCCTTAGCCTTGTCCGTAAGGCTAAAATGGAACAACCTCAATCTGATCTCAGCTTCAGTCATGCCATTGATCCTTAACGTGGAATAGACTTCCACAAACTCCTTGATGTGTAGATGGGGGTCCTCACCCGAAAGGCTGTGGCACTTAGGAAGCATGTGGATTGTACCTGACTCTAGCTCAAAGTTTTCCACCGTGGATGGTGGAAAGACAATGGGAATTGGTCCTCACTGACATCAAGAGGGGCATAGTCCTTAAGCAGCTGTGGTGGTGGGTTACCTAAGACACATTCATCAGCCATTCTTCCACGGCTTGGTGGTGGACTTGGATGAGGGGAACCATGGACAGATGATGAATCAGATGATGGAATTGAAGAGCCGTGAACAGATCCCCTTGTAGAACCTTATGATGACAGAAAAGTACCTAAACAACAAAAGAAACTGAATTAGAACAATCTAAGCAATGGACACCGTTGAGGGACAAGTCCACAACAAAGGCGCCAAAAACTTGTTGGAAGAAAAGTATAACAAGGTATAACAAGTAAAAAGTAATACTAATCCTAACAATTATATCCGAGCAAGAGCACTAATCAATAGACAATATAGTGGTACAAGCAAGGGTCAAATCCCACAAGGACTTGACTCAACAATGTAACCAAAGAAATAAATAGTTTAGTTCATTGTAGGTACTCAAAACAAAGACACTCAAACATGACACGGACATGGGGGTTTTAGTTAAAAAAATGCCATAAAAGTAAATAACTTGGAATGAAAGAAACAAGTGAATAACAAAGGATTGAAATCAAATTAAAGGCAAGTTAAGGCAATCCCTATCCACACCTAACCACAACGTTTTCTAACTTGGTTTGCAACATTATCCATGCAAGAGCCCTGTTAAGCCTATTCTCACACATTCATTCCTTCTTACTTTGTATGTTTAGGTCTCTTAAGCGCTCTAAACTTCTAATCAATTATGTCATAAGTCTCTTAAGCTATTACAACACAAGAGAAAGCCTAAAGTACAAAAATAATATAATGACACTACACTAACCCTAGAGATTACACCGTAACTCTAGGTGAGCCATGGATTTCTTCACAGATTATTTCTCTTATAACCCTTGATGCAAGTTCATCATTAAGTTGTGTAAGTAAAATGGCCAGTTTTACGAACACAAAATAGTCTCTATAAAAGCAGTGAATCGATCTACCAAGATAAGCACAACAATCAAACCAAGCGCCAAAACCAAATTAAGAAGTTGCCATGGTTAGGGCTTCAAGATCAGCCAAAACTTAAAAGAAACTACTCACTAAACATAATGAATAACATAAACATTAATTGTATTGAATAAAGATTAGAAAGACTAAACCCAAACTATACTCTCAATGGCAAACTCCAATCACAGCTGTGAGCAATTCTTCAAGAACACTGCATGGTCTTCGTGAACAAACCTCAAGAACAAAGCTCAAATACAATAAGTAAAAAGTGTCTAAAGGTGTCTAAGATGGCGTGTCTAAAACACTGAACAATGGCTCCCTCCCTTTTATAGACAAGGGACAAACCTTGTCCTACAAGGATTAGAAATAGAAACCTATACTAGAGTGTTCTAGAATATCAAATTGTAAGGACCCTTCCCGAATTTTTCCTCGAAACCCGGAAAGAACCCTTATCCCGTCTGACAGCTCTTTTACCTCAAAATTTAAGTACCAGAAATACCCTTTATTCTTAAATAATTTTTATTAAACTTTACATGGTTCACAACAGAATCTCCGTACTTACTGATCACTCCTACTGTCAGACGCAGGATAAAAATACCGGTCAAAACCAAAACCTCGGAATAGTGGTGGTTCAAATAGAAATACTCTCTGATACCAAATGTCAGTAGTCAGACATTGCTGACATCTCTACTGGAAAACCACAAGACAACAAACTAGTCAGATACTAGTGAACCAATAATAATTCGTCCCTCTGGGTCACTGATCAATCATTATTTATGCATCATTTTGAGGTCTTTATATGCCTCTCTTACATGTCTTTTGAATGATTTCGTGCCATCAATAGTAGAAAATGATCAATCTTGTGAGACTTGTGCAGAGTTAGAAAGATAGGTAAAATCTGGAAAGAACACAAAAAGAATGACTCAAATCGGAGTCCAGATGAAGGAGATGTCCTCAGTTCAATATCAAGTCCTCAACGGGGTCCTGAGTGCGCCAGTGCGCCAATGCGCCTATTTTGGGCCATTGGCCAAGTACCTCATATCAGGCCCTCCGGGTCCCGAACTTGTGTTTCATGACATCAAGGTCAAGTCCTAGAAGTGCCAAGGTCGCGCCAAGGCAGGTCGAGGACATGTCCCAAGAACTCCCATCCGAGCCCAGAAGTGCGCCCAAGCCCGGGGTCCCTGTTCCGCCAGCGGTGGATCAGAGGTTCTCCCTCTGCGCTAAGCCTGACAACATTTGTGCCAAGCCTGAATGACGATGCGCTTCTATTATACTCCTAATGTACTTCAAAAGCGCGGTCCCAGATCCTGATTACGAAGACAGTCAAAAATCCAAGTTTGGCCAGCTTGCGTTCCCACTTGCCAGCTTGCATTCACACTCCCAGCCGTGTTCTGATTGGTTCGAATAGATTTTAAAGACTTTGTAATTAATTAAAAGTAAAATAACTTTCCCTATTCCTATAGGACATGGTTTTACCAATCCTTATAGAACAAGGTTTGACCAATCCTTATAGAACAAGGTTTTCCCTTTGTCTATAAAATGGAGCCTTTGTTCAGTGTTTTAGGGGAGAGATAATTAGCTAGAGACGTTTTTGGTTTTCTGGAAAAACAGAGACCTGAGCCACAGAGTTCCGTTTTGGTTTTCTAGAGAATTAGGGACCATATTTTCGGAGATAATCTTTCACATAGATTATTGGATGTGGAGCTTGGAGAAGAAGGCCCTGCCGTGTCTTCTGCTGCATCTGTTCTTAACAATCTCCTCTGTACCCTTATTTTCATTATTACAATTTACTTATGGATTCAATTATACTTGTGTTTATTTCAGTTATGTGTGAGTAGTCATTAGGATTAGGGCTGCTTGAAGCCCTAGCCATGTTAGCTTATTGATTGGATTTCTGGCTCTTGATTATGATTGCTATGCATGCTGAATAAGTTGGATTAGTATGCTTAATGAACTTAATTTATGCCTATAAGATTAGCTACCTTGTTTGCATATAATTATAGATGTAATTGCTTGAGTGACCGTCATATCATCTTGTGATTTGGAGCATCGAAAGTATTCGTACTTGTAATCTTAACTTTTGACGACCTAGGATTGCATGCCACTTTGCTAGGCTAATGTGGTGTCATTAAATTCTCTTTAAACTTCATGCATCATCTTAAAAGGTAGGTGATAGACGTTCTAGGCATATGCCCTGTTTAGAACATGCTAAGTAAGAGGGAATAAGATGTGTCTAGTGAACCAACGCCAGGTCCTAGGCACGGGCACCTAATTCAGAAAATGCATAGTAATTTGATCAAGGAAATCTGGTTAAGAGCTATAATTGGTTAGAGTGGAAAGTAAGCCTTAATTCGCCTTAGTTAACAACCTTTCATTCTTGCATTGTTATTTTCTGCACTTTGATTTATTTGTCTTTAAATTTCAGTTATCACATTATAAATCCCCCCCTGTGTGTGTGTGTGTGTTTTTATTTAATTTAACAAATCTGAACTAAATTGGTCATAACGTTGATACAAGTCCTCGAGGGATCGACTCTTGCTGTGCTACTATACTATACTTATCGATTTGTGCACTTGCAAGGATTTTATAACTGTTAGAATTGAATTGCATATTTCTTGCTCTTTAAATCTACCAACAAGTTTTTGGCGCCGCTGCCGGGGACTTGTCCCTCAACGGTGCCCATTCAAGTTTAGATTTGTAACTTAGTTTTTTTTTTCTTTTTTGTTAGGTACCCGTGTATGTCATTCCAAGGTTCAGTGCACGGGTCATCAAGTGGACCATCATCGCAAGCATCTTCAGTCCACGGCTCCCCGCCACCAAGCCCAAGGAGGATGGCGGACCACAGAGAAGAGCAGGGCCTGGAACGTGGCCTAGTACCGCAAGCCCCATGGCGCCTTAAGGATTTTGCCATGCCCCATGTCTCGGAGGATCAATTTCCAATTGTTTTTCCCGAGTCAACAGTGGCAAACTTCGAATTAAAGTCGGGGACAATTCACATGCTGCCTACATTCCACGGCCTTGCTGGCGAGGACCCGCACTTTCATATCAAAGAATTTGTTGAGGTTTGTTCAACACTGCGCATCAATGGTATGACAGAATCGGAAATCCGCCTGCGGCTCTTTCACTTCAGTCTCAAGGATCGCGCCAAGACATGGTTTCATTCATTGGCGCCGGCTTCCATTCACTCTTGGAGGGACTTGACGTCCAAATTCTTAACACAGTACTTTCCCGTGGAAAAGACAAATGAGTTAAAGTCCAAGATCATGAACCCACGGCAAGACATGGAGGAGTCTTTCTACGAGTTTTGGGAGCGGTTCAATCAGATGCTACGGGCGTGCCCCCACCACCATAATGATACCCATCATCTTATGCTATACTTCTACGGAGGCTTGAAAACTAGCGATCGGACAATGGTGGATTCTCAATCCCAAGGGATTCTAGAAGGCACAGCCGAGGAAGCAAGGACCGCCTTTGAGAACATTGCTCAAAGGGAAAAACAGTTCAGCTACAGGGGTCCCTCCTCTAGAGCTACGGGTGATGCATCCGCCAACTACAAAGATGACGCCATTGCTCAGCTCACGGCAATGGTAAAACAATTGTGTAGCGAGAAAGCCAAAGGAGTTCACATCTGCGAGGTATCTTCAATTCAGGGCCACACATCCCAGGACTGCCCGGTTGTGGAAGAGGCCAACTTTGCTGGAGGGTTCAATAGCAATTCTCGACCCCGGAATGACCCATATTCCAACACTTACAATCCGGGGTAGATAAATCATCCTAATTTTCGTTGGAGCAACAATCAAGCAGCCGCGAATCCCTTGCCACCCCCTGGATTTGAGCAGCAAGCCGCAGGCCCTCAGGGGAACTACCACGGTCCTTCCTCAAACCAGAATGGCGGAAGCAAGTCTGTTGAGGACTCCATCCATATGCTGACTCAACAGCAGGCTCAACTCATAAAATTCATGCACGATAGCCAGAGTCAGACGGGAGACTTCAAAAATGCAATTGCAAACTTGGAGCGTCAAATGGGACAGGTGGCGAACCAACTAAATCAGCAGGAGCAGGGCAAGCTACCGAGTCAAGTCCTGGTAAATCCGAAAGGATTTCACAATCCTACGGCTAATGCCATCACGCTGGAGAAGGAAACACCACTTCAAGACCCCACATATGCCACCCTCACAGGACCTGAAACTGAGCCTCAACCTACTCTGCCAAGGATCACCGACCAGGGCGCGCCGCAAAACATGCCACGGCCAACACCTCTGGCGCAGAACCAGTCCAATGAGTCACCAAGTGCCCTACCGCAAAGAGGACCTGATACTGCGCCTACTTCGGCCACGGCTGGCATGCAACCTGCTCCTAAGCCCAAATCGCAGCACTCGAATACTTCTAACTCTAAACCTCAGAATTCCAATTCTAAAAAAGTCACTTTTGAGTTAGCTAATAATGTTGATTATCCATTTCCTCGCAGGTTCCAAAACAGGTCTAAGCAAAAGGAGGACTTTGAGGAAGAAATCATCAGCATGTTGCAGAAGCTTCAGATCACACTGCCTTTCCATAAAATTGTCAAGCACATGCCTATCTTTGCAAAGCTGATCAAGGACTTAGTTGCAGGAAAGCGTGGTTTTAGCTCCACGGACACCATTGACATCCCTATGGCCTGCTCGGCTGCCCTTTTGCGCATGCCCCTTAAGGCCAATGATCCTGGGCCGCCATCCCTTCCATGTGTCATTCAGTCAAAAAGATTCGAACATTGCCTTTGCGACACGGGAGCATCAGTGAACATCATGCCATTCCACATTTACAGGTCACTCAACCTAGGCGCACTCAAGCCCACGCACCTATGTGTCAGGTTGGCTAACGCTTCTGTAACCAACCTAATGGGGGTTCTTGAGGACGTACTGGTACAAATCGGAGATACATGCATCCCTGCCGACTTCTACGTACTAAGAATGGACAGAATTGACAAAAGTGAGGAACCTCCCCTCATCTTCGGAAGGCCCTTACTAGCCACAGCCGAGTGCCTCATCGACGTCAGAAAGGGCCAGGTCTCCATCAAGGTCCTGGACCAGCTTCGGACATTCTCCATCCATGACACCATCCAGTACCCTACCGAGCCTATTGTAGATTTTCCGTTAAACACAATGGACTTACTGCTACGGGAGACAATTGCTCATTCTTGCATGACGGATGACCTTGAGAAGGCCGTTACTAGTAACCCACACACTGTGGATTCACTTACAGATAGCGTGATCGAAGAGGTACGAGCCCTTGACATCATGCCAGCCCTCCCATTGCACAGGCCTCCCCTCGAAGCGTTACCATTCACAAGTCAGAAAACCCTGCCGTCCATCATAAAGGCTCCTGAACTCGAGCTGAAGCCCTTGCCCGAGCACTTAAAGTATGCATATTTGGGCGACAATCAAACCCTTCCAGTCATCATTGCATCTACCCTAAGTACGAAAGAGGAAAAGGCATTGGTTCACGTCCTTAAGGTCAATCAAACGGCAATTGGATGGACAATAGCTGACATCAAAGGCATAAGTCCCGCAAAATGCATGCATCGGATACTGCTGGAGGAAGACTCCAAACCATCACGGGAGGCACAGAAGTGATTGCATCCACCTATGAAGGAGGTCGTGAAGAAAGAAGTCCTAAAGCTCTTGGACGTTGGAATCATCTATCCAATTAGTGACTCCAAGTGGGTGAGCCCAGTCCAGGTCGTGCCAAAGAAAAGTGGGATCACAGTGGTTAAAAACGAGCAGGATGAGCTTGTACCTCAACGGATTCAAACAGGATGGAGAGTGTGCATCGACTATCGAAAGCTAAATATAACCACACGCAAGGACCACTTTCCTTTGCCCTTCATTGATCAAATGCTCGAGCGCCTGGCTGGACACTCCCACTATTGCTTCTTGGACGGCTACTCAGGATACAATCAGATTGCTATTGCACCCGAAGATCAAGAAAAAACAACATTCACATGCCCATATGGCACCTTTGCATACAGAAGAATGCCGTTTGGATTGTGCAATGCCCCAGCTACCTTTCAGCGTTGCATGATGAGCATCTTCTCCGATATGGTGGAAGATATAATTGAAGTATTCATGGACGACTTCTCAGTGTTTGGACATTCATTCGAACTGTGCTTAGTTAACCTAACCCGAGTACTGGAACGGTGCAGAGAAAGCAACTTAGTGCTGAACTGGGAAAAGTGCCATTTCATGGTACAACAGGGAATTGTCTTGGGTCATGTGATCTCTAGCCGAGGCATTGAAGTGGACAAAGCAAAGTTAGACATAGTAGAGAGGCTGCCGTACCCCACTACAGTCAAAGAGGTTCGATCGTTCTTAGGGCATGCTGGCTTTTACCGCAGATTCATCAAAGATTTCTCGAAAATCACAAGACCTTTTTGTGATCTTCTAGCCAAGGACGCCACATTCGAGTTCACTAAGGGATGACGTGAGGCATTCAACACACTCAAGGCAAAGCTCACGGCATCACCCATCATCATGCCACCGAATTGGGACTTACCATTCGAACTAATGTGTGATGCCTCAGACTTCGCCATAGGAGCGGTTTTGGGACAGCATGTTGACAAGCTCCCTCATGTCATTTACTACGCAAGCCGAACCCTGAATGATGCCCAGCTGAACTACTCCACCACCGAGAAGGAGCTCCTTGCTGTTATCTTTGCCCTGGAGAAGTTCCGTTCATATCTAATTCAAACCAAGGTCATAGTATACACGGATCATGCTGCCTTGAAGTATCTGCTCACTAAAAAGGACGCCAAGCCAAGGTTGCTACGTTGGATGCTACTGCTCCAGGAATTCGACCTTGAAATCAGAGACAAGAAGGGCAGCGAAAACGTGGTCGCTGACCATATGAGCCGATTGCTTCACAGTTCCAATGAAGAGGCCGATCAGTTGCCCCTCCTCGAGACCTTTCCTGACGAACAGCTCTTCGCAATCCAAGCTATTGATCCATGGTATGCCGATCTCATTAATTACCTTGTCACTAAGCAAATTCCTTCATCTTTAAACAGGTACCAAAAGGACAAGCTGGCTAAACAAGCTAAGTACTTCATATGGGATGAGCCGTACCTATGGAAGCATTGTCCAGACCAAATCATTCGGCGCTGCATCCCAGAAGACGAGATGAAATCTGTCTTGACTTTTTGCCATAGTTTGGCATGTGGGGGCCATTTTGGAGCTAAGAAGACAGCCCTCAAGGTACTCCAAAGTGGACTCTACTGGCCCACACTTTTCAAGGATGCACACGAATTTGTACTCACCTGTGACCGCTGCCAACGCCTAGGTAACATCGGCCCTCGAAATCAAATGCCATTACACCCTATTCTTGTGGTCGAAATCTTCGACGTATGGGGCATTGATTTTATGGGGCCTTTTCCGAATTCCTTTGGCAATCTTTATATTCTGCTTGCAGTTGATTATGTCTCCAAATGGGTGGAAGTAATTCCCACCAAAACTAACGACGCCAAAGTAGTGGTGCGTTTTTTACAGAGTCACATCTTAGCCAAATTCGGCGCACCTAGGGGAATAATCAGCGATGGGGGGGCACACTTCTGCAATCATTCGTTTGCAGCCCTAATGAAGAAGTATGGCGTCACCCATTAGGTCTCAACACCCTATCACCCTCAAACGAGTGGCCAAGCAGAAGTGTCCAATCGGGAAGTAAAGGCCATATTGGAAAAAACGGTAAATCCTAACCGCAAAGATTGGTCCAGCAAATTGAATGATGCGCTGTGGGCCTACCGGACTGCATACAAGACCCGATTGGCATGTCTCCCTTCCGGCTGGTTTTTGGAAAAGGCTGCCACCTACCAGTGGAATTGGAGCATAAAGCATTCTGGGCTATTAAGCAGATGAACCTGAACTTCGATGACGCTGGAATACATAGGAAGCTTCAGCTAAGTGAATTAGAGGAGTTACGAAACGAGGCCTTTGACAGTGCTCGTATCTACAAGGAAAAGACCAAAGCTTTCCACGACAAGCGCATTCAGCCCAAGGACTTTCACATCGGACAGGAAGTCCTCCTCTTTGACTCCCGGCTCAGACTAATGCCAGGTAAGTTGCGTTCAAGATGGACTGGACCATTTATTATTACTAACGTTTTTCCTCATGGTGCAGTTGAAATCCAGCACCCGGAACGGCAGGATCCGTTCAAGGTAAATGGCCACCGCCTCAAACACTACTTGAAGGACCTTTCTAATCCAAGCGCAGTCAACCCTGCAACTCCGCATGCGCCCAGCTCCTAGCATGTCAGCCCCGTCTTGCCTAGACGTTAAATAAAGCGCTCCTAGGAGGCAGCCTAGCCCTGGTTTGTATTTCTCACTTCCTTTTCTGTTGCTGCCCGTTATATCTCTCAAACCTTTCTACTGTTGTCAAGCTTACTGCTTATCACATTGAGGACAAGGTTCAGTTTAGGTTTGGGGGTGTGGATTTAAAATTTTGCATATAAAAACAAGTAGGTTTGGGGGTGATACACGGCCAGGACATTTAAATTTCTGCTTGTGATTAGTATGATAACTTGTTAATGTTAACTATCTTTGCTTTACTAAGAGTCATGCCATGGTCAAGTAGTTCATAATTTGCACTTCACAATGCCATGTTTTAAGTGATTAAGTAAACGAAATAACTGAATTTGAGTGAACCTTAGAAAATTAGTGGAGACTACCCTGTGAGATCTTTGAGCCTAATTGCCATTCTTTCTGAGGGATATACTTGTTTCTACTCTTAAATACTCATCACTTTTGTTCTTAATTGTTGATCTCATTACATCATAGTTGCATTGAATTTTAAAGAACTAACATCATTTAGATACTCTTGATTTAATGTATGCTTTGCCATAAGAAATGATGTAGGCTATGTGTGCTTTAACCTCTAAAGGCCTTATCCTACCCTATTGCATGCTCCCTAAGCCAATTTTGAAGCCAAACACTCAACTTTTTCTTTCATCACCCAAAGTATAACCTAACCCAAAATACTTAGCCATTCATCACAGCCATACCCTATAACCTCAGTTTGTGCTAAGGTTGCCATAAATGAGATTCATGGTGAGAATAAGAGGTGAAAGAAGATGCTGCCCAATTCAAAGGACATTGGCGTCAATTGAAAGTTCAAAAGTAAAGAAAAGTTTTACAAGTTGCAAGCTGCATGAAAATTTGAGGAAATCATTGCATGATCTTGGTTCAATTCAATTCAAAGACGAACAGAAACAAAAAAAAAACGTTCAAATCAAAAGAAAGAAAGAAACGTTGAGAAAAAGAAGGAAAAAAATAAGTGAAAAACAAAGTGAATTGAGCCAAGTGAGCCAAGAGCCTCAAAATAAGCCACAAGAGCCACAAAATAAGTCATCAGGAAAGCACAATGTCGTGGGCCTTAAGAAAGGATTCAGTTCAGAAATTCCAAGTTCAATTCATGACTTCTCATGCCTTGGCACAACTCAGGTTCTTTGAATCCCATCCTTCCTTGCTAAACCCCAAAGCTTAGCCCCAATACAACCTAAAAAGGAAGACCTAACGGATCTTATGGACAATCATGCTGAGGATTAAGGTACGTATCTATGTTCTTAAATTCAATTCCTTTCATGAGATCTTTATTTCCATAAAGTGCTATTCTTCATTGTTACTCATATGTGATTAAATTTGAATTTCATAACATAAACTCATCACATATGCTTGAAAAGAGTGTAAGCCTAGGATTCTTGTGTGAATTGAGAGTTGCCTAGTGAGGATTAGAGTCGAGGTGAAATCTTTCTAGGGCACTTAGATGAAGTTGTTTTCAAACTTGATCACCTGAAAATATTGGCATTTATACACGTACACCTTCACATGAAACTCACGGCTATGGCATTCCTTTTAGTTCTGCAAAGCATGTCTACTTACTTTGATTCTTATTAGCTTGTTAAGAGTACTATATCTAGCATCTTTTTGTTTAAGAAAAACGTTTGTGGGTATCGTACTGTTATAAGCCTCAGGAGACAAAACTCCTCCTACTAGGTGAACCTAGGGGTTTAAATATTCTATCTTAACTAAAATCGAGTCTTTTCATTTTGTTAGCATTTGTTTTGCTCAGGGACTAGCAAAATATAGGTTTGGGGGTATTTGATCAATCATTATTTATGCATCATTTTGAGGTCTTTATATGCCTCTCTTACATGTCTTTTGAATGATTTCGTGCCATCAATAGTAGAAAATGATCAATCTTGTGAGACTTGTGCAGAGTTAGAAAGATAGGTAAAATCTGGAAAGAACGCAAAAAGAATGACTCAAATCGGAGTCCAGATGAAGGAGATGTCCTCATTTCAATATCAGGTCCTCAACGGGGTCCTGAGTGCGCCAGTGCGCCAGTGCGCCTATTTTGGGCCACTGGCCAAGTACCTCATATCAGGCCCTCCGGGTCCCGAACTTGTGTTTCATGACATCAAGGTCAAGTCCTAGAAGTACCAAGGTCGCACCAAGGCAGGTCGAGGACATGTCCCAAGAACTCCCATCCGAGCCCAGAAGTGCGCCCAAGCCCGGGGTCCCTGTTCCGCCAGCGGTGGATCAGAGGTTCTCCCTCTGCGCTAAGCCTGACAACATTTGCGCCAAGCCTGAACGACGATGCGCTTCTATTATACTCCTAATGTACTTCAAAAGCGCGGTCCCAGATCCTGATTACGAAGACAGTCAAAAATCCAAGTTTGGCCAGCTTGCGTTCCCACTTGCCAGCTTGCATTCACACTCCCAGCCGTGTTCTGATTGGTTCGAATAGATTTTAAAGGCTTTGTAATTAATTAAAAGTAAAATAACTTTCCCTATTCCTATAGCTAGAGACGTTTTTGGTTTTCTGGAAAAACAGAGACCTGAGCCACAGAGTTCCGTTTTGGTTTTCTAGAGAATTAGGGACCATATTTTCGGAGATAATCTTTCACATAGATTATTGGACGTGGAGCTTGGAGAAGAAGGCCCTGCCGTGTCTTCTGCTGCATCTGTTCTTAACAATCTCCTCTGTACCCTTATTTTCATTATTACAATTTACTTATGGATTCAATTATACTTGTGTTTATTTCAGTTATGTGTGAGTAGTCATTAGGATTAGGGCTGCTTGAAGCCCTAGCCATGTTAGCTTATTGATTGGATTTCTGGCTCTTGATTATGATTGCTATGCATGCTGAATAAGTTGGATTACTATGCTTAATGAACTTAATTTATGCCTATAAGATTAGCTACCTTGTTTGCATATAATTATAGATGTAATTGCTTGAGTGACCGTCATATCATCTTGTGATTTGGACCATCGAAAGTATTCGTACTTGTAATCTTAACTCATGACGACCTAGGATTGCATGCCACTTTGCTAGGCTAATGTGGTGTCATTAAATTCTCTTTAAACTTCATGCATCATCTTAAAAGGTAGGTGATAGACGTTCTAGGCATATGCCCTGTTTAGAACATGCTAAGTAAGAGGGAATAAGATGTGTCTAGTGAACCAACGCCAGGTCCTAGGCACGGGCACCTAATTCAGAAAATGCATAGTAATTAGGTCAAGGAAATCTGGTTAAGAGCTATAATTGGTTAGAGTGGAAAGTAAGCCGTAATTCGCCTTAGTTAATAATCAATCAACCATTAATTCTTGCATTGTTATTTTCTGCATTTTATTTTACTTGTCTTTAAATTTCAGTTCTCACATCATAAACCCCCCTGCGTGTGTGTGTGTGTGTGTTTTCACTAAGTTAATAAATCTGAACTAAAGTGATCATATCGTTGATACAAGTCGTCGAGGGATCGACTCTTGCTGTGCTACTATTCTATTCTTATCGATTTGTGCACTTGCAAGGATTTTATAACTGTTAGAATTGAATTGCATATTTCTTGCTCTTTAATTCCACCAACACTTAGCCAAACGAAGATACCCTTCCATTATGCTCATGGGGAGCCTCAAAAGCTATGTTCTAGATCCATATAACGATACTTCCTCATGATCCGCCAAGGTACGCCCAAAAGATGCGTGTGTGTGTGTGTGTTTTTTTATTTAAGTTAACAAATCTGAACTAAATTGGTCATAACGTTGATACAAGTCCTCGAGGGATCGACTCTTGCTGTGCTACTATACTATACTTATCGATTTGTGCACTTGCAAGGATTTTATAACTGTTAGAATTGAATTGCATATTTCTTGCTCTTTAAATCTACCAACAGTCACCGCCCACACCAACCCACTGACCCGGATGACGACGTATTTTCATATGTTGATTAGGCCCATAAAAATTGTCGTCTGGTTCATATTAGAGCCGAAAATATCCTCGGCTATCATATCGTATCATAACTCTCTGTACCATGATATCTCATCAGTCGGCATATCTCTCGGCTATCATATTCCTAGCCACCAGGGTATCCCTTGGGGTGTGCTAGAATATGTACTACTTGGACTCGACCACAATCTCTGCAAAATCACCTTTTATATTGGGGTTCACCGGGAGTCCGCCAACACGGAACCAAGGCCCGGCTTCTAGGCCCCATCAAATCGATTTTGTTTATATTAGGGGTTCACCGGGAGTCCGCCAACACGGAACCAAGGCCCGGCTCCTAGGCCCCATCAAATCGGTTTTGTATACAAAATCAAATATATATTTTGTTTATCATTTATCACAAATACGGTTTCAACTCAAAATCATGTACCCAAATAATTACCACGTCCAAACACTATCAAAACCGAATCCAACAACCATATCGTTTCTCACAACGCACTTCCACTGAAATATTGGAACAACAATTATCCAGCAATCATTGCACCCATACACAATAGTATTTAAATCGAGGATATTTGTACATACATTACAATTTATAAATCAAAGTCCGCTTACCATCACCATCCAACCCAAAATTCATGTACGCTCTAGCCTCAGAACACCTACACCATAATGACCCAACTACCTTGACTTTCCACTCTCAAAACCCTCTCCACGGTCAATCCTTACCGCTGGGATTGCCCAACCGAGCTCTAAATGAACTCCTATGGCCTCGAAACCAACAAAATCTGATCCGGAACGTCCCAAAACCTCAGTCACGCGCCGCCGTGACTTCGGGAACAGTCCCACGCGCCACCGGAAGGTCAGAACACGCGCCCACGCGCTGCCACGCGCTGGTCACGCGCCTGCTACAGTGTTCTCGTGTCTGGACCGGTCCAACCCGGTCCGGCTCGACCTGACCCGGTCCAACTCGACCGGTTCACTCGACTCGACCGGTTCACTCGACTCGACCGGTTCACTCGACTCGATCGGTTCACTCGACTCGACCGGGTACCGGTGACTCGCCGGAGAAGACGACCGGACGGCCCTCGCCGTCGCCGGAGGCTGGTCGGAGAAGATGACCGGACCGCCACCTCCGCCGCCGTCTGGTTGGCCGGAATCCCCCATTTCCGGCCGAACTTCAAGGTTTTCTAATTTCTTCATTTCTTAACCGTTTTTCACGATCTACACATGTAAATTCATCTACTTTTCACCAGGAATCCAAATATGAGGTCAAAGTTCCGAGATCGTACCTGGTTTGGCCGAAAAACGGCCGAGAAGGTTCGGTTCACCTCCCTCCTCCGTCCGTCGCCCACGGAGGTGCTCCCACTCCGATGATTACACCAAAAGACTCATGGGGTCGCGGGGAAGATCCTCCCGACCTTGGTTTTGTTCGAATCGGATCGAAATCCCTCCGATGAATATGGCCTTCGGTGTTCGCACGGGGAGGGCTCGGATAGGACCGAGACTGCCTCGACCAATCTCTCGAGGAGAAAGAAAAAATATCTGTTATATAATTCCATCATTTCCAAATTTACCAAACTGCCCCTGCAGCTTCTAGACCCGTAACGAACTCATCGGATCTCCGTTTTCAGCGTGCCGCCTGTCTACGAACTCGTGAGTTCGAGACCTATGCAACAACCCAAGAAAAATTCCCAAAAGTATTACCAGTCAAAAAGTGACTCCCGAACCCATCCAAAACTGAGGGTAAAATTGTCCAATTCTCAAAATAATTTAATTTCTGGTCCAGGTCGTTACACAAATACACTCCGAAGCTAATAAGAAATCCTTAAACTAAGCAGAACACAACTGGAATTGAGAGATGCATGTTGACACTTTGAGCAGACAGTTGGCTCGGTCAGGACCTAGAGCAAGCCCTGAATGTCGGTGACTTGGCCCTAGGTTTGTCTTCATCGCGCCTTGGCGAAACTTTGCGCATGGATGGCTTCATTATGGTCCAGAGAGTCTAAACATGCATCATGTCTCGATCGATTGGTATCAGGATGGAAAATGGCATCATTTGGCCCTATTGGGTCATGGCAGGAACACGCCCAGACTTGGAACTATCGTGGCCCTCAGGAACTCGTCATTGGCACAGTTGCACCTTATCTTGAAAGTGTGCCAGGAACGCAAGCTTGGCCTTCATTGAGGTGTGGCGAAGGCACGCCTTGGCTGGAACCTCGACTGGGACTTAATACTACGGTGGACACACATTGGTGCACTCCCAGACATGTCAAGGACATGATCTGGTTCCGATAATGGCATGACAAAGGCATGTCATGGCCTTAGTCTGATGGTCCTCAGACACAGTTCTAGGACCTAGATGGCATGATGTGAGGTTCTTGACCTGCACCCTAAATAGGGCACACTGGCGCACTCAGGGTCTAGTTTAGGATCCGATGTTGAATTGAGGACATCTCCCTCATTTGAACTCCGATTTGAGTCATTCTTTTTCCTGTATTTTCATAATTGCATTATCTTTCTAAAGTCTGCACATGTCTCACAAAAGCATCACTTTCTACTATAGATGGCCTAATTTCTAACAAAAGGCAAGTAAAGGGACTAAATATGACATGAAATGCATGTAGGAAATATGACCTAACACATAGACATTTCTTTTATCATCAGCGATAACTGTTAAGATCCAATGGCTGCTGCATATTGGTCCATTAGTGAAATTCAAATACTTTCATTAAAACTCATAACACTCGAGTACACATATCTTCATTTAAAAGACAAAGAATTGGCAAACGTATATTAATTACCCGGGATTGTATGGGATAAAAAATATACTGTCAACGCTAGCTTCGCTTGGCACATAAGCTGATTGTTTTTCTGCTGTGTTGAAATCAGAAGTCAACTGCCCAGGATCCATAAATCCAACCATGTCACCCCTTTGTTCCTTCTTCAATTGCTCAAATAGATAGCTGTATTCAATCCATGTTAATCAGTTAGCAAGCTAAATAATCATTTTATATAGTTTAACTTAAAAGAAAAGGACTCAACATTTAATAAATATAACAATAAAACATAATAGTAGTTATGCTTACCTGTTGTAAGCCAAAATTGCCTTTTGGCCTATTTCATTCATTTGACAGATGGAGTAAATATCTTCCTTTAAAATGTGCAAAACCCAAATATGCCATAGTTTATTATGGTTTCTATACTTCAATCAGTTTCTTCCATTACTGTCTCCGCATGGACATATAACATCTTGCAAAATTTGGGCATTGTTTGGTCAGGTGACTTAAATAATGGCTTTGCCCTTCGTTCTTTTATGGTTGCCTTCTTCTTCTACAATGATTGATTATATAAAATCAATGAACTTATTAACTAAATAAATGACCATTTAATATCTGAATGAATATATACTAACAAAGCTTTTAAAAAAATTCAGGCTATTACCCGTTTCTCCCTGAAGTGGATAATGAAATTTTTAGGCCAAGCTACTTGAGACCCAATTGCATCATTAACGGTCTTCAACTCTCTTCCTGGGATTGGAAGTAAGGCATCTCCATTTATGGAAAAATTGACAGCAACTCTTACGTTTCCCTTTCCCCAAAGGTACATTATGAACCATTTCATTCGGTGCACTAAGCTCAATAATTGTACCACTTGCAACTGTATTATCTTTTGAACCCACATCCAAATTGCATTCCTTACCCTAACACAAACATAAAAGCAAAATCAGTTTTGTACCATAAATTATTGTAAACATTACTTTGAATTACCTTTATAGGCTCCAATGGAATTTCCTCCGCTTCATCACCATCTTCCAAATCAAACTCGTTCTCTCTATCCACACTATGATCGGTGATCTTTATGGTTGTAGATGCCTTTTCCGAATAATTGGGTGACAGATGTACACTTGGGTGCATGAGGAACATCTGGTTGGAGTTTACCTTGAATTTGTGCCCTCAGAAAATCCAGCTCCGCTTGAAGGGCTACCTGTCTTTCTTTATGTCTTTTTTCTTGCTCTTCCATCATTCTTCTTGTCGCTTCGAGCAAATTATTTTGCTCTTTGACCATTTCTTTTGATGCACACTCCCTCTTTTTCTAGGAATATTGAAGTACGCATTTGGCTTCACAGAACCTCCCACACCTCTTACCCTACCACCATGTTCAGGGTTTCGCAATGCAAAAGATAAGATATCATTACTGCCACTCGTGCTAATAAGCCCTTCATCTCTATCCTTAATCAACTTTTCCTGAAAATAAAGTGTATTTGTAACTATTCTTTTATTTAGCTAATAAGAAACTAAGTTCAATGCTTTGAATAAAAAACAGCTCATTGGTTCCTGCCTAGTTGAACAAAGAAAAAGACAGCTTCCAAAAAGTATGATTTTCTGATCAAATTGGAAGATTTCCAAGCTCTGATTAATCTGATGAATGTCCAAGTTTCATTGATATAGTATCTTGACACAAAAAAAACCTTGTTTCAAACAAGCTGATTTACACAGAATCAGCATTCAGCAGAAAGAAATGAAACAAGCTGATTTACACAGAATCAGCATTCCACAATCAGCAAACAAGCACAGGTATACAACCAAAAAGCTTTTCAAAGGGTGAATGCATATGAAACAAGCATGAACCCATAATAACTTAGTACAATAACCCAGATTAACCCAGAAATTCCTTATGTCTGATCAACCAAGGACAGTACTTACAATCTTTCCTGCCAGTTCAGCCTCCTCTTCATCCGTAATAACCCCATTTTTATCTTCCCGTTCTTTCTTCCATACAAGAGCGCGATCAACTTCCTCATCTGAATCCGCATCATTTTCCCCTAACTATTTCAAATAAATTAAAGACAAATAACTTAGTACATAAATGCAATAAGTTGTCAAGGAAATTAATAGAAGCTGATCATCATCATTGTTCCCCAAAAAAACTGAGCACACAGTAAGTACACATAAATCTGCATAAAAAATCATCATCTTATCATAGTTCATAAAACATCAAATGAGTATCAAGATATCCAATAACACATATATACTTACTATCTTCTCCTCCATAGACAGATATCCTCCACGTCCTGTTCTGTGAAGACATTTACATTTTTGTCGCCTCTTTTTTTGCACATCATGGATAGGCTACGTTCGTAACAAAAATGAAAAATAAAGGAAAATGAAAAGTTGCTTTATCAGTTTATACTTTCTTAATTAGTGAGTTAAGACCATTGCCCCCCAGGTTTCACTCGTTCGTGATTGAACAAAAGGATTCCAATACTTCAACTCAATGAAGTCATACAATACAGGTGGCTTCTTCAATGCTTCATGATCATCCTTGTAGGGTAGTATGTGCTTCCTTATTATCATTGACCTGAATTGCTTCCATTTAATTGAAGCAGATTGCAACATATTCCTTTTGCTTTTGGGTGGTAAGGCAAATACCGACTACAAAAAAATATTAGTTAAGAATTATAAGTGAATTATGAAGACATGCTTATATACAAATAGGAAAGATATAAAATACACATAAAAAATACCTTAAGCTCTTCCCAGACATTATCTTTGTAGACATCTTCAACAATACTCCAATGATCAAAAGTTAAGGGGACGATGGTCGGAGCCATTACACCCGTGTGTGACTGTAATGACTTACCAGCCTTCCCACATGGTTGTCCTCTCTTGTTAAATTTCTCTGGTATTAATTTTCCCTTCTTTTTCACCTTTTGGATTTTATACATTTCTGTTGGTCCACGCGTCTTTGTAGTCCTACTGTCGGTGGTAACTGTGGTATTTGATGTAGACGATCCATCACTTTTCTTCTGCTTAGGATCCATCTCTTCTCTAGCGGATCCTTTCTTGGATATTTTTGCTTTTGTCGTTTTCTTTGGGGAGCCCATTGTTGGAAGAAAAGTATAACAAGTAAATGCAACACAATTCTTAACAATGAAATCCCAACAAGTGCACTAATCAATAGATAGAATAGCAGTACAAGCAAGAGTCGAATTTCATAAGGACTTGACTTAAAAATGTACAAAGAGATAGATTGCTTAGTTCACAAGTAGGTACCCATTGTTAAAAGATGCTATAAAAGTAAATAACTTGGAATGCAAGAAACAAGTAAATAACAAAGGATTGAAATCAAATTAAAAGCAAGTTAGGACAGTCCCTATCCACACCTAACCACAACGTTTTCTAACTTGATTTGCAAGGTTCAATATCATGTTTCCTTCTTGGTTTAGTGCCCATGCAAGGGGTCTCTTAAGCTCACCCTTACACATTTTATCTCTTCTTACCTAAGACGTCTATCAAAATATGCTCAACTTAGTCACACGGTTTCCGAGTTAAACACAAAGAGAAACATTAAGTTCTAAAGGGATTTAATGACACTACACTAACCCTAGGGATTACACGATAACCCAAGGAATGTCATGAATTTCTTCACAGATTACGTTTGTTATAATCCTTGATGCAAAGTCATCATTAAGTTAAGCAATTAAAGTAGCCAATTTTAAGAACATAAATTAATCTCAATAAACACAATGAATCAATCTACCAAGGTAAACACAACAATCAAACCAATCGTCAAAACCAAGTCACGAAGTTGCCTTGGCTAGGACTTCAAGATCAGCCCTAACTTAAAATAAACTACTCACTACGCATAATGAAAAACATAAGCGCAAATTGTACTCTCAAAGGCGGACTCCAAGCACGACTTTAAGCACTCCTTCAAGAACACAATCAAGTCTTCATGAACAAGCCTCACGCTAATAGCTCAAAATAGTAAAATAAAGTGGTTAAGTTGGCGTGTCCAACACACTGAATACATGCCCCTTATATAGACAAGGGAAAACCTTATCCTACAAGGACTAGAAATAGACACCCTACCCTAGATTAATCTAGAATGATTATGGCATTCCTAAGTAATTACAAAGTCCTAAAAACTATGAGAACCAATAAGAACATGTCTGGGAATGCAAATGTAAGCTGGCAGGTGAGAACACAAGCTGGCCGCAGGGCAGCCAGGCTGGAATTTGGGTAGGTCCTTAGGCAGACGCTGAAAATGAAAACTAGTCCCTTGGGATGTCTTTGTCGCGCCACACTGCGACTTAGCACTTGAATGGCTTCATTATATGTCAAAGAGTCTAAAAATACTTCGTGTCTAGATCGAATGGTTGTAGGTGATCAGTCGTTATTTATGCATCATTTTGATGTCTTTATATGCATCTCTTACATGTCTTTTGAATAATTTCGTGCCATCAATATTAGAAAATGATCAATCTTGTGAGAGTTGTGCAGATTTAGAAAGATAGGTAAAATATGAGAAGAACGCAAAAAGAATGACTCAAATCGGAGTTCAGATGAAGGAGATGTCCTCATTTCAATATCAGGTCCTGAACGGAGTCCTGAGTCCGCTAGTGCGCCAGTGCGTGTATTTTGGGTCACTAGCCAAGTACCTCATATCAGGCCCACCAGGTCTCAAACCTGTGTTTCATGACATCAAGGTCAGGTCCTAGAAGTGCCAAGGTCGCGCCAAGGCAGGTCGAGGACATGTCCAAGAACTCCCATCCGAGCCCAGATGTGCGCCTAAGCCCAGGGTCCTTGTTCCGCCAGCGGTGGATCAGAGGTTCTCCCTCTGCGCTAAGCCTGACAACATTTGCGCCAAGCCTGAACGAAGATGCGCTTATACTATACTCATGATGTGCTTGAAAAGCGCAGTCCCAGATCCTGATTACGAAGACAGTCCAAAAGCCAAGTTTGGATCCCTAGCCTTTGCCACGTCCAGCTTGTGTTTCTACTGGCCAGCTTGCGTTCCCACTTGCCAGCTTCCGTTCCCACTTGCCAGCTTCCGTTCCCACTTGCCAGCTTGCATTCACACTCCCAACTATGTTCTTATTGGTTCTAATAGATTTTAAGGACTTTGTAATTAATTAGAAGTACAATAACTATTCCAGAACATTCTAGGATAGGGTTTTTAATACCAATCCTTATAGAACAAGATTTTCCCTTTGTCTATAAAAGGGAGCCTTTGTTCAATATTTTGGGGGATAATTAGAGACCATATTTTTAGAAATAATATTTTACACACAGATTATTGGGCATGAAGCTTGAAGAAGAAGACTCTGCCGTGTCTTTTGCTACACCTGTTCTTCACAATATTTTTTGTAACCTTATTTTTACTGAAATTTAATTATGAATTCATTACGCTTGTGTTTATTTCAGTTATGTGTGAGTGGTCGTTAGGATTAGGGCTGCTTGAAGCCCTAGCCATGTTAGCTTGTTGTTTGGATTTCTGGCTCTTGATTATGATTGCTATGCATGCTGAATAAGTTGGATTACTGTGCTTAATGACCTTAATTTATGCCTATAAGATTAGCTACCTTGTTTGCATATAATTATTGATGTAATTGCTTGAGTGACCGTCATATCATCTTGTGATTTGGAGCATCGAAAGTATTTTTACTTGTAATCTTAACTCATAACGACCTAGGATTGCATGTCACTTTGCTAGGCTAATGTGGTGTCATTAAATTCTCTTTGAACTTCATGCATCATCTTAAAAGGTAGGTGATAGACGTTCTAGGCATATGCCCTGTTTAGAACATGCTAAGTAAGAGGGAATAAGATGTGTCTAGTGAACCAACGCCAGGTCTTAAGCACGGGCACCTAATTTAGAAAATGCATAGTAATTAGGTCAAGGAAATCTGATTAGTAACTATAATTGGTTAGAGTGGATAGTAAACCTTAATTCGCCTTAGTTAATAATCAATCAACCGTTAATTCTTGCATTGTTATTTTCTGTATTTTATTTTATTTGTCTTTAAATTTCAGTTCTCATATCATAAACCCGCCTATTGAGATTCACCATAGTTAACCCATTGTCATATTTGATACCTTTCTCATTCTCAACCCATGCACACTTAAACAAAGGCACACGAAATTGATGGTAATTAAGCTCCCATATTTCTTCAATAACCCCATAGAATGTCATATTTGATACAATATGATTTTTATCCTTTGCACTCGATACTTGCATAGTACTGGCTACCAAACAAACCCCACTATTTTGGACAGCACGCTGATTGTCACGTGACTTGGTGTGGTAGCGGTACCCGTCTATGCCATAACCATAATATTTCCAAACTCCCTTATGCGGTCCTTGTGCAAGCCACTTCAAGGTGTCTGTCACCTCGGCGTTTCCCATATTTAATAAACCAACCACCTAGAGAAATAAAACAAAATCAGATTTACAATGGTTCCAATAGGTTATCACTTGAGTTAAAGGTTCACTACAAACCCGATCATGAAACCATTCAATGAAACTTCGGTTGTGCATATCTTGCATCCACTTTTCGTTGTTTGCTTTCCTAGGATTAGTCTCCTTCAAATGTTCCTTATGTTCACTACAAAAATTCGAGCACAAACAAACAATCATGTCATACATCCAAACTGAAATAGTTGCTGTTTTGAAAGGAAATCATGTGTTGGGTGATGAACTTACAGTGTGTAAGGATCAACTTCAGTTGTATTATCCAAGACAGTTCGGTGTGCTTGCTTCCATTGATTTTGTGGAACTGATTCTATACTAGCACTCGATAGAGATTCACTTGTGTTGGCTAAATCTAACCTTGATGTAGGAAGCCCAATTGCATGTATATCAGATATATACTCGGTGCAAAACTCAACAGATTCTTCAATTTGTATCCTTGCAGCGATACAACCTTCCGGATAAGTACGATTGCTTACATAACCCTTTAGAACTTTCATGAACCTTTCAAAAGGGTACATCCATCTAAAAAAAGCAGGCCCGCACAAACGAACCTCTCTAATGAGGTGCACAGTTAGAAGGATCATTATATCGAAGAAAGATGGAGGTAAGAATTGCTCAAATAAACACAAAGTGGCAACAAGATCAGATTGGATCATATCTAACTTGGGTACATCTACCACTTTCTTGCATAGATCCTTGAAGAAGTAACAAAACCTAGTGATTGCATTGCTAACATGATTGGGCAGCAAACCACGTATTACAACTGGTAACAATTGTTGCATCAATACGTGGCAATCATGTGACTTAAACCAGAGAGTTTCAACTCTTCCATGGATACAAGGCTTCCTATGTTCGAAGAGTAACCTTCAGGAACCTTTATACCCATCAATGCTTTACACATTGATTTCTTTTCTTTCTTGTTCATTGTACACATTTACATTAATGGAGGCAAAAATGTTTTCTTTTCGCCAACATCTGGTGCCAAACCAATCCTTACTCCCAATTCAAGAAGATCTAAACTAGCATCCACGCCATCTTTTGTTTTACCCTTTAAATTCAACAATATACCAACAATACTTTCGCATACATTATTCTCAATGTGCATGAAATCAAGGCAATGTCGAACATAAAGTGACTTCCAATATGGGAGGTCAAAAAATATGGATCTTTTGTTCCAACCGTTTCTCCGACCATCATTTGCTTGCTTCCCTGTTTTTTTCCCAACATCAAAGTTGATTGCTTCAGCTTCTTCCAATACTTGCTGCCCCGTTAAAGGTGTTGGTGCAAGGTCATGTTCTTCTTTACCATTAAACTCGTCAGTTAGATTTCTTTAAGGATGGTCACATGATAAGAATCTTCGGTGACCGGTGAATGACATTTTTTTACCATGATCCAGCCTATCCGCATAAGTCTTGTCAACACAAGTTGGACATGCATAATATCCATGCGTAGTGCACCCAGAAAAGATACCATATGCCGGGAAATCATTGATTGTCCAGAAAAGAACAGCTCTCAACGTGAAGGACTCTTGTCTATAAGCATCATAAACTCCCTCCACTCCTTCCCACAATTTTCTTAAATCTTCAATCAACGGTTCCAAGTAGACGTCTATTTTATTTCCAGGCTGATTTTTACCAGAAATCAGTAACGTTAACATCATAAACTTCCGCTTCATGCACAACTCCGGAGGAAGGTTATACATTACCAAAATCACTGGCCAACAACTATATTTACTACTAAGATTACCATGTGGATTGATCCCATCTGCTGAAAGGGCTAACCTAAGATTTCTGGGGTCACTTGCAAAATCTGGCCATTTACCATCAACTAACTTCCACGATGGGGAGTCCGCTGGATGACGCAATCGACCATCACTAATACGGCCTTCATCATGCCAAGTTAGACTCTTAGATGTTTCCAAGGATTTAAACATACGTTTAAACCTTGGGATGGGAGGAAAGTACCATGAAACTTTTGCCGGGACCCCTTTCTTCTCAACCAACTTCTTCGTTACCTTCCATCGTGAGAGACCACATTTAGGGCAGCTTGTAGCATCTTGGTACATATTCCTATACAAAATACAGTCATTCATGCAACCATATATTTTCTCATGTTTCAATCCTAATGCACACAATGTCTTTCTTGCCCATGTATAGATGAGGGTCGATGATGACCATTTGGAAGCAAATCTAAAAGCTCAGTTAGCAAATCAGAGAAACATGCATCGGTCATCAAATGCCTTGCTTTTAGATTGTACAACTTAACCAATCCCGATAATTTGGTGAACCGAACACAACCAGGATACAAGGGTTTCCCTGATTCCTCCAAAAACTTCTTAAAATCTTCAGGCTTTTCACTAAAATTTTCATATGCACCTTCACACATGTTAACAGTTTCCTCAAAAAAGTCACAATTTGTAAACTGTTCCTGGTTTACACTTGCACTATCGTTTGATACAGCAGCTTCACCATGCCATATCCACAGCTTGTAGGTTTGATCAACACCATTAAAGTACTGATGTTCTCTAATTACCCTAACACTAAACTTTCTTGTATTGCCACATTTCTCACACGGGCAACGGATCCCCATAGGATCACTAGAACTCCTTAATGCAACCCTCCGAAATTTTTCGACCCCTTCTTCATATTCTTTACCGCTTCTATCCTCGTGCATCCAAGATTTATCCATCTCAATTAACTATATTCTCCAAATTAGAAAGAAAATATGCTATAAAGAACTTTCATTTAACTATTTGGTATCTATTTTATTTTCCTAATGTTTTCCTAGGATCCTGAACGAGAATCTAGGGGATTGAAGGCTCCAAACATTGTTTGGTGGAATCTCATTAATACCATACGTTGTTCAAAAGGGCAGTGAGATCTTCTCCGACATAAAGAATCAATGTATCCACTTTCCTACCCTACAACATTCAGCGTCATGTCATAATCTGCAAAATCTGAAGAATGCAGTGAAGATTTCCAGTTTCGGCAGATTTTGCATATTCTACAGATTTTCCAGATTATGCAGATTCTGACATGAAGCTGATTGTATACATTGATTCTTTCTTACGGAGAAGATCCTTGTATGGTATTAATGAGATTCGACCTTGTGTTAGGAACCTTCAGTCTAAGATACGACAGATTTGACAGTTAGACCATCCATTCAAAATGCCATACTTTTTTCACAGAAGTTCTAACACTTCATTAGACCCATTCGAGGTTCTTATCCCCATGTTTAATTCATTTTCATGGTTCTTTCACTTCAACAAATTCATATCAAAGTAGCTCACTAACAACAACTAAAATTGTCACCAGAATCAAACACAAACACATACTCAAGAAGAAGAATAAAAAAAAAATGATTCCACTACATCTATTACCCCAACACTACGTTACTGTATTCAAGTACCAAAAATGATTCCACTACATCTATTACCCCAACACTATGTATAGCAAGCAGCATAGCATCAAAAGAGAGTATCATTCAACTATCAAGCATATAGCATTATGAGGTGTTGTTAAGAACCAATTAAATATAGAACCCAGAAACAACCAAATAATTTCAGATATCCTAACTGGTAATTCGAAGGCAACACTCACCTGTGCAATTTTGTTTGTTCCTCCACTCTATATGTGAATCTCCTACTCTCTGTTGTTCCACAGACACTACCGGCCTGTTACATTGATGGTTACATTTTAATAAATTTCCAAACAGAGACATAAACCCTAAAACCCCATTTTCATAAATCAGAAAATTAAACGAGAATTAAAGTAGGAGAGATTTGAATGAATTAAAAGAAAACTTACCCGCTTGAACGAATTGAAGAAGCGGAGAATGGTGCAAGATAGTGGTGGAGGATTGAGTTAAAATTGAAGGAGGGAAAGTTAGAATAGAAGGAGGGAAAGTTAGGATTGAAGGAGGGAAAGTTAAAATTGAAGGAGGGAAAGTTAAAATTGAAGGAGGGAAAGCTAGAATTAAAGGAAGAAAAAGTTTTAGGTTGACTTTCTAGTAAACGCATCGGTAGATTGAGTTTTTAACAACCAATGCTAAATTAAAAAAAGAAAAGAGTTGATATAGAGTTCGGTTTACAAAACCAGCTGATGCTAAATAGACATAAAGGCATCGGTCTATATTTACACTGAAGTCATTTTACCCTTTACACTTCAGTAAATATGAAACCGATGCTTATTTTAGTAATAGCATTGGATTAATTTTTTTCTAATGCCTTTGTAGTGTAGTCTATTCCCTAAAATGGCGTAGTGTAAATTTCGAAAATCGCATAATTAAATTAAGGGGTCGTTGCATTTCTATCAGCTTTTGATTAGGACAAAAGCCAGAACCAAGTTTTATGCATCATATAAGAGTGATAGAAGTGATATGGTCCAACTAGAGATGTGCAGAACCTACCTAGGACTTGTTATGCCCAAAAAGGAGGACTTAGTGACACCAAATGAGGAATTGTGTGTCCAGACGTGTCCAGAAGGTGTCATGTTGTCCAAGAATGTTCAAGATTGCCAAGAATAAGTTTCTTTTCACTCAAGATACTTCAATATTGTCATAGGTTTGCTTGCCGCACAAGAAAGCCACTTTCTTGCATCACAAGTCACACGACCAAGGAGTTATGTCCATGCCGTGTCCCTACCAAGTTAGGAAACCTGTTTTAGGGTTTCATTAAGGGTCTTTTGGTCCTTTGTTTTCAGTTTTAATTCCTAGATTTTAGCCAATTCCTAGGGGACTATTTAAACTAAATTGTAACGTAAAACTAGGGTTCCTAACCCCTTCGCCGCATATTACTTTGTGTTTTAGACAATTTTTCAGTCTTCAGACTTTTTCCATGGTTTGAAGAAGACTTGAGCGCTGAGAGTTGTGGAGATTGCCTGGGCATGTTCGTGTGCTTACCATCACACTTAGTGTTTTCCTTTTCTTCCTTTTACTTTTAAATTTTGTAATCATGAATTCATTTAAGTTTTTATTCAATACAATGCGTGAGTAGTTTTTCTTAAAATTAGGGTTGCTTGAAGCCCTAGCCATGTGGTTCTTTGACTTGATTTTGGCCCTTCATTTACATTGCTATAAACGCTGGATATAGTTGTCATTACTGTGCTTAATTTATGTTTATGTTTATAAGTTTGATCACCTTATTTGCATGAATTGTTGATGAATAATTGCTTGTTTAATTTATCATCTTCTTATGATTGTTTGGCATCAAGGGGTAGTGTGATTGCTCAGATTTCGTTTTGTGCTTAATGCATTCTTTGGGGTAGTTTTACATCTTAGTTGTAATCCAACTCATGACAACCTAGATTAAATGACATCTTCTAGGGGTAGTGTGATTGCTCAGATTTCCTTTTGTGCTTAATGCATTCTTTGAATAGTTGTGGTAGTGAGTCGGAAAAACTTGCGACATAGGAAATAAGAAGGAAATAAAATGTGTAGAGTGAGCCTTGATTTGACCTTTGCATGGGTATCATGTTCAGATAATTCATAGTATTGGAATCTTGGAAATCTTGCTAGGAACATGTAGTGGTTATGGGTGGATAGTTAGCCTTGATTCGTTTTTAATCAAATAATTCAATCTTCTTTGCTATTTTATTTGTTTCTTGCATCTCAAGTTACTAGCCTTCAATTTTCAGAATCTCAACATCAAAACCCACCTCCTCCACCCCCCCACCCCCCACCCCACCCCCGCCCCCCCCCCCCCCCCCCCACCCCCCCCCCCCACCCCCCCCCCCCCCCCCCCCCCCCCCCCCCCCCCCCCCCCGCCCCCCACCTTTGCCGTGAGGCTAGTTGAGTCATTAATTGTGTCTTTTTGTGTTTCTTGCGTGACAAGTTAGTGTCTAGGTCTGCTTAGGAGCCTTATGCTGGGTCTTTGAGTCTTTGCATGTCTAAGTAGTGTTGAGTCTGAGTCTTTATTAGTTTCTTTTATTGTTTCTTGAGTCTTTAACTGAGTTTCTTGAATCTAAGCTATAAGTGGATCGAAACGTTGATACAAGTCCTTGAGGGATCGATCCTTGCTTTTCTACTGTACTATCTTAATTAACTTGTGCACTTTCAAGGTCTTAACTGTTAGAGATAGATTGTGTAACAACCCGGAATTTAAATTATTGGATTTACGTAAATTATTTATGTAAAATAACGATTTTACCCTTGCTTGTTAAGGGGCGTGAAAGTCAAATTTTGTTTTGAGACACTTTTGGTGGTCTTTTGGATACCGTTGCGTAGGTCTCAAACTCACGAGTTCGTAGACAGGCGGCACGCGGAAAATGGAGTTCGTATACGAAAGTTACGGGTCTATATTGTTAGGGATATTTTGGTAATTTTTGACTTGGGGTAGATATTTTTATCCCCAAATCATTGTTTCATCTTCATATCATCATCTCACTCTCTCTCTCTGTGAAACACACTGCCAAACATCGAACCCGTGTGCGAAAACTCACCCAAAACCTACAAATTCCAAGTTTGATTCAAGGCCAAGACTTCCATTTGTATTCAACTAATCGTATTCTACTCCTTCCCACGATCACAACCGTACCAACCATCGAAGGAGAGGACCACGGGGGAAGCCGAACCGAGAATAGGAAGTTTCGGATCTTCCGATCGATTTTTCGGCTAGCACATGTACGTGTTTGATGTTTTAAGGTCATATTTGGATTCCTAGGTTCGAGTAGATAGATTTAGACATAAAGTTTGTGAAAAATGGTTGAGTTTTGAGGAAGTTACAAAAGCTTGAAGTTTCGGCCGGAAATGGGGGATTCCGGCGGAAACCAGACGGCGGCGCCGGCAGCCGGTCGTCTTCTCCGGCGAGTCACCGGTGATCGGTCGGGTCGAGGTGACCGGTCGGGTCGAGTGAACCGATCGGGTTAAGTGAACCGGTCGGGCTGAGTTGGATCGGATCAGGTCGAGTTGGGCCGAGTTGGATCAGTCCAGGCGAGTGGGTACTATAGCAGGCGCGTGACCGGCACGTGGCTGCGCGTGGGCGTGTGTTTCGACCTTCCGTCTGCGCGTGGCGGCGCGTGGGGCCGAGTCTGAGGTCACGGTGGCGCATGACAGCTAGTTTTTGACGTTCCGGACCTGTTGGCATAGGTTTTGGGTCGATCGGACGTCGTTTAGGGATTATTTTGGGCGTTTGAAGTTGCTGCGTTTTCTAGGCCAGCATAGGTAGACCTCCCGGGGTTTATGGGGTTTATATTTAAGGTTCTTATTATTAGTTGATAATCCCGATTATTAATTTGGACATGCGATACTGCTCCAGGAACTTCAGGGGAGCGTACAATTCGGGATTGAGCTTGCTTGGACAGGTTTGTGAGTGGACTTTTGGTTTATAAACTAAAATGCATGCATAAATATATCTTTGATTTAAATACTGTTATGTATGGGTGCAATGAATTTCTGGAATTTAGAAATGATGCTGGACACATGTTTTCCAATATTTCAGTGAAAGTGTGTTTTGAGAAATGGCCTGGTTTTTGTACTTGATTTTGATATTGTTTTGAAGTGGTAACTATTTGAGCATGTTATTTGGATTAAGGCCCGTAATTATGATTTTACCGATTTTGGCCGTAAATGATATTTCAAAGAATTGGGCTTAGGCCAAGAAACAAAGATTTCAAAACACGGATTTGGTTCACTGGTTTTCTGTCCCGATGGTTACAGTTGCTCTGACTGGTGTTGAGGGGTTTTGCTCCGCTGGTTGTTGAGGGTTCGGACTTTGGTGTTGAGGGGTCTTGCTCCGCCGGGTCGCGAAGCTGTCTACGCGTAGTACAGATTTTAACACATCTCAAGGGATACCCTGGTGTGTTGTGGATATGTCAGGAACAGTGAATTTGAGATATTATGTGTCCAGATTGAATTAAATGATTTTAAACTCCTTTGAAGAGAGTTTTCAAACCAAACTGTGGATCACGAGGTATTTTCATTATACAAATTTTATGTGAGTCCAACTAAGTGGTTTTAAAGAGAAATGAAAATTTTGGTGATTTACATATGATGTTTTTATATCATAAACTGTTTTATGTGATGCATGCATGATTTTATAAATGGAGGGGGGAAAAGGTAATATTTCCTTGGAAAACGATTTATAACTGATTATTTTTGTCCACTCACAACTTTTGTGTTTAAACCCCCTTCAGGCAGTTGAGTTGACGCGGACACTTATCGAGGCAGAGGCATTAGTACTTTCGGCTGCGCTGTGTAGTTATACTTGAGTAGGATATCTAAATTATACTCTTGATCCTACTTAGACGCTCTGATATTATATTGTATTTGGTTGGTCATTATTTACGGGAATTATTGAGTGCTTGAATCCCTTGTCTAACAAGTGAAGTAACTATTATTATTATTTGTAAGGATTGAGGGGTATTTTGGGAACCTTTCCTTAGGTTGTCAGACGGGATCAGGGTTCTTCCAGGGTTTCGAGGGGAAATTCGGGACGGATCCTGACAATTGGTATCAGAGCACTAGGTTTAAATTCCTGTAGACCGTACACTTAGTGTACAATTGTTTTTGTATTTATGAGTTATAGTTATTTTCAGCGTTATGCCTCTGAGACGCGAGTTCCGTCAACAGTCTGGAAACAGTGGGGACACACATGAACCTGTAGTGGAGCCTGATATGAGGCAAACACTAGAACAATTGGGTCATACTTTGACTTATGTACTTCAGAGTAGGGCTGCTACTGAAGGGTCGGACATTGAGAAAGCCCAGAGATTAGGGGCTACAATATATATGGGCGACTCATTCTTTCATTTCTCGGGGTTTTACATTGTTTGCTGATAGAGAATTGTCTCCGATTGGTTGGGACATGGGTATTAGTACTCCTACTGGGAATATGTTAGTGGCGAATCTCATGATTCGTAGTTGTCCAGTGTTAGTTGAAGGTCATGCATTAGAGGCAGATTTAATCCCCTTAGATATTTTTGATTTTGATGTGATTCTGGGGATGGATTGGTTGACTATGCAACATGCCTCTATTGATTGTTATGACAAGATAGTGGATTTCCGGAGTCCTGGTTTACCGGAACTTACGTTTAGGGGAGATCGTAGGGTACTACCCTGTGGAGTGATATCAGCTTTGACCGCTAAGAGATTGTTGAGGAAAGGTTGTGAGGGTTACTTGGCTCATGTGTTTGATTCTCAGGATACTCCAATGAGAGTGGAGGATATTCCAGTGGTGAGTGAGTTCTCTGATGTGTTTCCAGATGATCTTCCGGGATTGCCACCTCACCAGGAGATTGAGTTCACCATAGAGCTTTTACCAGGTACTCAACCTATCTCACAGGCACCGTACATAATGGCACCGGGAGAATTGCTAGAGTTGAAGACTCAGTTGCAGGACTTGGTGAATATGGGATTTATTCGCCCAAGTGTTTCACCTTGGGGTGCACCAATGTTATTTGTGAGGAAAAAGGATGGTGGTCTAAGGTTGTGTATCGACTACCGGCAGGTAAACAGGGCTACGGTGCGGAATAAGTATCCTCTGCCAAGGATAGATGATTTGTTTGATCAACTTAAGGGGGCAAGATATTTTTCAAAAATTGACCTTCGATCCGGGTACCAACAGTTGAGGATCAGGGAAGGGGATGTTCAGAAAACAGCTTTCAGGACTCGTTATGGTCATTATGAGTTCCTGGTGATGCCCTTCGGGTTAACTAATGCCCCGACAGTGTTTATGGATTTGATGAGCAGGGTGTTCCAAAAGTATTTGGATCAGTTTGTGATTGTGTTCATCGATGACATCTTGGTGTATTCGAGAAGTGCTAAGGCACATGAGAAGCACTTAAGGTTGGTGCTGAATATGCTTAGGAAAAAGCATTTGTTTGCCAAGTTCAGTAAATGCCAGTTTTGGTTTACAGAAGTTGGATTCTTAGGTCATGTGATTTCGGCTGAGGGTATCAGCGTAGATCCCCAAAAGGTTAAGGCAGTGGCAAACTGGGAGCAACCGAGGACAGTGACAGAGGTGAGGAGTTTTCTGGGTTTGGCAGGATATTATCGACGGTTCGTAGAAGGATTTTCTACGATAGCAGGCCCGTTGACTCGGTTGACTAGGAAAGGAGTCAAGTTTGACTGGGATGCCGATTGTGAATAGGGATTTAAGGAGCTGAAGAGGAGGTTGACTTCTGCTCCAGTATTAACCCTTCCTGATGATACTGGGGGATTCGAGGTGTATAGTGATGCATCATTGCGGGGTATAGGCTGTGTGTTTATGTATCATGGGAAGGTGATAGCGTATGCTTCTAGACAACTTAAACCTCATGAGTTGAATTACCCCACACATGATTTAGAGTTAGCTGCAGTGGTGCATGCACTGAAAATTTGGCAACATTATTTGTACGGGGAGACGTGTCGGATCTTCACCGACCATAAGAGTTTAAAGTACTTGTTCACCCAAAAGGACCTGAATCTGAGGCAGAGAAGATGGCTTGAGCTAATAAAAGATTATGATTGTACTATAGAGTACCATCAGGGAAAGCCAATGTCGTAGCGGATGCCTTGAGTAGGAAATCCATGGGTTCTTTGGCCCATTTGCATACAGTCAACCTACCGTTACTGGTAGAGTTCCGTAGAGCAGGGATAGTACTGGACATGGATAACCAGGGGGCTTTAATTGCTAGTTTCCATGTGAGGCTTGTTCTGATTGATCGGATTATTGAGGCTCAACTCCAGGACCCTACATTGTGCATTATCAGGATGGAGTTGGAGGCTGGAAATAGGCAGGACTATGCGCTTAGGGATGATGGAGCCTTGGTTAGGGATGGCCGGTTGTGCGTACCGAATGAGCTGGAGCTAAAGAGGGAAATTCTTGATGAGGCTCATAGTTCAGCTTACGCTATGCATCCAGGAGGTACCAAGATGTATCATACCCTAAGGAAACACTATTGGTGGACTGGGATGAAAAGGGAAATTGCTGAGTTTGTGAGTAGATGTCTGACATGTCAGCAAGTGAAAGCAGAGAGGCAGAAACCATATGGGGCACTTCAACCATTACCTATTCCGGAATGGAAGTGGGATCACATTACGATGGATTTTGTGTATAAACTTCCAAGGACACAGAAGGGACATGATGGGATATGGGTAATTGTTGATAGACTCACAAAGTCTGCACATTTCTTGCCAGTGCGGGAAGATTTTCGGATGAGTCGGTATGCCAAATTGTTCGTTGATGAGATCATACGGCTACATGGGACTCCAGAGTCAATTGTTTCGGACAGGGATCCAAGATTTACCTCTAGGTTTTGGCGGAGTTTGCAGAAGGCTTTTGGCACTACCTTGCATTTTAGTACAGCCTTTCATCCTCAGACGGATGGTCAGTCTGAGAGGACAATCCACGTTTTGGAGGATATGATGAGAGTTTGTGTACTGCAGTTTAAAGGGAACTGGGATTCACACCTGGCTCTGATGGAATTTGCTTATAATAATAGTTATCAGTCGAGTATTGGGATATCTCCTTTCGAGGCACTGTATGGGAGGCAGTGCAGGACACCGTTATGCTGGAACGAAGTGGGTGAAAGGAAACTGTTAACACTAGAGTTGGTGGATACGACTGAGGAAAAGATAAGGATCATCAGAGAAAGGTTGAAGACAGCTCAGGATCGCCAGAAGAGCTATACAGACCGTCGAACCAGAGATCTTGAGTTTGAGGTAGGTGACTGGGTGTTCTTGAAACTATCTCCTTGGAAGGGAGTGGTACGTTTTGGTAGACGAGGGAAACTGAGTCCTTGCTACATTGGTCCGTATGAGATTTTGGAGAGGATAGGACCAGTAGCATATCGTCTTGCTTTACCATCGAAATTATCTAGAGTTCATAATGTTTTCCATGTATCTCTACTCCGGAAATATCTGTTTGATGAGTCTCACATATTGGAAGAGCAGCCACTTGAGCTGAAGGATGATTTGACTTTTGAGGAGCAACCAGTGCAAATTTTGGATTGGAAGGAGAAGGTATTGCGCAGAAAGAGTATTCCTCTAGTTAAAGTGTTGTGGAGGAATCATAACGTAGAGGAAGCCACGTGGGAAACTGCGACTTTAATGTGGGCGCAATATCCTCATTTGTTCCAAGGGTAGAGTTGAATTTCGAGGATGAAATTTCTTAAGGGGGGTGGATTGTAACAACCCGGAATTTCAATTATTGGATTTACGTAAATTATTTATGTAAAATGACGATTTTACCGTTGCTTGTTAAGGGGCGTGAAAGTCAAATTTTGTTTTGAGACACTTTTGGTGGTGTTTTGGATACCGTTGCGTAGGTCTCGAACTCACGAGTTCGTAGACAGGTGGCACGCGAAAAACGGAGTTCGTCTACGAAAGTTACGGGTCTAGATTGTTAGGGGTATTTTGGTAATTTTTGACTTGGGGTAAATATTTTTAACCCCAAATCATTGTTTCATCTTCATATCATCATCTCACTCTCTCTCTCTGTGAAACACACTCACAACCGTACCAACCATCGAAGGAGAGGACCACGGGGGAAGCTGAACCGAGTATAGGAAGTTTCGGATATTCCGATCGATGTTTCGGCTAGCATAGGTACGTGTTTGATATTTTAAGGTCATATTTAGATTCCTTGGTTCGAGTAGATAGATTTATACGTAAAATTTGTGAAAAATGGTTGAGTTTTGAGGAAGTTACGAAAGCTTGAAGTTTCGGCCGAAAATGGGGGATTCCGGCGGAAACCAGACAGCGGCGCCGGCAGCCGGTCATCTTGTAAGGACCCTTCCCGAATTTTCCCTCGAAACCCGAAAAGAACCCTTATCCCGTCTGACAGCTCTTTACTTCAAAATTTAAACACCAGAAATACCCTTTGATCTTGAATAATTTTTTTATTAAACCTTACAGGGTTCCTGACATAACCTCTGTACTTACTGATCACTCCTACCTGTTAGACGCAGGATAGTATACAGGTCAAAGCCAAGACCTCGGAATAGTGGTGGTTCAAATAGGAATACCCTCTGACACCAAATGTCAGTAGATCAGACACTGCTGACATCTCTACTGGAATACCACAAGACAACAGACTAGTCAAATACTTGTGAACCAACCATAATTCGTCCCTCTGGGTCACCGCCCACACCAACCCACAGACCCGGCTGACGAAGTATTTTCATAGGTTGATTAAGCCCATGACAATTGTCGTCTGGTTCATATTAGAGCCGGATATATCCTCGGCTATCATATCGTATCATCAGCCGGTATAACCTTCGGCTATCATAACATATCAGTCGACATATATCTCGACTATCATATCCCTAGCCACCAGGGTATCCCTTGGGGTGTGCTAGTCATGTATCATATCATATCAGTCGGCATATCTCTCGACTATCATATCATATCAGTCGGCATCTCTCGACTATCATAACATATCAGTCGGCATCTCTCGACTATCATATCCCTAGCCACCAGGGTATCCCTTGAGGTGTGCTAGTCATGTATCATATCATATCAATCGGCATATATCTCGACTATCATATCATATCAGTCGGCATCTCTCGACTATCATAACATATCAGTCGGCATCTCTCGACTATCATAACATATCAGTCGGCATCTCTCGACTATCATAACATATCAGTCGGCATCTCTCGACTATCATATGCCTAGCCACCAGGCTATCCCTTGGGGTGTGCTAGTCATGTATCATATCATATCAGTCGGCATATATCTCGACTATCATATCATATCAGTCGACATCTCTCGACTATCATAACATATCAGTCGGCATCTCTCGACTATCATATCCCTAGCCACCAGGGTATCCCTTGGGGTGTGCTAGTCATGTATCATATCATATCAGTCGGCATATATCTCGACTATCATATCATATCAGTCGGCATCTCTCGACTATCATAACATATCAGTCGGCATCTCTCGACTATCATATCCCTAGCCACCAGGGTATCCCTTGGGGTGTGCTAGTCATGTATCATATCATATCAGTCGGCATATATCTCGACTATCATATCATATCATATCAGTCGGTAAGTATCCTCGACCATCATATCATATCATATCAGTCGGTAAGTATCCTCGACCATCATATCATATCATATCAGTCAGTAAGTATCCTCGACCATCATATCATATCATATCAGTCGGTAAGTATCCTCGGCCATCATATCATATCATATCAGTCGGTAAGTATCCTCGACCATCATATCATATCATATCATTATATTGGAGGTTCACCGGGTTCACCGCTAATAACGGATCCTCGTCCCGAGTCCTGGCCTCCCTCAAATCAATCTTTATCTTGGAGGTTCATCGGGTTCACCGCTAATAACGGATCCTCATCCCGAGTCCTGGCCTCCCTTAAATCAATGTTTATCTTGGAGGTTCATCGGGTTCACCGCTAATAACGGATCCTCATCCCGAGTCCTGGCCTCCCTCAAATCAATGTTTATCTTGGAGGTTCATCGGGTTCACCGCTAATAACGGATCCTCATCCCGAGTCCTAGCCTCCCTCAAATATGACCAAATCCGATAAACTCATACAACAGGGTCAAAACCCAAATCATTGACTCAATAATTTCCACGTCAAAACGTTATCAAAATCGAGTCCAAAACCATGATATTTCTCAAATCACACTTTAATCGAAATAGTGGAAAACATATATCCAGTAATCATTTCTAAATGTCCAGGAAATCATTGCAACAATACATAACAATATGTAAACAAAGATACATTGATGCATGAATTACAGTTTATAAACAACAGTCCACTCACATACATCAACCAACCCTTAATTCATGGACGCTCTAGCCCAAGCAACACATGCACAATAACGACCCAACTACCTTGACTTCCCGAGCTCAAAACCCGCTAATACGGTCAATCATTACCGTTGGGATTGCCCAAAACAACCTCTACACGACGTCCGATCAACCTCAAACATGTACCAACAGATTCAGAATGTCGAAACTAGTTACCACGCGCCGTCGTGACCTCAGTCTCAGCTCCACGCGCCGCCACGCGCCGCAGGAAGGTCGGCACACGCGCCCACGCGCTCTCATGCGCCGGTCACGCGCCTGCTACAGTGTTCACGCGCCTGGACCGGTCCAACCCAGTTCGGCTCAACCTGACCCGGTCCAACTCGACTCGACCGGTTCACTCAACCCGACCGGTTCACTCGACCCGACCGGTTCACTCAACCCGACCGGTTAACTCGACCCGACCGGTCACCGGTGACTCACCGGAGAAGACAACCGGACTGCTGTCACCGTCACCGGAGGCTGGCCGGAGAAGATGACCGGACCGCCACCTCCGCCGCCGTCTGGTTCGCCAGAATCCCCCATTTCCGGCCGAAACTTCAAGGTTTTCTAACTTCTTTATTTCTTAACCGTTTTTCACGATCTACACAAGGAAATTCATCTACTTTTCACCAGGAATCCAAATATGAGGTCAAAGTTCCGAGATCGTACCTGGTTTGGCCGGAAAACGGCCGAGAAGGTTCGGTTCACCTCCCTCCTCCGTCCGTTGCCTACGGCGGTGCTCCCGCTCCAATAGCTACCCCAAAATGCTCGTGGGATCCCGGGGAAAATCCTCCCGACCTTGGTTTCGTTCAAATCGGATCGAAATCCATCCGATGAAAATCAAGTCTTTGTGTTCACACGGGGGGGGGGGGGGGGGGGGGGGGGGGGGGGGTTCGGGTAGGAGAGAGAGACTGATTGGCCAATCCTTCGAGGAGAGAGAAAAATATCTACTATATAGTTCCAACTTCTCCAAAATTACCAAACTGCCCCTGAAGCTTCTAGACACGTAACGAACTTATCGGGTCTCCGTTTTTCGCATGCCGCCTGTCTACGAACTCGTGAGTTCGAGAGCTACGCAACGACCCAATAAAAATTCCCAAAAGTACTGCCAGTCAAAAAGTGACTCCTGAACCCGTCCAAAACTGAGGGTAAAATTGTCCAATTCTCAAAATAATTTAATTTCTGGTCCGGGTCGTTACACGTCTTCTCCGGCGAGTCACTAGTGACCAGTCGGGTCGAGGTGACCGATCAGGTCGAGTGAACCGATCGGGTTGAGTGAACCGGTCAGGCCGAGTTGGATCGGATCAGGCCGAGTTGGGCCGGGTTGGATCGGTCCAGGCGAGTGGGTACTGTAGCAGGCGCGTGACCGGCGCGTGAGGGCGCGTGGCGGCGCGTGGTAGCGTGTTTCGACCTTCCACCGGCGCGTGGCCGCACATGGGGCCGAGTCTGAGGTCACGGTGGCGCGTGACAGCTAGTTTTTGATGTTCCGGACCTGTTGGCATAGGTTTTGGGTCGATCGGACGTCGTTTAGGGGTTGTTTTGGGCGTTTGAAGTTGCTGCGTTTTCTAGGCCAGCATAGGTAGACCTCCCGGGGTTTATGGGGTTTATATTTAAGGTTCTTATGATTAGTTGATAATCCCGATTATTAATTTGGACATGCGATACTGCTCCAGGAATTTCAGGGGAGCGTACAATTCGGGATTGAGCTTGCTTGGACAGGTTTGTGAGTGGACTTTTGGTTTATAAACTAAAATGCATGCATAAATATATCTTTGATTTAAATACTGTTATGTATGGGTGCAATGAATTTCTGGAATTTAGAAATGATGTTGGACACATGTTTTCCAATATTTCAGTGAAAGTGTGTTTTGAGAAATGGCCTGGTTTTTGTACTTGATTTTGATATCGTTTTGAAGTGGTAACTATTTGAGCATGTGATTTGGATTGAGGCCCCTAATTATGATTTTACCAATTTTGGCCGTAAATGATATTTCAAAGAATTGGGCTTAGGCCAAGAAACAAAGATTTCAAAAGACAGATTTGGTTCACTGGTTTTCTGTCCCGATGGTTATAGTTGCTCTGACTGGTTTTGAGGGGTTTTGCTCTGCTGGTTGTTGAGGGTTCGGACTTTGGTGTTGAGGGGTCTTGCTCCGCCGGGTCGCGAAGCTGTCTACGCGTAGTACAGATTTTAACACATCTCAAGGGATACCCTGGTGTGTTGTGGATATGTCGAGAACAGTGAATTTGAGATATTATGTGTCCATATTGAATTAAATGATTTTAAACTCCTTTGAAGAGAGTTTTCAAACCAAACTGTGGATCACGAGGTATTTTCATTATACAGATTTTATGTGAGTCCAACTAAGTGGTTTTAAAGAGAAATGAAAATTTTGGTGATTTACATATGATGTTTTTATATCATAAACTATTTTATGTGATGCATGCATGATTTTATAAATGGAGGGGGAAAAAGGTAATATTTCCATGGAAAACGATTTATAACTGATTATTTTTGTCCACTCACAACTTTTGTGTTTAAACCCCCTTCAGGCGGTTGAGTTGACGCGGACACTTATCTCAAGGCAGGGGCAGAGGCATTAGTACTTTTGGCTGTGCTGTGTAGTTATACTTGAGTAGGATATCTAAATTATACTCTTGATCCTACTTAGACGCTCTGATATTATATTGTATTTGGTTGGTCATTATTTACGGGAATTATTGAGTGCTTGAATCCCTTGTCTGACAGGTGAAGTAACTATTATTATTATTATTTGTAAGGATTGAAGGGTATTTTGGGAACCTTTCCTTAGGTTGTCAGACGGGATCAGGGTTCTTCCCGGGTTTCGAGGGGAAATTCGGGACGAGTCCTGACAGATTGCATATTTGTATTCTCATTTTTTCCAACACATGACATGTTTGAATATGATTGGTGAACTTTACTATGAGAGTAGTTATTTGTATGTTAGCTTCACGAGATATTTAGTGCCGACTTAGGAGTCGCTGATGTTCAGTCATTATTTAAGCGTCATTTGGATGTCATTAACTACCTCGTTTACATGTCTCTTGAATGATTTTGTGCCATCAATAGTATAAAATGATCAATCTTGTGAAACTTGTTCAGGTTTGGAATGATAGGTGAATTTTGAGAAGAAGGCAAAAAGAATGGCTCAAATAAGAGTTATAATGAAGAAGTTATCTCAAATTGAATATCGGGCCTCAAAATCAAGTCCTGGCACATGCTAAGACTAGCCAATAACCAGCTCAGGAAGTGTCCCGTGACATTTTCCAGAGACATCCCTATCGAGTCCCTATCAAGTCCCAAAAGAGCCTTATCGAGGTCAAGGGCGTGCCCTTGACATGTCCTAGCCATGCGCCAAAAGGAGATCCTACCGATGCCGAAGGACATCCCAGCCGAGTCCGTGTCATGTGCCATGTCCAAGTCCTGCACCCTGATGACGTCCCTGCCGTGTCCCAGCGCATGTCCCAGACTGCGTCGTGACATGTCCTCGGTAGCACCAAATTTGTACCATGTGTGCCAACTCTGCATGACATCCGCCAAGCCAAGCCACAATGCGCTTGTGACAACCCAATGGTGCGCCTCAGAAGCGCAGTACCAGATTGTCCAAAGGCACCTTCTCACGGTCCACTAGCAGTGTTTCTAGAGCGTGTCCTGAGACATATGTCATGATTGTGATCAGGTGTCTCGGCCAGTTTTTAAGTGAGCCCCATGCTTCAAACCTTCAAAGTACATCATTAGGAAGCCCAAGACGTGGTTTGGCCTAGCTACTTAGATTCAGGACATGCCAAGTTTCAAGGAGTCTTTTAAAAGGCCTAAAAGTGCCTAATTGAGGTCCAGCTGCGCTCTGATTGTCTTAGGCTTGGCCCAGCCCATTGAGTGACGTCCAAGCAACCTTAGAAGGATCTCAGATTCTTCCTTGGCGTGCAAGAAAAGCTCAGAAGACTGATTTCACAAGGTTGCCGCACACTTGTACTCTGAATCCAATAAGGATTGCCTTTTTCATTTCCTTTTCAATTCAAACTAGGATAGCAGTTTGGAGTCAATTTTTTATTAGGATTTTTTCCTAGAATGACTCCTACATTATAAAGGTTTAGAGTCCTATAAATAGGGCATTAGGGTTCACAGCTGAAGGAACTTTAGAGACCTAGCCGCAATTTACCTTGTACTTCAGTTTTATAATTTAAACACTTTTATTTTTCAAGTTAACATCTGCAAGTTTGGCGTGGAGCTTGGAGAGGAGCAGGACATGTTGTGTTCTTTTGCCTTGCCTCATTGTTCAACAGTCTTTCTTTACGTTACGCTTTTATTTCGTTGTAATTATAAATGAGAATTTACATTATGTCTTTATTTTCAGTTATGCGTGAGTAGTCGTTTTAGGATTAGGGCTGCTTGAAGCCGTAACCATGTTAGTTCGTTAATTAGATTTCTGGCTCTTGATTATAATTGCTATGAATGCTGAATTTGTTGGATTACTTTGCTGAATGACCTTAATTTATGCCTATAAGATTAGCTACCTTGTTTGCATATAATTATCGATGTAATTGCTTGACAGGCCATCATATCATCTTGTGATTTGTAGCATCCAGGGTAGGTGGTGGGACACCTATTCATAATCTAAACTCATGACAATCTAGGATTGCACATCACTTTTCTAGGGATAGTGTAGTGTCATTAAATTCTCTTTGTTCTTCATGCATCATCTTAAACGGTAGATGTTAGACGTTCTAGAGTACACATCATGCTTAGAACATGCTAACTAAGAGAGGATAATTTGTGTGGAGTGGGCCAATCATTGGGACCTTTGCATGGGCACATAATTCAGAGAATGTATAGTCATTAGGTCAAGGAAATCTGGTTAAAAACTATAAATGGTTAGAGTGGATAGTAAGCCTTAATACGCCATAGTCAATAATTAATTAATCAATCATCATTCTTGCATTATTATTTTATGCGTCCACACCAACCCTTCCCCCCCCCCACTTTTGCCATTTTTCTTGTTTAGAGTCAATGTTGGAGGCTTCTTTGTTTTTCTTGCGTTTTAAGTATAATCTAAGGTTAAATCATTGTTTTCCATGTCTTAGTGTTCATTGTTTTCTTTTTGTACTCTTTGAGTCTTTTATCTAAGTTAAAGTCTGAACTTAATTGGAATTTCATCGTTGAACAAGTCCTCGAGGGATCGACCTTTGCTTGCCATAATACTATCTAAAATCGATTTTGTGCACTTGCAAAGTTAGAACTAGTGGAAATAAAGTTCATCTTGATTGTGTTCGATATTTTTACTATCAAGTTTTTGACGCTGTTGCCGGGGACTTGTCCCTCAACGGTGTCCATTTAGTTTGGATTTTTAACTTAGTGCACGGATAATCCAGTGGGCCATCTTCAAGAGGATCTTCAGTAAACGACTAACCACCACCAAGTCTAAGGAGAATGGCGGATGCAAGGGAAGAGCATGGAGGAGATCGAGCCCTAGTGCCCAATCCCCCTCCACGGCTTCACAAGGATTTTGCAACACCACATGTCGCGGAGGATCAATTTTTGATTGTGTTTCCCGCATCCACGGTGGCGAACTTCGAGTTGAAGTCTAGAACGATTCACATGTTGTTGACCTTTCATGGACTTTCCGGAGAGGATCCTCACTTAGGCATTAAGGAATTCGTTGAAGTCTGCTCAACGTTGCGCATCAACGGCTTGACAGAAGCTGAAATTTGCCTAAGGCTTTTTCACTTCTGTCTCAAGGATTGCGCCAAGGCATGATTTCACTCATTGGCGCCAGCTTCAATCCACTCAAGGAGGGACTTGTCGTCCAAATTCCAGACGTAATACTATCCCATGGAAAAGACGAACGAGTGGAAGGCAAAAATCATGAACCCACGGAAAGCCATGGATGAGTCCTTCTACGAATTTTGGGAGCGCTTTTATCAAATGCTAAGGGCATGCCCTCATCACAGCATCGACAAGGATCACTTGATGTTGTACTTTTACGAAGGATTGAAGACCGGCGATCGCACCATGTGTTGTACAAATAGTAACATAAAAATTACGCAACTATATGAACGTTTTAACTCGCAAGTGCACAAGATCAGACAAATAGTATAGAAAGCAAATACGAGATCATTCCCACGAGGATTGGATTAATATGTGTTTAAAATTGATTTTAAGATGATTTTGAAAACTGAAAATTTAGAAACAAAATATTAAAAATAATGTTTGATTAAAAACAGAATTGGATCGAGGTTAAAACAATGAGAAAACTAGTTAGAGATTCGATGTTCACCGCTAATCTTCTTCCTTAAGCAAATGACATGCACAAGGCTACAAAACAGATTTTAGATACTCATGTTTGCAAACCTAAATGCATGATATCTACTCTTTAAGTTATTGATTTCCCTAAGCAACAAGTTAGGCATGGGTATCTACGCTAACTCTTTTAATTCTTAAAGTATTTAGCATGGTATCTACTAAGTTGCACTTTAAGAACGCATAACACAATGGAAATCGACAAACACACAACTCCTAGAACATGGTATCTATTCTAGTTATTCATGATGATTAATTTCAAGAACTTATAACTAGTTCTTTTGTTACTCTCATAGGCTCAAGATTCGGTAATCTAAATTTACCTATGTAACAAACTCAATACACAACATGCATATGGTGATCAAGCATTACATAACGTATGTAAAGAGTAAAATATAATCTGAAATGAATCAATTAACATCACAAAAGTAGTTTGCAGCAAAGGCATATCGAAATCCTTAAAGAAACATGATTAGGGCTTCAATCGAGCCCTAACTAAAGTACTTAGTTAGCCATAATTTAAATAGACAGCAAGAACATAAAAGAACAGAAAATAAAAAGAGGAAGAAGATAGCTCTTTGATGATGTGTTGGTCAGCCAGAGTGATTGGATGACGCCTTGACGTTCCTCCTTGCTTCCTAAGCCTTTTAGACCTTGGAACCTTGAAGGATGGAGCAGAATGGGATGGTGTGGCTGAGTCCTTGTGTGAGAGCCCAGATGTTTTCTGCAGTTTTTTTGGGAGAAAAAGAGCTGTTTCAAAGTATCCGATGAGGGGGAGACTCTTTGCTTCTCTCTTGTATGCATGTCTTTGCCCCTTCGGCTTGACAAGAATTTATGTGCATGTTAATTCACTGAATGAGGGAGAGCAAGAGTTTCTTTTTTTTTCTTTTTAATTTTCTTCTTTTCTCTGATTAAAACGGCTCCTCCCATAACCCTAACAAACTAGGCTTCAGTCGTCCATGCCTGATAAGGATTAGAAAACTTGAAATAGAAGGAATGCTGAATTCCCGCGCAGCCTGAACTTGCTGTACTAAAACGACCGTAACTCCTTCTATAAAATTTCAATTCACGAACCCTAAATTCCTTTAGAAACTAGACTTCCGTATCTTTCCAACGATATATGGCCCACCAGCTAGTTCTTCCTGAGCAGGTGCAGTTAATTTTGAGAAGTTGACACATCTGCTGAAGTCTGTTTCAAAGTTTCCTCTTTAGATTTCCCAAACAGCACTCATTAACTCCTTTTGTAACTTTGATTCCAAAAATCCTACAAAACATGAAAACAAGCTTAGTATTAAGAAAACATAGGAAACATGCTAAGAAAAGCATAAGAAAACAAGATAAAACATCGCATAAATATGCACCTATCAAATTCCCCCACACTTAAGCTTTTGCTAGTCCTCGAGCAAAACAGAAACAAAGAATGAAAGAAAAACAAAGACTCAATGATTCAACGTAAACCTTCCAACATTTGTCTCAGAGATTTTCAATGGATCATGACATATTAAGATTCATCATAAGCATAAGAATTGGTCCACATAATTCGAGAGTTAATACACATTTATCGAAATCATACGCAAGCTCACAATTAAATCAATCAAAGCAACAGTACAAAGAGATATACATGTTGAAAGAATTAGCTCAAAAATCTCACTGAATACGCTCTGATTTTACCTCATATTTTTTGGTTAAGTCACTCTTCCTATACTAGTTATATGTGAGACGATTGATGTAAAATGGAAACAAATTGCTCACATATGATATAACAAGAAAGAAAGGCACTTTCAGAAATGTTCTTTTGAATATGATCCTGTGAAAGGAATGCTACTACTTGAATGCAAGAACAAGTGACACCATATGCTCATACTTCATTCAAATCTCCACATATCGATATAAACACAACAAACATGATCAGAAGGTCTTTATGGGGATTGTAATGAGGCCAAATGGTAAGGGGTTAAAGAAAGAATGGATATGGATAACTCAAGGTTCTTAAAGAAAAGTAGAAGCATGCTATGATGTTAGACGCAAATGAACTTTTATCACCATCAAAGCTTAAAAATCATATAAGTACCAAGCAAGTACATACACTCAATGACTGATTTGAACATTATGGACTATACTTCAACAATCAATAAATGAACAGTCAGGGCATAACAATTCAAACACAATGCTGATTTTTTTTTTTTTTTCTTTTGAACATTCCCCCAAACTTGCTCTTTAAACACCCCTTGATTCACAATTAAGTCTCTACAAATTATGCTTCACTAATCCTTAAGAAAAAGGGTAAGGATGAAAGTGTTTAGGCTAGGTGAAGAAAATGAGGGTTATGAAACAAAAAGGCTTAAACAAAGGCTCAACTGGGGTTTACCTAGAGGAAAGTGTATCATGGGTCAAAGGTCATTTTGGCAATGGTGGTAATTGGTGGTAAAATTAAAGAGCAAGAAATATGCAATTCAATTCTAACAGTTATAAAATCCTTGCAAGTGCACAAATCGAAAAGAATAGTATAGTAGCACAACAAGAGTCGATCCCTCGAGGACTTGTACCAACGTTATGACCACTTTAGTTCAGATTTATTAACTTAGTGAAAATACACACACACACACACGCAGGGGGGGTTTATGATGTGAGAACTGAAATTTAAAGACAAGCAAAATAAAATGCAGAAAATAACAATGCAAGAATTAACGGTTGATTGATTATTAACTAAGACGAATTAAGGCTTACTATCCAGTCTAACCAATTATAGCTCTTAACCAGATTTCCTTGACCTAATTACTATGCATTTTCTGAATTAGGTGCCTGTGCCTAGGACCTGGCGTTGGTTCACTAGACACATCTTATTCCCTCTTACTTAGCATGTTCTAAACAGGGCATATGCCTAGAACGTCTATCACCTACCTTTTAAGATGATGCATGAAGTTTAAAGAGAATTTAATGACACCAAATTAGCCTAGCAAAGTGACATACAATCCTAGGTCGTTATGAGTTAAGATTACAAATAAGAATACTTTCGATGCTCCAAATCACAAGATGATATGACGGTCACTCAAGCAATTACATCTATAATTATATGCAAACAAGGTAGCTAATCTTATAGGCATAAATTAAGGTCATTAAGCATAGTAATCCAACTTAATCAGCATGCATAGCAATCATAATCAAGAGCTAAAAATCCAATCAATAAGCTAACATGGCTAGGGCTTCAAGCAACCCTAATCCTAATGACTACTCACACATAACTGAAATAAACACAAGTGTAATTGAATTCATAAGTAAATTGCAATAATGAAAATAAGGGTACATAAGAGATTGTGAAGAACAGGTGCAGCAGAAGATACGGCAGAGCCTTCTTCTCCAAGCTCCACGTCCAACACACTTGACTTCGGGAAGAACCAAGCTTTAACGTAAAACACTAAAAAATCAATTACTATCTGCGGCTCAGGTCTCTGTTTTTCAGAAAACAAAACGGAACCCCCTGATCCTCTCTCTGATTCTCCTTTTTATAGACAAGGGAAAACCTTGTTCTATAAGGATTGGTATAACTTTATTCTATAAGGATTGGTAAAACCATGTCCTATAAGAATAGGGAAAGTTATTTTACTTTTAATTAATTACAAAGTCCTTAAAATCTATTAGAACCAATCAGAGTTGGGCCGGGAGTGTGAATGCAGGCTGGCAAGTGGGAACGCAAGCTGGCCAAACTTGGATTTTGGACTGTCTTCGTAATCAGGATCTGGGACTGCGCTTTTGAAGCACATCATGAGTATAGTAGAAGCGCATCTTTATTCAGGCTTGGCGCAAATGTTGTCAGGCTTAGCGCAGATGGAGAACCTCTGATCCACCGCTGGTGGAACAGGGACCCCGGGCTTAGGCGCATATCTGGGCTCGGATGGGAGTTCTTGGGAGATGTCCTCGACCTGCCTCGGCGCGACCTTGGCACTTCTACGACCTGATCTTGGTGTCATGAAACACAGGTTTGAGACCCGGAGGGCCTGATATGAGGTACTTGGCCAGTGGCCCAAAATAGGCGCACTGGCGCACTGGCGCACTCAGAACCCCGTTCAGGACCTGATATTGAAAGGAGGATATCTCCTTCATCTGGACTCCGATTTGAGTCATTCTTTTTGTGTTCTTTCCAGATTTTACCTATCTTTCTAACTCTGCACAAGTCTCACAAGATTGATTATTTTCTACTATTGATGGCTCGAAATCATTCAAAAAGACATGTAAGAGAGGCATATAAAGACATCAAAATGATGCATAAATAATGACTGATCAAATACCCCCAAACCTATCTTTTGCTAGTCCCTGAGCAAAACAAATGCTAACAAAATGAAAAGAATTGATTTTAGTTAAGATAGAACATTTAAACCCCTAGGTTCACCTAGTAGGAGGAGTTTTGTCTCCTGAGGGTTATAGCAGCACGATACCCACAAATGTTTTACTTATACAAAAAGATGCTAGAGATAGTACTCTTAACACGCTATTAAGAATCAAAGTAAGTAGATATGCTTTGCAGAACTAAAAGGAATGCCATAGCCGTGAGTGTCATGTGAAGGTGTATGTGTATAAATGCCAATATTTTCAGGTGATCAAGTTTGAAAACAACTTCATCTAAGTGCCCTAGAAAGATTTCGCTTCGACTCTAATCCTCACTAGGCAACTCTCAATTCGCACAAGAATCCTAGGCTTACACTCTTTTCAAGCATATGTGATGAGTTTATGTTATGAAATTCAAATTTAATCACATATGAGTAACAATGAAGAATAGCACTTTATGGAAATAAAGATCTCATGAAAGAAATTGAACTTTAAGAACATAGATACGTACCTTAATCCTCAGCATGATTGTCCATAAGATCAGTTAGGTCTTCCTTTTTAGGTTGTAATGGGGCTAAGCTTTGGGGTTTAGCAAGGAAGGATGGGATTCAAAGAACCTGAGTTGTGCCAAGGCATGAGAAGTCATGAATTGAACTTGGAATTTCTGAACGGAATCCTTTCTTAAGGCCCACGGCATTGTGATTTCTTGATGACTTATTTTGAGGCTCTTGTGGCTTATTTTGTTTTTTCACTTATTTTTTCCTTCTTTTTCTCAACGTTTCTTTCTTTCTTTTGATTTGAACGTTTTTTTTTTCTGTTCTTTGAATTGAGTTTGAACCAAGATCATGCAATGATTTCCTCAAACTTTCGTGCAGCTTGAAACTTGTAAAGCTTTTCTTTAATTTTGAACTTTGAATTGACGCCAAAGTCCTTTGAATTGGGTAGCATCATCTTTCACCTCTCATTCTCACCATGAATCTCATTTACGGCAACCTTAGCACAAACTGAGGTTATAGGGTATGGCTGTGATGAGTGGCTAAGTATTTTGGGTTAGGTTATACTTTGGGTGATGAAAGAAAAGGTTGAGTGTTTGGCTTCAAATTGGCTTAGGGAGCATGCAATAGGGTAGGATAAGGCCTTTAGAGGTTAAAGCACACATAGCCTACATCACTTCTTATGGCAAAGCATACATTAAATCAAGAGTATCTAAATGATGTTAGTTCTTTAAAATTCAATGCAAATATGATGTAATGAGATCAACAATTAAGAACAAAAGTGATGAGTGTTTAAGAGTAGAAACAAGTATATCCCTCAGAAAGAATGGCAATTAGGCTCAAAGATCTCACTGGGTAGTCTCCACTAATTTTCTAAGGTTCACTCAAATTCAGTTATTTCGTTCACTTAATCACTTAAAACATGGCATTGTGAAGTGCAAATTATGAACTACTTGACCATGGCATGACTCTTAGTAAAGCAAAGATAGTAAACTTAGCATATACATTCCTATTAACAAGTTATCATACTAATCACAAGCATAAATTTAAATGTCCTGGCCGTGTATCACCCCCAAACCTACTTGTTTCTATATGCAAAATTTTAAATCCACACCCCCAAACCTAAACTGAACATTGTCCTCAATGTGATAAGCAGTAAGCATGACAACAGTAGAAAGGTTTGAGAGATATAACGGGCAGAAACAGAAAAGGAAGTGAGAAATACAAACCAGGGGTAGGCTGCCTCCTAAGAGCGCTTTATTTAACGTCTAGGCAAGACGGGGATGTCATTCTAGGAGCTGGGCGCATGCGAAGTTGCAGGGTTGACTGCGCTTGGATTAGAGAGGTCCTTGAAGTAGTGTTTGAGGCGGTGGCCATTTACTTTGAACGGATCATGCCGTTCCGGGTGCTGGATTTCAACTGCACCATGAGGAAAAACGTTAGTAATAATAAATGGTCAAGTCCATCTTGAACGCAACTTACCTGGCATTAGTCTGAGCCGGGAGTCAAAGAGGTGGACTTCCTGTCCGATGTGAAAGTCCTTGGGCTGAATGCGCTTGTCGTGGAAAGCTTTGGTCTTTTCCTTGTAGATACGAGCACTGTCAAAGGCCTCATTTCGCAACTCCTCTAATTCACTTAGCTGAAGCTTCCTATGTATTCCAGCATCATCGAAGTTCAGGTTCATCTGCTTAATAGCCCAGAATGCTTTATGCTCCAATTCCACTGGTAGGTGGCAGCCTTTTCCAAAAACAAGCCGGAAGGGAGACATGCCAATCGGGGTCTTGTATGCGGTCCAATAGGCCCACAGCGCATCATTCAATTTGCTGGACCAATCTTTGCGGTTAGGATTTACCATTTTTTCCAATATGCCCCTTACTTCCCGATTGGACACTTCCGCTTGGCCACTCGTTTGAGGGTGATACGGTGTTGAGACCTTGTGGGTGACGCCATACTTCTTCATTAGGGCTGCAAACGAATGATTGCAGCAGTGTGCCCCCACCCCCCCCCCCCCCCCCCCCCCCCCCCCCCATCACTGATGATTGCCCTAGGTGCGCCGAATCTGGCTAAGATGTGACTCTGTAAAAAACGCACCACTACTTTGGCGTTGTTAGATTTGGTGGGAATTGCTTCCACCCATTTGGAGACATAATCAACTGCAAGCAGAATATAAAGTTTGCCAAAGGAATTCGGAAAAGGCCCCATAAAATCAATGCCCCATACGTCGAAGATTTTGACAACAAGAATAGGGTGTAATGGCATTTGATTGCGAGGGCCGATGTTCCTTGAAAAGTGTGGGCCAGTAGAGTCCACTTTGTAGTACCTTGAGGGCTGTCTTCTTAGCTCCAAAATGGCCCCCACATGCCAAACTATGGCAAAATGTCAAGACGGATTTCATCTCATCTTCTGGGATGCAGCGCCGAATGATTTGGTCTGGACAATGCTTCCATAGGTACGGCTCATCCCATATGAAGTACTTAGCTTGTTTAGCCAGCTTGTCCTTTTGGTACCTGTTTAAAGATGAAGGAATTTGCTTAGTGACAAGGTAATTAATGAGATCGGCATACCATGAATCAATAGCTTGGATTACGAAGAGCTGTTCATCAGGAAAGGTCTCGAGGAGGGGTAACTGATCGGCCTCTTCATTGGAACTGTGAAGCAATCGGCTCATATGGTCAGCGACCACGTTTTCGCTACCCTTCTTGTCTCTGATTTCAAGGTTGAATTCCTGGAGTAGTAGCATCCAACGTAGCAACCTTGGCTTGGCGTCCTTTTTAGTGAGTAGATACTTCAAGGCAGCATGATCCGTGTATACTATGACCTTGGTTTGAATTAGATATGAGCGGAACTTCTCAAGGGCAAAGATAACAGCAAGGAGCTCCTTCTCGGTGGTGGAGTAGTTCAGTTGGGCATCATTCAGGGTTCGACTTGCGTAGTAAATGACATGAGGGAGCTTGTCAACACGCTGTCCCAAAACTGCTCCTATGGCGAAGTCCGAGGCATCACACATTAGTTCGAATGGTAAGTCCCAATTCGGTGGCATGATGATGGGTGATGCCGTGAGCTTTGCCTTGAGTGTGTTGAATGCCTCACGGCATCCCTTAGTGAACTCAAATGTGGCGTCCTTGGCTAGAAGATCACACAAAGGTCTTGTGATTTTCGAGAAATCTTTGATGAATCTGCGGTAAAAGCCAGCATGCCCTAAGAACGATCGAACCTCTTTGACTGTAGTGGGGTACGGCAGCCTCTCTACTATGTCTAACTTTGCTTTGTCCACTTCTATGCCTCGGCTAGAGATCACATGACCCAAGACAATTCCCTGTTGTACCATGAAATGGCACTTTTCCCAGTTCAGCACTAAGTTGCTTTCTCTGCACCGTTCCAGTACTCGGGTTAGGTTAACTAAGCACAGTTCAAATGAATGTCCAAACACTGAGAAGTTGTCCATGAATACTTCAATTATATCTTCCACCATATTGGAGAAGATGCTCATCATGCAACGCTGAAAGGTAGTTGGGGCATTGCACAATCCAAACGGCATTCTTCTGTATGCAAAGGTGCCATATGGGCATGTGAATGTTGTCTTTTCTTGATCTTCGGGTGCAATAGCAATCTGATTGTATCCTGAGTAGTCGTCCAAGAAGCAATAGTAGGAGTGTCCAGCCAGGCGCTCGAGCATTTGATCAATGAAGGGCAAAGGAAAGTGGTCCTTGCGTGTGGTTATATTTAGCTTTCGATAGTCAATGCACACTCTCCATCCTGTTTGAATCCGTTGAGGTACAAGCTCATCCTGCTCGTTTTTAACCACTGTGATCCCACTTTTCTTTGGCACGACCTGGACTGGGCTCACCCATTAGGAGTCACTAATTGGATAGATGATTCCAATGTCCAAAAGCTTTAGGACTTCTTTCTTCACGACCTCCTTCATAGGTGGATGCATTCGCCTCTGCGCCTCCCGTGATGGTTTGGAGTCTTCCTCCAGCAGTATCCGATGCATGCATTTTGTGGGACTTATGCCTTTGATGTCAGCTATTGTCCATCCAATTGCCGTTTGATTGACCTTAAGGATGTGAACCAATGCCTTTTCCTCTTTCGTACTTAGGGTACATGCAATGATGACTATAAGGGTTTGATTGTCGCCCAAATATGCATACTTTAAGTGCTCGGGCAAGGGCTTCAGCTCGAGTTCAGGAGCCTTTATGATGGACGGCAGGGTTTTCTGACTTGTGAATGGTAACGCTTCGAAGGGAGGCCTGTGGAATGGGAGGGCTGGCATGATGTCAAGGGCTCGTACCTCTTTGATCACGCTATCTGTAAGTGAATCCACAGTGTGTGGGTTACTAGTAACGGCCTTCTCAAGGTCATCCGTCATGCAAGACTGAGCAATTGTCTCCCGTAGCAGTAAGTCCATTGTGTTTAACGGAAAATCTACAATATGCTCCGCAGGGTACTGGATGGTGTCATGGATGGAGAATGTACGAATCTGGTCCAGGACCTTGATGGAGACCTGGCCCTTTCTGACATCGATGAGGCACTCAGCTGTGGCTAGTAAGGGCCTTCCGAAGATGAGGGGAGGTTCCTCACTTTTGTCAATTCTGTCCATTCTTAGTACGTAGAAGTCTGCAGGGATGCATGTATCTCCGATTTGTACCAGTACGTCCTCAAGAACCCCCATTAGGTTGGTTACAGAAGCGTTAGCCAACCTGACACATAGGTGCGTGGGTTTGAGTGCGCCTAGGTTGAGTGACCTGTAAATGTGGAATGGCTTGATGTTCACTGATGCTCCCGTGTCGGAAAGGCAATATTCGAATCTTTTTGATGAATGACACATGGAAGGGATGGCGGCCCAGGATCATTGGCCTTAAGGGGCATGCGCAAAAGGGCAGCCGAGCAGGCCTTAGGGATGTCAAGTGTGATCTGAAGCTTCTGCAACATGCTGATGATCTCTTCCTCAAAGTCCTCCCTTTGCTTATTCCTGTTTTGGAACCTGCGAAGAAATAGATAATCAACATTATTAGCTAACTCAAAAGTGACTTTTTTAGAATTGGAATTATGAGGTTTAGAGTTAGAAGTATTCGAGTGCTGCGACTTGGGCTGAGGAGTAGGTTGCATGCCAGCCATGGCTGAAGTAGGCGCAGTGTCAGGTCCTCCTTGCGGTAGGGCACTTGGTGACTCATTGGACTGGTTCTGCGCCAGAGGTGTTGGCCGTGGCATGTTTTGCGGCGCGCCCTGGTCAGTGATCCTTGGCAGAGTAGGTTGAGGCTCAGTTTCAGGTCCTGTGAGGGTGGCATATGTGGGGTATTGAAGTGGTGTTTCCCTCTCCAGCGTGATGGCATTAGCCGTAGGATTGTGAAATCCTTTCGGATTTACCAAGACTTGACTCGGTAGCTTGCCCTACTCTCGCTGATTTAGTTGGTTCGCCACCTATCCCATTTGACGCTCCAAGTTTGCAATTGCATTTTTTATGTCTCCCGTCTGACTCTGGTTATCTTGCATGAATTTTATGAATTGAGCATGTTGTTGAGTCAGGATATGAAGGGAGTCCTCAAGAGACTTGCTTCCACCATTCTGATTTGAGGAAGGACCGTGATAGTTCCCCTGAGGGCCTGCGGCTTGCTGCTCAAATCCAGGAGGTGGCAAGGGATTTGCGGCTGCTTGATTGTTGCTCCAACGGAAATTTGGATGATTTTTCCACCCCGGATTGTAAGTGTTGGAATATGGGTCATTCCGAGGTCAAGAATTGCTGTTGAACCCTCCGGTAAAGTTGGCATCTTCCATAACCGGGCAGTCCTGGGATTTGTGGCCCTAAATTGAACATACCTCGCAGATGTGAACTTCTTTGGCTTTCTCGCTACACAACTGCTTCACCATTGCCGTGAGCTGAGCAATGGCGTCATCTTTGTATTTGGCGGATGCATCACCCGTAGCTCTAGAGGAGGGACCCCTGTAGCTGAACTGTTTTTCCCTTTGAGCAATGTTCTCAAAGGCGGTCCTTGCTTCCTCGGCTGTGCCTTCTAGAATCCCTTGGGATTGAGAGTCCACCATTGTCCGATCGCTAGTCTTCAGCCTCCATAGAAGTATAGCATAAGATGATGGGCATCAATATGGTGGTGGGGGCACGCCCGTGGCATCTGATTGAACCGCTCCCAAAACTCGTAGAAAGACTCCTCCATGTCTTGCCGTGGGTTCATGATCTTGGAATTTAACTCATTTGTCTTTTCCACGGGAAAGTACTGTGTTAAGAATTTGGACGTCAAGTCCCTCCAAGAGTGAAAGGAAGCTGGCGCCAGTGAATGAAACCATGTCTTGGCGCGATCCTTGAGACTGAAGTGAAAGAGCCGCAGGCGGATTTCAGATTCTGTCATACCATTGATGCGCAGTGTTGAACAAACCTCAACAAATTCCTTGATATGAAAGTGCGGGTCCTCGCCAGCAAGGCCGTGGAATGTAGGCATCATGTGAATTGTCCCCGACTTTAATTCGAAGTTTGCCACTGCTGACTCGAGAAAAACAATTGGAAATTGATCCTCCGAGACATGGGGCATGGTAAAATCCTTAAGGCGTCGTGGGGCTTGCGGTACTAGGCCACGTTCCAGGCCCTGCTCTTCTCTGTGGTCCGCCATCCTCCTTGGGCTTGGTGTCGGGGAGCCGTGGACTGAAGATGCTTGCGATGATGGTCCACTTGATGACCCGTGCACTGAACCTTGGAATGACATACGCGGGTACCTAACAAAAAGAAAAACTAAGTTACAAATCTAAACTTGAATGGGCACCGTTGAGGGACAAGTCCCCGGCAGCGGCGCCAAAAACTTGGTGGTAAAATTAAAGAGCAAGAAATATGCAATTCAATTCTAACAGTTATAAAATCCTTGCAAGTGCACAAATCGATAAGAATAGTATAGTAGCACAGCAAGAGTCGATCCCTCGAGGACTTGTATCAACGTTATGACCACTTTAGTTCAGATTTATTAACTTAGTGAAAACACACACACACACACACACACGCAGGGGGGGTTTATGATGTGAGAACTGAAATTTAAAGACAAGCAAAATAAAATGCAAAAAATAACAATGCAAGAATTAACGGTTGATTGATTATTAACTAAGGCGAATTAAGGCTTACTATTCACTCTAACCAATTATAACTCTTAACCAGATTTCCTTGACCTAATTACTATGCATTTTCTGAATTAGGTGCCCGTGCCTAGGACCTGGCGTTGGTTCACTAGACACATCTTATTCCCTCTTACTTAGCATGTTCTAAACAGGGCATATGCCTAGAACGTCTATCACCTACCTTTTAAGATGATGCATGAAGTTTAAAGAGAATTTAATGACACCACATTAGCCTAGCAAAGTGACATGCAATCCTAGGTCGTTATGAGTTAAGATTACAAGTAAGAATACTTTCGATCCTCCAAATCACAAGATGATATGACGGTCACTCAAGCAATTACATCTATAATTATATGCAAACAAGGTAGCTAATCTTATAGGCATAAATTAAGGTCATTAAGCATAGTAATCCAACTTATTCAGCATGCATAGCAATCATAATCAAGAGCCAGAAATCCAATCAATAAGCTAACATGGCTAGGGCTTCAAGCAGCCCTAATCCTAATGACTACTCACACATAACTGAAACAAACACAAGTATAATTGAATTCATAAGTAAATTGCAATAATGAAAATAAGGGTACAGAAGAGATTGTGAAGAACAGGTGCAGCAGAAGACACGGCAGAGCCTTCTTCTCCAAGCTCCACGTCCAACACACTTGACTTCGGGAAGAACCAAGCTTTAACGTAAAACACTAAAAAATCAATTACTATCTGCGGCTCAGGTCTCTGTTTTTCAGAAAACAAAACGGAACCCCCTGATCCTCTCTCTGATTCTCCTTTTTATAGATAAGGGAAAACCTTGTTCTATAAGGATTGGTATAACTTTATTCTGTACGGATTGGTAAAACCATGTCCTATAAGCATAGGGAAAGTTATTGTACTTTTAATTAATTACAAAGTCCTTAAAATCTATTAGAACCAATCAGAGTTGGGCCGGGAGTGTGAATGCAGGCTGGCAAGTGGGAATGCAAGCTGGCCAAACTTGGATTTTGGACTGTCTTCGTAATCAGGATCTGGGACTGCGCTTTTGAAGCACATCATGAATATAGTAGAAGCGCATCTTCATTCAGGCTTGGCGCAAATGTTGTCAGGCTTAGCGCAGACGGAGAACCTCTAATCCACCGCTGGCGGAACAGGGACCCCGGGCTTAGGCGCACATCTGGGCTCGGATGGAAGTTCTTGGGACATGTCCTCGACCTGCCTCGGCGTGACCTTGGCACTTCTAGGACCTGATCTTGGTGTCATGAAACACAGGTTTGAGACCCGGGGGGCCTGATATGAGGTACTTGGCTAGTGGCCCAAAATTGGCGCACTGGCGCACTCAGGACCCCGTTCAGGACCTGATATTGAAATGGGGATATCTCCTTCATATGGACTCCGATTTGAGTCATTCTTTTTGCGTTGTTTCCAGATTTTACCTATCTTTCTAACTCTGCACAAGTCTCACAAGATTGATTATTTTCTACTATTGATGGCTCGAAATCATTCAAAAAGACATGTAAGAGAGGCATATAAAGACATCAAAATGATGCATAAATAACGACTGATCAGTAATCTAGGTGCCTTCATCATCTCAAGTATGTCATGCAAATCAATTTAATGCTTCGAAAAGAAATTAGTAATGATGATAAGCAATTCAAGTAGCAACCCGAAAGATGAGCTCATGCAACAACTTAATTGACAAGAAAGTGATAGATTAAACAAATACAACTCTCTCAAACAAAGGATAATGGCTCAAAAGCTCACAAAAGGATTGTTTTGAGCTTCATTCAATTAAGCATGTTAGGGGTACCACTTACTCGGGTGATTACATGTGATTTTGCATATGATAACCATGAATAATTGAGTATTAACCAAAGAATAATTTCAGACCTTGAATCATGCTTAGAAATCATCTTAAAGTCATGCAATTAAAAACCAAATCTCATCATTGTGTTAGAAAGAAACCTAAGACACAAACAAACACAAAAACTACCCAAAGAACACTACTAAAACCGACACAAACTAAGGCTAAAAACAAAGCTGTCAAATTTTTTTTTTAATAAATATTTTTTTTTTAACCAATGCAAAATCAACGGAAAACACAAGTGTTTCCCCCTCACGACTACTTAGGAAGGAGAAACAAACAACAACACCCACAAAGAAAATAAAAATAAAAACAAAACAAATAAAGGCAAAGTTAACGATAAAGAAGGAAAGGGTGAGAGAAAGAAAATCTGATTGTCAGTGGTTGTAGAGTGCAAAAACTATCATCGTCCTCTTCACATGGGTTGCCTCCCAACTTCCCTTTGGGTTACCTCCCAAGTAGTGCTAAGTTTATAGTCTTCAGCCAGACTGTTGGACTCTAATGCAATGTACTGAACAGGTTGGAGAGTCACATCCTCCTCTCTAGGCTCAAAGCTCATCTCAATATAGGGCTTTACTTTGTGCCCATTCACCATGAATGTATGATTCTTCTTCTCTTTGCTATGAACCTCCAAAGCTCCATGAGGGAACACTTTTGTAACAACATAAGGACCATACCACCTAGACTTGAGCTTACCAAGGAAAAGTCCCAATTTTGAATTGTAGATCAACACCTTCTGTCCCACATGAAACTCCTTCCTAACTAGTTGCCTATCATGATACGCCTTGGTTTGTTCCTTATACAACTTAGCATTCTCATATGCATCATACCTCAACTCTTCAAGCTCATTCAGCTGTAACTTCCTCTTGTCACCTGCTTGTTGCATATCTTCAAGGAGGATTCTGTGCATGCACTTGGATGGACTTATGCCTTTGATGTCGGCAATGGTCCACCCTAATGCAGTCTTGTGCTCCCTAAGAACTCTCAATAACTTCTCTTGCTCCACCAAACTCAAGTTTGCAGCAACTATCACTGGTAATGTCTGGTTCTCTCCCAAGTAAGCATACTTCAATTGTTCAGGTAGTTGCTTCAATTCTTGATCTGGTGCCCTAACAATGGAAGGGACAAGAGTAGTATTAGTAGACACAAGAGTTTCAAAGGGAGGTACATACTTACTTGGATAAGGCTTAGAAGCCTCAAGATAATGCACAACTTCATGGACGTCTATCTCTGTAACATCACATCCACATTCATAATTCAGCCTTGTGAGGTTGTGGGCTATGCATGCCTCCAAAGGGTCAATGCTATGTACCTGAAACACTTGCTCAACAACACTTCCTACTACATCAATCTTGATAGTATCAGACAAAATGAATTCTATCTTCTTACCATTAACTTTCATGCGTATAGTACCCTTTTTCACACTTATCTTTGTATCAATAGTTACCATAAAGGTCTACCAAGAATAATAGGTAATGAAGATGGCATAGGGGAATCTTCCATTTCCAGAACAACAAAATCAGCAGGCAAAATAAATTCATTTACCTGAACCAAAACATCCTCTAATATACCTCTAGGTCTTCTGATGCTTCTATCTGCCAATTGCAATATAATTGAGGTTGGTTTGAGCTCCCCCAACCTCAACTCCTCATAAATGGTATAAGGCATTAAGCTAATGCTTGCTCCTAAATCAAGCAAAGCATGTTCAAACAGACGGTCACCAACCCTGCAAGGAATAGTAAAACTACCTGGATCTTTTAGTTTAGGTGGTAGCTTTCTCAATAAACCGCACTTACCTCCTCAGTCAATGCAACTTTCTCATGTTCCTGAAATTGTCTTTTGTGTGTACAACAATCCTTTAAAAACTTAGCATAAGATGGAATCTGTTTAATTGCATCAAGTAAAGGAATGTTGATTTCTACTTTTCTCAAAGTTTCAAAAATATCAAGAAGATGTTTTTCTTTCTTTTGCTTAACTAACCTTTGAGGGAAGGGTGGCAATATCACCTTCTCCTTCTCACCTACCTTGTGGTTGGAGGTGGTTCAACATTTTCTGGTTCATTCTTATCTGTCCCCACCTTGTTGTCAACTACCTTGCCACTTCTAAGGATTGTCACAGCCTTGAGCTGCTCCTGGCCTCCCGGATTAGGTATGGTTTGTGATGGAAACTCTCCTTTCTTTCTCTCACTTAACTCCTTTGCCATTTGCCCTACTTGTGCCTCCAATCTCTGAATAGCTTGGCTAGTTGTAACTTCTAGTTTCTGAATGTTCTGACTAGTTAGAGCATTTATCTGTTGATGTGCAGTCAAGAACTAGAGTATGGTACCTTCAAGATTATTCTTCTTCTGGTCAATATTTGGTTGTGCCACCTGTGATGAAGCATGATAATTACTTCCCTGCTGGAAGTTCTTCTGCTGCCCTTGTGGATTAAGCACATTCTGACTGTTGCTCCAAGAGAAATTTGGGTGCTCTGTCCATCCTGGATTATAAGTGTTCGAATATGGGTTGTTCTTGGGATGATAGTTGTTTTGCCCCACATGATTAGCTTGCTCATGATCTGTAAAACAAGACATAGGACAAGTCTCAGTAGTATGATTAATATGAGAACATATAGCACATACCTCGACTTTAACAACTTGTTGAACTTGAGAGATGTTCTGAGCTGACATTGCTTTCACCAGCATATCTAACTTCTTCTCCATTGCTGCCATTTGACTCTAGACTCCACCATTTGTACTAACTTCATAAACACCTTTACTTTTTACTCCTTGTCTCCCTCTTGATGAGAATTGTTGAGAATTTTCACTTAGGGTCTCAAATAGCTCAATGGCTTCATCACTGCTCTTTTCCATAAGCACACCTCCACAAGCTGAATCAACAAGACTTTTGTTAATATCATTTAAACCTTCATAAAAAGCTTGAACCTGATCATCTTGAGATAGATTGTGGTGTGGACACTTGAGAAGCAACTCATTTAAATGCTCCCATGCCTCAAAGAAAAGATCTCCATCCTATTGTTGAAAGGATTGAATCTCCCTTTTAAGTTGTCTTGTCTTTTGGGCTGGGAAAAACTTCTTAAAAAATTTAGTAGCCAACTGTTCCCAAGTAGTAATGGAACCTGCAGCCAGAGAATTCAACCACAACTTAGCATTATCTTTTAAGGAGAAAGGAAAGAGAATTAACCTGTTTCCTTCTGGAGTTAAGCCCTGGATGTTCTAAGTCTTGTAGAGATCGAAGAAATCCCTAATGTGCAAGTATGGATCCTCAGAAGGTGTGCCTCTGTAGTGCCGCACCATGTTAAGTACTTGATGTGATAAATTGAAGCTGCCTTGCGCAGTTGGTTGGTAGTAAATACATGATGGTTGATTAAGGTTTTGAGGGACAAAGGAGTCCTTCGTTGGCCTTCGAACCTGTTCATCCCCCATTTCGTTCTCTGATTCTGATCTTTGTCCTTCTTCAAAATCTTCTATTTGTGTATTAAATTTTTCCCTCTCAGCTTGCTTCCGAAGATGTCTAAGAGTTCGTTCAATCTCAGGATTGTAGGCAACAACCGCTGGATTTTGGGATCGACGACCTTGCATAAACAAAATTCAACCTGTAAAAGAAAACCAAAAATCAATTTCAGCACAAACTAATTATACAATCCCCGGGCAACGGCGCCAAAAACTTGTTGTACAAATAGTAACATAAAAAATACGCAACTATATGCACGTTTTTACTCACAAGTGCACAAGATCAGACAAATAGTATAGAAAGCAAATACGAGATCATTCCCACGAGGATTGGATTAATATGTGTTTAAAATTGATTTTAAGATGATTTTGAAAACTGAAAATTTCGAAACAAAATATTAAAAACAGCGTTTGATTAAAAACATAATTGGATCGAGATTAAAACAATGAGAAAACCAGTTAGGGATTCGATGTTCACCGCTAATCTTCTTCCTTAAGAAAACGACATGCACAATGCTACAAAGCAGATTTTAGATGCTCATGTTTGTCAACCTAAAGACATGATATCTTCTCTTTAAATTATTGATTTCCCTAAGCAACAAGTTAGACATGGGTATCTACACTAACTCTTTTCATTCTTAAAGTATTTAGCATGGTATCTACTAAGTTGCACTTTTAGAACGCATAACACAATGGAAATCGACAAACACACAGCTCCTAGAACATGGTATCTATTCTAGTTATTCATGATGATTAATTTCAGGAACTTATAACTAGTTCTTTTGTTACTCTCATAGGCACAAGATTCGGTCATCTAAATTTATCTATGTAACAAACTCAATACACAGCATGCATATGGTGATCAAGCATAACATAACGTATGTAAAGAGTAAAATATAATCTGAAATTAATCAATTAAGCATCACAAAAGTAGTTTGCAGCAAAGGCATATCGAAATCCTAAAAGAAACATGATTAGGGCTTCAATCGAGCCCTAACTAAAGTACTTAGTTAACCATAATTTAAATAGACAGCAAGAACATAAAAAAACAGAAAATAAAAAGAGGAAGAAGATAGCTCTTTGATGATGTGTTGGTCAGCCAGAGTGATTGGATGACGCCTTGACGTTCCTCCTTGCTTCCTAAGCCTTTTAGACCTTGGAACCTTGAAGGATGGAGCAGAATGGGATGGTGTGGCTGAGTCCTTGTGTGGCAGCCCAGATGTTTTCTGCAGTTTTTTTGGGAGAAAAAGAGCTGTTTCAAAGTATCCGATGAGGTTGAGACTCTTTGTTTCTCTCTTGTATGCATGTCTTTGCCCCTTCGGCTTGCCAAGAATTTATGTGCATGTTAATTCACTGAATGAGGGAGAGCAAGTGTTTCTTTTTTTTTTCTTTTTAATTTTCTTCTTTTCTCTGATTAAAACGGCTCCTCCCATAGCCCTAACAAACTGGGCTTCAGTCGTCCAAGCCTGATAAGGATTAGAAAACTTGAAATAGAAGGAATGCTGAATTCCCGCGCAGCCTGAACTTGCTGTACTAAAATGGTCGTAACTACTTCTAGAAATTTCCAATTCATGAACCGTAAATTCCTTTAGAAATTAGACTTCCGTATCTTTCCAAGGATATATGGCCCATCAGCTAGTTCTTCCTCAGCAGGTGCAGTAAATTTTGAGAAGTTGACACATCTGCTGAAGTCTGTTTCAAAGTTTCCTCTTTTGATTTCCCAAACAGCACTCATTAACTCCTTTTGTAACTTTGCTTCCAAAAATCCTACAAAACATGAAAACAAGCTAAGTATTAAGAAAACATAGGAACCATGCTAAGAAAAGCATAAGAAAACAAGATAAAACGTCGCATAAATATGCTCCTATCACCATGGTGAACTAACAATCCCAAGGGATTCTCGATGGAACGGTTGTGGAGGCGTGAACTGCCTTTGAGAATATCGCTCAAAGGGAGAAACAATTTAGCTACATAGGTCATTCCTCTAGGGACTACGGGTGATGTGTACACCAATGACAAAGATGACGCCATTGCCCAAGTTCCGGCAATGGTGAAAAAAGCTTTGCAACGAGAAGGCGAAAAGAGTTCAAATCTGCAAAGTATGTTCAATTCAAGGGCATACTTCCCAAGAATGTCCATCGGGGGAAGAAGTTAACTTCGCCAGAGGCTTCAACAATTCACGGCCCCGGAATGATCCATATTCCAACACTTACAATTTGGGGTGGAAAAATCATCCAAACTTTCGTTGGAATAACAATCAGAATCCTGCAAACCCTTTCCCGCCCCCTTGGTTCCATCAAGAAGCCGCAACCCCTCAAATGCCTCATCACGGCCCCTCACCACAACAAGGCGGTGGAACTAAGTCCCTAGAAGAACTCGTCCATAGCATTGCTCAAAGTACTCATTCTTTCGTGGCGAAGACGGAAAGTTTCATGAATTAACAGGAGCAAGGGAAGTTACCAAGCCAAGTGATCGTAAATCCCAAGGGATTTCACAATCCCACGCTCAACGCTATCACCCTGCGAAGTGGAACACAACTCCAAGGCCCTACATACATAACCCTCGACAAGAATATTGAAGGGCTTGACGCTGCAGAGGATGATTTAACGATGGCATATTCAGGACACCAGTTAGCCGTGACTAATGATCTGCAGCATGCTCCACTGCAAACTCTGGCGAGGGCTTCCAAACATCCTATGCGACAGCCTTACGACATGCCACAAGACCAGCCCTAGGAAACATCCACGCCGCAACTACATGCACAGCCGCAGCCTATGCCTCAGGCCCTGCCGAGAACCTCGCTCTATGGAATCCCCCAAACTGCAAACCCGCAAGGACCTGACCTTGCTGCCAAGGCCGAGACAGGCCCTGCACCGAGAGCCTTGCAGCAGGACGCGCCCAACAGCTTGTTGAGACATGCCTTGGACACATCAAGGACTCCATTCGAGGACCCTATTGGGCTCCATCATGCGCCCAGCCACCAGGCCATGCCCACGACAATGCCATCAGCAGCCAAAGGCACGGTCAACCCCTTTCATCAAACCAAGGCCAAGACTTTGGGCCCTCCTAAGCACAACAATGAGCCTAATCATTGTAACTCTCACTGTAACACATCAATTCCAAAATCAACTAAAAAAGTGACCTCTGAGTTAGATAATGACATAAATCTTCCCTTTGCTCGCAGGTTCCAAAACACGAATAAGCATAAGAAGGAATTCGAGGAGGAAATCATAGGCATTCTGCAGAAGCTGCAAATCACGCTGTCGATCCATGAGATAGGCAAACACATGCCTATCTTCGGAAAGCTCATCAAGGACTTAGTCACCGGAAAGCGTGGTTTCAGCTCCACTAATGTCATTGACATTCCGAAGGCATGTTCTGCTGCACTTCTACTCATGCCACTCAAATCAAACGATCCAGGGCCTCCATCACTCCCATGTGTCATCCAATCTAAATGCTTCGAGCATTGGATTTACGACACGGGAGCCTCAATCAACATTATGCCATTTCACATATATAGATCGCTCAATTTGGGAGAGCTCAAACCAACACACTTATGTGTGAGATTAGCTAACGCCTCTGTTACTAATCTCATGAGCGTACTAGAGGAAGTGTTGGTGCAAACCGGAGATACATGCATCCCGGCAGATTTCTACATTCTAAGGACGGACATAATTGATCGAAACAAGGAACCTCCACTCATCTTTGGAAGGCCACTCCTAACCACGGCATAATGTCTCATTGATGTCAAAAATGGCCAAGTCTCCATCAAAGTCTTAGACAAGCTGCGAACATTCTCTATTCATGATGCGATCCAATATTCTATGGGGCCTATCGTGGACTTCCCGTTAAACACAATGGACATGCTACTGCTGAAACCATTGCCAATTCGTGCATGAAGGATGATCTCGAGAAGGCCATCATCAACACTACACAAACTGAGGAGACCTTGATGAAAATGTGATTGAAGAGATAAGGTTCCTCAATGCCGTGCCTTCCCTTCCTTTTTACAAGCATCCCTTTGAAGCTTTACACCTCACGGCCCAGAAGACTTTGCCATTCATCGTCAAACCACCTGAACTCGACTGAAGCCGCTGCCTGAACACTTGAAGTATGCGTACTTAGGCAACAATCAAACCCTCCCGGTCATCATTGCTTCGAACCTAAGCACGGAGGAAGATAAGGCATTGGTCCAAGTTCTCAAAGATAATCAAACGGCACTTGGTTGGACAATCGCAGACATCAAAGGCATTAGTCCTGCAAAGTGCATGCATCGAATCCTTCTCGAAGATGATGCTAAACCATCAAGAGAAGTGCAGCGGCGATTAAATCCGTCAATGAAGGAAGTCGTGAAGAAAGAAGTTCCCAAACTACTAGACTTAGGCATCATCTATCCCATAAGTGACTCCAAGTGGGTGAACCCGGTCTAAGTTGTACTGAAGAAAAGTGGAATCATGGTAGTAATAAACAAACATGATGAGCTCGTACCTCAACGAGTTCAGACATGATGGAGGGGTTTGCATTCATTACCGAAAGCTCCACACTACCACACGCAAGGATCACTTCCCCTTGCCCTTCATCGATCAAATGCTTGAGCAATTAGCGGGACACTCTCACTATTGCTTCTTGGATGGCTACTCAGGGTATAATCTGATTGCTATTGCCCCGGAAGATCAAGAAGCAACGCCCTGGCTACATTCCAACAATGCATGATGAGTATCTTCTTGGGCATGATTAATTAATTGGTTAGAGTGGATAGTAAGCCGTAATTCGCCGTAGTCAATAATTAATTAATCTATCATCATTCTTGCATTACTATTTTATGTGTTTTTACTTGTTTAAATTATGTTTTTCAAAATCCTAACCCCCCCAACCCCCACCCCCACCACCCCCCCCCCCCCCCCCCCCCCCCCCCCCCCCCCCCACCCGTTGGAGTCTTCTTTGTTTTTCTTGCGCTTAAAGTTAAAATCTAGGGTTAAATCATTGTTTGCCATGTCTTAGTGTTCAATGTTTTCTTTTCGTACTCTTTGAATCTTTTATCTAAGTTAAAATCTGAACTTAATTGGAATTTCATCGTTGAACTTAATTGGAATTTCATCGTTGAACAAGTCCTCGAGGGACCTTTGCTTGCCGTAATACTATCTTAAATCAATTTTGTGCACTTGCAAAGTTATAACTAGTGGAAATAAAGTTCATCCTAATTGTGTTCATTATTTTTACTATCAGGTAGGATCTCTAGTACCTGTTTGTTGGCTACAGACTAGTCCTCAATGGTCACCGTTCACCAGCGCTTGCTCAAATACTTGTTAAATAGCGCTAGTCTTGTCCTAGAACTCTTCGGGGACATGTGGTGATGATTCTTAGCACTTAGTTGTTCACGTGGTCGTGGTACATGAGCAAACCTTAGATACCCAGTCCTACCACGTGCGCATGACTCGTGCGACCCTAGATTTAGTGGGTTATACACGATGAACTCTTAGTTGCATTTCATTTTCTATTATTATTATCGTTAAACGTGCATGTTTGTCGTTTATACCTTGTTGTTAACTTTGAGTTTTCGTTAAAACTGAGGGGTTAAATTAGGTTTA